>JAVKLA010000073.1:8401674-8445152 GCA_034782735.1 Sagittarius serpentarius | reverse complement strand
GCGCCCCGCCGTTCCCCGTTCCCCAAGCGCCTTCGGGAGGGCCACTCTACGCCGTCCCGGGGGCCGGTGCTGCCGCGGGAGGCTGGCGGCCGCGGCGGCGCCGGGGTGGGCCGGGCCCGGGGGCGGGGGGGGGGGGGGGGGGCGGGGCCGCACCGGCCTCCCCACGGGGAAGCTCCCCCCCCCCCCGCCCGCCGCATCACGGCGGCACCGGGCTCCGCCGTTCTCTTTTTTTTTTTCTTTTTTAACTAAATTTTACATACGTATATTTAACATTTTTTGTATTTTTCGTACAAAAGCAATGGGGGGCCAGCGCAAAGGCAAGGCGTGGCATTCCGCAGCCGCCGTGGCAGGCAGGCTGCGCTTAAATGGGGGCCTTTCTGCGGAACAGCAAGAGCCAAAAGGCCTTGTGTCACCCAGTTATGTAAGACACAATCTCGCCTGAAAATGCACAATGAATCGGGAAGGATTTATGTAATTAATTGACCAGTCTTAACCTGTTATCGTGATGTAAGGAATTTGGAACTCATTAATTTGGGCCCTGACAGATTTCATATTAGAGCTGGCAAATATGGATTGAGCCTCTTATTCTTGTAGCAGCTGGAATTTCCATGACAGTGAGGATTAGTGAAGAAGACCTATTGCTCGAGTCAAACTGCCTCTTTTGTAATCAGCAGCCCTGCTCTGCATTAAAGGGGTAATGGGAAAGAGAAAAAAAAATAAATACCAAAAGAAAAAAAAATAAAAGAGAGAAATGTATTCATGTACGGAGCAGAGCAGGAGGGGGAGAGGAGGGAGGTATCCTGGAGAGCAGAGGCACCAGACTGAGGCTTTCCCAGCCCTGTGACAATGACAATGCCGCGAAGGCCGCCCTGGCGTGGTGGAAAGGGAAGGTGCCCGAAGGACAGGTCCGCAGCATTAGCGTGGGACTTGCTGCCCCTCGGCCAGACCTTCGGATGGAGCCTCCCAGGAGCCACCGAGCACTTGGGGTCACAGCGTCAGAACTTCTGGGAGCGGGCTCTGGGCTGTGAAGGGCTGAAGGGATTTAGGGATAGAGGGTTTGGGTTGTCATCCTGGGGAAGTGGGGACCGGGAGGTACCTGCCTTCCAGCCTGGACCGTGACGTCCTCCCCAGCGGGGAAAAGGATGCTCAGGGTGGGTAAGGGCCAGGTCCGGGGACAAGGACAGGCCTCCATGCAGCCACGGCAGGGGCGACTCCGCGCATGACGTGCCTCAACTTCCCGCGTACAAAGACGAGACTAAGAAAACTCCCTTTGTCGGCTGGTTCGCAACAACCTCTCAGTACGGTTTTTCACGGTGCCTGTCTGGGGAGGGCCCTCATCCCATTATCATTTCTAGGCATTGATGTAATAGTAATAACATCGAGCGCAGACTGTATGGAAACAGTCTAGGAGCTTTTATTTTCTCTCCTGGCAATCTGTTAATGACTGCCCTGGTAGTGAATACAGTTGTTAGAAATGACTTTAAAAGGTTTCCGTGAGGCGTCGTCGTATTTCTCCCTGCAAAGTGTTTACCTGCTCTTGTGACAAATGCCACGCAACGATCGAGGGGTGTTTTTCGTTTTCTCATCCTTTCTTTGCTTTATGCTTTTTGGTAGTTGAACATTTCCCCTCCGTGATCACTTAGATCCACTGTTTGTTCCTGTGGGTCATTTCTGCATAATAGCAGGAAGAAGGGGAAAGATGAAAAATGGGGGGAATTGACAGTAAAACCACAATTGTTTGCAAAGACTGTAACAGCAAATGCAGGTTAAAAATAAAATGCAGCAAATAAGGCCTATGTGGCTCGAATCCTTTGGTCAATCTTGTCCATGTGCATATTGGCCTTGTCTCCCATCATTGTGCCAGGATGGTTGTACGAATCCTGGTACCAAAACCTGAGCATTCAGTCCCAAGTTTGGCAGTCTCCGTGGGGTTGCGTGCGTGGTGCTGGAGACCTGCCCTTGTCAAACAGCAAACTCTGGAGAAGGGCTACCGTGTCTTCTTGGGGGGGCTAGATCTAGCTCTGTGGTAGCCTTTACATTGCTCTCCTAGTTGTCAGCTAATAATCCGGATCATAGCTTTAATCTCCTTGATTTAAAACAAAAAAAAAAGCAAAACCAAAACCAAACCAACCCAGACCAATAGATTACAATTTGATGGTGCTCCTTCAAAGAATATCTTTTGTGTTACTGTCTCCTGATAAATTAAAAAATCTTTGCACATGTCAGCTAGCTCAGATTTCCCCCAAAGGTAGGCAATAATTTATCTTTTATGGTGGTACACAGACCCAACTCCAGCATTGTCTCACTGAGCCTGTCTTTGCTTTTTTTAACGATCAGGAGTGGCAAACTGCTCAGCTAGTACTGCAGCTATAGGTTTTGCTAGAATGTTCCTTTTGTTAAAATGTTGATCAGGCACAGCTAATTTCCATGTTAAATGTGCCAGCATATGCCTGAGTTTAGAATTATTTCAAACAGCAAAACAAAGCATTTTTAAGTTTAAATGGATATTGTAATTCTAAGTACTTGCACTTTCTTCAATTCCTTCCCACGGATATGTTTAAAATATGCCTGAGTGGTAGAACTTTCCTGTGACACCCATGATTGTGGGTGCTCACAAATGTAAAGTTAGTATTTACTACTAGTACTTACTAGTATTTACTAGTTGGGATTGGCTTTTGCTTGTAGGTAAGAAAACAGTCATCAGCTGAGATGGGCATTTTGCCAGACTCTTACACATTTTTATTCTTTGATGGTTAATCAGAAAACAAAGCAAAGACGTGACATAGAAAACCAAATACAGAAAAAAAAAGACAGTTAAACCTTCTGAACAAAAATATCTTTGCTGCAGATATTTTGTAACTTAGACCAATACAGAAGGCCTGTTTTAATTTATGTACAAATACTAAATGCAAATTTCAGAGTAGAAGTGGTTAAGAAATATTAAGCACTAGTTCAAGTGAAGTAGATGGAAAAAAATTTGTGCTGCTTATAGTGAAGGTGAAAAAATTCTCTCTTCCAAATGGGACTCAGATTAAAAATTACATTCTTGTTTGAACCAATAGGTGGCCTTTTTGAATGTGTTATTGTTATTTTTTTTCTTGAAAACAGAAACATGTCTGCTTTGAAGTACAGAACATTTTCGAACAGTAATTTTCAAACACAGTGAAAATGTATTTTTGTTTCTGAAAGACAATAGGTAGTAGTTTTGGATGTATTTCCTAGTAATCTAGAAGTTTTCAGTGTACTTATGTTTATGTTGAGTCCTGAGTCTTCAATGCATGATAATGATCAATAACGGTGATGATAAAGTGGACTACAAAGTCTATCTTTTCTTTTTCATATGTTTGTGCTCTCAAAATGCCATCTATTTCCAGTTTCTAAGACCTCTCATAGGTTCTTATTTCATGTTATTTACACAGATAATTAATACAGTTTTAAAAGAACAGTGTCTCCTTGTGCTTGAGAAAAGGAGCATTTGTGATTTTTTTCAGAAGTCACACCTCTGAGCCGAGTGTCAGGAATCTTGATTCTGTTTCACTTCCTATATAAGCAATACATTCTTAAAAGGGTTTCTGCAAGGAAAAGGCAGCCAGAAGCCACAGAGCCAAGCTCTCTTAAAAGCCTGGGTCAGGTGAGGGTTTTGAACACTTGGAGATAGAGCCCTGAGTTCTTCAGAACGTCCCTCACTTGGGCCTGGTCCCCCTGAGATATTTTAGTGGCTCACTCCCTCAGTTGTGTTTTTGTGGGTACATGACTATTTCTTGGGTTTTGACAAATTTTGGGCTTGTGGTTTTGTCCCTGTGAAGCCACTGTGAGGCTGAGCTGGGCAGGTACCCCAGGAGGGAGTCACCATCCTATGCCTGTCTTGCCCCGGTGATCTTCTCTTGGCGTCTGCTGGTAGCCCCGGTCTGAGAGCAGATCCAGAGTCACACGGACCGCTGGTCTGACCCAGTTCTTGCGTTCCTTGAAGGCAACGGCCGTCAGGTAGTAACATACAACTTGGTCTGCACCCAGCACTCTTACCGTGAAATTGGGTTTTAATTAGAGGCCTCAGTGTGGGACGGGAGTTCACCCACGAAGTCCAGTGTACCTGTGTTCCCATTTGTGTCTGCACGCCATTTTTTTACTTCTGCTGTTCATCGGAAGGCTCTGTGTGTTGAATTATGAGACTGAGGCACTTAAGGTGTGGGGAGAGTTTTTCTCAAAAGCTAATGTTAGCCTGGGGAGGCTGGTTCCTAAACAGGTTTAGTTGCTTTGACTCATGCCCTGAAGGAGCCCATCACTCCCATGTGAGACGTGTGAGAGCCTTGCGAGACCTGGTCCTATGGCAGAAAAGTAAGCCTGAGAATGTCCACCTTGGGACAGTAGTACTTAGCCCCCAGAAATAACTCTGTTGGAAGAGTAACCTGTATATAGCAATAGGATGGCTTCTTATTATGTGGCAAGAAATGCCTTTTAAGTGCTGTTTATATGAATCCTCTCTTTTATTACGATTTTCCACTCTATAAAAGACTCACAACTCTTGTTGCTTCTAGTGAGCTAAGACGCTGGGAGGGGAGGTGGGATATGACTGTCTATCTATCAAAATGCCGTCACACAAAAAAGGAAGTCTTAAAGCAAGTTTGGCTCCCGGATGGTTTGAATTTTGCTGGGAAGTCAAAGCTCCTCCTTGGCACCAGAGTCAACGCATCACTAGCTGGATATAGGAAGTTAATAATTTGTCTGTGTTTATGATAAAGCTTTCCTGTCCACAGCCTCAAAGCCTTTTGTGATGAGGGATTGATTCAGCCTGGCAATGAACAGGATCTACTGTTTTACAGCTGGGGAAACTGAGGAACAGTGAGGAGATGCACAGGGATGTACAGGGCATCTGTTGCAGATAAGGGAGCAACAAGGATCCTCCAGCTGCTGGGATCCACCACTTTACCTGCTGGGAGGGGCAAAGTGCCACGCTCCTTGTGAAAAATCTCACCCCAGCTATCAGCACAAAATGTTCCTAAGAGGTAGTAGAGGGCCCCCAGTTTTTGATGTTTGACTTGAAACACCTGAAAGGGATCTGTTTTTTGCTTCCAAGCTCTGTGCACTCTGGCACTTGGAAACAAACTCCCTCTGGCATCTGTTGCATCTGAGAATTTTGGGCTAATTATCCTTTGGGTTGCAGCATTCATAACAGAGATTTACGTCTGTTTTGGAAAAAGGGGGTTACTCGCCCCTCTCGCTAATTAAAAAACAGGAGATGAGAGGAGAGAGGCTATTAGGGTACCTTGTTTAGATTGGTTAAATAAGCAGCAGTGACAGGGTTTTCTCTGAGGGACTCTTGCAGAAGTGCTGCAGTCTTGTGGATATCAGACGGTGTTATCGTTGGAACTGGACTGAAGGAAGCAGGGCTGATGTTGACTAAGAGCTATAGGAAAGATTGATTTTGGCCACATCTTTCAGTCTTTACTCATCCATCCATGACAGTACTTACTAAAGTAATTTGGGACTGCTAGCGTGAGTAAAGACCGTTTGTATGAATGAGCTGGGCTTTAAACTTCCCGTACCAAAGCTGTGTTGCCTGTCCCGCTGACTCCAGCAGACCTCCTCACACCACGTGAATTTATTTTGCTGATGGGATGTGTGACCTGGCCTTCCTTACTACCGTAGAAACAAGTCCTAAAAATTGACTTCAAATACAAGCATTATAGGTAAATATATTTTTCCAGATTGCAACAACCCATTTAACTAAACCCAAGCAGAATCTTTTAAGGTTCATATTTTGCTTTCTGACCAGGTCTTCTTCTCGGGGTGGTGACTGAGACACTTCACCAGAAGGTTCTGCGAGCTTATCCTTGATTCTGCATTGTTTGTACAAAGCCACGACGACTTCTGAGCAGCAGATTGAGACTGTGCCAAGGACAGAGCATTGTGCTGTGCCTGGAGCTTTACTGGCTCTTCTCTCCCACCCTGTTTCTTGCTAATCACAATGGCTTCCTACAATGCATTTATCAGCGCAGGCCACTGCTTGTAAATAAGACAGCTCTTGTCCTTTCCAAAAGCCAGAAGTACAATGTTATCTTTCCTCTTTCCCACAGAAGAGAGCCATTAGGAAATTCCTTGGTTTACTTTGTCCCTCCTTGTTCCTGGATGATGTTGGAGCCATTGTAAAAAGACGAAGCTTACATTTCCTTCTGAAGATGGCAAACTCGTTGATGCATTGGATTGACGAGCTGGATATGCGCTGATGCGTTGCATCCTGTAAGGAGCAGAGTGTTCTGGGCTACTTCAGGGCTCCGGAGTCCACAAAGCATTTTGCTGGTCTGGGAACTGAGTACTTGGGATTTTCCTCGCTGAAACACAAGGACATATAGACTTCAGTGTTAAATTTAGTGAAAAATTATTTGGGGAGCCAGTTCATGGCAGCGGTGGTGATGTGCTTGCACTCATTTGCGACCATCACCCTTAGAACCCCCTGAAATGTCTTTGAAGGCAGTGCCCTAATTCCCATGTGGGAATAACTCAGGAAGGAGACCTCACAGATTTGGCTTTATAATGTGAAATGCAGTTCCTAGAGAAGGATCCTCTGGCAGTTCTCCGTGTCTCTGTCTGCCATAGCAGGGAGGACAAAGAGCAGCCTCTGACGTAAGCTCTCCTGCCACAGCCGAGGGGGACCACTTTGGCTGTGGGTGGTGTCAGGGATGTCACCAGTGGGAGGGTCACCTGCTCTTGCTCATCCCCTGCTTGCACCACTTTGACGTGGTTTTGCCCTGCCCAGCTTCCCCCCCAGGAAACGGTGCTTTGGGGCCCGCTGAGAGACGCCTGCAGAATTCTGCCACTTGAATGCATGATGCTTTGCAACTCCCCTGATAGATCTGAGGAGTTCAAGCTCCCCTCTCGGTTAGGCAGGTATTAATACTGTGCACATGCAGAAACTCTACAGACAGATAAAAGATTTTACTTTTTGTGAGTCACAGATTAACAACCAAACCATCTTCACTCACAGAAGTCATCCCCTGGGGTCAGAAGAACCATTTGTGTTAGCAAGAGAGGCGAGACCTCCCAAGATGCGCCAAAATGATCCTGAGATGAAATTGCTCCACTCTTCCCGGGAGGGCCTGCAGCATCTCACAGGGTCAGCTGCATAAATTGTATGTTCTTCAGGGCAAGGACCTTGCCCTCTGATTTGTCTGGGAAGCACACGTTTGGTGCTCCATACCGCAAATAATAAATAACTGCTTCGGCTGCTGGCTGGGCTTGGGATTACGAGTCGATTCTCCCTCCTGATTCATTTCTTGTTCCGAGATGCCAGCGATGCAGTTTTACCGGAGTATGTCAGTGCTGGTGCTAGCCCCCTGCCCTTCCCTCGCTCACAGTAAGGCAACTGTCATCTCCTGTCTACAGCATACTTTATAGCAGCGAGGAAGAATATTAATAAGATTTCCAAAGGGCTTGCTGCCACTTTTGGTGGAAAGGTTTCCTACAAAGGATGCACAGCAAAACTCCCAGGAGACGGACGGAGAAAACCCTCCCAGTGAGAAGAGCCGGTGTCGTCCCGTTTCATTGTCTCTGTGTCACCGTAACACCCCTGTGAGCTTGATATGCGGCTCTGTGCTGCTCTAGCTTGTGCTGCCCAGTGTGATTTCCTTGGCTGAACATCTTTATTTCAGATTTTTAACAAGGTATTAACTAGTTCCCCGTGCCTAACTGTTAGTTTGCAGTTTAAGGAACAGTCTCCTTCCTGGTAAGGTCAGCTAGACTTTTTACCTTCCCCATTTTAAAAAAACTCCTTATGTGCCATATTTCCATCCAGGTAAAGGGCTCAGGATCACAGCAGTGCATCTGACAAGGAAACCAGAAATGCACCTTGTCAGTGAGCAACAAACACATTTAGCCCAGCAGCCAAGAAAAGAAGAAGGTAGACGCAGAGAATCCCAATGCAGTTTACTAGATGTGTTTCTCCTGGGCGAGCTGGCAGAGTGGGTGTTACTATGAAATTACTAGGAGTGCCCTTTGAAAGCAGTGAGCAGCCCTGTCGTGTTTTCTTAGCCGTGTCTCACTTGCTGCCATTCCACCTAAGCCTGCGCCGGGGTGGTCCTGGAGGGTGGCCACCCCTGCCCTGCTCCCGTGGGGTACCCTGTGCTCCCACCGCCCCTTGCCAGGGGAGACCCTTCTTCTCCGCGAGCAGCTCCGGCGGGGTGCGGATCTGCCCGAGGCACTTTGTCAGGGCATCAGCAATCAGCAGACAGACTGCCTTTTCCAGGTCTGCTCCTGCGGATGCCCCTTATAGGCGATCTGGGCATCCTCAGTAAGTCTGTGGACATAAAGAGAGCTTCATTCTAAACAAAGAGGTAAAGTGCAAGGGAAGAAGGCTTTCAAGGCAAAATAACCCATAATACTCACTGTCAAGGAGCTCCCATTAGATGTTGTCAACCTCAAGCCAATCCAGCAGCTGCCTTTGCAGATCTTGACCTTCGTTATTTTTACCTTCTTTGGGTTCAGGGAGACAACTTTTAAAAGGAATTAGGAGTCTGTGAGCTGGCTCTGTACTTGTAAGCGGATGCTCGTCAAGCAACTGCAGGGCTAGCCAACAGATTGCCGTACCTTTTATTGCTCGTTCATGCCTCGTACATATATATTTATATAGTTGAACAAGCGTAATACTTGAGAAGGTTTGACTAATATATCAATTGCATCATCCAGACATAACTTTTAATATCGAGCAGTGATATTGCTTGGTGTATTCAAATAATAAATCCCTAACTACCGCGTAAGGGATATTGAGTTTTTGTTTCATTTTGTTTTCAGCTTGAAACCAGGAAGTTGATGTACATGAGTTGGCCTGTTCTGAATCTTTGTCATCTTAGACAGCCCTGCTTATTGCCAGCTCATTTCACAGAGATCTGTCTCAAATCAACTCATAAATTATTAATAGTACATGTGTAGGTCAGAGAGACACTAACCCTGACAATCACGCCCTAATATTCTCTCTTTAGCATCAGAAATAAGAAAGGAGATGTGAATAATCAATATTCAACAACCAAGATACATCTCATAGAGATATGGTATATGCACTTAGAAAAAAAAAAAAACCCAGATCTTTGCAAAACCTGTCAGGCTGGCATTAATCTTGCATGATGAATAATGTGGCAATCTATGAATTTTTAACACCTTTAAAATGATAAAATTGTGGGATGTGATATCCAAAAGTAAATTTGTTCAAATTGGAGAATATTTTTGATCAAATGGAGATATTGAATAATGTGTATAAAAATATTTAAACATCAATTTAAATTGCACAGCAGGCAAGACACTTTGTACGGGTTCGTGACTGGGAGCAGCTTTCCGTCACAAATAAGTCACCTGAAGATTTAATTATAACTCAAAGCTTAAGCAGTAGCTCTTCTGAGAAGAGGCCTAACTCTGGAGGCCCCGAGCGGCTCCCGGCGCTGGTGGGCAGCTCTCGCCCCCCGGCCACCGCGGGTGCAGGAGGGGACACACGGACCTGGCAGGCTCCTGGGCCAGGGAGGGTTGCCTTGCTCGGTTCCTGCTGTGCAAACACCTCTGCTGAAATCCTCACCGAAGCCGGAGCAGGATGCCTGCAGAGAGGACGTAACACAGCGGCAGAAAGGGGCAGGAGCAGAATTTCACCTTTTATTCACAGCAGCGTTGAACCCCGGAGGTGTTGCGTGCGCAGGGCTCTTGGCTGCCCCCGGGCACTGCAAGCGCTCGCCAGTGAGCGGGACCAGGCCCTTACCCAGCTGATAGTGCTTGGTGGGAGGAGGCGAGTTTGGGTTTTTAAGCTGGAAAAAAAATGAACTGCTAATGTATAGGAAGTAATGGGATGGATGCTGTCCTACCTGAAGCCACTGCGAATTGGTTGTTGACATTCATGGGGACAGGATCAGACTTTACATTTGAAGTCGCCTCCCTCTGAGATTGCCTGACAAACACTAAACCAAAATGTTTCATTTAGAAACTGTCAAAAAGGAATTACTAACCTTTTACACTTATTAAAATTGCTATATGCATTCCTGTAAAGAGACTAGAGAGCAGCTGGACATTTTAGTTTTCACTCAATGCAAAATAAAAATGACACTCGGGAGCTTTACCTATTTTTTAAATCCTTCTAATGAAAGCATTTTATTCCACTTTTATTGAACAGAGAATAAAATGTGTTTGTTTCCCCAGATTTGAGGAGAATTAACATGTATCTGATTGTTAATATTTGATCCTTCTTTAATTATTTATGGTATCAAGGAATGAATCTGTCAAGTAAATAATGAAATGCGTACATGCAGCATATGTAATTAGGTTAGGTGCATAAATCCAAAGTGTTCACTTTATAGTTGTCAGTGCAAAATTTATTAATAATGAGAAATGCTAAGTGAAGAAAATCCCTAACAGTCTACTCATTAGTGTAGGTTTGAGCAGTTGCTGAAAAGGAAAGTTATCATTCCTCTCTTACTGTGTTTCATCATTTAAGAATGTTTGTAAATTGCTATACATTTTCCTCATCTCTGCTGTAATAAGAGCAGTCTTTAAGTCATAAATATGACTATCATCATGCTGCAAACAGACAGCTATCAGAGTAGAGGTTTTCTTCAGATTTGCGTAGTTTAAAGTCAATGTTATACCCCAGCCTTGCTTTCCTTAGGACACAGGAGTTCCTATAGGTTTAAGAGGGAAGAACTGCACCGTATTTATCTCCTGGTATTTTGGGACAGAAGGTGATGAACGAACGCTTATACACAAGAGTAAGTGTGACTGCACATTTGTGAGGGGGTAGGACACAGCCAGTACAAAATGGTGGGTGATACAGGGTGCATTTTCTTGTGTTGTGTGCCATCTCCTGCGCTAGAGTAGGTCACATAGCCGCAGTCTTCACACAATGTGTGTCTTCTTATAAGACACCTGTAGCAGAAAAGCTCAACACTTACAGGTCCAAGTTTGTAGCCAGGTGTAACAATCATGATACCATCTATTCTGAGTGGAGCGGTGCATCTGAGTATTTCTTGGGCCGTGGGTGATTTGGTCCACACAATCACAAACCTTAACGTATTGCCAAGGGCGGGTGACCTGAGCGAGGAGCTGTGTGGCTGTGCCTGGACCCAGGAGTATAGGAGCCAAATTCATTGGCTTTAACAGCAGGGCTATGGCCCATGTCACTCTTCCCACCCCTTCGCCTTAGCTCGCCATCAAGTTGTTTCTGCTTTTTGCGGATTAAGGAAAAAATGGTCCTAGTTAATAAAAAACAAAACAAAATTAATCTGCGAGTTTATGCCTCTTGGGGTCTGAGAAAAATGTGTGAGAGAGATGAAACACCTGTTTGAGACACAGAACTGTTATTGTGGGACCACAAAGAACATTTCTTGATCCCAAAAGATATTTTTCAGAGCTCCCTCTCTGAAAGAAGATTTGATTGCTAAATGTATATTTAAAACAATATTCCAGTATCATTTTGAAGCTTATCATTAGCACAAGCACTTCATGGGCTAATTCTCTATATCCAAGGATAGGCATTCACCCCAGCTCACTTTAGCAGTCGAAAATTAGATATCTAGTCTGAATTAGTCATCTGGGCTCCCTCCACAGTCATTGAGATTCATCCCAGCCTGAAACTGGTGCTTGAGGCTAAGCCTAAGATACAGGAGGTGAATCACCCTCTGGGGACACCTGCCCTCTTCTTGGGCTGCAGAAAGCTCAGGCTGGAAGCTTAACTTTTAGGTTGCTAAATGAGATGAGCTGAATGCCACACCATGCATCTGCACTGGATTTGACTTCCACTAGGGAGCTTAGAGGGAAGGTCATCACACCATGACCCTAAGGTAGCTAAAGTTCTTGGAAACCAACCACACGACCACAGCAAGGTCCTTTCGCTGGCTGTGCCTTATTTTTTCAAAGCATTAAAATAAGGAGGACTGGATTTGCCGATCAGCAGAAGCTGACCTAAGTCTGGGCTGTCACTGAAAGCCCCCAGCCTGAAGCTACGTATCTGTATCCCTCACTTCTGCTGGCCTCAGCGTTCATGCAGCGCAGCGGGCAGCTGCTTTGAGAGCTGATTTGGCTGAGCGCTGGTCTTTGGGGGGTGTCGCCAGGTAACTTTTCATTTTTAGAGATGTAGCTGACCGTGCAGCCCCACAGTCGCTTCTGCTGGCACAAGGGAGAAGATGGGAAGGCAGAGGTTGCCGGCGTCGTGAGGTGGGAGGGTTGCTGCAGTTGGTAGCGGTGCAAAATTAAACGGATTGTGAAATCGAACCCTGAGCAAAAGGATGCTGAAAGCCATTCATTAAATTTTGCATCACACTGTTAGATTTTAATCACAGCATTTTGGATCAGAATCACAAATCCTCTTATCTGCCGTAAGAGCTTCTTTCAAGCTTAACATTTTTATGCCCCATATAGGATGCAACAATATTCATCTCTGCTAGTCAAGCTTAGAAATGCATTAAACTGCCCAACCAGAAAATCGGGAACAGGCATTTAGTGATGCAAAATGGTCATTCTGCAACCTAATGCCTAAGGGACAGATCAGTCATCACAGACTCCCACTTCTGCCTGAAAAGACCAATTAGGTGACTCTGCCTATTCAACTATCAATACAGGATTGCTCCCAACAGGATATTCCCCTGTGCTTTACCCACTCTAATTTTAAATTACTCAAGTGCCAAGACTTCTATCACTTCCCTGGGGTGACCATTACACAATTGACGGCCTCACTGTGAGGAAATGTTTCCTGATATTCTGTCACAATTTTCCTATGCTTAGACTCACCCCATTTTATCTAGTTACACGTTCTTGAATAGCTCTACCCTCTTTCATAGCCACGTCATTGCAAAATATAATCAGAGCTAGCACCCCCCGCCTTTTTTTTTTTTTTTTTTTTTTTTATAATCATTCCTGCTAGGCATTAGACACATAAAGGGAAAGCAGTTATTTCAAACACTGGTATCGTTATTGGTGGTGTTCCGGTGCTGAGGTGCCCTGATCATTCAGCATCAAACAAAGCTTCTTCAAGAGGAACTCTTCTCTGCGCACATCCTTTGAGGAAGGATGATAAAGGCTGAACAAAAGGAAGTCTAGGGGAAAAAAAACAACTTGAGGTGTTACGTACTACTGTGGAAAGAGGAATTCACTACTCACACATGAAAGTCCCCTAATAGTGAATAATTAGGATGAAACTCCTCACAAGAAGAGCTTAAGGCTTACTTTGTACTTCTAGGTTTCGGTATGCCGGAGCCCTGTGGGTTGTGGCTGGTTCAGGCAAGAGGCAGCTGCCTTGTGCTACAGCCCAAGTGGCTCTCAAGCACTCTCAGGTGCCCTTGCTCCAGGGAATAAGGCTTGGGTGCATCTTGTATAGCAGGAAGAGTCTTGTCTCCAAACATCTTGGGCAAATGAATGGCAGGCCTCCTCCTCACCAGTCTTTTTATGCTCAATAAAAGGACAATAATATTATGTTGCTGCTCCTTCCATCTCAATCAACGCCACCCTGAATTTTGGGTCAGGTATGTTCAGGATGAACCTTTCCCAAGGTCATTGCAGGACCTTTCAGCCTGCTTTAGGTAGGATTTCTTTTTGAATTTTCCCCCCACACAGTGAGTGTCGTATAGTCAAAACCTTCATCTGTTTTATCAGACAAGCAGAACTGGGAGTCTGATATCTTTTAAAAAAAGATACAGTTCTCTGATTAACTGAAGAGTAATAGCATGAAATTCTAGTCTCCAATAAGTAACATATTGATACTTATGTCTAATTTAATCAGCATCAGGGGGGACGGGGGTGCCCATTCCTTCACCATCAGTTATGCAGCAGTTCAAGGTGATAAATCCTATCTGCGGAATGATATTCCGTCGACATTTCTATAATATTAATTAGATCACGGTGTCAGGCTGTAGGAAATTTGCTTAACATTCATTAGAAATTTCTTATAGATAGATAGGCATCCCTCCCTCCTTCTCCCCCCAGCTTTCTTTCTCCTGTGATTGACAGATGAGGTCAAGCTGGAGACAGCCCCCTCCTCCTTCCCCGTGCCTGAAGAGCCAGGTCACCGGACTCCATAATGCATGGGGAGTGTGAGGGGAGGATTATGCCTTGAAGAGATATCCTATTAAATTGGACAAAAGCTCGTCTGCCTCCAGGCTCCATCGCCAGGTCTCCTTGGCCTGCAGCCGGCACACAGAACGCAGGCGAGTGTACGACGCAAAAGCCATTTGCATTACCCTGCAGTCATTTTTATATGTGGAGGTAATGAAGTTGTCAGCGGAGCCCCGAGTGTGGCAGAGCCTGATATTCAAATAGACCTGCCAGCTCTCCCCCCTCCTCGCCGCCGCCCTCCGCCCCCCGCTCTCCCCCCATCCCCACAGCTGATCTACTGACTCCCTGGATTACTGCTTCGCTGGCTCCCCGGCTCCGACTGTGCGTGCACTCTTGCCCCTGTCAAGCGCTTTTGTTTCCAAGTCAGGGAACAGGCAGCTGCGGCTGCCTCTGCACTGTTGCCCGCACTCCTGGGCTGGCCCACGCACACCCGCGCTGCCTGCACGGACCGGGTGACACGGGCTGACTGCTAATGAGTGGCAAGTGCCCCGGACGGTCACGCCGTGGCCCTGCCCGCAGTCAGGCTGCAGCAGCGGTCCTGCCGAATTTGCAAGGAGAGCTCCCCCAGGCACCGCGTTAATGCCAGGCTGAATGTCTGAGGGCATTTTGTTGTGGTCAAATGGAAGAGAAGGGCTTCAAATCGAGGTAGATTTTCTAAGTAAGGTGGAGATGAAAATTGCACGTTCATGTTTTGCGTGCCTACCACGCCCTTTTGCGGAGGAACGGCAGAGCGCGATGCAAATTGTGCGTGCAGCTGGGACAGAGGCAGCAGCCAAGTGGTACTCGGCCCTCATGTTTACCAGTGTTGAGGGGGTGCTGGCAAAGGGCATCACAGACATACCTTGTCCTCATAAAAGAAACCATGAGATCATAAATAACAAGGTAGTCAGAACTGGCCTTTGGTAATTTTTAAGTCCACTTTTGGAAAAAAAAAAAATTTCCCCGTCGCAAAGCTGCCTGGTAAGCAAAAGGTCTGAATCAACCCCATTAGCTTCGGAAACTAGCTTTTACTAAATACGGGGCTAGGCTGTCAGCTGGTGTTAATTGGCATAAACCCACTGAAGTCAATGGAATGACAGTGATTTATACCAGGATGAAGACTTGGGGGATGGATACTTAAAAGGAGGGCTGTCTTTTCTCTGCTTTCAGTAACTGGACCCACTTGTGGTTACAGCCCTGCAGGAGCAAATGATAGCTTTTAGGCTTGATGGGCAGATGTCACTACTAGGCACCTGCAGGTTGTCAAATGTGCCTTGAGAAACTGAAGGCCACTTAAAAAAATTCATCACCCTGGTAAATATTTAGCTGCCTCAATAGTCTCATTTTTGGACCAGCAACTCCTTCTTTATTTGCAGGAAAGGATACTTTCTGTGCTCTTATGAAAATGATCAATGATCCTTTAGCACAGAAGGCCCATGGGATTAATTTATTTTGTAAGCAGCGTGTTAAAAAGACTGGTTCAAGCATTTTTTAAAAACCTATAGGAGGGTCAAAACCACACAGGTTTCAGCAGCAGCTTTTTTTGGCCTTTGTTCTTACAATGAGATTTTGAAAGATTCCCTAGAACCCCAGCAAGATACAAGTTTTCATGGCACGATACATCATTGCGCCACTGGAAGTCATGTCTTCAGGAGCTCCTTTTTGAGCAAACTGAAATTTATTTAAGAAAGTGAACTTTATGTTTACATTACACCAGTTAGTCTGCAAGTATTTCCAGTATACAGGGCTACTCTAAATGCACCGACCTGCAGATTAAAGGCTCCCTGAGTATAAATTGGCATGATGCACTGTAAATGATTCACAAATGGAGGAGTCCCTGAGTGTGCATTGACTCGCTACACCATAACATCTCCTACAGAGATTTTACAGCATCGTATGCCAATGATCCATGGATTAAGGACTCCCTAAGTGCACATTGACACGATAGACTGGAGCTGTTTTGGTCTATCGTGTCAATGATCCGGGGATAATGACAGTGTCTTGTGCAGATCCACTGAGACCAGAGTTGTGGTTCCTAATGGAAGAGCCAAAATTGTCCCACTTAAGTCATGTTGACCTTTTTGGGTGCTACAGGCACATGGACAATGTTCTTATCCTTCATACCAATTGAGAAATGTCTTCAGCAGTGCAGTTCTGTAGTCTGGGTGGCTTCTGTTTGTGTATGTACATGCATATACAGGTTCACATAAAAAACTGTGGACAAGTGCACTTTTATACATTTATTATGCATATATCTTTCTTCATACAGAGCAAGACTCTCACAATAAAATTTTGTCACTGTCATCGAGGGTACCAAGGCTCAAACTGAGGAAGAGTCATTCTAGATACAGATCGACTTCCTGTGCAAAAGAACAAAGCTCTCCCTCATACAGAGCAGGATTGGAAGGGGAAATGAAGACCCGAACCATAATAATGCCTATTTATTCTGCGATTTGCATCTCAAAAAATGCCTCTCCACAGTTGTAAACGTCCCTGTGAACAAATGGGGAAACTGGGATGTAGTGAGTTTAAATGATTTGGTAAATCTGTGACCACAGTGCAGCTGGGACCAAAAGAGTCTTTTCTAATATGTCTCAAACCAATAGCAATGGTTTCACAGGCTGAAGATAAGACTGTCTAGTCCTTGTGCCATATCTGTGAAGACTGGAAGAGACTGCAAGAGAAGAAGACTGGAATGCCTTCAGAGACAGGTAAGAAGAGAGTGTTAGGGAGTGTTTACCTTCCAGGAATTTGTTGTTTGCAGCATCCTGGGTCACCACTCTCACCTTCAGCTACTCAAGCTTTAGAATTGCTAGGGCAGAGGAAAAGTTAAGATGACAAAAAATCAGGTTGAAAATGCAACTCCAGGAGAGGCAGAGTCAAAGAAAAAATGCAATAGACTGCAAGATGGAAAAAGGTTGTCTCAGGGCCATGATTATCTATCTACTCCACATGGCTGGTTCTACCTGATCCCATCTAAACAGCAGAAGCCCCGGCCATGCAGGTGAAATGCATCTGATGTCTAAGCCACACTTTGTGTTGGGAATTTCCCTTCTGAATCTGCTACAGCAGGTATTTCAAAGGAGATTTCCGAGTTGGCTTTGCATTTTAAATCTTGGAGTTGTTTCTTCTCCAGAAGAAGGAATGACACAGATGACTGATAGAAAAAGGCCAGGACAAACACTGTGCATGTGGTGGGAGCATGAGAACAAAATGGAAAAGGAGCAAGTCTGGAAAAGGGCAGCTGCCACACAGTATGTGCTGTTTCTGTAGAAAGAAACATGGGCACAACTTCAGTGTTCAGGAGGAGTAGCTTTAGCAAATTGTAAGAAAGACACTTTTTATGTCCCAGTGGAGCATTATTTCTGGTTTATATAATCTCTCTGCCTTTTGCTATGAGTTTTGGTAAGAGTTAAACTGATTTCTATATTAGGATGAAATTGTAGGGGGTACTGTACAAAATTAAATGGGATGAAGTTGACACAGGGCAGGATTATAAACATCAACAAATGCATCCAGGAGTAGAGTGACCAGGTTGATGCACCATTTACACAGAACGTCATGAGGGTGTTTTATGGAGGAGAAAGAGAACTAAGCACAACTGATGTTTGTCCTGAGCAGTAAGACTTGAATGATCTTCAAGCCAACATTCACTGGATATCCATCCATCTAAACTCACAACTTCTGGATTAAGCTATTTAATGTTTCAGTGGGCCTGGCCACAGCTCCAGCTGAAGTCACTAAAGGATGCTAGGCTCTACAGTAAATTTCTAAAATTGAGCCTAAGACAACTACTGCCAAAGGAACTTAGCCGTACGTGTGCAAACCTATCTTTTTTCAGGCTGTGGTTGTTCACACTTTTTTCTCTGCTTTTCCCATAAGAGGATCTATGGAAGTTTCACTGGAACAGCAATTGCTAAGTGCAGAGCACTTGTCCCTGTTACTGCACTTAGAATGCGCCAGATAATTTTTATCATTTGTAGGTAGATTTGTCTTTAGAGTTGAAAAATATGTTGGAGAGCTTGATTTTTTAATAAAGAAAGATGATATTGAAGGTTCCAGGAGACGATTGAAAAAGAAAATATAAAAATTTAAATATACAAATAAAATTGGAGTCCCATCAACCTCCACAGAGCTCTCTCAGAAGAAACTCATAATACTCTGAACACATTTAATTGAAAAGGAGAGAAAGTCTTTGACTGTCATCACAATTTAAACAAATACTTTATACATTGACAACTGGATCCTCTGGTGAAAGGCTGCTTAAAGTTGCAATATATTGGCTTCTCAGGTCCACTGATGTTCATTATAAAAATTTCCATTATAATATACTATTTTCTGAAATGTTTAAATTCCTTGACTCCTGACAGTCAAGAGAAAAGGCGCATGTTATGAATATTAAGAGTATTTCCATCTTGTGCATAATTTTACCTTCATAGAAAGTGAAAGCTGACCTCATTTTATCTTCAGAAGTAAAATATGTGCTACTGAGACCGAGAGAAAACTGAGAAAGGTCCAGAGATCATCACCGATGTTTGGGAACGTAAATCCAAAGTAGCTTTTTCTGTTTATATTCCTGGAATGACAGAATTCATGAAGTTTGCCATTTTACTGGAAGATATCACTTTATTTATAGCACACATACCACTACTTTAATCATGTTCAAAAGGATCAAGAATGTCTGACCAATTGCCGTATTTCTTAACGCATGAGGTAAGAGTTTCCCCTTCCCAGGATTTTACTAGCTGATATTCAAGGGTGAGCTACTCCGGTCTCCCCATTCCTAGAAGCTCCCTCTCCATGAAGAGCAGGGGGAATTTTGGTGACAAGTGTGGAGATTATGAGAAACAGAAATTATGGCAAATATTCAGTCACTAGCACCCTCTGTATGCATATATACTGTGGATTCACCCATCTTGATAATTTTTAAGACTTCTTCTGCTCAAGAACTTTTCTTCCACAAATCTTAGCTCCACTTTTAGCCAATCTCCATTTTGAGCCAACCTCCCTCTTCACTCCTTCCCTCATAAACATATGCACCAAGAAAGCGAAATACCAAAAAGAAAAAAAAAAAGCCACAGAAAAGCTTCTCTGTCTTTCACCACTGGTAAAAGGAAGGGAAATATCCTAAAGGGTAAGACACAGTTGGTTAAAACACATCCTCCAGAAAGGCATCTAGCCTTGTTTTGAAGACATAAAGAGACAAGAACTCCTACACTGCCCGCAGTATCTACTAAAAATGTAACCGTATAATTGTTTTGATAAGCTAAGAAGAATGAGCCTCTTACATGTCTTGCTCTGAGGCGTTTTTGCCAGTCCCTAGTGTACACAGAAATGTACTAAAAATCTCTCCCGGACTGACTGAAATCCAAGGAGTCGCTGTTGTTAACTTCGATGGGGCTGTGGGTAAAAGACACCAAATGGTACCTTTTTCTGCTAAGAAAGATGAGGAATGTGGGTAGCAGGAAGACAGAGCTCTAAATCTCTGTTTTCTCCCCAGGCATCTGAATTTTTTTATTTTTTTTAGCTGTGGATAGTTATCTGTGCTATGTCTACCTGAGCCGGTAGTGCTGGAAGGTAGTAGGAGTGGAAGTGCAGGACAAAACAGTCAGTGGTGAGGGCCTGACACACATGCTTTATGCTCTTTAGGTTTTTACTTAAGATGAACTGTAGCTTGACGCCCCCCAGGACTGAACACCTATTAGCAGCTGGCGTGTATCATATGCACTCCTGGAGCTTATCTTCCGGTTTGTTTTCCTCCAAAATTAACTCAATGCTCCAAGACTGTTCTGAAGCATGAACCAAAACAAAGTAAATGGGGACAGTCAAGAGATTTTTCCTTCTGCTTCTGCACTGATCCATAAGTGGGCCCCTGCTACAACCCGAAACGCTGCCATAGATGAGCCCTGTAATGTCTTGCAGCCCTGTTCCAGCTGAATCTCGGCCCAAGCTCCATGATTTTGTCTCGGTATAGTGCACAGTCTGTATGGCTTAGCAAAGCTCACAGCGATTACTGCTCAAAGAAAACCAGCACCCGCACACCACTGGCTCTGCACATCTGGGTGCATGACAGACTAGCAAACCCCTCTGGATTATGGCATCCCTAGCACCTACTTGCTTTCCACATCCATCTGCCATGGCTTTAGCCTTCTGCCATAATCCAGAGATTTATGTAAGAGATCTATGAATACACACACACACACACACACACACACACACATATAATTTTACAGCAAATTCCTAGTTTTCTGAAAAAGGTCCCTGCAGAGAGGCTTGTATGCTTTCAGTAGCACCACTTAATGTCTGAACAGGGCTGAATCTGTCCTCATCAGTAGCTGTGGGATACACTGGGGACAGCCACTGTTTCCTGCTGAGGATGCCTCTAGCTATACTACACACTTCAGTCAATTTGGGGAGAATACTGCTTTTTTTTCAGTATCAATGGGAAATGATCTAGTACTGTAAAACCTAACATGGATCCAATGCAGCCCATGCAGCAGTTGAAAGGCAGGAAGGGGAAGAATTATATTACCTCCTCCTCTTGAGAAACCTAGCCAATGCTAGTTATTACTGTGCTCAAAGTCATGCTACAAATTAGAGCCCTGGCTCTGAAATTGCTAAAGAATATGGCCACAGTCCTGATATATGACAGAGGAATGGAAAGCCCAAGTGGGAAAAAGATGGAGAAATGAAGGGTAAAAGGAGAGGAAAAGTTTTTTGTTGATTTCAGTTTGGCAGGCAGGATCTAAATGGATCTGAGAGGGTCAGGTCAGGGAAGAATCTGAGGCTCATTTTTCCTCGGAAGTGAGAAAGGAGAAAGGGACTTGGTTGGGACCGAGAAAAGAAAGCAAGAAATCCATCTGTACCTCAGAAGTGTTTTTTTCTCAGATGGTGAGACCCACTTTTCAGTGGGTGTCTGGAGAAAAGAGCTCCCCAGGGACTGAGGTACATGACACCTTCTGGGATAAAGATGCAAGAGATGTGTATGAAGATGGGCGGGGTGAAACTCGGTTATCTACACATCGTTGTCTTGTTCCATTGGAGGTGTCCTTGGCTGCTTGAGGGTTCTGTTCAGGCTGGCTGGGGTGGCACAGGACCTGTGGGAGACCTGTGCCCATCTGGAGTGGCAACTGAAGGCTAGCACAGCTGCCCAAGGGCTTCTCAGGTGGCATCAGCTGCCTTGTCCGGGTAACAGAATCAATCCCATAAAAAATGCACATCTTGTTGCAAAACTGGTGCTTTGCATGTGCAATTTATAGCTGCTCTAAGAACCTTTAATTCCTGTGCACATGCCTGAGATAAATATACCTTGAAAAAAAATCCTTCTTTTCTTTTTTAAACTTCCAGATTTTAACATTTGTACCCCCAGCATTTAATTTTGAGATGAAGGGAACCTGGCTTCTTTATACAGATGAAAACTACACTAAACTTTTCCCTTATGAAAGATCTTTCAAACATTAGCTGAATAATTTTTGTCCATTTGACCATCTGAGTAATTACTTTAGAATGTCCTCTCCTGCATTTCTTTGCTAGCAGTCAGACCTCTGTAATAAAATATTATGTTCAAAATATATTTTAGAAGAAAGGTATATAATCCTATTAATGGATTTCTTTAAATTCTCTATATGTGTTTTGCAATGAAATAAGCATATCCATAGCAATTTTTAAAGTTCTGCTTCAGGATTTATGCAGTCTTAATGGACGGAGATTATTTCTTTGGATAATATAAATATCCCGAAGATTTAATGAAGCCATAAAGACATTCATTAGACTTCTGTAATTAGAGTTATAGTTACAAAAGCTTCAGAGGGCTAAATATACCTGCAGTATTTCATTGTTTCAAGTTTTCAGTAAACAGCTTTCATCTAGGGGAAGAACTCAGAGCTGTGGGGGTGGAATTCACCTCCAACCTGGCGAGAGGGCCCTGAATGTCACCTCCTCTTAAACTGGGCAAACAGCCCATGAAACTACATTTGTGGAGACCAGCTCCTCCAGGCCACCTGCAGCCTGCCAAGGTCCTCTCTTTGGGCACTGCTGTGGACCATGCCTCCTTTAAATGTCATCTCCAACTTGCAACAAAAGCTGAAGATAGATCCCTCATTTCTCAGTCTGTTGTTTCCTTGATGTCAAATCAGGACCACAGATATGTTTTGGAAATCGCTTGGAGGCCTTGCACAGCCGTGTGTGTAAATGTTGGGACTGAATTTGGCCCTGACTTCTCACTGGAAGTAGGGAAAGGTGATACTTCCTAATGAATGTTGCAAGTCAAGCCATTTCTCCAGTTCTGGGTTTGTTCAGGACACTTTGCTCTCATGCAAATGTTTTCTCTGTTTTCTATGCAAAGAACAGCAATGACACAGAGCCCAGCGATGACGTCTCGGAATCCAATCAGAAAACCTGCATAAAGATGAAAGGTCTTACCAACAAGAAGTGAGCTTGCTAAACTACACCTTTCAATGAATTCGGACAAAACTGAAAAATGTTGTTGATATCAGATCCTTAGGCTGATTACTGAAGCGTTCGATTTTTCAGCATGTCAATTCATCACTGTCTACCTGGTTATATTTAACACTTTCTCCTGTTTCCATCCTGTCTGCTGAGATAGGCAATCTCTGTCACACGGTATCTGCCTCACCAGAAGGTCAATAGACCATTGTGGAGGCCCATGAGTCCTGTTCCCAAGTCGCCTTGATTCTCTCCACGATATTGCTGACGGCAGATGGAGCTTCCACATCTTGTGGCATCTAAAATATTAATGAGATTAGAGCTTCCATCCTTCAAACAGTTCAGTGCTTCCTTTTTGGTGCTTTGCAATTAGGCAGCCAGTCACTGGAACGCAAAACTTCTGTAGCGATGGTTGTCATCCTGTGCTGGTATTGCCAAAATGTTGCACTAGTTACACTGGTGTTCATTTTCTTCAAGAAAGTGCTGCTTTGCATTTTAAGCTAGCCACAGGTTCAAAATTTTTGTGGAAGATACTAAGCTCTGGATAACTCGGTCTGGGGCTGAGAGGTTTGGGATGTACATGTTTATGTCTGGTTACAGCTCATCAGTCCTGGGCAGATTATGCAAAATATATATATATGGGAATGGTGACTCACAACTTCCATGTACACTATGCCTGCTTTGGGGGCTACTTGGGAGTAGTTTTTAGGCTTCCCTAACTCAAGCCTGTCGGAAGCTCCCTGTGGTAACTACAGCTGTGGTGCAGGACTGAAGGGGATTAAACAACCTTCTGCTCTGCTATTTCATCATCAGCGAGGGGACAGAGCAGCTGCACAACCTGCTAGGTTGCCTCCCTGTTTCTGTCAGATTATTCCTCATTATGTACCTGCATCCTGGATGCATATGCACGCACGCATATACACATGTACAGCTTTGAAGACTGACTTATAAATACAGAGAACAGTCATTGATTAAAGGGCATTTATTGTTACAACTTGCTGGTAGTTTAGCACAAAGTGGCTTCACTGGTTTCTTGGATAGGGATTATTTTCCAGTGTGAGTCCTGAACCAAACTCTGGATCTGGATCCTTCTGGATGTTAGGGAAATCGGCTTTTTGATATTTGGCTTCTCCCCTTTGTAAAACAATTATCACACAGCTTGCCTAGCTTTGTAAAGTGCTTTGAGATCTATCGGCAAGACACAGTATAGGCATTCTAAACATGATTTATTTCCTTGCGGGGCCTATCCCTAAGTGGCTCATTGAAGAAACAACATTTATAAATATGCATAGCTTCCTGGTATAGAATTTTTCCTATTCTTTTCAGAATATACAGGCTAAGCTGTTATTATTCACTTTTCCATTTTTAGAATCAACGATTAAATTGCACCGCACTGCTGTGTTGTACCAATTAAAATAACTACTGTCTATTTGGCAGTCCTTTAATGGGAAATGAAATTCACTTTTAGGCATATATCATGGTAATACATATATCATATGGTATACAACTTAGATCATTTTGGAGCACAGTAGCTGTATTAGTTCTTATTCCCTACCTAGTTGTCGTCACAAGCATCAATTTTGTTAATTAAGAATTTTAAACCCTGTGAATTTATAGTACAATTATGTTTTACTTCATAAGTAGGTCTTTACCCCTCTACAACTATTAACAAAACGTCCACTTACATTATTTGCTGGTGGTTTCAAAGGCTGATGAGTTTTTGGATGAAGATTTGCCCTTTTGTCTAAGCTTTGCTCACTCTGTGTCAGCTGTTTGTCAGCAAAACATAACAGCGAAGACTTTTGACTTAAATCTTATTTTTTTTAAAGAAAAGCCAATTCATCAGGTACGAAAGACTGCTGCTCACACTCTCAAGTCCTGCCAAAGACAAATGGCTGTAAAAATTTAAAATCAATCATTAACAGATTAGCTGTTGGTCCAAAGTAAATAGCAATCAGCTTATTAGGCATCAGGCAGAGTGAGATAAAGGGGAAGAGTTATTGAAAATGAGGATGTTTGCTGGGGCTGTGCTGATGGAGCAGAACAGGGAAAGGCTGTTTCTTTGTTGCTCTAATTACAAATGGAAAATAACCTACAGTGCTGAACAAGTTGAGCTCCCTAGCTGAATTGAATGGAGCATAGTGCTTATGTTCTACGTCATGGCTTGATTTATCTTGATTATCAGTAGTTTGCACTACTTCTTCCCTCCCCAGAAGGCCCTGTTTGGCATTCTCTTACACTGAAGTAAATGTAGTTTTTGGCTCTGCAAAGAATGGGGTGCTGGGGGGTGGAGGGGGGGAATAGCCACAGGAGAAATGTCCTTCTCATCTAAAAATATCATTTCCATACAGGAAATTCCTCTCATATGATGAAATTTTGTTTGCGACAGGGTTTCATTATGGTTAAGTGACAGATTGCTGGTGACCAAATCACAGCCGGCTTTGTGCCACTGTTGTATTCAGACACGGTGAAATTCTGCAGAGCAGATAAATTCAGAAGGTAGTGGATGTTGTAAGAGGAAATGAAGAGGGAGAAGGAGTGGAAGGGGAAAAAGGCTGAGAAGACAGAAACAATAGAAGTTGGGTAGGAAGTGAAGCTGAGGGGAAAGAAGAAGACAAACAATAGCTGAGAGTAAAATGAGATGAGGAAGCAGGAAACACAGAGAAGTGAAGTAGGAAGTAGGAGGAAATGGGTGCAAGTTAAAGTCGATGACAAAAGCTCCTTTTCATCATGTAAACACTGAAGTGTTTACATAGAGAGTAACTGACCATTAGAATGATTTACCAGGAGTTGGGGCCATTTCTCCATGACCAAGCATGTTAAAACTAGGCTTAGATGTTTTTCTAACAAAAGAGGATACCTGAGAATTGTCTCTTCAGCCATTTGAGCCCAGTGAATAGAAAGCTGGCCTGCTTGTATGTGAAGAAATCTGGCAGCAGTCCTTTTCTATTAATGACGTGATTCCACATGTTACAATTGTGAACCCTCACACAGTGCATGACCTGAAGGTAACCTCAGGAAAATCATTGCCCACCAGTCTGGTGCAAGCTGTGGTCCCTTCTGCCCCGGGCACGGGCATGAGGTTACACATTGCTGCCTCCTCCCTGGCATCCATGCTGTGTGAGTGACCGACCTCTGTCTTGTGACTGCATGAACGCAATGCAGTGCCAGTGCTGGCTTCAGTTCCTCTCAGCTACACTGGCAACACTTCAGCCAGCTTGATTTGAGCGGGTACCCCTCCATCCAAGCCCCAGTATGGTTACATCCTTCCCAGTTACGTGTTTGGGGCCAGCACTCAGCCCTGGAGGAAAGCGGGAGGTGTCCACCGAGTTGCTCTGGCGCTGGGGTGGTTTCTCCCCGCAGTGCAGAGCCGTAGCACTACAAGGGCACGTCCCCAGCCACGGCTCCTCTACCAAGGGTGATACAGAGGCCAGACACAAAAAAAGCAGGGATCCTTTTTTCACAGTTTCTTGTTTTTAAAAAAATTGAAAATAAGACCAAATGAGTAAGCTCCCACATGCTCTTCTTTTTCCATAGTAGGAAAACATACCTAGGGCCTGACAGAAGAAAAACTATTCTAGAAGTCTTTAAACTTACTTTTCCATTAAATAGCTGTGGAAAAACAGGAGGGTGGTTATTTCCTTTCCACCTTTTACATTTATTTTTGTCCTCTTTTCCCTGCTTCTCATGCGGTATAAAAAATAGTGTCTATCTTCCGCTCATTTTCTGCTGCTTTTGCTTTAAGTTACTGTCAAAGATATCCAAGCAAAAATTCATAAAATGACATAAATGTGATTTCAACAGAAAGAAAAAAGTGAGAAGTCTCAGAACAAATACATCCTAATGATTATTTGCCAACTTTTTCACAGAAAAGAGCAGTCAGCCGAAAAGGCAAAGCAGCAGAAGTCTCTTTTCCACATGCTGAAATGGCTGAATAAGCTTCACAGAGCAAAAATGACTTTTCTGCCTGCAATTGGTGGAGTCCCAGGACAGCAGCCCACACCTGGGGGCGACAGAGCTGTGGCAGTCTGTCATCCTTGAGCTATTCTTCCGTGCACCAAGGAGGAGAGGGGTGATGCTGCTTTCTGTCTACAGCAGGAATTGTTTGAATTATTTACAATGGACGGAAGGACAGCTGCGGGGAGAGGATGGGGAGGCTGGTGCAATGCTATAGAGATTGATCCTGCCAGGAAAAAGAGCAAACTGACTTGCAATACAAATGGTGGTCTTGCAAATGTGGAGGGAGGCCATTTTCCAATGTCATCTTCACAGTCTAAGAGCGGGCTCCATGCATATTATTCAAGTGAATGCAGCTGGTAGTGTTGTTTAGGGGTGCCATATCTCCAAACAGATTCTTGTCTTCTTCATTTCCTACGTATTGGTGGCCTCCAGTCTACAGTAGGATGGAAGCTGTGCAGCAAAATTTGCGCATTCATGACATTTATCTCCCTGAACCAAAGTGCCACTTTTTCAGACTCGCTTGTAAGAACAGATCAAAAGCAGAGGATCAGTGGAGGGCTGAGGGCTGGCCAGTCACGGGGATGCTCTACAGAAAATTGAGGAAGGCAGCTGCAGGACCAGCTCTTAATAACAGAGGAAGACCAGGAGTAGTTGACATGAAGACTGTAAAGAAACAGTTACACTGGTGACACATCTTATACAAGGAGTGCCTTACTAATTTTTCCACCAACATGTTCCTGTTATACATTTTTTGCTTCTTTTAATTAAGCATTTCAAGAGAAAATAATGGGATCTTAAAGCCTCATGTATTTTGGAAAAGGTAATAGTAAATTGTGCAGTTTTGACCTTTTCAGCTTTTTGTAATTTGATTGGCTGTCTGTTCTTTTCCCTCCACTATTTACAGCTGCAGTGAACTGTGCAGAAGGGGTAGGATGGCTAGCCAGCTGAAATACGGAATATTTAAAAGGTTAAAATGCTGCAACATACTGGTGCCTTCCACAGAGTATATGGGCATTATAAATTTCACTGCGTTGATCACATAAAGGATTGAGAAATTAAATGACTTCATGAATCATTTTTTGTGGGACAACAAGTGTGACCAAAATGGGAAAAAATGGTATCACTCTGACCCCAGATCTGGGAAGCATATTTTCTTTGTATTTATTATTTCTGCTGCAGTAATAGATGGAGATTCCTTCTGAAGCACAGGATCATTTTAGCAGGCACTGTGTATCTACGGGTGACACAAAGACAAGCCCTGCCCCAGAAAGCCTGCAATCACAGCATCTTGGATCCATTCAACAGGTGACTAAATAGAGGTGGTGACCTTCTTAGGAATAAATATTTCTTTTTTAGCTTACCAGAGGGAGATCTCAGGGAAAACACAGTATACTTTGAAAGTAATTCCTTAGCAGATGGAGACGGTAACATAGAGACATTAATAGCCATGTAATGAGTCCAGAGGGCATCTGAGGAGCAATGTCAAATAATTTTTTACCCAGGCAATATGCTGAGGAGATTGACAGAAAGGTGGCAGGGCAACAGGAGATCAACAGAATCTCAGAGCAGGATGACAGCTGAGACACTAATAACTAAAACTAAAAATCTTCAGGTTTTGGTGCTTCCCTTTGTCATCAATAACAAGGCTGGTGAACAACGTTCAGTTCTATGCAAGCTTTTCTCAGTGGAAAATACTGCTTAGGGCAAATCTGAAGAAAAGCTTCTCAGAAAAAAAAAAAGAGCAAAGCTTGGCTCCCCAATCTTTAATGTCTGTAGAAAAACAAGATGTGCAAAAATGTTTATTTTGTGTGCAAGACAAATCCGACAAGTCATACCAAAGAGATTAGGAGTCAGGTCTCATAAATGCCAGCAAGAAGCTTTCTGGCGCTGTGTACACTATTATGGCAGAGCGCCAGTAGCTGGACCTTTGTGCTGAGGCTGGAGGAGTGATGCTGCATCTCTGCTCCCTGCCCTGGCCCCACATGAGTCCACACGTGGCTGAGCACAGCAGGGGGAACGCAGGAGCACGGTAGGTGATTGAGTAGGAAACAGATACAGGCAGAAAGAAATGATGAATCAACTGGAGTCACAGACACAATTCAGAATTGGGGTTGATGGTAAAAATTTTGCTATGTTAGTTCTAGTTCCCTGTGCTTTTGGAAGTGGAAAGTTTCGTCTTGTTCCAGTTGTAGCTCTGGATTAAAGTCAGAAGTGTAGGGAGAAAGATTGTTACCACACTGAGATACTGGGAAAATTTCTTCAGAAGGAAATGCCAGTATTGCTTTTGATCCGCCATTTGAAACAAACTCATGATCTTGAGGGATTTATTTTGTGCGGTCATTAAAACTGAATGTTTTCATTGATTCGGATAGCCTCTTTCTGGAGGAGCTGCAGCTGCCGGGACAAACAAGCCTCCATTCTGCTGTGCTGATCCCTCTGGGAGCCAGGGGTGATTGACAACAGGCTGTGGTTTGGGCAGAGGTACAGGAACTGGTGCATGCATTTCAGTGAGAGCAGCCTCCGCAGCACCGAGCCAGGGGGATTTTCCTCTTTTCCATGGGCACCGAGAGGCAGAGTGTTTCCAGCCTGCCTGTGATGACGGGGCATGCAGCGACAGCCCGTGAAGCTAGTCCCAGCCTTCTGCTGCTGTCCCCGAGGTGGCCTCTCTCCCACCCGCCTTGGGCTGTCCTCAGTAGCAGCAGCAGGAAAGCCACGCAGGAGACAAGTGATCGCTGGAGTTAGCTGAGGCATCCATTGCTTGAGGGGCAGGAGGTCCAGAACAGCCTCACCACCAAAATCACGGAGGAGTGGAGACAGGCCAGACATGCTGTAGGGACTTCTCAGGCCCAGGCATCCTTGGATGTGTCTGCGTGCAACCTCCTGATGCCTTGCTGCTCTGTGGAGGGGTGGGGAAATGTTACGGTGTCTTCCCCGAACATTACAGGGGGCTCGGAGGCTCAGGGACCTCACCAGCCCAGGGACCCAGCTGCTTGCCTCCTCCTCCCCCGTCTGCACCACAGCTGCTCTGGGATGGCCTCCTGTATTTACCCTTCTCTTTGGGGAAGTTGGGAAGACGTAACTGAGGCAGGCTGTGAGGTTTCGAAGGTGCTGAACTTTGATGCCCTGCTTACTGGAGGCCATTTGCTGGGGGAGGTGGTGGCTTGGTTTGCCTTGAGGGCTGAGGGAGGATGACATCAGCTGCTGCCGCTCTCCTGAGGTGCCCTCCCCTCCTCTCCCCTCTGCCCCCTTTTTATTGTACAGCCAGCCCATCTGCAGAAAAGATATCAACCTTATAACATACATATATACACAGTTACACGGTTATACGGAGGTATAATTTAACGGAGCGGTTCTGTACCCGAGTGGGTTGGCCGGTGACTACAGGTGCCCAAGCGCAGAGGCTCGCCGGGAGGGAAAGTTTCCCCTGGTGGTGGTGGTGGTGGTGGTGGTGGCCCCTCGCCAGGCCGGTGGTGGCTGCCCTCAGGCAGTTGTCCCTCAGCAGACAGGGACCGTCCCGGGGTGACAGCGAGAAGCCGCCCTCTGCACCTTCCCTCCCCGAGGCAGAGCTGAAGGCGGGCGAAGGCGGCTGCCAGGCCTGGAAGGGTGCAGCCCCACGCCCAGAGGGCACTGCCGCCCCCATCAACAGCGCCGGCGGGCCGCTTCATTTTCATCCGCTGATCAGATATATTTACTTCTCGGGTATTTCCCTAACCAGAATTGACTGCACTATAATTGCCTATTTCTTTGGTCCATTGGCTGTTAACCTTGAAGCGCGGCGGGTGGAGGCGGGGAGGCCCTCCCTGTCAGGCCTGACCCCGGCCGCGCCGCGGGCTGCCATGACAACCGCGACAGATGTCAGCCATGCCGCCCGCGCCCCCCGGACGGGGAAAATCGATCTTGCGACGGCGGCGCCGCGCACAGCCACCGACCTGCCAAGCGTTCCCGGCTCAATCATTTGTTTCATCTAGCGGGGAGAGGAAAACATAAAAGAAATGAAATGAATTTGACCTCTGTCTTTCGAGTGACTCCGGTGCTGCGCTGAATCCTAGCAAGCGCCTCTTATGAATTTGAAAAAATTACATTAGGAATAACATTTTGAAGTGAAATGACTCTTGTAATGTCAACCTTCCAGAAACATGTTATTTAAAATGTCAGATACGTAGCAGTCATTTGCTATTTTCTGGATGTGTCCAGAGGTTATCTTCACCTCGGGTGCACTTCAGGTAAATTATTACAAAGAAACTGCCTGTGAAATACACAAAAATGTATTGCCTGTTTTTTCGCACCGCCCCGGTGCGGAGACCTCCTTTGCGGCCGCATTAGAGCATTGCTGCAATGAGAAGATGATAAACAATGCTCCAAATTGAGAACGCCTCTCCTTGTGCAAAACAGTGGCAGGGTGGAAGGACTTTCCCAGCCTGGAGCGGGGTTCCCTGGGATGGCGGCAGGTTCCCCGGTGGAGGCGGAGGATCCCGGGGGCACACGGACAGGCCCCCCATGCCCCTCCGAGTTGCCTGGGGTTTGCTCGCCGCATATGCAAATGATTTCATGACCAAACTCTACAGCTCCGTGCTAACGTTTGCCAATACATCAATGTCATCCCGGCAGTGTTACGCATGTGTCCGACAAATAGAGAAAAACCCAAAACCTGTGGGGTTTGGTTCATGCCTACCACTGGATGAGCCTGCTGGCAGATTTTAAAGGCAGCCCCTCCCAAATCTGTAGAGATGGACAAATCTCTAAGATAACCTTGCTCTTCAAGAAAAAAAAAAAAAAGAAAACAGCACGCCACTGAAGGTGATTATAGTGAAAAGGATCTCTTAAGATTTTCAATGCGATACGTCTGTCTCTCTGCTGTGGGATATTTTATTGCATTTTTGCCCTCAAGTGAAGCTGACGGGAGCCAGGCTTGCAATTTAAATCAATAAGAACTCTTTACCATGGCCATAAAATACTTGGCTAAACCTTTGAAGTGGCCACAGTTGAATGCGCAGTGAACACAGCATAAATGCTCCTTCAGATGTATTGTGTTAGACCACTGCTAAAGTGGTGCTCTGAGGAAGAGGTGCCCGAGCACCTTCTAGAAGTGGGGCAGAGCGGCCCAGCTTCTCTAGGGTGCCAGCAGGGTTGCTGTAAGCCAGTGCCCATAACTGGCATGCTGCCCCATGCCGCAGATGTCTGACGTCCGTGCTCCCAGCTCGATAGGTTTCCTGGGGTGAGGAGTCAGTCTTGAAAATCCCATAATGTGTTATTGCACCTCTCGGCAATGGCTGAGGAAACAGGAGGCAACTACGGCTGCGTCAGCTGTGCATCCAGGGCCAGGTCCTCAGTTACGTAAATCAGCATTTTTGTACAGAGGAGCAGGTCTGAGTGACCCCGATGAGGTGTAGTCCTTGCAGGATGAACGGTGTCTGCATGAACGTATGTCTATCTAGCTTTTGGCATGTACGTGCGTGTATACGTCTACATATATCCAGGTAAAAGCCTATGCAAAAGCAGAAAACTCTTCGAAGATACAAGCCTAGTTTGAATAACATGAATCATTTGACCATTTTATATTTAGTAGTTAATACTCACAGTTAGGATATCCAAAGTAAAGGATGACACTTCACCTTTTCTGCAAGAAGCAGTAAGAAAACAAGTGAAGTTTAAATCCACGCCCTGACTTTGTGGTTGTTTATGACAAGTCCTCGGGATTCTTTAAGAAGAAATCTATGGTTTTTCCTTCCATTTGTAAAGAAGCTTTTCATTTAAAGAAACCAAGGACCAAGTACTACTTTATTGTTGGATAAATTATACTGCTAAAACCTCTGGCCCAGTGGCAGGGGAGGAGCAGTGGATGAGGTATATGTTTTAAGGACATAAAAGACTGATTCTTCCACAGAGAGAATATGTTCAGAAGCAGCATTGAGTGCACATACTACAAAGAGCACTGTATGCCCTCCGGTTGCAGCTCCCTGGCTGTAGAGAAAGCCCTGTCCTGTGGGTCCACCCTCAGGCACCGAATCTTGCCCGGATTGGGATAAGCAGTCCAGCTGGCTGTGCTGTCCGTTCTGTTTCATTCCCTTCAGTGAGGGCTGGATCCAGTCCAGTGAAGTTCAGCGTTTCAGCAAATGTGCTAAGAGGGAAAAGGACAGTTTTCCTTTCTGTCTTGTACATTCACAGTTTGGCATTATGCTACTCCCAGTGTACCTTAGTATTACAGAGGTAGCAGCAGCATAAGTAGAAATACTACATGCTCAGCAGATTGTAAGAACATGGGCTAAAACCAGCTTCAATGTGTACTGTCTACAGCCATTGTTATTTGGAATAGATCCTATGTCTAACAGGTATAAGTCTATTTGATGTTTTTTAAAAATATGTATAAATTAGGCTCACCATATTTTCAGCTGCCTGATTAGGTTTGGAACTTGACCCTGCTACATTTTTTTCTATAAGCCGTTTGTAAGGAACCTATGTGTTTCTGCAACCCCGGGAGCATGTCAGCGTTGTCACAGCTGTATATTCACTGTCAAACATGACCTTCTGTGTCAATTTATATGAATAAAAGTACCTCTCCATACATCCACCTTGTAAAACACAGGCTATTCACGTAGTGTTCATATAGATGACATATATTTCTTCTGCACTGAGAAAGAGTATATGTACTGTTCCGCAGTATTTTGACCTAAAAATAGCCGAAATAAGTGGCTGCTGTTATGCTCCACTGAGAGATTTTGCTCGGTTGTGACTAATTTGCTCCAGCGAGCTTCCGTCAGCTTCTCTTGCCTTTACCCAACTTACGTCCTTCCACTCCTTTTCGCTAATCCTGACTGACCTGACAACAGGCGCCATGCGTCTTGCTTCGCTGTTTCTTGCCCTGGATGAATTCAGCAGCAACAAGCCCTTGGCTGCAAATGGGAGAAGGAAAACCCTCAAATTACCTAGATAGACTCAAAAACATTTCTCCTATTCTATAAAATATCACCGAGAGCACATCCCAGCGCAGAGTCCTAAACTCCGCCTTCTACAAGGATAAACAATACGATGGGGAAATAATCAGATGAAGGAGGATAAAATGTGATTTGTTTCACTGTATTACATCTGACAGTAAGTATTTGTCCTAGCTCACGTCTTGTTTACTAGTTAGGCAGTGTTAGTTTAGATACGTGATTGTGGGTTTAAAAAAAATTCTTCCTGTTTCATCCCATTGCTGGAGACTGCACATGCTGGGGCACAGACACCTGAGAGATTTTTCAAAAAAATATACATCCAGACTTGCAGTGAGTTTATCTGTTTATATTTCTCTCTCTATCTTATTCCTCTTTTTCCTTGGACTAGACTGTTAATGAAAGCCATTTCTCTGTCATGGGGCATCTGACAAGAAGCCACACAGAGCTCTCTGACGTGGTCACTGAATGCCTCCCTTCAGTCTCTGGCTTACATAGACATGACTGTCGAGAGAGAGAGACTAAATAAAAGTCTAGATTTTACCATCTTTAATTTGATATAGTAGGCCTTTAAAATTAAGGAAGGAAATTGCCATGACTATGCTTTTTCTTCCCAGGAATTTTTCTGCAAACCTGTCAAACCAAAATCAGACACGATACAAGAACAGAAGGATCCCCAGTCCCTGCTGCCTGTGCAGGGTAAGCTGCCTCAGTACCACTTCCAGCTTGGGGGCAGTTTTCTCTCTTCCTCCATAGCAGGAGAAAGAATGGATGAAAATGGATTTTTAAAACAGGGAAATTCTGACTCTCTAACCTCAACTCAATCTCACAGATAATGGCTGAGAGCCCTAGCAGGGACATCAGGGAGATGAATCACACAGCAGAAGGGACTGTTTCACTTTATTTATTATTATGTAATTCAAGTTTCTGAGTTGTCCCTCATAGATTTTGCTGGCAAACCTCACTGGTTCTTAGGCAGAACAAGTGGCAGAAGGAAATTCCTGAGGAGTGGCACTTATGGATTGTCCTACAGCATTTCATGGAAAGGTCTCCTGGTAGTCATGACTTGTTATGGCCAGCACAGCAATCTAGAAACAGTCCCCCTGAATTAGACGGTACATCTGTCTTCTCTGTTTGAACAATGTGTAAATGTCCTTTCCCTGCTCATGCAAGCACAAGGTTCTTGGTTCAACTTTGAAGCCATTGCTTTTTTTTCTGGATGCATGGGGCTGGGAAAAGAGCAGTGCACAGGCAGAGGGCAATGGTCAGAGCCATCTGCAGTGGCTAGTTACCTTCTTGGGAAATAGCTTGTAATCATCTTTTCCTCTAAACCTGCTAGATACATGTCTAGAAGCTGGTGTCTTTTCCTAGTTCTGGGTCTTGTGGATATGATCCTCTGAGTGCAGGCACACTCATCACCATGGTCTCTGCACCTCTAAATTTATACCTGTGCTTTCCCAGTTCCTTGGTTGCTTAGACCCCTTTCCCTAGGGTCTACGTGCAGGGCAGCTCTAGCAGCATCCCAGGAACAGTGGATCAAGAGGGAAGGATGTTCTTAATCCCAAACACTTCACTGTTAACAAGTCACTTTAGAAAAAGCACAAATCCTGAGCACAGCTCTCCTACAGTCTGATCTTGAGGCAATTGTTAACCCAAGATTCCATGAGTTTTCTTCCAGCCTGCTTGCATTTGAGCTCTGCTTTGTTTTGTTCATATGCTCCTTCTTTCAGACTTTACCTTCAGCCTCCTCCTTAACTGTGGCTGGGAGAGGTATTCAAAGACAAAATCCAGTAAATACATTTTTTCCCACAGGAAAGAGTTTTTCATGGCTGATGGTTTGTTTGCTTCTGCAGGAAAATATATGCTATAATCTACAAATGAATTTGCAGTCCAACACGAGGTGACATTCTTCAATGAAGGTCACAGCACTATATAGAGGCATTGACACAAAACACGTTTCATAGAATAAAATGGAGTTCACAGTTTGACATAGACATATCCTCAATCTGTCATGCTGTTTTCTGCCTTAACTTGACAGTCGAAGTAGCTGGCCAGGTGTGAGTAGGGAAGTGATCTATGTCTCCTCAATAGCTGCAGCAATATCCTTGTCCCTCCTCAAACTCACCCCTGTTCCAAGATGATGGCAAAGCTGGGCTCTTGTGCGACCTTCTGATCGATGGAGTGACAAGCTATTTCTTTCTCAAGTGAGTCCTAATCTCCTATTATGCCACAAGTACACAGGCTACTGTGATAAAAGCTTACAGTCTATGACACCTGGTCAAAACAATTATTTTGGTAGTTGTTCCCTATGGATTTGGGCTGTGACATGTGAGGTGACTAAAGTAATCCTGGGAGCAAAGGGATTCCTAAAGTGAAATATGATTTAGAGGGCATTGGCTGGGGTTTGGAATTCAGTACATGATTCTTAAGACCAGTCAGCTCTGGAGTTATCTGCCTTTCATTGTGTTCTTGTACTTTTGAGTTGTATTGTTTTCTTAGCCCAGGAGCATTTCTGGGTGGGTGTTGCCTATCATTTTGTTAGGCATGTCCAACACCTCTCAGGATTTTCTTCTCATAAATCAAAGTTATCTGATCTGTTCTCTGGGCTCAGAAGGATAGTCTATGAGGTGCGGAAGTTTAATTTTCAAGCTGCTTGTAACAGCCTGTTAAGACAGGATTCTCATAGGCCATGTTCATTCTGTCTGAAAACAGGTCAAATGATGGGATTTCTGCCACAACTCTCTTTAGACAACTTTGTACCTGAAGAAATCCTTCTGTCAACTTCACTATCAAGTAGAAGATCCTCTCTGCGGCTGTATGATCATTTTCACCCATTTAAAAGGCAAAGGATTGCTGTCCCAGTTTTGTGGAAGGAGAACTGAGGACAGCAGGGTAGCTAGCTTGCTCCGGGCTGCACAAGAAGCTTGTGACAGAGCAGGGACCTGAACACCTCACGTAACTGCTGGGCCAGCCATCATTTATACTGTTTTACCTAGTTATGTCATGTCGTACCTAATGAAGGCTTCCTCTCCAGCCTTGAAGCTGACAGCCTTCCGTGGCCAAAAGAGTTGCTGTGAGGGACAAACAAGTTTTGTACGGTGCAGACCCTAATTCCTCACTCTATGTGCTTCAGCTTAGAGTTAATTTATAACAGCTGGACCTCTAGCAAGGAAAAAGGACCGCAGTGCATAACGCAGTGCTGATGTGTTATGCCTTATTTCTGTCCACCTCTTTCTCCTGAGCCCATCTTGACACGTCCCTTCTAATGAGCCATGGAACTACAGGCAAAGCTGGTGCAGAAAGGTGTTGTACCATCTCTGCTACCTGTGTAACACTGTCACTGCACAGGGGCAATTCTCCACTGACCTTATCCATGAACTTTAGGGCCACTTCATGCTAATTACAGAAGATAACATATATGAGAATTTGGATTGTGAATTCTGGATTTCTTGTTTGGTGGTGAGCAAACCAGGATGCAGATCTGGTCATGTCTGTGGGGCCCAGCTAAGTTAGTGACTCCACTTCTTCCAGGAGATCCAGCAGATCCCTGATCAGAGAAGAGCACTGTCATAAAGCCTAGATTTGTTTGGATTCAGCTTCTGTTCAAGTATGATAAACCATGCCTAGAAAAATGAACTTGCTTGATTTGTCAAAGATCCTGTGGCCCCTCCAGACAGATTTCTTTGGCTACTGTCTTCCCACAGTGAATATATGCCCTTCCTAAAGTTGTCAGGCTTTCTTACTGGGCAAATCCCTACAGCCTGCTCCGGAATTCTCTTGCCTCTTCAGTATCTGAATTCTCTTTTCAGATGGTAATCATGTCTATGTTAATGTATCTGGGAACATATTAAAGTTCTTGAGTCTGGATATATGTTTCACACATACATGAGACAGGCTGTATATCAGCTTCTCTTCTGCTTCCACACTGGTTTTCATGGAAAGAAAAATTCAGTATGTAGGTCACTAAAAGAAAGGTGCATCCTTAGCCCTCTAAGCTAAACGTAGGCATTGCCCAAATAGCTGGATTTCAAGGACGCCCTTTCTTAGGACCTTCCTGTGACACCTTTAATAATATCATTTACAGATTTACCACACTGCAAACTGTTATATTCTAGCCTCTAGCTGGTCTCTTTCCCTCTCTGACATAATAGGCCATCTCTCATTATAGTAACTTCCTTCCATTTACCTTCAAGTCAGATAACAGAGGGCCTTTATTCACTTACAATGGATCTAAAATAGTAAAATCCTACTGTCTTCAATACGTTACTTCCAGTTCATCAGTTCAAGATCAAGCCCAATTTATCTGAATATTTTTCCTCACACATCAATCTCTCTTGTCCCTTAGTTATTTTTGTAACTTCTTTATGGATATGCTCAGCAGGTAGAAAGATGCCCAGTGTTTCACAGATTTGATCTGAAGGGCCATTTAGATGGATTTACTAGTTCTGATGGAAAGAAGCACAAGCCTGCTAAACAATCAGCGCAAAAAAATGAAGGTGAAATAGAGCTTTTTAGCATTTCTTTTTCCCAATTGGAGCATGCATGAACATTATTCGTAGTGCAGTCTCAGAAGCACTGTCCGTGGTCCATGGGTTGATGGTTCTGTGGCCAAAATAGCTTTGTTTTTTTATTTTCACACTTTTTTTTTTTCTGAAGGGAGAGTCTGTTAAAGACTAGCTCTTTATGAAAATAATATACTTTGTAGTCTGCTTTCATTTTAATGGTTGGACTTAATGATCTTAAGGGTTTTTTTTCCAACCTAAATGATTCTATGATTTTATGATTCTATGATTTCTCAGTGAAGTGGTGGACGCTGGTGCAGTTACCCTGCCTATGTCCACTGACCTTTGTGGCACTTAGCTTTTTCCCTTCAAAATGTTCACTCCTTGTCCTGTTATGCAGAGACTGTCTTTTAAGCTAGACCACCAGCACCTTTTGACGATAGCTTCACTTAACAAGGAAATACTTGACTGAGAGATGCACATTTAAAACATAGTAATTTCTTGCCTGCATGTTATAACATAAGATGAAAACCAGACCAAAGCTGAGAGGCTGTTAGGTGTGGTATCTTCAAACTCCTTAAAAAACCAGTTGCTCTGTTGCTCATGTTCATAAAATAGAAGCTGAAATTACCTTATCTAAGCCATTCTTAGCAGTTGTCCTACAGAGTTATTGATTCTTGGCTGCTCATTTAATGAGCAAACTACACAGTGGACCACAAGTGCATTTCAGTTTTATGTGTAAGTGCTGTAAATGCTGTTTTCAAAGTTAATATATTATTTTTGGCATTTTTATAGCAGCTTATTTAAAGTGTTATTAATGTTTAGAAATGTGATTCAGGGTTTATGTTATGGGTGTTTGACTCAGTTTTAAAGTCTCTTTATCTCCGATCCTCCCCTCTATGTTCAGGCTGCATATATATATATGTATAACTTTTGGAGTTGCTTGCCTCATTTTGGGTTTGTCCGTGGTTGTTTCATTAATCTCGCTTGCTCCTTAAGTCACTTCTGCTATCCTAGTGGAATGGTCTGAGTCCTAAATTGTAAGTCTTTGTGAGTTAAAGATGTCAACAGGATCCATTTCCAGACTGCGGAAACTGCAAAAAGTGCGTGGCTGAGCCTGAAGGATAGGGTCTCTCCCTCCTCATGGCTTTGGGCTTGTGCTCGGGCAGTGCCTCAGCATAAGGTGGGACACGCACTGCACCAAACCCAGAGCACCCCAGGGAGGCATTATAACCCTGCGGCTCCCCTCCAGGCCACAGGCCCTCCCCTGTTTCCACCTTTCTCTGGAGGAAGTAATTTTGCTTCTGTCCTGGGTTTCAGGAGAAGGACAACCCTGCCTTTGTTCTGTGGGTGGCCGGGAGCAATCTCCAGGCTTCCCAACCCACCTCCTCCTCCTCCGGAGAGAAATAAACATGCATAGGGCAGCACACAAACTAGTTTATAGTAGGGGCAGCCGGCAGAGAAGCTGTGCTGGAAGGTCTCAGGCCCTTCAGTTCTTTTGGAAAATTGTGTCATCTACCTCCCCCTCTCTGCCTTTGATGGAGTGAAAGCGCATAGCACAGCCCTGTTCAGTGAGCTGGACTGGCATCTGCTGTAGGGTAATGTGCTACCAGGTGCTGGGGCAGGTATCAGAGCCAGGTCCTGAGGACCTGGTCCTGTGCTCAGACACCACAACCAGCTCTGTAGGCACTCCAATACAGTGAGCATATGCAAGGCCGAGTTTCTCGCATCCCAGAAAACAGGAGGATGTGGCCTTGCTTTGCACATCAACACGTTGAACCAGCTACGGATTCTCCTGGGTGGGCAGTGTGAAGCGAGAGGTACCATCACCCCTCTGCGTGCCTGAGGTGTCACAGTATGGCTCCTGAAAAAAGAGCCTTAACAGCAAAAGACAGCAGTTTCTGTAATTTCAGTGTGCTTGACACAGGGACATATTCCTCAGGGTGAACTGAAGCCTCCCCCCTGCAGTACGTGCAGCGCACCTTCCAGCAGAGCATGTTAAGCATGTGTTTAGCTCTTAATGCATGGATGGTCCCAGTGAGCTTCGGGCAGGTGCTGAAAAATGGATGAGGGTTTGAAGTGCTCAGCATCTTCAGGCTATCAAGCCCCAAATAGATCAATCCCAAGACATTATTCAAATTGTAGGTTTCCAATTCCATGTGTTAAAAAAAAAAGAAAAAAGAATCATTATTTCCATTGCAAAGATGGAAGAATTAAGGTACACAGAGAGGTTGAAGAACTTAGTCAATGTCAAGCACATGTCCTCAGGGGAAATCCACAAATATAACCTGTTTCTTTTGGAAACCCACTCCTCAGACACTTCGATACCCCTTCACTGTTTCCACACTGTTCTTGTTAAAGCTGGTGACTATCACCAAGCTGGAAATCTGAACGTAAACTACATTTAAATGACTGTGCTGTTTGCACCTTTCTGCCTTAACATATTTTTGTTGTGTCTGTTGTTTCTGCTATTTGTCCCACATTTCAGAGGACAAGCCAGTCAGTGGGTTAAGTGACAGAATGTTTTTCATCTTATTCAAGTATGTCTCTATTAAAATGTAAACTGCTTTCTACCCGTTTTGGGAAAAAAGGGAAAAAAAAGCCTACTCCTGTAGATGCAGTAAAGTCATGGTAATTTTCCCCAATTGAAACTCCTGACTTTGTGTCTTAGCATCATATACAGCATCATTTATAAAAGTGTGAGCAACTGCAGAATTGTTCTCCTAATAGATTCTGAAGATTCCAATTTCCATTCTGCCACACAAGACTGAAAATCCACTTGTGCTCAGTTATCTGTATCTTTGCCTCATCCTTAGACTGCATCAAAAATCAGGTTCAGGTGCAGGTTAAGAGCATGCATTTACCTCAGGAATATGGGACTTATTAAATATCTCTACACAATTAACATCACCATATCAATAAGAATTATCATTATGTCCTGTCAATCAGGTGCTGAATTTTGCTTCGGGGAAACAAAACAATTTAAATTATAGCAAGTGCCCCCCCTTCTTTTTTTACATGCTTCCCTTAAAATTGGATAATTATGTGGCTTTTCATTAGATTCCTCTAAGCATAATAGATCACAATATTCACCCTTTGACCTTGGTGATGAATGTTTCTGGTGAAAACATGTGACAAGCAGTGTTCTAATGAGAATAAAATACTGAATAACTGTGAGTCTCACATAATGAAAGAACAAAAGCGAGAAGCACAACTACTTTTAAGGTTGCAGTGCAAAATGTGTTCATACAGCAATTCTGACGGATCGGAAAAGCAACCCTTTCCTTTTAAGACTGTACCACCAAACTTTGGTATCAGATGCAGAGACAAAGGCAAGAAAAGACAAAGGAATCTTTATATTCTGTGTAAACTCTGTAGGAACATGAGAAGTGGTCTCTGTGCTGTCTAGGCAAGTTGCTACACGAAGCTCTGCTATTAAGTTTTCCTAAACATCTCAAATTTTTATGCGTGTATTTACACTATAAAAGAACTATAAATTCAATTTGTTTCCAATAATTTAGAGTGGGGCTAAGTAGGTCAAATTCTTCCTCATACAAACAGCCACACACAGTAGTCAGTAAAGTTACAACACGCGATTATTATTCAGTGTGTTTATAAAGCATTATTTTTGTGGACTGACAAAGATGACATACCAGTCCTCAGTGCCAAAACAGTGAGGGAAAAAAGGAGGGTTAGCTAAATTAGAAATTGTTAACAGCTACTTTTTTTTTTTTTCTTCTCTTTTGCAGCTCTGAACCCTACTGCCACCTTTCAAAAGCAAGCTTGGACCAGGGTTACTTATGCCCATGTCTGCTGTGGTCATTTAGAGCTTGGTCTCGCTGGAGTAATGACTGCAGCAGGAATGTTTGATTTAGAAGATAGTTATCTCCTGGTTTTGTTCTATCTTGGTTTTGCATGTGTTGGTTTTTTGCATTTTGTTTGATGTCTGGGAAATGTTTATAGTCTGAATTATCATCTCTGCTAACCAAACTTTCAGTCAACTTCTGAAGAGAACCTTTTGCTTCTTATTTCTGGCTGGGGTTCATCTCTGATTCAAGGGCAGCTGTTCCTTAGCATGTAATAGAAATGGCTTTTTGTCTGAAATCCTGTCCCTGCAAAGACAGTGAGTGTTTTGCTGGAAACAAGAATTTCAGCTACGCCTCGTGCCACGTTCTCCTTTGAGTTATTCCATTATTGCAGTTATTGGCACAGCAATATTCTGAACTGAGGACTACATGATGGAGAGGGAAATTTGGCCTCTTGCTTTTATTAATCTTCCAGAATATTCTGATCTAAATTATTGCTACTCTTATTTAATAAAATGAATTAAATAACACAAAATATTAACAAGGAACAACAGCTACAATTTCCCCAGTAGTTAGGCAGTAAAGCTCTCTAAGTAGCTCCATCTGAGGCCAGACCTTCTGCTCACACTCGTGAGGAATTTGAGGGCACAGCCTGGTCCAACTAAATGAGATGAAAAGTTAGGAGATTTGTATGATAATCTGAAAACAAAATGAAAAGCCAGCGTAAGTGTGAAGTCCTGTTTCTCCTTCCCCGTGTCTGTAAGCACCGTGGACAATAATGCACTTTAAGGGAATTTAAAGGATGAAGAAGGCCTAATGGGCATGCTGTGCTGATAAGCAGATGCATTTTCCATGCTTCCTACAGGACAACCTGGAGAGCAATCCCACAGAGGGAAAGATGTGCCGTGGGGTCCCTTTCCACCAGCAGCCCTTGCCTGGTGGGTTAACCCTCCCCATCAGCTGCTCGACATGGCGTGTGGGGCTGCCCTGGGACGTGCTGGTGGGGGCTCTGCCCTCGCGCTCCCTCCTTGCTCCAAGAGGCTCTCAGCTTTGCCAGCTGCGTGCTATCGCTCCCCTTCTAGCCCTGGGTAAGTGGGGCTCCCTGCGCCTGTGGAGAGAGCAGGGGGGCTGCAGGGCAAGGCTGACTTCTCCTGCGCTTCTGCACGCTCGTGTCTGGCCTGCTGCGTTTCGCAGCGGTCTGAATCACTCAAATATTTGGTCGTTCAAGACCTGGGTGCGTGTCTCGTCAGCTGTGAAAATACCCAGAGAGGAAAGAGGAGCATGCTTATAGCAGGGTCGAATGGAGAGAGCAAGTTCTGATTTTCATGCAGGTGAATCATTAAAGGCAAAATAATCTTATTGTTTGTTACAGTTCTCTGAATTGAGGACTGTCTCCTAGCAGATTGAAATTTACTGTGAATGATGGGATCTCATAAACTCAGATCAAAAGGAGAATAAAAATGTAGGATCTTAAAAGAAAATTACCCCAAATAAAAATGTTAGTGTCAGAAACAAGTAAATAAAAATGTACTATATGCATTATCCAATGTTGTCTGCTTACCCAGTGACTATCATTTAAATTTACCACAACAAATATTTTGATGTTATACTCCAGTAAATCTCCTTTAAAAGAAAGAAAGAGAGAAAGAAAGAGAGAAAGAAAGAGAGAAAGAAAGAAAGAGAGAAAGAAAGAGAGAAAGAAAGAAAGAGAGAAAGAAAGAGAGAAAGAAAGAAAGAAAGAAAGAAAGAAAGAAAGAAAGAAAGAAAGAAAGAAAGAAAGAAAGAAA
>JAVKLA010000073.1:8393350-8400477 GCA_034782735.1 Sagittarius serpentarius | reverse complement strand
TCTATCTATCTATCTATCTATCTATCTATCTATCTATCTACCTACCTACCTACCTACCTACCTACCTACCTACCTACCTACCTTACCGTAGTATAAACACATCTTCTACAGTTGCTGGTCAGAAACTGGACTGGCTTACATAAGGAGCCAAAGACTTGCATAAACTGTAACATTAAGTCCAAGGAAAATTGCTTTCTTCTTTCTAACATTGCAGCTATTGGCAGCTCAAAGCAGGTGCCTGGAGAGCTAGGGCTGGGGTAGGAAAACATCTGGCTAGAGAAAGGGGCCCAGTAACAAGGGGCTGGAGAAAGGGACGTGTTTCATGCTTTGCATTAGGGACCCTGCTAACCATGTTGCATCCTGCTCTGTTCAAAAAACACTGTTCCACTGAAGGATCCCAGAGGCTGTACACAAAATAAAGAAGGCATGAACACACCATGCAGAGAGGTCTTCATCCTGTCTCTGGGCGAGCTTCCAATGCTGTTTCCCAGCTAGGTTGTGACCTAACCTTCCTGTCTGCAAGTGGTGTGAGCTGTTCGTTGACCCTGCAGGGAGGACTGAGATGGCTTCCTGTTGTTCCCTCTCCAAAACACAAAGTGCGTGAAGGGAAGGTTCTTGGGGAAATAGATGTACCTTTTTGGAGACCAGGAGGGGTGCACATAAAGATTGTAATCAGCCACACGGCTTGTTATAACTTCATGGATACCTGAGGTTTAGTAAACATGCCATCAGGGATATGATAGGAGGCTAGGGGAATTCCCCAGAGAGCTGACAAACCTCATGGGACTGTCTTTTCACTTGTGCTAATATACTGAAACCAGCTGACCTAAAGGAAAGCCTACCTTCTCATGATGGGATTGGCATCTTGAAGGATTTGAGATTGACTGATGCCTGTGACTCTTCAAGCCCAGAATAAATAATGAATAATTATGCCAATAAATCATATAAATAATACAATAGCTGCCATTCTAATTCATTTTATATCTTTGGTTCCCATCACAGATCCATTTCTTTTCCCATTCACTAAGCCTTTCCTTATTCTCCTGTGTATTCCTTCTCATCGTTGATGTTTTTGGCTTGGACTGTACTATAGAGCTTAGCTACTTTTGGTAAGAAGCACAGAAAAAAATCATCCAAGCAACGCACAAACCTGTGCCAGTAAAACACCTGGTATAGAAATGATTTTACTGGCAACAAAATCATTTTGCTCCAGTAACTTATTTTATTCTGGGAGCTGGTAGAACTTCACATAAGTTACAGTGACAACAGGGCTCCTGCCAGCTTTACTGGTAGGACCGGCTGCCAGAAGTATTTCAACATGGATTTAACAGCAAACCATTTCTAGGAGGAAAAGCCTTATTCTCCTTCACCTCAGACTCTCCTTTACTTTTCCCTCATTTTTGCTATAAGAATCACCCAATGCTAACAATAAATGTAGCTGACCCGGTATTAGCATAATTTCACTGAACAGGCAGACAAGGACAAACTGTCTCCCAGACAGGAAACCAGAAGTAGGTAGGGGGATAGTTAATTTAAAGAAACCCTGATATAGCGCCGGGAAGATTGTTCTCCAAGGTTTCCCTTGCTGCAGTGGCACATAAACCCTGGTTAAATGACTCTATCAGCTTCCTCAGGCCAGTCCCCATCACCACCAATTATGTTTCATAGCATTAAAACATGCACAGCATTGCCCTCCAGCATCTGCAACACATGCTTTTGTCAAACCCCCCTGATTTGCACTGGGGCTTAAGTCATTCCTGAGCCCTGCGGTCATGCATGGAGCTCAGCCAGGCCGTCGGAGCCTGTCAGTGCCATCAAAGCACACAGCCCTCCTGCTGGTTTGGGGATCCTGCGGCTGCTCCGTCCAGTAGGGCATCCCCCCTAATCCTGCCTCTCTGAGTCTTTTTTTCTAATCATCCTTCGAAGTAAAGTCAGCAGCTATGCCCACTTCGGAAACACTTTCGCTTAGACTAAGAAGCTGTCACAGTGCTGAGAAAGCTGCAGCTTTAACCAGATTTCATCTTTGTGTGTCACTGCTCATGTCAAAGTATAAATGTACTCAGACATAAGAGTTGTCCTGCTTTCATCAAGGGAGCCAGCCTGCCTTCGCCTAGTTCCGCTTGGTTAAGCTTGTTATTTAAATTGTTAAAATTGAGACATCGGCAGTAAATTTCAGAGAAGATATAACAATTATTAGATACAAGCAGGGCTCTTGTACTTGTGAACATATCATGCCCTCCATCCACACAGAATTAGCCACAAATAATTTACAGCAGTTTCTTTAAGAAGTGTGCCCCGTAGTACTTGGATGACATTAAATCACAGTCATTCCCAACTGGATCATATTTCCAACTTTAAGATAGATTTGATGCTTGTCAGCACCGTGGCTCAGCACTCCAGGGGACTACCTTTTAAACCTGCCAGCTCTTGAAGAACTGAGTTTTGATTCCCAGTGCTACCTCCCAGCCGAGACCTGCGAGGGTCGGTGTCTCCAGTAGGCCAGACCAGGCAGGGCAGTCACCCCTTGGAGGGCGAGGAGGGCTGGGAGGATGTTCGGGTGACCCTGTATTATTCAGCTTCCACATGAAAACAACTGATGGTGGGGGCGGGGGTGTGTGCTCATGTCTTGCTCTGGCAGCTGGGAGCAAGAGGGGTCATTGCTGAGGCCAGAAGGAAAAAAACAAGTGTTAGGTGAAAGCTGAGCAAGTAGTATCAAAAAGGGGCAACATGCATATATATACAAGTAAAATGGGAGATTCGTTGATCTCTTTAGGGACTGTACAGGGAGTGGAACTCATTTTGGTTTTCCATGTGGGCTTGACTTCCACATGAGCTTCACATCCCCTCAGAGGAGATGAACAGAAACAGATAGAGGGTTAAAAGGTAATAGGAATACTGGACAAAAACTGCCTAATGCAAGAAGGGGAAAGAGGAAGGGCCAGCAGAAGGTGCCTGTGGTGCTGTCTGTCCCCCCAGGGAGACATCCCTTTGGTGGTGGCATGTCTGCTGGGTGCCCACAGGCGCAGGGTGCAAACGGACAGATACCTGCAGCACAGAGACAGGCAGGGATTTCTAAAGCCCTCCCACAATTTAGGTCTCCCAGCACAGAGCTGCGGCTCTGCTGTGCTTTTTTGCAGGAAGCAAAGAGTCATAGAGGGTCCCCCTTCAGCCCTGCATGGGACACCCAGGCAGCCAGAGCCCCTGAGTAGCACAGTAAGTTGTCACCAGCTTTCCCCCTTTCTACACAGAGGACTGGAAAGGGGATGGAGGTTCTGTATTGCCCTCCCTCCAGCACCACCAGCACTCTGCTGCGGAGGAGAAAGGGAAGGCTAAGGAGCGATTTGTGCCAGGAGAAGACCAGGGGCACACTGTATCTTCTTTGAAACACCTCTTAAAACAGGGATCAATACATGGCTCCCAGAGTTACAGTCTGGCTCCTGCCCTTTATTCACAGTAGTGTGAAGGCTTCAGTCTAAGCTTATAGAAATAAGGGACAGCAATGATATTGCCATTGAATCCCAAGAGCCCTCTGTTGTAAGATTTAACAGCCACAGGTCTGTGAACACTGGAAGGTGGCCTGGATGGCTCTGCGGAGGAAGAAATGGAAAGGCTGATCAGCAAGCCCTGGGTTGTTGGTTTTATAGAGACAGGCAAAAATACTCCTCACCTGGATTTTTTTTTGTTCAAATCCAGGCACAGTTTTGAGGGGGAAGGATATGTAGCTCTGAAAAAAAAGAGGAAGGTAGAAGGGTGCTGAGACTGAAACGCTCTCTCTGTGCCTAGGTAGCGCCGCGCAGTACGTAGTCCCATCTCATTTTCATAGAGGCAGCCTGGCACAAAGTCATGCGTATTAGGTGACTAACCACATCTTTATGGGCAGGAGGGTGTTCCTGCTTAAAGCCAAAAACCAGAGGACTCTTACATTCCTGCTCAAGCAGAACTTGTGCAATCCATCCAGTGCCCTGGGGACAAGTTGCTGTGTGTTGTGTCCATTGCATCCAGCGCGTCTCAGACACCTTGCTGTTCTTGTGCATGTACAGACCATCTGCTGAGTGCATTCACAACGGGTTGACCCATCCTTGACACATCAGACATGCCACTCATCCTAGGGCCAGCCTGTGCTTGTCCATCTCTCTCTCGTCCAGGACACCCAGCTGCCCTGAGGCATGCTAAAAGGGCTGTGGCAGAACTGCATTTCTGGGCACGTCTTGATACACCAGGAGATGTGATCGCCCAGGAATTGCATGATACGGGTTAGGGATGTTGGCAGTAGGGGATATTGACAGAGATGCTAGTGTCCTTGCCAGAGGTGGAAGCAAGGAGGGCAATGAGGGAGGAGATCAAATCAGAGTGATGTTGGCAACTTGGACCTAGAACGCAAATACTAGAAGAAAAACAAGAGTTAAGACTTTAAGACTCTTTTCTTCTGCTCCCACATTGAATGACAGGACCATTCTTCTCACTCCTGGGGGCACAGATTTTATTCCAGTATATAGGAAACTTTCTGTCTCCTTCTGCAAAGGTTGGAAAGACGACTATCAGAGAGTGAATTAGGGACTCCACAGAGAATAACTACCTTCTGGGAATCTGCTGTTCGGAGGAGCTGGATGCAGAGAGATGTGGGTGCTGAGAGAGGCCTCCCCAGCGTGAGGTAGCGACCATACCAGAAGTCGAGGCCATGGAAGAAGGAGCTGTGCTGAGAGGCGAGAGCCTGGCACAAGGACTGTTCATCCGAGTCGCTCTCGGGTACCCGGGACGTGGTCCTTGGGTTTGTTTCACTCTCAGCTCCCGTGAATGACCCTTGAATCACTCGGGTGAAGCACCTGAGCTGAACCCAGCAGTTTTCACCAAGTCTTACTGCATTACTGAGCACTTTCACTCACTGGGCTGATTTTCCAGGAGGGAGAACCCCACTGTCTCCTTTCTGAAAGACTTCTGCACCTTACATAAAAGCGAAAATGTCAAGCCATTTTTTAAAAAAGCCAAACCACTCATACAAAAATTACCTATACAAGCTGAAAGTGTCACTCTCAAGGGAGTGCTGCTAAAATAGACAGAAAATGCCATTGGGCTTGGTTTTCATCTTTTTTCTCTCAGTGTGACTATGACATGTGCTTTGGGAGATAACAATAGACATAGGACATTTCAGGAAATGCAAGGAGACAGCTAACCGTAATATCTGCAACATTATCAAAGCCAGCATAATGCTGGTCCGAGTCTAACAGGAAAGCAGCAGTGGTACAAACTGGACACATAACTTTAAAAATGTCATGTCTCGTTATCAGCAGTGCAACTAGCCGATCCTTAGTTAAAAGTGACTGTAAGTCTATGGAGGGAATGCAATGCTGCACTCTCCCCAGGCGTGATACAAGTTTCCAATATGCGGCATCTTCACTTTAAAATATCATGCTAACTAGGTATGGGTGTTGACAACAGTCCAAAAATCCCAATGGCTGGCTGGCGCCTGAATGGAAGAGGAAAGCTTCGCTTTCGTTTCTCCTGGCCTGCCTTCCTCAGCATTGTCCTCGCACGAGCCCTGCCGCGCTCCTGCTTCAGCCTGAGCACCAATAAGCACATTTTACGATTGTTTGCTGGGTTCAAAACACTTGAAACATTTCAAAGCACCTGACATCCTTTCAAGTTAGCTGCTAAAAAACTGAGCGCAAACAGAATGGGTTTCAGAGAAGCTCTGTCAATCAGAGCTCAATCTGTATGTTCTCCAAGACATTCCTTATCCTGGCTGATTTATTTCATATTAAAAGGGCTGTCAATCTGTATCACAAGAACAGGTTGAAAAAAAAAAAGTGAGTGATGTCTGTGACTTTTTTTTGTTTATTTAAAATGATATTTCCCCCCTCCTTCTTTCCCCCTTTGCGTTCTCTCTTACCGACCCCCACCTTTATTTTTCTCTGCAGGTATGGTGTGAGCGTTGTATACCACATGCATTTAAATTAGAAATATATTTTGCAAAGCTGTGGCAGACCCTTTTTTATTATCCATCAAATATATCCCTTTTACCATCTGATGGCTTGGCAACAGGATCATCTCTCTTTCAGTTAAAATAAATGGGCCAGTAAAGTGGTGGAATATTCACTGTGCTGAAAAGATTTTACACTAGTTAATGTACACTGCGTGTTGTGGGTTTCATTAGAGCAGAATACTAATGATGCACTGCATGTCTCCCCACGGTATCACTTTATTGTACCAGCTGTATTATTGTTTTATATTAATATATTGATTATTGTCTTTTTCTCTTGTGTGCATTTTGTCTCCTAACTTTTTTCTCCTGGCATTGCTTACCTATTACAGTTGGCAATTGTTTTCAATATCACATTTTTGGAATGAATGTTGATATTTACATGATTTCTTTTTGTTTTCCCCCATGTCTCCGAAGTAATTAATTTCCCTTGTTTGCTGCACAGATGTTGGGATATTTTTCAGTGAAACTTGATAAAGAATGACAACTTCACATACAGGTATAGAGGAAAAATGGATAAATATCTTGGCATTTCAGATTCCAAGGTGGGGAGGTATCTAAACTCTCAAAAGACCAATTCTTGGGGTTGAACAGAGGCTGAGAAAGATCTGATTTCTGGATGTTTTCCGCAGTTGGTTGGACTGCTGAAGTCAGAGAGCTTGTTTGCTGTAGCTGTGAGATAACCCCTGCACCTGGGCTGGGTGGCTCTTCTGTTCCTCTGAGGAAAGGAGAGGTGAAAGCTGAGTTACCAGGAAGAATTTCTAATTTAGCAATACTTGGAGTGTAAAGGCACCATCCCTTTGATCTATGTCAATTCAGCAGCTAACACCACAGGACCTGGTCCGGGTCTGGAGCTTGTAGGTACTATAGCAATATAAGTAACAAAGAAGAGTAACACCCTCGTAAACATGCAGTTATGCAGCTGTTTTTACCCTGTGGCTGAGAAACAGGGAATTCTCACAGCATTTTTTAAGGTGTTGTAATACATTGCTGTCATGACTTTTTCACAGAGCGATTGCTGATGATGGTAAGTCTGTGAGTCACCTGAACACGCCACTGGCAGTGTCAGGGAGGAGAAAGTGGAGGTCGGACAACTGACCCATTGCTGTAGGAACAGGTCCTCAGTTCCCCCCGCAAAATACTGGCTTGG
>JAVKLA010000073.1:8380850-8388350 GCA_034782735.1 Sagittarius serpentarius | reverse complement strand
TTGAATTTAGGTTATTAATGGTTAAGTGCTTGGCCATCAAAAAGCAATGAGGTGATTAATATGCCACCTGGACTATCCCACGGTGAAAACATTTCTAAGGAACCAGGGATGACAGTCAGCTGTAAAGGCCTTCACTCCATCTTTGCTTTGCTGAACATAGGCACTTCCAGTTACTGCGAGTTATTGTACTGATACACTTGCTCGTGGTCCTTGTGCTGGTCCCTTTCCAGAGGCTGTACTGGCTCTGGAACAGGGAAATATAGCAGATGACCCAGCAAGTCTTTTCTAGCTGTGGCTTCTCTGATACAACCCAGTCAAAAACCAGCCATGACTGGAAAAAAAAATCCCATTTTTTTGAAAATCTGCACTGTGTATTAGATCAGTGCATGGGAAACTGAACTGATGGGGCTATGCGGAACAATGCCCTGCTCCCAGGTTATTTACTCTTTTATATTGCTGTTTAACTCAGTTCACAGAGGTGGATGACACTTTGCAGACAAGTACAAAATGTTCACTCTGGCCCTAAGAAGCCTACAGTTTCACTTGCGTTAATTGTTATTGCTAGAGTACATGGTTCTGCTCTTCACACATTTAAAGATTCATTAAGAATTAATTTTCAAAATGGTATCGCCTGAGAGAAACAGACAGATAGGTCAAGACAGCTTTACATGTGAAATGTCTATCATAAAAAAGAATTTTAGAATTACTTCTCTCTCACTGTATTTGTTCCTTCTCTGGGAGCTCCCTCAGAGCAAGTCTTGCCAAAGGCAGTAGAAATAAATTTTTCTGGGCAAGGGAAGGGGTTGAAAGGAAGGATCCGTGTTGCTATTAATACTTGCGTCTCAGCTGGAATAAAGTGTTCATACAAACGGTGTGTGCTGCTAGATAGCAGAATTTATAGTACTCCACCTGTATGGGATATTCAATAGAAGGCACATTAAAAGGATTTAGAGCGGAAGAAGGAATCACTTCACTTGAAATACCATGGCTGGGGTTTGTTGCTATAGCATCCGCCTATTTTATTCTATTAAGGATTTTATACCATCGTCAGTGGCATTTTTTGATGTCTTTATGTCTCTTGATTTTGGTTTGACCCTTGTCAACGTTCACCTTTGTTGAAAGTAAAGGCTTGACCTTGCTCTCCCCAGAATGAGGAGCAACCTGATTAACCTTGAGCCCCTTGGATCCTAAAACGCAGTGATGGAACCTCCCACCCCTTAAAACTTTGTCTCACTGATGGCCAAGGACTTGGAAGAAAGGGCACTTGTGACAAAGCTCACAGTATTTATAATGGGACCAGGATGCCATCCAAAAATGTTGAGCTGCAATCATGTAGTGGATAAATACAAACTCCAGTGCTCAGTGCTTTAAAATATCTCTAGACACCTCTCAAAATTGCGGAACAAATCAGTGGCATTGCTCCTCACTTGTCTTACTCTCCCCCCCATTTCTTTTTTTGACAATCTAAATGTATCGTTTGCTAATATCAGCCATTTTGAACAGTCAGAGATCTTACTGAGGTTTGCTTTCGCAATCCATTCAATAACATGTCATCACAATATGAGTACCAGTGGGCAGCAACTCACATATGTATTTTCAAGGCAATATGGCAGCTGAGTCGTCACAGTGATTGAACGGTGTGGAGCAGGTGGGTAATACCATTTTCCTGTACCAACCTGGAAAAATTACACCTGGAATCCTGCCTTTGCTGCCTTTTTATCAGAAGGAAGCAGGCAACGTGGAGGGAGTTCAGAGAGAGCAACACAAAATGATTAAAGGGCTGGAGGGAGAAGGGCTGGAGGGAAATGGCTGGGCATGTAAGCAAGGCATGAAAACTAAATGTGTATAGTTTATGTAAGCAATCTTTAAGGAGAGGGCATGATGACATAAAGTATAAATATCAGGGAGGGAGGGGAATTATTTGAGTTGGTAGAAGGGATTACAGCTAAAACAGAAGTGAAAGTGAGAAAAGGAAGATGTACATGGTCTTATGTGGAAGATTTTCCAGAGAGTGAGTGCTACAGGACCATGGAGCAGTCCCCTAAATGAATTGGTGGAAGCTCCATCTCTGGAGACACTTAAATCTGGACTGTACAGAGCATTAGAAAATACAAAAATACACTGTAGGGAACAATCCTGCACTGTCAGGGGACGGACTAGATGACTTAATGCATCTTTTCCATTTCTAATTTCGATGATTCTATGGCTCATTAATTGCATATCATACAAATGCAGTAAAATTTGATGGGAATTAAAAAAAAGAGCCTACGTTGTGGGAAGGCTGCCAGACTGAGTATAGACATGTTCCTTAAAACATAGGAGACAAGTACATCTCTCCTTAGGGTTGTTATTATTATTCTTAAAGTTATTCTAGTCACATTTTCTTTAGGATATTCATGCTGCATGTAGCCGAGTGCAGGATAGGTGATACTTTCCTATGAGCATGTCTTGTGAACTGATGCTTTGGAACATAAAAATGCCGTTTCCTACACTAGGACGTACTGGGACAAAGTTCAGCTATAATCTCCCTTTGCAGAACTGATATCGTGTAAGGCTCAATCTTTTTCTGTTGAAATACACAGCAGAACTTTGATTTCAGTTGTCTGGGACCTAAACACCATATTACTAGCAGTCCCTGAACCCAGAGCCTGCTAGCAATTTCAGTAGCAGTTTGCCAGTAAGAGGACAACAACATTTTGAGGAAGTCTGGGATTATTTGCTGAAGGTCTTTAAACAGATACTGGTTCTGGATCCTACGCATTGGCCGTTCAAAAGAAGTCTTTCTGCAGCTCAAACCAACCTTTTTCTCCTCCCAATCATGTCTCACACCTTGAGTGGGAGACTCATGTAACAGGCTGCTTCTTCTTCAGCCTCTCCCAGAGAATGAGCTACATCCCATATTTTTATGCAGGGCATCACAGTAGCCTCCTACCTCAGACCAAGCACACCCGAGCAGCAGAGCACTGCAACCTTCCACCCAGCAGTCACTGGCGTGATGATCTTGAAGCAGAGAAGAAACCACAGCTGGGGACATATCACACCTCTTGGCATGTAGTAAACCATGACATTGGCTTAAAAGTGGGAAAAATAAGACTTGAAGTGTCTCTGCCCCCGTAGGGACTTTGGGAACACAAAACTCTGGCCAAGTTCTCCCCTCAGCTGAAGCCTTCTCAGAGTCAGAGAAGCTCAGAGTCTTCATTGGTGAACTCATGCTAGGCAGCTCGCATGTTGGGCTTTTTTTACCTACTGTCTAGAATAGTATAATAATGTTTAAAGAGCAGCACAGTTGGGTGCAGCTGGCCCGTAACTCAGCTTTATGGTATCTTAGCAGAAAATTGAGTGAGGCAGGGAATCAGGGTGTACTAGCACATATACATAATATATTTCATTTCACTAGCTGCCCACTAAACACAAACCACATCTTTTTCTTCCTGTCTAAACATGCTGCTATGGAAAGTTAAGTCCTGTCCTCTTAATTTCTAACCTCAGTCTGTTAACTGGCTCTGTCCTGAGCTGTCTCCCTGACCATTCAAACTGCAAAACATTGAGTAAATCAATTTATGTTTCCATTTGAACTTCTTGCATTTGCTTTTAAGCACTGCACAAACTTCTTCAATAGGTTAACAATGAGGCCCCTTTTTCTCCAAAGAGCTCTATAATAATTAGCTCATCCTGAGCCTCAGTGAAAGGCTGCGCCTGTGAGTAGCACAGCATGAGAGTGCCATTTTCCCCCAAACTCCCATATTTTTGGCACTGATCTTCACACCGTTAGTAATAACTTCTTATATAGGATTTGCTCACAGAAGTCACCAAAGAAATGTGTAAACATATGCAGGAAAGTACTTCTCAATGCAAGACCGAGAAATAAAGGGGAAATGCATCTGGCACATCCCTGTGATGTTCATACAGGAGGTAGCCGTTCCCTTTTCTGAGCAAATGTTCTCGGAAGGAAGAAGTTGTGCCAATTTTACTGAATGTAAGAGCTAGCCTGTAGGGTGAGATAAACCCTAAACCAGTGAGGTTAGTATGGACACATAAGCGCACAGACGAAAAGAGAGATAAAACTTAGCCTAGTCATCCTCCAGCTTGGGGGTCAATTAAAGGACAGTGATTTGATTTCATTTAAAAAGAAATAAGGGGCAGGAACAAAACAAGGTGGCCATTGCAGAGAAAGGCAGGGCAGCAGAGTCTTACTTGAGTTATAAGGCACCTTTGACTGTAGGGCAACTCCTGAAGGAGAGGGGAGATGGTGGACCAGCTGGGCAGTGGAAAGGAGAGCTCTCTTGCTACCCTCCTGGTCCAGGGTGGGGAGGTGCCAGGGGCACTTACAGCACAAACATGGACCTCAGCGCTGGAGATCTGCTCAGGCTGTATCTGGGGTGCCGAGGAGGCTCAGCGCTGAACTTGTATGTCTTGAGTAATACTTAGTGTGCTATTGCTTTACCACTGATGACATGTTTTATTAATGAACCATGGCACAACAGCACCACCACCACAATGTTGGTGAAAAAGATGCTTCCTCATCACAGCTCTTTGGAAGGATCTCCACTGTTTTGCTTGTATTTTCCTTCAGGACAGAGTTCATGCAAATTTCTTACCCTTGCAAAGGGGAATTCTTTAGTTCACCTTTGTTGTTCTGCTCTGCTCTCTGCAATACAGTAACAAAGCAATTGCTCTAAACCTACTTTGGGTGGTCCCTTCCAGAACTCCCCTAACCTTCCTCACCCTCGTTGGCCTCTTCAGACCCCAGCTGCAAGACCACAAAGAGGTAAGACCTCCTCTGTAGCTACTCTGCCAAAAGAAAAATAAAGGGAGTGTGACCTATACTCACAGCCTGTGAGACCAATGCCAGCATCTGAGAAAGAAGTCTTAAAAAAGTAATAACATTAATGCAGAAGTAGAACTGTCATATTTAATTTACAATGGGCAGACAATTCCAGGCAATCACTCCCACAGCTATCATAACTCAGACACATTGCATATATGTGTGTGTGCACGCGCGCTGCATTTATATGTGTGTGTGTGTGTGTGTGTATTGCACATAGATATGCAGAAAACCCATTATTGCATACAGCAATGGTAAATATTTCATGGGCCTCGTTCTTTAAGTCTTAGTCCTTAGTGAAACCACTGAGGGAAGTTTTACCTGAACAGAAAATGACAAGGGCAGCAGGGTTTGGCTCTATGTCAACTGGTTGTCTTCGTCTCACCGTGCTATTCCTTGGTGGGGACAGTAAGAGCAAGGGGACACCCCCTCTTCCCCTGTGGGGGAAGGAGCCCTGTGCCACAAGGAGCAGGCAGAGCAGCGCTTTTCTGTCTCATTTTAGAGAGAGGGGGATAGTGAGGATGGATGGAGGAAAATCGGAGCGGTGGCTCTGCTTCCTCTCCGCAGCCCAAAGCTATTCCCCTGGGAAAGCAAGAGCCTGGTATGAGCTGCTTACTGACCGGCGCGCCTTCAGTGCCCCTGGGAGAAGGTCTAGCTGGAGCACGGCCATCTATTTTTGCTGTGTAAAACCAGATGAGCTCCTTGCAGCTCATTAACAAATTATTTAAAATAATCAAATGAGAAAACTTGATGCCACTTCCTCGTTGCCTTAGGCTGCCTATCTGAAATGAGACTCACTTGATGTGAAGTGTCTGTTTGCCTGTGAAGCCTGACTCTGCTCTGATTCTTCAAATCTGAGCTGATTCAGCATTCTTTGCTCACCAATGGTCTTACTCCAACAAAAGTGTCCTAAGAATTAATAGACTACTGCATGTGAATAAGCGGGGAGGAATCAGGTTTTTGCTGAATGCTGGCATGTTTCAGATTAATCTGGCCCACGGACAGCATTGCTCATGCTGAGTTTATCTAGCCCAGAAAGAGTCTTCTGCTTTTTTGACTCCTTTCTTGTCAAATGGAAACCAATCAGTTCTCAGAGGGTGTTGAACTGAAACCAAAAAGCCAGTTTAAAATGTATCTTGCTGGAAATTGGCAAGCCTATCTACCTGCTCCACATCAGTGCCTTTCTGCTCAAGTATTTGGCAGCAACACAACATGGAATAAAAACAAGCAGTTCTTCCCAAATTCCTGCCTGCTTAAATTTACATACAAGATTAAATGATTTTTTGTCTTGTTATTATACCCCCTGGGTTCCTGCAATACAGGTTGTTTTATACATAAATCATTTATAGCTGACACATTGCCTATAATTTTCTCCAGAAACTAGTAATTTCTTAGTGCAGTAAATTCACTATAATTTATAGCAGAAAACACCTTGGAGTTACCGAGCTAACATTTCTCACTTGTAGTCCTAAGCTGTCAGGCGTTGCTGTGCTGCTGCCTGCTACCAAGCAGCCATGGTGCTTCCCCCCCCAGCAGTGTCTGCGCATCAGTTATGGGCAAAATTAGGCCGGGAGCCAGAAGGACCCTGACAACTTGTTTGCAAAGTGTTGTGGAACCAGCCAGACCAAAAGATGCTTACTTTTGCTTTTGTTTTGGCATTTGATTCGATCGTGGACCCGAAGAGACTTAGTCATCGCACAAAAGTTAACCTTTTCTATTTGTTGCAGTTTAACTCATTAATTAAAAAAAAAAAAAGAAGAAAGTTTCCTGTGTGACATGGAAGAAGTTTTTCTGAGGAGATTAATAACTTTCTCAGTCACATATGGTCAACCCCTGTTTGCTTCCAGCTGTATTTCAGAATGCTCTGGGGCTTTTTTTGGTGGTAGCTTGTCAAAAAAGCCCCACATTACCCTGATTTAGCCAAGAGCCGTTAATGTCAAGCCTGGAGCTGCTCAGACGTGCTTTGCTTGTATCATTTGTCCAGTGAAATGGTAAACTGAAAGCTTTTGCTTTGTAATACCGGGTAAAATGTGCATGTATGCTGCGCTGCCTTTGTCTTCCTCTGCAGCACGTGAAGCTGAGGGGGGGCGTGTGTAGCTGTTGCACTACTTTGAAATTGGCTTGTACAAAGCCAGTTGCTCCCCTTGAGGAAGGAAAGGAGTAATTGCACTTCTTTATATACTTTGCAAGTGCGAAAAGGCATCACTGTGGTCAAGGGTGTGAATTTGCAGCTCATCCACTGCCCAAAGATAAATGTCCTTCTGTGGGTCTGTAGCCCTCCTTGGTGAAAACCTGGTCTGGTCCACGCAGCGCAGCTCAACCACGGTGTGTGCAAGACTGGGCACGAGGGCAGGTCCCACGGAGCAGCTACTGCAGGGTAAAACCCTTCCCTAGCTTCCCTCCTAGCAGCATTTTCATCTGTCTTACCCAGGGACAGTTGCAGACGATGAAGGCAACCTTCAAAATCATCTTGTCTCCCCTCCGCGCAGCCCTGGGGGTCACTGGCTCAGCCCCTCATTTTCCCTCAGACACCCTCAGACCAGCGCAGGGTGGTGGGGCCAGTGGGTGTCCCATGGGGCTGGCCTGGCACAGCGGGACTTGTTTAGTCTGGCAAGGGGGTGGCTGGGAAGAGATAGGATCACCCTCTATAAATATGTCGGGGGTAAACAACAGGA
>JAVKLA010000073.1:8279236-8374302 GCA_034782735.1 Sagittarius serpentarius | reverse complement strand
CACATTTGCCTGTAGGCACAGTGAAGAGGTATGTCATGTGGATGCGGGAAGTAAGCAGCTTGAATAAACTATACTATATTCCAGCAATTTTTTCCCAAATCTGCGTTGCCTTGGAATAGAAGTCTTAAGGGTTTAGTTTAACCAGCGGCACAGAGAATTGGTGAAAGAAGCCCTTATCTTTCACCTGTGTGAGATGAATAGAAGGGAACTCTTGCACAAAGCAAAATGAGTTTGTTCATCTCTGTTCAGCCTCAGTTAAATCCCAATTCATGTCACAAAGCCACGAAACATATCTCAGCAGTATTTGGCATTACTGTGGGTCCTTTTCACTTCAGAGATGCCCAAGGCTGTGCTTACATAGATGTGGTGTGGATCAGTTTGACCTGCACAACCTGGTGATGCCCCTAAAGGGAAATCTGAAACCAGCTGGATAGAGACTTTTAGGATGGAGGAAGAACCCCTTGTCATATAGATCAGCAACGAATGTTGTGCTGCAGCAACCAGATATCCCAGCTGAACTCAAAGTGGTGTCTCTGTGGGGTGTCTGCGGTAGGGTGAGGAATGAGCCCTCTGAAGGGATATTACATACTCCCTGCCTTCCTCTGCAAGCGATGAGGCACGGAGGAATACTGGGGTTCCCTGTGGGTTTCGCTGCCAGGAGCCTGTGTGAGATCAGACAGCAACTCCCAGTGGTGAATGGGATGATCCAATCCCTCTGCTTTTTGTATTCTGGACTAGAGTATTAGCTCTTTCCATGGAAAAGCTGAAAAACTCATTACTCACAGCACATGTATACAATGTATGCTCTCTGAATGTGTTCTCACTCTGGTTTGTTTAGAAATCTCTGCAATTAAGTCTGGAGGTAGATAAATGCTTTCTCTTTCACTTAAAAGATGGTCATATCTGTGGCCAGTATCTGCTTCTTGGGTCTCTTACTTAAAATCAAGACTTTACTTGCAAAACTGGAAAACAGGAACACCTAGGTTAAATATTGCAGATTTTTCTGCTGGCCTCAGCAGAGCAGCTTCTCTAGATGAACAGAACAGCACTTACTTCAAAAAACACCTCTATTCCAACTTCAGTGTTGGCTTCTCCGTCGAGTTAATTAATCTCCGAGGACTGGAGATTAAGCAAATTTGGAAAGTGAGCAGAATTTGGTTCTCGGAGAGTTGCATACATTTGCCATTTGTGGTTAGGAATAGAACCCAGAGACTGTTTACTCCATGGTAGGAAAAACAGTTTTTACTTTTCTTAAACACAGCTAGCTGGTTTATGACTCCTGGCAGGAGTACAGTAACTTTGAGCAACTAGTTTGTTTGTTCCAGCTAATTTATAGAGGGTGGTATTCATTTTCCTTTTCCCTTAAAGGGGTTCTGTCATGTAATTTAGGCTCCCAATGAGACATTGCTTAGACCTGATAGAAATCAGGCATACAGTGTTCTCCAGAATCCAAATAGCCAGACAAGGGTGTGCTAAAACCATCACACTGCTGACAAGATATTAAATGCAACAGCTACTGCTATGTCCTGTAATTCTTCAGGTCTGCAGTGCAAGATGCCCTTTTTCAGACAACGGAGGGGAAGGGGGGCGAGTTAATCAGCAATCTCATTCCAAGAAATGGGCTGATGTCATTAAAGCAAGCTCAGAGCAAAGTAAGGCAATAGCCATCCGGGTGTCGTGAGCAAGCAAGGAAAAGAAGGGTAAAACACGACCGTATTGAAACAGCCATTTAAGACTGAAACCAAAGCTCTCAAGAACAGCTACGGTGATTTGCTCCTCGTTTTGATTCACACCACAAACCCACTATGCACTTTTAAAGGACTCCCTTTCCATTTAACTTATCTGAAGCACGGGGGCACGAGCAGCAGGTGGTGTAAGTTTGGGAAAGTTCCCGCTGGCCGCTGGGGTTTCCCGGCTCGGCTGGAGAGGCGAAAGCGGAGGCCATTGGGGCCCAGAAGGCTTTGCAGAGCTTCCCTTTCTGTCCCTTCTGCTTCCGCCCCAACAGTTGACTTAAAATGGTGCTGAAGCCGCTCGCCAGCTCCTTTCCTGCTTACTTCAGCTACTCCAGGATTAGGAAGCCCTTTACAGGAATGCTCTGAAGGCTTGGGCGTGGGTTAGCATCTCAGGGAGGGCTAGGAGGCTTTTCTGCATCTTGTAACCGAGTGCGTTAAAAATCCTGCTGTGGTCGCTAGCAAAGTCTGTTTGTCCTCTGCTCTGTATGGTGGTGTGGGCCGAATGGTCTGAAAACAGACGGCCTTCTTCATCCGCGGGCAACCCCAGGGAGAGGCTTAGTGCTGACTCAGACCCAGAGTATTTTATAAAACCTAGCAATATCAGATGATGTTTAAGACGAACAAGCCAGTGCATTATTTTATCCAGTCTTTCTCTAATTCGAGTAGATCATCTTTTGCGCTGCTATGGAATGTGGAGGCTGCTATGGAAATTGGGGACTGGCTGTGGCAAGGCAGAGTTCACTCCCAGTGCACAGGGATGGGAAATAAACAAATAGGGTATTAGAATAAAATCAGGGTAAATGCAATTGATAGAATTTTAAAATTATGTTTACTCCCTCGTGTGAAAAGAATGCATCCTTGTGTGCCTAAACCACAGTTGTATAACAAATGCTAGCTCACACTGGCACTTTGAGTAACCATGTATTTCTGATGCGTGAGTTATTAAAACTCAAGCCCACCTAAATCTTGCAATAAAGCTTTGCTGAGCTTTAGGTCAGCCGGGGATCCCAGTGCCAAGCAGAAGAACTACTCAGAGGAAGGGCCCTTGCATAAATTCTTATCCTGATTTTGCACTCTTCCCTGATTTACATAGTAAAACCAGATTGTTGCATACTGACTTGCCTACTATAATCACACAGAAGTGTGGGTTTCAATGCCAGTATATATATTTTTAAAGCTTAGATTGGAAATTTATTTCTGCACTTCACTCGGGAGACAAAAAAGCCATAAAGAGGAATAAGGACCTTTATAAGATTTGATAAAGCTTCACAGAAAGCCACAAATGAACAAGCATTGCACAAAGGTAAGTAAGAGTAGAGGAAAGGGGGAATCTCCTAGACGAGTTTTTTCTCTGAGGAATTCGCTTTGGCTCCTTTGTAAGAGCTGGGATTAGTTGAACTCCTTGTCAAGCTTCTGGACCCATTTATTTTCCTGTGCATTTAGGGAGAGGCTGCTTTGAAGGCTAAGGAGATAATTGCGGGATGAAAGGGACTGCTAGTTTGAAGGAGCCCGTTTGATGAGTGTATCTTTTTATTGAGGATTTATTTTGTCCTCTGATAGTGTGTGTGTTTTAAGTGCTGTACAAAGTACCCACAGCAATGGAGAGGCATTTAAAACAATTACATTTGAATTAATTAATATAGTGAATGACTGATAGGAAGATCAAATCGTTATCGTTATCTTTTAGTGATAAATGGAGGGTGGAGGGGAAGCAAAGAAGGAGTGCTGGCATAGCTGGCTCCAGCCTAATACATGTTTATTTAAGTGACTCTATACAAACATAACCCTGTATGTCAGCTAAATCAGCAGCATGTCAGTCGGCACTTCTGGTTACAGACTATTTCAGAGTCATTCATCATTCAACACTATAAAAGCCATTTACCCTCAGCCCACCAACCAATCAAGCCAACTAGAAAACAGAGCAGGAGAGAAGCACTGACAATTGTCCTTAGTTTCCTTTTAACTTTTGCTGCAACAATTCAATACATCCTGTGTGGTGGGATAGCGGAGAGGTTTTGCTGAACTAAACAGAGCTTCCTTCACCAGGACGTTAAAAGCAGGAAAGGGAGGGGAAAGAGAGAGAAAGAAGTAAAAAATGAGAGAGCAGAAAGTTAACCCTTGCTCTACCAGTCATTCTTTCACAGGCAACGCTTACAAATTGCCTTTATCTATATCATTCACATCCATGAATACGATTCCTAATTATTTTGTACCAGCTGTAAAGGCAATGCAAGGTCTCAATATACTGGGCAAGCTCTGATGTAAGTCATCGTGGCCAGGCGCTGCTCTGCTGCCTTCAAATTCAACATAAACCTTCCAGTGCTATTAGGGCTTGATAAGGGATTGCTGCGTCTTCACAAATGCCACCCTCCAAGACGTTCCTTTGTGCTCTGTGTTCCTCTGTGACTTTCTACAAGTAAATAACTTGGATCCCAGATGTATGAGGATGCCGTGGCCAGGACGCGCAGCACCCTGTGGAACACGAGGTTTTAGAAAATCGCTGTTCCAAGGGGACAAAATAATGATGGGAAGGACTTTTCAGTCTTGAGTGGTCCCTCCTCTAATTTGGTAACTAAATCCTGCTACTTTCTTCCCATTTGTGCTGGTACCTGGCTTGATGCTCCAAACCTTTACTCTCATGAGCGATCCCATGAAGATAAATGAGACCTCTCTCATGTGAGTGAGAGTGGGCAGGTATCTGAATAAAACAATCAGCAAAATCAATCAGGTCTCCCTTGTCTCCCTAGTAAAATTCCCTCTATTATAACTGCACTAGCATGCAAAAAATTGAAGTATTATTGGGTAATAATGTGTAAAATGGCCATATCCAGTTGCTTTTTGACTGTTTAACTATGGTATTTTTCTAGTTCTGTCTGTGCTCTGCCTGATTCAAATCCTCCCCTCATGTTTATTATTAGTTAACTATTTCTTAATGGACCCCTTCATTTATGAATAAAACTCAACAGCAATTACAGCCCCAGTGGAGACCAGTACAGTACCCATCTGCTCTGTCACTCGCTCTCGGCGTTGGCATTCTGCACAAGTCCCAGCCCCTCTCACCGTAACAAGCTAGGATCAATTTTCCAGTGGCAGCTTGGAAATAGTAGTACAAAATGTATATTAATACAGAAATATATTGTGAAACTGTCCTTAAACAAACAAATGAGCCACTTTAAAATATTACCGCTATAAATGACCATGACAGTAGCACAGCACATATAATAAAAAATAACTACTGAAGAGAAGCTGCTGAATTACTATAGTAATAAACCAGATGTGATTATTATCATTTAACACAGTCATTGAATACCATGAATCCCTGAAGCCATTAAAATATTTATGATTAAACATTTGCTATTCCTTATAACAGAACATATAGTCAGGTACTAAAAAACTGTTAAAGTATTATTTTGGCTAATACATGCTAGTGCCGTGGTAAAGGTCAGCTACCACTGTCTAAGCTTTCTGGAAAGAGCACCTAACAGCTGTCCTTTTTTTTTTTTTATTAACCACTATAAGGTTAGCTACCTCTATAGCACATTATTATGTTCAACAGAGAGATCTAGATGTACGCCCACACTTTCCTACATGCATCTATATAAAGGAACAAACGCAAATATCTGATTTTATTTGCGGAGGAATGGATGCTTTCTGTCTTCAAGGAATTACAACAAGATATTTAACGCTTTTAGGAAAAATATACTTGAGACTAAGCAATAAGCATATGCAAAAATGAAGTCTAATTACCGCCAGGAATTTTAGCGTGCAGGCACTGTGTCACCAACTGAACACGTTTTATCTTGTGGGCACTGAATTTTTTTTTTTCACTGTTGGCAGTGCTTCCCTCCCTGTCTCTCCATGCTCTACAGCAGCCCGGTTGCCTACGGTTAAAACAACCTTGGCTGATGTGACCTGCAGGTGAGAGGTGCCTGTTACTGGTGTGAAGTGTGAGTGAAAATGGGTGGTGGTGTGCTGTGCCGGTGCCTGGCGCTCTTGGGGTGTGCGACCCGGAGCGTGAGGGCAGGACTAATTTGCGAGTGGGGTGAGGAAAGGTACTGCAGCCCTCCTAGCCCATGGTGGGACGTGTGCCCTGGCCAAATGTGCACTGCTGCTCTCTGCAAGTGCATTTTGCTGCCAGCTGATGGGGATTCTCTTGTAGCTCCGGCACTCTCTGTTCTTTAGACACAGGGTCCCATAGGCTTTACCGACTGCGCTGTTGCTGTGAGGTTGCTCTTTGCTACACGCTGGCAACTGTCAAGTCACAGATTTATTCTAAAGCTGTAATATGCGTCTCCCATAATAAACAAGATGTGTCCTCTCATAAATGCCTCCTAAGACACTAGCAGGTAAGAGACATCCTTCCCTCATACTCCTATACTCTTTTTTCCTACCATCACAGAAAACCAATTACTCTAGCTGGACACTCTTGAACAAAAGGAAGCCAAAACCAAACCTCGATGTGACAGGGGTCGTGGTATGGGAAATTCTGACTTGACTTTAACAGGATTTCACTGTCCCGGCTTAGAAGGCAGCCTGCAAGCCCTGCGCTGGCTGGGGCAGACAATGTGCGTCGCAAGTGTGCATGGGGAAGGATGAGGAGCTTTAAATCCATGCTGCTTCCAGAGAAAAGTGGAACTACGTCCTGGGGTGCCTGCACCAAGCAAAGGTGAGTCTCCTTTGACAAGTGGGTCTGCTCTGGGAAGTGCCCGTCTCTCCCTGCTGACTCAAGAAGCTGAGATGAGTGTAACTGAGGTGCCCAACCTTTAGACGGCTGATGTTAAGTAAGATGAAGCCCATCTTCAAGTAATATGTCACACAAAAGCCTAAAGCCCTGCTTGCTTGTTGCCTGACTGTGAAGGCACGTATCCGCCGTCCTTGCCCCTCAGGTTGTGTTTTCCATCCTGAGCAGCTCAGCGCTTGGCCCAGGACTCTCTGAGACACGGAAACTGAGCTCTGCTCTGGCTAAAACCCTTGGGCGATCTAAATCCAAGGGACATTTGCAGAGGAAATGATAGCACTGACAATTCTGGGGTCCGCAGGAAATTTTGGAAGAAAGAGGGGTAGCTGCTGCTACTTTCTTGTAAATGAGAACACATGAGAAGTGCATCATGCCCTGCTTTTACACAAAAGCCAGGTGGCAGGGCACTTACACAGGGAGTGGGAAATATGCATTCAGCTCTTTCCTCTGCCTGAGAAGATTCAAACTTGCATCTTCTACAGCAGTGGAGTAGCCGGCTAAGCACAGGCTGGTCCCAGCAGTGTGTTAGTCATGTCTGAAGGTTGCCCTCTGGGGACTAATGTGGAAGTTTATCTAATTTCTCAATCTGGCTAGGTCAGGGCAGAGTAGAGAGGCATAACTCTGTGTGAAAGTGAAATAGAGAGGCGGCACTGATGGATTTAAGCAAGGCAGAAGCTGTGAAAAGGTTTCCAGCATTGCACTGTTGGAGTCAAGCATCTCGTTTTCACCAAAGATCCACTTCAGAAGCCCCATGCCCTCTCCCTGGGAACCCACGTGGGGCGGGGGCCTGGCTGCCTGCAGCACACACAGCTGAGGGTTGGATGCTGGATGCCACTTAACCCTTTGAAGTTGTCTGAAGGGAATATTTGGAGCTCCAGTGCACTTAACCCAGTCACTACATGGGGGATAGCGGGAACAGGCAGTGACTGTCAGTCAGGAGTGCCATTTTTAAGTTTCTCCCGTGGATCTGATGGGCTCCTTCTCTAGCTCATGGCCAGCAGCCCTTCCTGAAAACCATCCGGCTCCAGTTTCAAAGGCCATTTTGACATGTCTGCTGGAGGCAGCCATCACACACCCTGCATACTTGTTTGGGTTTTTTTCTGTGCCACAGCAAGACTCAATGAAGCAATACTGGGGGATTGCACCAGTCCTGGTGTCAGGAAGCCCAGTAATTAAACAAAGAATTCATTTTATTCTCCAGATGATCAGGAAGGACTCCAAAGGCCACTTGTGGTCTATGAAGATGACTATCTGAAAAGCCTCCGTCTAGACTTGGGTGTTTTCTATTCATTTAGTCTGTGGCTATGCTCCTTCATCCCTCCAGGAAACCCCACATACCTTCCTCTTGTGTCCTTCCCATCAGTACCATCACCAGACACTACCCGAAGTGAGTGGGAGCAGGTGCATTGTAACAAATTAGACGCACTGCATCCAAAAATAATTACTCTTAACGAAGGGCTATGCCAATAAGACTTGTCTTCCCTTCTCAGCCATCTGAAATAAATATTGCTTTAGTTTACCTGTAAGGTATTTACTAGAGTTTCAGGCTTTAAACCAAGGATGGGGTTGGAGTTTCCTTGAATGGTATTGTTATATCCACAGATATTTTCTCAAGCTTAAAAATGTCGGACAGTGTAGGGCCTCACTGGTGCTTAGGAGTTTTCTGCTGTCTGGATTTACCAAAATCAAGTTTATGAGAGATTTTAGCTGCATCCAAAATGGAAAATAAGGGTATTGCAGCAGTCGACAAAGCACCCATCTTCCATGTCTGCTCAGAGCCAGCAATATGAATCCAAACTCCTCATTCTCCTTCTCCTGAAATTTGAGGAGGCCTGGAGTTACTCCACACTCACTTAGATGAAATAAGGAACTGAACAATCTGTTGGCATAAGTGGAGGTTTCACAAATTAAGAGCAGCTTTTAATATGATGCAAGATTTCTGTAAGCTTTCCATTATTCTGATTTATTAGTCCTCAAGGCTATGTGGAAAGTGAACAGAAAGCATAACTGAAAAAGAAATTAAATTACAAGAGCTTTCACTATTCCAAGGCAGATTTGGACTCCTGCATTTGCAACTCATAAGCTGTGATTGTGCTGTGCTGTTGCAACAGACTCCAGCTTTTGGATGGATACATTCATTAGGAAGCAAAAACATGGGAAAAGATTATCCTGTCTTTTGATTTTGATAAAATCCTGGACTTCTTTGGCTTTTGCCTGTCCCCAAGGGCATACGTCCAGGCAAAACAATATCCAGGAAGGGAAAATATGGGAGAAAGCACCCAGAATTACCTAGCTAATCAAGAGGAACGGCTGACTAGTATTGCAAGGCATTTAGCCAAGACCTGTCCTCACTGGGTTCCTCCACATGAGAACTGACACCGGTACTAAACACCAAAACGTGACCATCAGTGCAAACACTCTTTCCTGTACTCTGTGGAGTGTCTACCCACAGCTCTTTTTGGATCCCTGATGCTGTAGCTGCTCTAGCTACATTTTGTGAGTTCAGCAGAGATCCCTACAGTGCTAGGGCTCAGAAAACAGCAAATGGCTCTGACCATGCATTTGGAAACAAAAACCTGATTTCCTCCCAGTATGGCTCTTACAGGCAGAAGAGGACGCAGGACAGAGATCTGTATAATACAGCAAGGAGAACAAATCAGAAAAATGTTGTTAGTACTGCATGCTGTCTGAAAAAAAAAAGTCCTGTTAAAATCCAGCTCACTGTGACAGTACTGCTTTCCTTCCTCCCTTCCCTGCTTCCCAACTTCCTTCCCTCTGCTTCCCTCCTTCCCTCCCTCCCTTCTTCCCTCCCTTCCTTCCTTCCTTGCCTCCCTCCCTGTCTGGACATTTTGAGGCAAGGCATTGAATTTTTCCTTTTCAAATACTTTTTCTTTCTGAATAATTAAGTTTTTGTGATCTGGTATGTTTTATAATATGGCCATGAAAATAAAGTTAAATATTTTGTGGAGGTTTTTTTTTCTTTGTCTTCCAAATAAAATGAAAACAAAGTTAAAATCAAGAAATTATCTGACTTGGGATTTCTATTCTCCATGTAGTTGAATGGCAACTGGGATCACAGACAATAAATTTTAGAACAAAAGTGCTCAGGGTAGATTTATCACCGTAAATCATTGGCATAAATAGAAGTATGTTGATTATCATCACTTGGGTATCTCCTGTAGCTGATGTTTTACTCCACTTCTCTGTATTTCTACTGGAGTTTCATCAGCACAAAAAATCAAAGCAGCAATAATACAAAACAATCGGTATAGCCAGCCACTTACTACTCAGTGCTTTATTTTCTCCATAATATTTTCAGAGTGTTTTGGGGAGTAATTTCAAACAGTCAAGTCAGAGTCCACTGAGAATTGATTTTTGTGACCTCACATATTGTAACAGAAAATTATAACAGGAAATAAACCATTAAGTGATAAACAAGGAAACATGGATACAATTACTTTCAGCACATAATTTTACCCACTCTAGTTTTGAAAATGAAGAGATAGTACTGACTGGAACACCTCAATTCTGAATGCAAACTGTACAATCTATTATATTAAACAAAGTCAAAAGCAATGTGAAAGATCTTGAATCTATTCAAGGCATGCACCTCATTACAGACTTAGCAAATTAAAACACAAATAGGATTAGAAAAGAATAATGTAACAATCTCCCACTATGGTCCCTGGAGCATTAAGTCATAAATTGGGTTTGCATTAAATTGTGCCTGCAGTATTGAATTCAAGGAAAGAGCTATAGGCTGAAGATAAACCTTGCTAGGCTATCCAACTTTGGTACGGCTGTGTGTTTTCATAAACACACAATGAATTTGTTGGAACCTAAAAAGGCACATTCAAAACCATGCATTTCATATCTTAATTAGAAAATGCAGATATGGTAACGCAATTTCTGGCTATACCAAAGCCAAAAGCTGCAGACATTTGAAATTGTCACTTCACCTGAAGATGTTGTTTAAATATGGAAGTTAAGCACTTTTCATCAAATCACCTACTGTGTTTCCACAAGTTTTCAGGTTTGCACAAACCTCTAGCATGTTACAAGCTTCTTTTTAAGTGGAGGAAACAATCTTACCCCAAAAGACTAGAGAGAAGCTGAGTTTCCATATTACAAATGTATTCTGTTGTTATGGGAACTAAAATGGTGAGTGATGTGAAAAGGATCCTTAGCTAACAAAGACTGGCTTGACGATATTATGGCAGTAGCTATACAAAGTGCAAACAGATCTGCAAGAAATAAATAGAGCTTCTTTTCTTAAGGAGATGCAGACTCCTGAGAAGTATTGACTCTAAAGAGAGTCAAATTCAACCTTTGTGTGACCCTAGATAAATTACTGAATAATACTAGGAATTAATTCTGTTAATTTTTCCTTAATAAAGGCTTTATCCTTCTAAGTTATGTTATTACTGTCATCATCCTCCTAACTGTCATTTTGGGGATTGCTAATAGCAGCTGCTCTGGTTAAGGTGCTTGTCATTTCACCCTACAAAGGAGTCTTCATATAATATTATTCAGATTTTTTTGCGCCTTCTCTTTTAGGTGTTCTCATGGCTCCATTTGACTGTAGCAGACTTTCGCAGTTTGGCAGGCAGAAAGCCCTTCAGGCTAGGTAACTGTCTTGTCTTCGTCAGTGCATCTTTTCTCAACTTTTGTTGCTACAATCTCTTAGCATCTGCCAATTCCCTCCCCTCCTTGGCACTGCGCAGAACTGTACTAGCAGCACGCTACAATAATAACACAACCCATTAGTATTTCCAGTCTAGTCTCACAGCTGCTGCCAAAAGAGCACGCGCTATCCTGGGAACACTGGGATTCTGATAAAGCTGCTGGGGAGAGAAGCGAACATTGTGCAGTGACTGGGGGATGCTGATACCAGGAATTGGTGCAAATTGGTGGGACTGCAGAGCCTGCATCTGAACAGCGGGATGCAGGGACGTTCACATCTAAATTTGTGTCAGGGCATCAGCCAAACGGCATGTCGGGCTACGAGCGTGCTGTCCTTGGTCTCTTCCCTGCAAGGGTTTCCAGGGACGGGGGACCCATTCTGGGGGGACCAGCTCTGCAGCTTGGACCTGGCAGCAGCACCTCGCCTGAGACTCATTTCTTGTCGTATATGAGTTGCGAGGAGGCAGACAGCAAAGAGGCTGAACCCGGATTCCTAGACATAGGATGCGAGGGCGCTCAAGGTCAGACCACGTGCAAAAGGTCTGGTCCTGGCCAGCGTAGGGGTGCTCCAGCTCTCAGCAGCAATGACGCCCAGTTCTGGGGAAGGGGATGCTGAAAAATGGGGCATCTTGGTTCTATAGGGCTACACGTAACTGAGGCTGCCGGCATTTCTTCTCCAGCCTCAAGTCCCGGGGCACACACAAGGCTTGCCAGGGGGCAAGTACCCAAAGCTTGTGCGCACGTGCTGCGCCATGCACGCTCCAGCTGGGGCTCCAGGCTGCCGTCAGGGGAGCAGGGACTTGGCGGTCACATCGCAGAGTTTACTGGCCCCTCATTTTAGATCCAGTGAGGTTTTATCCTGGGCTGGGGGTGGGAGGGGTTATCTCTCCTTCTTCAGTTTGCCAGTGGAGAATTTGCTGGCTAAACAAGGCTGTCTCCTCCTCCTGGCTGACAGCTCCCTTCTGGAGCAACCTTTTAACATTTTTCTTGATTTTCTTAAACAGCAAACATTAGACACATTAAGAACAGCAACAACAAAATCATTAAGCACTGTAACATTCTCTGAGGAGCCTGACGTATCCTTTAATCAGGTTACAGAAAATGCATTCCTCTTCTAGCCATTTATCTTCTTTGTTTATGCACATACCGAGTGACCCACTTCTGAGCATCAAAAATAACAACAAAGAAACAACCAAAGATTCTTCATTATTAATGGATTTATGTACCATTTATTTTGCTTTATTGGAAACCAAATAATCAAGTTCATTCATTCCAATTAAACACAGCACACACTAATTGTCTATAATTTCTATCAGTGAATCCAGTTCTCTCACTTCAAAGTCACTACTTGACCTCAGTGGGGAAAGGATCGGTATCGTGCTTCCTTCTAGGATGATTGATTGTTTGCATTAAGATGGAGAAGCATAGACTGAAATTAGGGGTATACTGTGCTTTTCTCCCTGCGTTAGCTTACACCTCCAGTCCCCCATACAGACATAGGGGCAATAAACCCAACATTACCATTTCATGGACAAATACTGTAGACTACATCAGGTCAAATTTGTCCCCAAATCTGCATGGTTTATAGCAAGTATAATGTATCTATTGTCGTGTAATGAGAGATGCATAGATCTCGGGCACAGATCTCTAATGAAAATTCTATGAATAAAAATAATAAACATGATGCATAAGTTTATATTAAAAATGGCTTATTAAAAGCAATAAAGCCTTGGTCTCAACGTTGGCCTAAAACTACTGAACTACTCAGGTAGACTTGACAGAAATTAGTGACCAATGTGCTGATATGATTCATATTTTGGCAGCTAAACCAAAATTCCCCCCAAAAGGCTACTTCAGAAGAAATAGTCTCATCATTTTATTGAGGTTTCATACCAGGTCATTTTTGTTGTTCTTGACAAAACTATTCAAAATGAAACTCACTTGATGAGAGAAGAACAGGAAGGTAAAGTAGCAGTAGACACTGCAAAACGTACTGCATAAAGTTAGTTATATCAGGCAAAGCTGTTCATTAGCATAAGCAAGGATACTTCTCATTTTAAAGAGACAGTATTGTGTTTTAACTGGCAATTAGTTGCTCAAAATTGACATGGATTAGGAATTACAATGCCAGCCATAATGGAAGTAACAGAGCATTGAAAAAGATTGTTACCAGTATGGAAAAAAAATCAAAAACTTATCCCGATTCTTTAGCCTGAAAATGTTACTTTCCATGTTAATATTTATTTTCTCTGCTAAAACATAGTTTAAAAAGAGATTTAACTCTAATGTTGTTTTATCAACACAAAGCTGGCTAGATATGAAACACTGCTGAAAAGCTGTTAAGAGAGCACCTTATGGTACTTAGAGAACCTGGAAGAAAAGGTCAGAGGAGAATGTCAGGTGGAGAAAGGTAATAGAACCAGGCTCCCCAAAACAAAAATAAATAGTAAATACTAGGAAACATAAAAAAGATCATCTTTGTCACCGTGCATGACGTAACTCTGCTGAACAGCTGCTAGTAGGCCTTAATGCCATGTCAGTGACATTAACACTGCTTATGACTTAACTGTATGTTTTCTGACACATCCTCACAATCATAAGCATTTGTAAAAACTTACCACAGAAGATGGCAAGGTATTTGCCCACGGGGACTGGACTGGCAGGAACCCCATCTGTCTCTTTCCTGCAGTAGAAATTTGTCATTTCAGGATCCAAAGATGTTTTGAGTGGGCATATTTTCTATTTTTATTCCTTGAGTTATTACGGGGTATGAATGTCAATAATAGATAAGCACATCGCAAACAGACTCAGCAAGTTCTGCCTTTTCTGCCCCTGGAGAGCCACTGCTCAAGCAATATCTCAGAGCTAGGGTGACAGTTCTCCCTGGAGGGGGACAAGAGACAAATCCCTTCCACTCCTCAAGCCCCCTGGCCTGCACCATCTGATGAATTTATAGTCTCCAATACAGTTAGGTGTGTATAATTCAATGTATTGCTGAAGACCAGTTACTGTATTTTATAGCTGACATTACAGGGGATATTTTTTCTACAAAATAAAACAATATTTGTTTCCTGAAAGGAAAATGTGCTGTCTGTAGCTATCAGCAGCCAACAGTTGCTGCTGGCTAGAGCTAAAGGAGAAAAAAGAGGTGGATTTTACTTTAGCGATATTGGGAAGAATAATTTATCATTCGCGGTGCTTTTTCAGGATCGGAGGGCCCATTTGAAAGTAGCTATAGGATGACTGCTTTATTGTGCTGTATTAAACAATTGCATTAAAAACAAGGGTTACAGAAGATACCCTGACATGTAGAGTGCTGTAACTGAACCTGGATTTGTACGCTGTACGTGAGTCGGTAGGGGTGTGGGGAGGGGGTGGGGGCTGCCTATCACTTTGAGGGTCTATAGCTATTTGCCATCAGGATCCAATTCTGTAATTTCCGAGCACTTTACAGAAATTTGTTGGTCCACTCACATGGTATGTCTGTGGGGTAGAAAAGTGAGTTTGAGTTTGGGGATTTGGGTTTTCATTTGCTTTTGGCCCTATTTCAGGGCTTGGGAAAGCACTGATGAGCAATTACGTGGCTTGCTACCTGGAAGACAGAGCTACTTTGAGGCATTAAAGGCAAAAACGACATTCTGAAGAGTACTTCGTTGCCATCCAGAGCTGCAGGTCCATATCAGAAGAGCGAACCAACACTAGTGGTGTCTGCCCCAAGAGGCCTCCATCGGACTTGTCTGGGGCCACAGGAGGACTTACCCTTCCCAGAGGGGTTACAGATCAGCTTCTCCTGCCCTACAAACCCCTTGCTTAGAATATCAATTTTTAACTGGTTCACAGGATACTGGTTTTGGAGTTTTGGGAGGACAAAATTTTCTTTTGATAGGATGTATTTTAAGCATATGGTGGACCAGTTAGCATTGCGTATCAGGTCAGATATTAGCTCTTGCAAAGAAAATCACGTGTACTACTGTCCCATCATACAGAGACTTCCTATTTATTCCTTTATTTCTTTGTTATTGCTTTTAAGCTAAAGGAAAAGACACCTGGGGTGCAGGAACACGTATGTGAAGAAAGAGCAATTTGGTTTTTTTTACCTCCAGGCATCAGGATATAAGAAATTATTCTCTTCCATGGTTTACATTTTTGCTATGAAATAAATGCTACAGAGGAGTTCAAGGAAGAGCTGTCAATAAGCGGGTAGAAACATCCAAAGGCTGCCCTGGTAGAAAGCTGTGATAATATTACAGCTTCTACAGCAACATTTAAAAGGCTTGTGAATGATCAGCAAATGGGTAAGGTGGCTTGTAGGGATGTGGAGACCTTATACGTGCTTTGCACAAAAAAGCATGTACTATTTGCATTTTGCAGCAATATAATACAATTACTTGGCCTTTCTACCGTGGTGAGCCTGCCCCAGACCTGTTGAAGGTGTATGTGCCTCCGGGTCATGGACCTGCAGTCCTTCGGCAGGCGTGAGGCAGGCGATGAGCAGCTCTTGGGAGGACTCAGACGTGGGCTTTGAAAGCATCAGAGGATATTTGGAGCACAGCGTTCCCAAACCACGTGAGGGACAGGGTCTGCCACCTCTGGAGCGGTGTGTGGTGCAGCGGGGAACCGAATGACATTCACTGGGTCACTGCGCACAGCTTATCTCCAGGCATCCCAAGCAGACCCACGCGTCTACAAGTGAGGAAGGCAGCCTGTTTTAGGAAATAGCCTGCCTTTCGGAGAAAGCCCCAGCGCTTGGGCAGTCCATCAGCCTCTCCATGAGCTCCTGTATCTCTTGCTGCTCACAATTCATTTCTCCCAGGCGTTAGCTGTAATGAAGGCGGGATGGTCTACAACTTTATGACAGTTCCATTTATTTCTACTATTTTCATGTAAACCCAAGCAAAGAGCAGCAGTTGCTTCCTCTGCAGCTTGATAAATGTCAGTATTAATTAAAATTGTTCGGAGTAGGGTCGGGTTTTTTTCCTCTCTCTGCACCAGGCTGGCAGGGAGGAGAAGCCTGACGGGCAGACGCAGCTGCTGAGCTGTTGACTGGAAATGTCGTCACTGGGAATGAGGCAAAGGAGCGGTAGCCGGTCTCTGACAAAGTGGATTGGAAATAGGGGAAGCATTTTGTCACCTGCACCGTGCTGCCACTCAGCGCAATGTGGGGGAGGATGTCTGGATATGGGTCTTGAACTTAATCCTTTGCTCCCCCGGCTGGGAAGTCTGCAAAGGCAGCTGTTCAGCCCATATGGAGGGGATAGCGCTCCCCCACCACCGCTATCTAATGATGCTTTCCTGACTGACACTCCAGAGAGAGCCCTTGATTCGGGAGGGAAGGTCAACAAGACACAGTGCTGTTTAGATGCGGGGGGAAAAACCAGGGGACGCCCCCCTCACTAAAACTCCCTGTGCCGCCGTGTATTTAGGTGCGCTTTCTTCTGACACTGACCCCACCGAGATGTTCATACACCCAATATCTTCTGTCACCCTTGGGGGCACTCAAGCGGCAACCAAAATTATGCTTCGATGGTTGTGGATGTGCCTGTTTCCGACTGTGACAAGTCTGAACGCAGCCAAGGCACCACTCTGATGGTCGCAGCGCTGGCATCCTCATTTCTGTTACCACTGTGAGCTCAGAGGAGGCCATGACTATCTGCTACAGCTAATTTCATACAAAATTATGAAATAATTATTTTCTTTTTTTCTTCCCAAACTTTACTAACAATAGAGGAAATAAATTCGAATGAACCCGTGAGAATTAAATGCACATGATCTCCTGACTTGGAACGAAACATGTGCTCTGCTGTCATTCAGGCACATCTCGACAACATCCCCAGAGTGCTTTTCTTGGGGGGAAGAAAACAGCTTGTCTTGCAGAGCAGGACCAGTCCCTCTTTTGCAAAATGTCGTCAAGAAAAAAGGTGAAAGGTTTTACACACACTTTTCCTGAAGTTCTGTGTTGTTTTCTGAGAAACTGAAGCGGAAAGAGAGAGAGGAGACTAGGGAAGACAATAACCTCTCCAGATCAAAGGATGGATCCCAGTGAATAAAGAGCTGAAAAGGTTTTGGAAGTGCAAAATAAGGTTTTTGTAAAACTGTGGGTTTTATGAGACCCAGATGGAGACCTAGGCTTGATTTGCAGAAGCGCTTAGTGAAAAAAGGAAATATACTTCCCCTTGGCATCTGTAAAAATCTCATCTACAAACACAGGTGTGGAAATGTAATTAAGTGAATATCACTATTGTAAATGATGACTGAGTTTCATTTCTGTATTGAGCGTTTTTCTGTTTCTTTTTCAGATTTCTGGTACCACAGGCTGGTTCTTCTAAATACCGTCTCCTGCAGCTACACTTTTATTGAGGTACAAGCCCTAGTTCCCTTGCTCTTCTTTGAATGTACTGTAATCCTTTGATGACTTCATTTGTTTGAGCACTGTATTTGTTTCTACTGCTGGCCTGTACAAAGTATGTTTTTTTCTAGAAAGATACTGGCTTCTGAAAGCCTCATTTCTGAGAAGACATCCATCACACCAAGTGTAGTAGTCTAAAAAAAATCCTAAGCAGAAGTGCCTTTTACTGGCATAAAAAATAACAAACAAGACTCTCCCACCTGTCCTCCCGGTCTAATCTTACAGTTGGTTAGGATTTCTCTCTGTATGTTCAAAAGATACCTGTTTTCTGTAAATTTCTTTTTAATAAAAATGTGTTACCTATGATAAATACATATTGCCTAGGTCAAATGAATCTGGTATTGTGAAAACATATTGAGCAAAAGTACTGCTAAGATTTAATTTAATCTCTTTAAAAAAAAAAAAACAAAATACCACCAAAACCCAAAGTGTAGCTCTTGAATGCTCGTTTGAATTAAATTCTATTTGTTTTAATAAAGGTGTAGTGGCCTGAGTGTACATATATTTGTTCTAGTGGCAGTGCATTGGATCCAATAAAACTATATTGGCTTCGCTGCTTATGTCTCCTTTTCAGAGAAAATGGATTGAATGGAAAAATGAAACAGGCATGAATCAGCCAGCCCTGAGGTCTCTGCTCAAGTCTGGCATCCAAATAAACCGGTAAAAAAAACCCCAACTCTATTACTAACCATTGCTTTTAAATTTAAATATGTTTTAATGTCAAGGCCGCGCAGGAGGGGTTTAATTGCCCCCGTAAAGGAGAGCAGTTTACAGAACCAGACTTGGCTGCGGAGGGTCAGTGCGTCTGCTTGCGGCTGCAGAAGGAGAAACCGAAGCTGGCTTGGGCTCTCCATTCCGCTGGTGTGAGCTGGGCTCCTTCGCGACAGAGGCGCTCAGCTGGTCGCCGCATAGCCGCGATAGCGGGGCTCGAGCGGCGGCAGCCTCGGCGCAGGGTCACCTCTGTCCCAAAGTGCGGGCGCACGCAGCAGGGACGTAAAACGTGTCGGCACTGGGTGCTAGCTGCCAGGGACTGGCATTCCCGCGGGCGCCCGGCTGCCGCGAGGGCTTTATACGCCCTCCCCCGGGATCAGTCACTTCTGTCACCTGGAGGGAACGCTATACCCGTCTACTTTTGCACCAGATCTCACAAATGTCTGTGTTTTCTGTGCAGCAATATTACCTGTACGTGTTACCGCAGGTAGGAAAGCCACCAGAGGCCGATGAGGGGCTGGTCTGGAGCAGGTGCACAGCAGCTCTTCAGAGTGGTATGGGGTAGCTTCTGCTCAATGGGAGTAAGGACGTGCTCAGCAGAGAGTCTTAAGTTAAAGTGTGGCTTAGCCATTTGTTTTACGTTTGCAAACTACGCCGTCCCCAGTTGTTAATGAGACCTGGAGAGAGCAGCTCTGCGCAGCTGGTTGATGCCCGTGTTGAACGCGGGAACTCAGATCATCACGCTCTCGTAGGCATTTGTTTGCAAAATCATTGTCACCCCTGTGTCGGTGCTCCTAAAAATGTCACCACGTGCCCTTTCTAAATTCCCTAAATTGAATTAGAAAAGGAAAAGGCATTCCTGTCCTTTTCCGAGCTTCCCCGGTGCCACCTTTACAGGAGATGCAGCTGAGGGAGAGCTCCACACCCCTGAGGTTAGAAAGGACGCCTCACTCTCAGCATGGCAAGCACCATCCAGATATTTGCTAAGGGGTGAAATGGATGCTGCTGGCTGGCCTGGCTTCTCACATACCTTAAATCGCTGTAAGCTGGCAATCCAACCTGAGTAATGCTTTGTTTGATGCCGTGCTTCCTTTTAGGAGACTGGAATCAGGTTGTGTGAATCCAAACCTGCATGTTATTCCTTCACGAGAAAACATGATCCGCATCAACTCGTTCACAGTTTTTGCTGGACTGGGTGCCCCTGGGACTGTGGGAGCCAAGCCAAGTGAGGAGAATTTGGCTGCAGCAGTCGTTTAACTGTGGGAGAGGAGGTGGCTTCAGGCTTCTCCAGCCCAGACTCCTCAGAAAACTGTGAATGAAGAAATAATTCAAAGAAAAGCAAAACAGCTGTTAGTGAAGGGATATTCTGGTGAAAATACAGATGAGGAGTGGGTTTGAGAGTACGGCACTGAGCATCACCAACAAAATCCCCATGACCTTGTAGAAGTGGAATCTAAGTTATATGCACTGCAGTCAGTTCATATACCCCAGGAACAAGCTGTCTCCTGAGCCCAGGGTGGCCAAACCAAGTTTGTGATAGCTGTGAGGGCTTCACCACCATGCACATGATGGTGGTGAAGGTGGTAGACCTCACGAAGCATCTAGATAACTGATTTGAGAGTGCTAGGGAAGGTTGGTAGGTGCCAGTAAATAAAAAGGCTGCAGACTTCATGGTCTGCTCTCTGAGATGCTCCCTGCACAGAGCTGTGCAGAAATGTAGATACCTGTGAGGAGCTGAGAGAGGAGTTTGAGGGTTTTTGAAGAATTTAGGAAATTCTTGCAGGAGCCTACCCGGGAAAGATGGGCTCTACCAAAATCAAACAGGACCAGGTAGTTGGCACTTATAGTGTAAAGGGTTAAGGGAGAGTTTTTAGCTAGAGGCTGGCATAAATCTCGGTGCAGAGGAGTACACAGTCTGAGGTGACACCACCTCCAGGGGTGACAACATAAATTCTGTATCAGAAAGGGACTGGATAAATTAAGGGAGGACAAATCCCACCAGGGCCATTAAATTCTATGGTCCAGTTCCTCCCGGTTGCTGGAAACTGGAGGTGTAAACAGGGTATTTATCAGAGGCGCCACGTCACGTGATAGAGATGGGTCTTCACAGCCTCTTTCTTGAGTCATGATCCCCGCGGCAGAGTGATGGAGGTGGTGAAGGAGAGACCTTTAAACCGCCTGCCCACTGCAAGATCACCTGCCTGGGCCCCATGTCCCCCACAGTCCATCTCTGCCTCTTCTCACCTGCCCCCCTGGCTCCCCCATGATCACCGCGCAGTGCCAGCACCACATCCCAGCCTCCTCCGGCCGATCCTCCGCCTCCCGATGAGCAGGCACCGACAGCTTTTCCGCCGAGCGGGGGACGTTGCAGCCACCTGAGCAGCTCATGCAGGGATCTTCTGCTCTTTTTATCCCCTGTCCAGGCACGTGGGAGATGCCTCGTTTGAGCCCTAAATATGTTTCACTTAAGTCATGATGATGGTGTACTGAAGTGCTGTAATCCTTGCTAGGTCTCTCTTTACATTGCTGTAATTACCATAATAAGCTGTTTTAACCGGCTCTTTTATAAGTAGCAGCAACATAAAAATATCTCAGCATGTTTTCCTTTAATGAGCTACAACTTCTGTATAATCTTCCCTACGCTTTCTTCGGTGTCTCTCTTTGCGATGGATGCGGCATCGTTTTCACCTCCTCCCGATCGTCGTGCTGCTTCACCCCTGAGCGAGCAAGCTGGCCCTGGGACCCTCAGCCGGGCTTCGGCCGGGCTGCTCCAGCCTGGCAAATGCAGCGCTGGTGATGCTGAGCGATGCCAGCACGCGGCACAGGAGCCCTCCCCCTGCTCGGCCCCTCCACCAGCAGGAAAGTTTTTGGAAAGCCTCAGGGAGCGAGGCGACTTTGTGGGTATCACAGCTGAGCCGGGGGAGGGGACATTTGCCGTCATGGGCCTGTGGGTCAGGCTGCCCGGCTGCTGCGGATGCCGCAGGGAGTGTGTTACCGTCACCCGCGTCTCGTGTCCATCTAAGGACACCGGCGGGAAAAGTGATGACAAAAAGGATTGATACCCAAACGCTAAGGCAGAAGTTCGGTGCCGGGGCCGGTAACTGATACAAGTGACTACGGACGAGCTGTGAAGCAGAAAGGGTTTTGACTATGCGGCACAGGGATTTGAGGGACAGCTGCGGAGAGCTTTCTCTGTCATTGCCGCTGGCAGAAAGCGTTAACTTGGTCAGGCAGCGCCTCCGCTCCAGCCATCCGTTCGCTCCGCTGCCGCCCAGCTCCATCAACCCGGTCTCGAGGAGCGCCTCTGCCCCTTGGCCCTCGCCCCCCGAATGCTGCAGCGGGAGAGCCAGCGCGCGGGCGTGGAGCACGGTCCAAAAAGCCTCAGTCAATTATGCCACCATAATATCACATCAGCGAACTCACAGTTTGACTGCTTACGGCAGATGGACGAACACTTGTCGGTTATCTGGTGCTGAGCGAGAGGCAGATTTATTTCCAGAGCTCGCGAGTCTCATTTCTCCCAGCTGAAGCTGCAAGGCAGAGTGTGCATCTGTGATATTTTTTTTTCAAGCGCAGCTATGTTGCAGTGAGGTCTGTCACCAAAAGCAATGGGATTTTTGGCGTGTTTGTATGGGAAAGGCAGGAAGGAGAGTGGAAGGCATCTCTGCTTTCCGTAGCATGGGAAGCTGCTTGAATTCACCCAAGCATGAACTGAATTTCCAAATCTCACCCATGCTCTGTGTGTGCTGACAGCTGGTTCACCAGCAAAGGACTGCAGAGCCCCGTAAAGCAGGGTGAAAAGCACTGGGTATCTGCATTGGGGTGATATTAACGTGCACCCTAAAAATAAAGAAAAACCATGAATTGCCACCTTGGAGCTGGCCAAGGGTCCGCTCAGCCCTGTCTCCAGTCCTGGCCGTCGGCACCACCAGCTGCTTTGGGGGAATGGAAGGAAAACCCTGAGGAGTCAGCTGCGCTGGTCTCTTGAGTAAGGCTGACTTAAAACCTGCAAGTAACGCACAGGCTACAGGAGTAACTGCCCTTGCTACAAAAACAGCATCGTATGCTTTCTGCCAACATTTCTCCAGCAAGACATCAGTGCAACACGGCAACTGCCAGCAGGCAGGATCTAACAGGGACTGAAATATATTCTGAGGTGTGAGATTTACTGAAACCTGTAAAGTAGCATCTGCAAGAACCTCGCTTACTAGCCGCTCACCGATGCTCTTTTGTTTCTCGAAAATCCCCTTGTTGTAGGAAATTTGGAAAAGCTGTACAATTTGCAAATGTCAATACTGCTGCTACGGGCTATCTGCTTTTAAAAAAATGCACTATAAATTCTATACTTTGCTGAGTTTTTCTTTAAGGAATGGGTAATATTTATTGGAAACTGGTCCTGAACTCAACCAGTTGAACTTTTAGTTCCTTCACCTTTAAACCTGGCCATGGAGGGTTATTAGTACCTCCTGACTGGACAATGTTTTTGGCAGAAGGAGCAGTGGGAAGTACACATCAAAAGGGTACCAACTTGCTAAGCAGTTTTCTCTGTTCATTTTTGATGAGGTCTGTCTTAGAATAACAGAAATAATTTCATTTGGAGCAGGTAGAATATTTTGAGATGTCGCCTCCCCCCCCCGAAAAAGGTAACAGAAGCGAAACAGAAAAAAATCGGGCGTTGTGCTTATTGCAAGGAAATCTGTTTATGCATGATTTGAAATCAGAGCAGAGTTTCACTTCATTCTGTCTTGTGTTGTTGTGTTTCATATTTCATGCTTTGGTTAACACTTATTTAGTCTGTTTCTAGAGGCTGTGACAGGTAGTCCCAAAAGTTTTTAGACTTGCTGAGTATACGATCTCTACAGAGCATGTCAGAATGAAAGGAACAAAGAATTCATTCACCTTTATGCTAAAAAAAAAAAAAAGAAATTAATGTTTTAAAGACCCAACCTTTCCTTCTGATATTGTAACATGAAACATGTAAGTCATCAACACATAAGTTACCAACAGCTTTGGCAAAAACAAAACAATTTTGTGTGGAATTTCCTCTCCATAATTCAAAGAAATACAAGGGGAAAAAAATGGTTCTCCTCCTGAATTCTGGTGAAATAGAAAAATAACAGTGTTGTTTTCCAAAAAAAGTCCCCTTTTCAGTCAGTTCTAATTTTAGCCAGTCTCAGGGGCTTTATAGAGACTTTTCCTTCTTCCTAGTCACATCTCTGTGGGGAAGGAAGATATGAGCAACACATAAGGGTCAGGCCTGTGCTTGTCAGCTTGTGCTTTGGCTTCATCATATGCCGACCAGGTCCAGTTATGACGAAAATACTTTAGAAACGTGGTAACACCATTGCAACCACCAGTGCATAGAGGATCCTTCCGGAAGAGAAAGGGATGGGTGAGGGTGACCGCATGCGGCCAGGACTGTGAAATTCTGACTGTATTTCTTCCTGTTTTCCCAAGCCAGGCACTCTGGCCCTCGCCCCAAGAAAATGCCGATCTGATGGATGCGAACGAGCGTCTCGCTTTGCCGAGCAGGCATGACAAAGGGCGCTACATTTATTTTGGTGCAAAGTCCCTGCTTCTCCCCAGCTTAGTCCTGGAGCAGTCGGTGCGACTCTGGAGCCTGCATGAGCACCGTTTCCACCCAGATGATACCCTCGCCCCCCCGCCTCAAGGATTTCCATCAGGGTCTGACAGCTGGGCATCAGCTGGGCTGACTCGGACCTTAATTGTGTTTCTTGCACTGGTGGCTGCTAGGAGGAGGGCAGAGAGATGCGCCGGGGGGTCCCCCGGGCTCCCGGCTCCCTCCTGCTTGGGGACGTTTTGCCTCCCACGCCTGGGAAACGGCGTCAGTGCCGAGCACACCCCCCCCACCCCGCTGTTTCCCAGCTCCTTTATAAATCTGCCCCTAAAATGCACAGCAGAGGGGTCCTTTAAAAATCATGAGAGAGAGACTCTGCAGCAGTCATTTGATTTCTAGGCTAATTAAAGGTGTGCACAGAGACACGCACACACACCTGCTAAATAATTAGGCAGGCAGTGCGGCACTACATTTTCATTACTATCTCTGCCCCCCGCCCCATCCCTGTGTTCGATGCCCCAGGAAAGGCAATTACCCAGTTCACTTTCCTCGGAGCGTACCTACAGCTCAGGAAACACTCCACCAGACGGGCAGTGCCCAATGCCTAATGACGTCCTCAATCTTGCTTTTATAGATGTAGCTGCAAACAAAATCTGTTTTTTTTCCTGGCTGAATCCCTGTGTTCTTTGGATTTCATCTGTTTTGTCACCCAGTGTGTTGCGAGCGATGTATTTTTTGCGGTTAAAAAATAGAACGAAGAGTGGGGTGAAGACTGGCATCTCTTCTACCACTGAGCACCACTGCTCACTCGAGCTGACGCTCATCCCCGGCCTCTCCTGCTCGCCTTTGCCATCGAGGAAATTCAGTCTGCTGCCATGTCATTGTGGTAATAATCTCCGGCTCCTGGACACCAGTCCGAGTATGACAGTCAGACAAAACCGATGTCACACTCATCTCGGGCAGGCTGTGCTCCAGCAGGATGTCTTCATTCCCTGCGGCTGCCGCTCTCGCTTCCAGTCGTCATTCCCCTTTGCGGCGGCTCGGGGCTGGGCAGCGTGAGGAAGAGGAGCTGGCCGTGGCACTCCTTCCTGCTGCAGCGTTTCTAGACCCGACTTCTTTTTCGTTCTCCCCCAGAGCAAAGATCCTCACTTGTGTTGGTCGCTACAGCCTCCTTCTGTGCTCTGACCTCTGCCACGTACAAAAAGTGGAGTCCTCTTCAAGTACATCCCCGTAGCTCATCCGCTCCTCTCTGAAAACATCCAGTGCCCGCTCTTTTCCAACCCAGACAGGTTTTTGAGAGCTTACTTCTCTCAGTTTCAGGCTTTTTGCAGTCTTGCTTCTTTCTGTTTATTGCTCTTGATTCTTCCAAGGAAGCCAGCATTTCCACAGTCCATTTTTTTAACAAAACAGCTCTCATGCATTTTTCAGTACTGTGTCTCACGCGCAGGGTATCGCTCTTGGATTATCCACAGGGCCTTGGTTTCTTCCCGTCCCTCCTCAGCTTTTGCCATGAAGGTTTGTTCTATTAGTGGTTCAGAAAAGGGGCAGTTGGAATAAATGAAATTTATTTTAAAATACAGGTTCATGCTGTGCTTTTATTTTTTTTTTTTTCTCTGCCTTTTATAAGCTGGATGCATTGTTAGTTTATGAGCTTTCCTAAATAGCAGCTATGTATTTTTAGACACGCAAAGAATAATTCAGGTTAATTCAGCCTGATACTGCAGCTCTCCCTCCCAGCTGAGGTCTCCTTCGGCGAGCGCTGCCAAGGGGGATAGATGCTCATTAAGAAGACCCTCTCGGCTGCCAGTCAGCCGGCCAGAGGCAGCCAGCCCCGCTTTACGTCAGGAAGCAATGGCTCATGGAAGAGTCCCACTGCTGAGGTCTCAGGGAGAACAGCTGGGACACCGTGGCCTGCTGGGTCTAGCGCGTGGGCACGCGAATATTTCACGTCCTTGCCCTTGATCCAATGCAACGGAGGCCGTGCTGCCCCGGAGGCTGGCAGGGCCGTGGCGGGTGGGGATGCTCACTCGGCGACACCATTGCACCGGGCAGGTTTGGGGTGTCATGAGATAGGGCTTCTGCTGGGGCTCTGCCCTGCCCTGAAGAAGCATGGCCCTCTTGCGTTCATTTGGTGCTTTTATTTCACCTAAGATCAGGCTGAGAAGTACAAAGGCCCGTGAAAATGAAGAGCAAAAGGAGAAGAAAATATTCCTGTGGGTTTCCGAGGCAGCTGCCGCTGGAGCAGTGAGCACTATTGTCAGCCTGACAGAAATGAGCCCTTCATTTGGGATTTCAGACAAAACTGGAGCTGATTCTTTGGCCACGCGCAGCTTTTACCTCTGCCTATCCACACTTGGATGCATCTGACCCTCCAGAAGGGTATTTGTCAACCCATGGGGCAGAGCCCGCAGACATAGGAAAATGGCTGTGAAATCACTAGAATTTCAAACACAAAACCAAACAGTACACGTATACCTCACCCCTCATACACCTGCACTAACAAACAAGATGAATGAAAACAATAACCAAGCTTCCCAAGTTTTGCCTAATTTTTACTGGGTTTTACAGCAGAACAATTACAGAAATGCTATCTGAGGTGGTCATTTCTTGAAAAGGTTACGTAGCTCTCTAGTTAAAGCCCACTTTAACTGAGAAGTCTTGCTAAAAACCCGTCCTCTGCTCAAATTTGCATGAATATAGTCACTGATTATATCTGACTATGTAAGTTGAAGGAAGAAGAGTAAGCATCAGTGTGAACAGTAGCAAACTTGTCCCACTGAGAGCTAGTGTCCCAGGAAGAGCTAGTGTCCCATTAAGAGCTGGCTAGCTGATGCTGACTTCTTTCTGGGTTTGTTTTTTTTTTTTCTAATCACCTCTCACATCCAGGGGCCGAGACAGGGATTACGTTAAGTGGACTAGTGTTGCTGGTGGTTTGAAAATGGATTCCCTTTGCCCAGACTTCCCAGCTCTTTTCTTTTCTGTTTGCTTTCTGCAGACATTAGAGTGATGGAGCCTGCCTTGCCTGAATGCCTATGGAAAGCCCATTTGAAGTTTGCACGCTCCAATACTGCCATACAGCAGAAGTGCTGGGCTGAGATGACAAAGCTCTACCAGACCCTCGAGCTTAAACTTGCCTAATGAGGGACAAAAATTCTTCACCCACCACTGCTGTGACCATTTCTCTTCATTCTGTGCTCTGCAATTAGTATGTTTAACAGGGACACTCCTTAACACGGCGGGCGTCCCAGTTCCTCAAGAAATTTTTCTAGAGCCCAGGCACACGGGCAAGTGAATGAGCTTTTGACTGTGCCATTGGCAACCCGGCCTGGGGATGCAGGTGCCATTATTTCAAGTGAATGTAATAAAAAGATTTCATTTCAGCTCTGCATGTAGACAGCAGAGATTGCGGTACAACCACTTTTCTAGGGCTGAAGCTTTGAGGAAAACCCCTCCAGCAGGCTAAAATTTATATTATCAACCCAAAGCTCTTCCCCTGATCACAAAATCTGCATTCCTGCAGACGGAGAAAAAAAAAACCAACCCTGTGTGATACCACTCATGATGAACTCAGCCCTCTTCTGAACAGGCAGGTTGAAATACTTGTAGCAGACCCTTCACAGTCTATCTGACCTGTTAGGAAAGAAGAAAGATAATAAATTGGACAAGTGAATTTGAATTACAAATAAATTAGAGGAAGCCACAATCAAGGTACTGACATTCGGTAAGCGAAAAAAGAAAGCTTTTGTGCAGGTAAATTATCTACTGCGAATTATTTACTCAGTTCTGCTGTGAAGAGCTCTCAGGATGGAGCAGACAGAAGCAGGTATTTTGTTTGCTGGTTCAGGCTTCTGGCCCTGAGAATCAATCTTTAACCATTAAAAAAACACTGCTGCCTTTTCAAGTGTAATTTATTCAATAAGATGCTTTTTTTTTTCAGGATGCTGCAGAGATTCTTGATTTTCATTTGTCTTTGTCTGGAGACGTGAAATAAGTTTGCCATATTGTCCATTTCATGCTAATTTCTCAATATATTCATATATTCATTTTGGATATGGGATTTGTGAAGGACTCTGCTGACTCTCAGACGCTGCTGTTAAAAATGGAGAGAAACCTGCTGAAGATAATTTAACTCTATTTCTGTATAGCAAGTAATATTAAAACTAATGGCATGTGAGAGGAGCTGGTGGGGGTTTTTTCAGTTTAAGTGCTTTCTGACATTTGTGAAGAGCAGTGGTCCTTGGACAGGGAGCGGGACCCCTGGCTCCTGCTCCACGCTGTGCTGCCAACACGCTCAACCATCCTCTGAGGTGTTGGAAGAGGTCCTGCCGGTTTGGGGCAAACCACCCTACCCCTCTCAGTTCAGCCTCCCTGCTCCCAGGACACCTTGTATCTCATGAGGGTCTCCGTTCATACGCACGAGTGAAACGTTCTCCAAAGGCATGGGTGCCTCTCGATCCAGCCCAGGCAGCAGCAATCTTTCTGCTGCTTTCAAGCCAAGTCCTTCAAATCAAGAGCAGAGTGTCTCTGGTGCGGGGTGAGGCACGACGTAAAGCCGGAGGCTGGATTAACAGCACCATAAAGGTGCTCCCTCGGACACAGATGCAGGCAGAGCAGTGTGTTTCGTACCTTCTGTATCTTTATCTTCCAACTTTATATACACTTCGGGTTGCCACTGGGTTATTTTTAGGTCATTTCGGGAATATATATTTCTGCAAGAGCTATTTCTGGGAGGTCTGCCAAACTGGAAACTGTAGTAACCTATATATCCCCCACAAGGATGTATACCAAACAGCCACTGCCATTCTCTTCCTTGCTACTCCTCGCAGCCCCTGGCGAGAAGGCACATCAGGCTGTAGGAAAAAGGAGTGTAAAATAAATGCCCCTGCAAGGCTCTGGAAGAGCCTGGTGGCCAGCAGAGCTGCAGGGGAAGCAGCGTGCACGCACCCGTCACCCAGCCAGGCTCTCCCCACGCAGACGCCGATGCACCGAGAGCAGCGGGAGTGCTTTGGAGGTGTGAGGGAAGGGCAAAGGGGGGCAATGGTGGGGTACAGCCCTCTCAGAGCTGTTCTGCTCTGTGTTCTGACGTGGTGGATGAAGCGGATGGGAGTTATTCATGTACCAGGCTCTGTGAAGCTGTTTGTCTGATAAGCAGGCTCTGCAACGACTGCTGTAACTCCAGATGTTGTGGCTTGCAAGGTTTGGAAATTCCTTGTTAGAAATGTCGGCCTGGGTTTGGAGTCCTGGAATTTAATCTGGGAGCATCTTTCCATTTGTCAAAAATGCGTCGTGAACTCACCAGCAAATCTGAGTTTCTCTGGGTTTGGATGCACTTGCAGGGGTTTGATGCAGCTGGAAAACACCATGTGCAAACCGATCCCAGGCACAGCTGGGGCAGGGCAGGAGCAGGGCCCTGAACACAGAAATGCATCGAGCCTTTTTCAGGGCTTGAACTATTCTGTGCTTGGTGTGGTAGGGCACGGTGCTTTGAAATGTGGCCGAAGGTACAAAGCACAGTTGCTTCTCTCTCCTAATCGCTGGCAATGCTCTAGAACTAACAAAAAGTAACTGAATCCCTTTCTGTGGCACCACCTTTTCCCAGTTTGGGTGTCAGGATTTTGCTGTATGCATCTTAGTCACGTCTACGAGCCATGATGCTGTCAGCATTACGGGGAGAATTTTTTTTACGGTAACACTGCCTTTTTCTTTTATCACAAAAGGATGGATCAGCTAAATTCTGCTGTACATAGGGGACCAATTTTCCACAAAAGACGTCAACAGAGAAAAAGAATTTAAATGCTAAATTAACCCCCCAACAAAAGCAATGTTTTAGCCTAATGCCTCCTCGACGTCCAGAATAAATATTGCTAAGAGAGAATTTTATAAGGAATCTGTGTCAAAGTAGATCTATTATCTGATAGATAAGTAATAGGCTTCATCAGTCATTTCTATCCACGGGAAGGGGGCAAAGGAGGGAAGAGGAAAGTGAGTCTGTTGGAAGGCTGTCTGTTGGAAGCATTACCCAGACAGTGAGATTGCATGTCTGCCTGCAGACCTGAAAAGACACAGATCATCAGATACCAGCGCATGCCTTTGAAAACGGGTCATAAACATTAGAGGAAAGGATACAAGGACAAAGGGAGTAGCAGAGCTTTAAACTACAGAGGTTATTTAAGTGTGTATATGTACGCGTGTGTGTCTGCATATGTGATAAACAGGCAGGATAAAGAACTCAAATCTGTCAAACAACGATATTGAGTTCGAGGCTTGTTTATAACAATATTGCTCGACACTCCTCTGCCTCCCTCCGTGAAGCTGTGCTGGGACCTATATTAAAATACACTGCACAGTAGCACCTAAAATACACAGGGGAGCTGAGGAGGCATGGAGCAATGGGAGCTGTACCAGTTAACCTGTCTCTCCATAGCCGTAGCTCGACCCATTCCCAGGTGCTGGGAGGCAGCTGTCTGCTCCATGAGGTTGTCAGCATGCTCCTGACCTGGGACAAGGAACTCTCCCTCAGTCAGCCCCATGGCATGGTTTAGGAGCCAGCACAGGTCTGGGACAACAGGCAGTTTGGACGCTGTCACGTCTTTCTTAGAAGGTGACCTTGCTTAAAAGAGGACGTGTTTCAGCACGTGAGCATCGTACATACGAAGTGATGCCTTCCAAGTGAAAAGGCATGATTTGAACCCTGCCTGTCATCCTTGCACACACCACCACCAGCTTCAAGATGAAAAATGGTCAATAAAAGTCTCTTAGTGGTGTACAGGCATTTTTGGCTGCTGTTCCCTCCTCTGCTCACCTCACACTCACTTGGAAAAGAGTTTAAACCAGTAGCAGCTTCACTAACACTTCTTTAGGAAAACAAAGTGAAGTAACTGGAATTTAAGGAGCTGGGGAACTGTGGCAGCAGCGGGTTTCTAGAAGCCGTTTGCATCTTGCTGTCCATAACAGGGCTTTATTTCCCTTGTGACTCAGGGGCAGGAAATCGGAATCTGATAAGAAAATAAGTCAGTTTGTTCATACTGCAGGAGGCCAGAAACTGAGATGGGCAAATATCATGTGTGAAGTCCTAACACAAGGTGACATATCAGAACCACATCATGCTCAAAACCCAGCAGAAAGGAAGATGTTCAACAGTTTGAATTAACTGAACATAGGGAGTATTTCTGAGCCATTTGCTTAGTGTTGTCCTTATTAGAAATGTTGCTGTTCCCTCCAAAATATGTAAGCTTGTGTCATGGCTGGAAGGTAAACAGTGTGCGCTCAATGCTCAGGCATCCTCTCCGTGGAGGGAAAGAGCGGCCCTGTAAAAGACCTCCCACATGCTCTGGGAATGCAGCCTCGAGCACCTGGGGTCTCAAAGGGAAAAATATTTTACATATTGGAGAGCACATGGAGCCCACCGAACACATGTACACACATATTCCAAACCCCACTATGTACTTGCCTCCGAACAGACTGTGATATTAATAATAATCTGCCAAAACCAGCGTATACTGTGGGCTGTAAGCTCAACCTCAGCTTTAGTCACTCACCTGGCCTTTGCAGGGATCGTGGAGGGATGTCCCGCCACCACCATCAACTCCATAATGGCCCAGTCCCTTTCCTCAGGTTGTGGCCTCTTCCTCTCCAATGCAGACATACAACGAAGTGCAAAAGATTTACTCCATTTCTCGGGAACACTGAATTTTTGAGACATCTGACCCTTGAAAGAAAGAGAGGAGGGCTTTCTTTCTGGAAAAGGGGACACAGTGAAAAATCAGAAGGCAAAAAGTAGTTTTGCTTGTGCTCTCATTCTCCCTCTCTCGCTGCAGCCTTGAACGCGGGAAGAGGCATGGCTCTCATGGGACGTGCCAGCACACCCCAGCTGAGCAATACCTAAAGAGAGCATCCGCTGAAGACGTGGAAGCCCCTGACAGCGGAGGCAGAGGATGGTGGGGCTGGTGAAGGAGCGTGCTGCCTCAGGGTGAAACGACACCCAGGGGGAGCAGCGGCTCTGGCACAGTCTGCCGGCGTTCATACAAAGCTTTCAGGTCTCCTCCGCCCCCAGGCCTTGCTCCCATCCTGCTGGCCATGGTGCAGCCCCAAGGCCGCTATAGGAGTACCAGATTTCTGTAGATTGTTCACCGCATGCGAAGAGATACGCAGGGAGCTGTGCCCGTGGCAGGCTGGCCAGGATAGCTGCAGTCCAGGCTCTCCACGAGGTGACTGCCAGAGGGGCTCCAGAGCTTCTCTTCATCTTCTGCCAGGTGAACGTGACAGTCCCCAGACGAAGCAGGACCGTTGTGAAGCTGCCACATGTGGGATCCAGGATTAATGCACACTCTAGGCATTGCAAGTGATCTTTTCCTAGCAGATGGGCTTAAGCACCGCTTTTAAAGCTACTGTAACAGTAACTGACATAGGGAGGTTACAGAGCTACAGAAGAGCTTCAGACTATTATGATGATTTTTATTGCTGAGTGCAGTTGTCCTAGTTTCAAAAGGCAAGGCTGATGAAATTTATTGCTATATTAATAATCTTCGTCATATCCTTTTTTGCAGATCCCTTTTGCATGTTTCTTTAAAACCCGTGAGATCATCCGCTGCCTGTTAACGGAAAGCAGTTTATTTTGAAGGACAACGAACTGACAGATTTTTGTTCCCATGAACTGTATAAGAAATCTAACAAACCAGATGCAGATGGATCAATATGGGCTGTTCTTTATTTATCACCCCCTGCCTTCCTCACTTTATTTTTATGGCTATTAAAGATGCTATCATTGATACACCATTCTTGACTGTCTCTATATAATGTATACACTGGACAATGCCACCATTGATATTCACGTGAAATGCTGGGGTATGGAATGACCTAGGAAAGCGGTGCAGCCTGTCTTTCATTTCTGCAGCACTAGGTTTAGCCAGGGCTGGATCTCTAGCGAGTAACATTTCTGTTACGCTTCAGGAGGTGCGAGGGAAGTTTGATCTTCGCTCTGAGTATTTCTGCACTTTCAAGCGTGCTTGAGTTTTCCTTTAGGTGGGACTTTAGCCGGCAAGTTCTCAGGCTCTCTGCTTCGTAAAATCATTCCCTTTGGGCACAGCAGTGCTTGACTGCAGCCCTTTGATGATGCGATTTCAATTAAAACTCACAACTTGCTACAGATGAGGGGGAGTCACGCTCCGAACAGTGACATTTTGTCACAAGTAAACAACTGACGGGAGCTGAGTGAATCTGAAGCTTGATATGGCTTATCCTTGCCTGCACTGACTGACAGCGTTGTGTCAGCTAATTTGACTGTCAACAAGAGAATTAAACCTCGTTATGGAAGCACGGGTATCAGAGATGAGAGCGTTTATCCTGCAGTCCTGACTGCAACTGCTGGACAACATAGTCTCCCGCGAGCCGGTTTTAAATGATCTACCCCAAGCCTGGTAGCAGTCTGGAGGTGGGAAACCAAATTCAGCAATGCCTAGTCACCCCGCTACTCGGGGAGATCTACAGCCTGCCATGTACTTTCAGTGTAGGATCTGAAATGGGACATGGAAAGCTTGATTTTCCAGGCAAGTTGGCTCAGCTCCTGTTAAAAACAGAGCAAAGGAGGACAACGCCCCTACGTTTATCAAAAGCCGTTTCAGCTGCGCTCCTGCAGCAAGCTTTGCCTCAGAAGTCAAAATGAGAGTGATGCTCTTGCAGGTCTGGCACCAGGTAACTAGTGCTGTGTAGTTGGGAAATCTGGTCTGTCTAGGCAGCCTGTATTGATTGAGGCAATCCCTGCAGATTTAGTAAGAAGAAAATTAATCCCTTTGCCCAGCTAAATCTGGGATAAGCAGGTAGAAATCCAGGGCTAAAGGCTTACAATAGAAGGAAATATTATTCTAGCCACTCAATTTGCTAAAAACAAATGGTGTGGCATTTAAATTGGGGCATCTGTCTCTAGCAACCCAGCACCTCTAATCAGTTTCTCACCTTTACATTTGAATGCAGTGGAGGCAGAAGTACGGCATTTACAATTATAGCAGATGACTTCATCCCTCTGAAATGACTTTAAAAGATTAGAATTCATAGATTATTTATTAACTCTTAGTGAATGTATTTCCAGAATGGGAACAACACATTGCATCAATGTCTAGTTCCACAGTTTAGCTATTTTAATTAAGAGGGAAATGTATACTGCTGTAAGGAACTCAGCCCACATACCACTGTGCAAGGCTTGTTCCTTACTGTTTCCATTTTAGTACACAGCCTTTGTTCCTTTAAACTCATGTTAATAACAGTGATCATAACAGTGGAATCTTCCTGTGAAAATTCATAAATAACAGTCCTAGCTAAAACAAGGCTGTTCAGCCAAGCCATCCAAAACAGGCAACCCAACAGTTTAATTGACCTGTTCTGATCATGAGCGTCTGATTCACAGGTTGGCAGAGGGATTTGTGATGGAGTGGCACTGGCAGCTTAACCCAAACACTCCTGCTGCCTAGATAACAAAAAAACCATCTCCTGTAAGTTCATGACAGCCACTGCAGCATATCCAGAACTGTTTTCCTTCCTTGTTAGATTTTGTAGCTAATCTCTCCCCTACTAAAGCCTTCACTTAGTTCCTAGGTGGTAAACTGGCGTGCCGTAGGAGTGGTAAAAAAGACGGGACGAGCATAAACACTGTGTTCCAGACCTCCAAACCAGGTGCCAGTCCGGGTGAAATATAAAGCTGTCCACAGCCAAGCAGACAGAGTTTTCCAAGGAAGGCTGAGAGGTGTCAAGTAGATGAGGAGCCAGACCCATTCGCTGCGGGAGGAATGCCGGCTCCTTCCAACAAAGCTGAGAAATGCGAAAGAGGTAAACGCAGCCCCGGATGCCGGCAATAGCCGATCAGTGCCGGCACGCCGCCGAGCCACAGCCCGGGCTCTTCTGTGGGAAAAGGTGGGGATCAAAGTCAGGAGGCAGAGTGAACGGCACTGTGATTTACTTTGACAATGTGTTGTCCCAACAGAAAAAGAAAACAACGTAATTTAGATGCTGTCAGGACAGAATGTCACCTTTAAAGAAATGGAGATCTAATTATCAAGATATCGTTTGGGAAACCTAGTCTGGAATAATTCACAGACACAGTGAAGAATTAAACTGTTTCAAAGCCACGTAAATATATTTTTCCTTTCTCTCTGGTACTTACGATTTTCAGCTAGGTTAAATGCATCAAGCTTAATTATTGAGCATTTAAAAACATAGTATATAATGATTTTAGACTTGGTGTAAAGTGTTATTATATGCTAAGATGCTAAGGACTAGTTTCACCTCAATGTTCTGATTCATTAAACAACTACACTTCTATGGTGCCATCCTTGAATGATAAGGCATATCTGCGAAATGCAGCAAGAATTTGCAGGATAACACCTATACGATCAGGATAATTTGAAAGGCACAAGAACTAAAAACCAGAAAGAAGACCCATCAAGTTCATGTCAGGCTGTTATAACAGGACTTGTTCTGTTAAGTAACTGCGTTGCTTTTTTAAAATCTTGCACTTCATTTTATAGTGGTGAACTCAAGAGCAAAGTAGTTACCAGGAATCATCAAGCTGGTCTGAGTAAGAACTGCCTTAAAGCCTCGTCAAATGGAGCATGAGACTCAGCTTCCAAAAATACATTTGTCATTTTATATTAAAAAGAACTTTCCTTTTGGAAAGGTGCTTTCACAATTCACTGACATTTTTGCCATCCTAAATTTCCTCCTTTTTTTCTGGACAAATGATTTTTTGCACACTTGGACAATGGTTAGGACAGGCAGCCAAACTTGTACGTACTTTTTAAACAAAGTGCTAAACAGCTCCATGGCTAATCCTTTGCTGGTTGCTACAAATAAAGGTAGTTGCAATGTTGAAAAATCACAGTCAATTACAGTTAAGAAAGGCAACTGTGGAACCTGGTCCTGCTTAGTTTAAACCCTCATCTTTCCTCTGGGCCAAATCCCCAAATCCTTTTATGCAGTTTTTTATTTCCTCAAACTTCCTTTATCTTCTAGCTTAAATTCAGTGCATACAACATAACGGCTGTTGAGGTGGAGTTATGGGGCATGCCGGGAAAGGAACCCTGAGCTAGCAGTAATTTGCATGTTTAATTAACTATATAATCAAGACACTTGGGCAAGGCTTTCTTTCCAAGGAAACATTCTTCACCTGGCTGCGTGCCACCGTCAAACCCAGAAACTTCTTGCGGAAACGTATGTGCCTCCCGAGTCCGGAGTGGAAACTTCTGGCCCAACGCGGAGAGCGAGGCGCGTCCTCCTCCCACCGGGACGGCGGGCTGAGCGGGCGTTTGCAGCTGCGTCTTTCGCCTTCAAACGCAGGGCTCTCCCCACCAGCCTTCTCCAAGGTGGAACCGTCTCCACTTCTCCCGCCCTTGTCCACGTGGAAGAAATAGTTAATTCGCTGGCAGAGCTTCTCCGGCTCAGTGATCATTGCGTGAACCTACAAATAAAATGCCTGGGAAGTGGGTTCCAGTCTGAATCGGGTACTTCAGGGATGTGAATGCAAATCTCTCACGGTCCAGGTGGCGGCACTGGACTTTTGGCTACTGGGGCATGCCCTGCTTTGGGGCGCCATCCCCGCTCCCTCCCCTTTCTAACGACCAGGAGCAGGTCAGGCTTCTCTGTGCAAGTCCTTGCCCCCACAAAATCCAGAGCTAAAGCCCCGGCTAAAGCATTCTTACTCCTGCTAAGGCAACAGCAGATTAAATAGGATGAACTGATCGGCTGTACTTCTTGTAAAGTTATCCCCAGAGATAAATGTACAATGTTGTTATGGAGGCCGTGGTGGTGTCTGCAGTGTAACTAAGGCTGACAGACTGCTTGCATGTGGGTGGCTGTCTTCTTTCCAGCTGTGACCAGCTGAATTATATCACCTGTCCCACTTGATATATTAGGATATGCCCAAACTCAAGATGCATGTTGCTGCAATAGGGAAATTAATGTCCACCACTGGAGGCAATTAATAATGATTAGGAGCAAAACAGCAGGGTTAAATCCGTGCATTTAACAAAGTGTTCATACAGCTTCTTTATACTATTCTTCAGCCACCGGGTTCTCTCAAATTTCTGCTCCTTTTTTGGGGGGCTAGGGGAACCTTATCTTAATTAACACGTAAACTTAGTTGAAATGTCAAAGTTGTTTCAGTGAGACATGTTTATTCATTGCTTAATTCCAGCTTCAGCACCGGTAGAGGAAAGCATCAAACATGCCCCTGTGAAGGAGTCTGTAGAGAAAAATGTTAACATTCACTTCTGTGTCCATTTTCATTCAGAACAGCACAGCTCTAGGTATTTGTGTTTGAAGCCGCTGCATCTCTTTCATTTCTGGACTCCTCAGCTAGCGTACTACGAAGTGGCAGCAAGTTGGCACATGGAAAATTTGCAACGTTCAGTTTAGTGAAGCTCCTTAATTACCATAGAAAATGGTGAATGATAGGTTATTAATTTCTCTTTTGTGGCCAAAACGTGATTTCAGATATGAATATTGGGCATCTAATAGGAACAGGATGCTCTTGCATATTTTAAACCTCCAGGATACAGGAAGCCTTGTGGTGTGTGGTGCTTTGTGAATCTCTGTGAGAAAGCACACAGTATTGCCAACTCCACGCATTCCAAAATTGATGATTGTGGTCTCTAAACTCATAAGAATTTCCTTTTATGCAGTTTTAATAATAGTGAGATTCCTTAGTATCCCTGAGATTTACAGCATACATACACATTTGCAGTTCTTTTATCTGCCTCTTGAATTTTGATTGCCCTTTTGACATTTTCACACCTTCCTTTGAAACTACACGGACTTAAATCTTGGGGTGCGGGAAGCTACAAGCTAAAGACTACAAGACTTTAAGAAAAACATGATGACTGTGATAAACTGGGGAGAGTCTGCAGTGGGGTCTATGATGGTAGGTAAAGGACTTCATTAACCTCAAGATCTACCTCAAGTCAACTTTATCTCTTTGTTGTATTAGGCAACACTTTCCATCAACACCGAGGGACAAAGATCATAGATTTCACCAAAACCAAGAGCCACCCGTGGCAGTCAGGGTGGGGATGGGGAAGATGATGGGGAACCACATGTAAAAAAATATTCATAACTATTCACATTTTCCATGTTAACTGTTCCTTTCCAAGTTACTTATATGATAAAAAGCATTCTGGGACTACTTCTCCTTTTTCATGCCTGCTGGCTATGGTTAGGTCATTTGCAGAATCACTAAAAGTTTGCCTTCAGCCAGATGCTCTGTAACTTCAGGCTTGGTATGAATATAATGCAGAAGCACTCTTCAAAATGAAAACTTTACAAGTTCAGTATTGATATGCCTGCCTCACAAGTCCTGCAAGTTCATCAGATGCACACTGTCCGAATTAGGTTCTGCATGTGAATAAAAATACAGAAATTCTTTTGCTACTTGTAGATAAGGAGTCATACCTTTGCTCATCTGGAAGTGTAACAAAATACTTTTACTGGAGTTAAAAGTGATGCACCGTACCTTCAACTGCAACTAATGCTTGGTAGGAAAGCCACTTTGTAACTGTGAGATGTCAGATTTTGGGGGAGGTTTTGCATGCTTTGCTTGTTTCCACAGTGGATCAGCACAATGTTATTTAACTTACATTCAGTCCTGAATACAGAATTGTCAGACTTTCTTCACTCGCCAGGAAAAATGTACTTCTTTGGTGTTTATGATGATGAGCAAAAGAAGCCATACAAAAGGCATTTCACTGAAAATAATAAAATAGTCAAGAAGGAGAGAGAACCTGTCATATTACTTGAAACAGTTCCATTTCTGGGATAGTAATGCAAAGGTTGAAGTAAAAATAGAAAAGGAGACCAATAGGCCATGCCGAATGAGCTAGGTGGAGAGAGCAGAAGTGCTCAGCAGACACAGCACTACTCTCATCAGCTTGGCCTGAGAGCAACATTTGCTATTAGAAGTAGACTCCTGCATAAAACATGGTGGTAATGATTACTCTGAACTGGCTCCTTCTTGTGAAGAGGGAATGGTACTGACAAGACAAATAGGGCTATAAATATCATTTCAAGACCAAGAAGAGAGACCTTGAAGGGATGAGACACTGACCCAAGACATATCCTCTCCTGTGAGAGGGAGGATTGTCCTGAAGGCTTCAACATTCAAATTGTTGTTGGCTGCACAAAGAAACGATGAACTTCAATGACTACAGCGATATTAATTGAAGCAGAAATCTACTCCATACATTGTGCCAGTTTCGAAGAAAGTAACTGATGACAGATAGGAGCCAAAAAAAAAAGAAATTCGGGAAAAGAAATACACCTTTCAACTGTATGAAAGGAAATCTTGAATTGCTTCAAGTATTCTATCTAATTATCTGCAAATCTAGGCTCCCTTGCTGACATACAGGGCAAAACAACCAAGAAAAGTTGTATAAATCTTAACATGGTTCCATGATAATAATAATGATAATAAAAATAAAACCAATAATAATAATAAATTTATATCTTCTCGAGGACAATTAATCTCAGGGTAGAACTGCTTTTTGTGACAGCTGTCACCGTGACTCCATGGGTTATCTGCTTTGTCCCAAGAATTGTGTTCTTCATTTGCTGAATTAGTCTTCAGTACACAAATGAGAGCATAAGCAGGTAGCTTTTCTATCTGAAAGTTAATTTTCTCTACTATTATTATTTTGACTTAGTTGACTTTCAGCAATTATTTATGCAGGCCTATCTCTCTAACCTAATCAGTTTCAACACATTTTTCTGCAGTACTCAACCTTGGGTGGCGGGAGAAACGCTATTATTTTGGATGCTGCTTTATCGGACGACAATAAAAAGCGTATAGGGAATAATTGCTTAATCTTGTTGTTGGTTTTAAGATATGCACTCTAGCAGGCTGGGCTGGACCAAGGAAAGGAGCAGACATCTGTTCGCAGGTCCTCCGGCTACGTTTGCTTGATATTTCTTTATCACAGTGCCTTGATCAAAGAACAAGGAGTGCTGTGTGCAGCTGGAAGACGGAAACACTGTGATGTTTTTTCCTTTGTCCATTGATCTGAGTACTGCTGTACATGGATCTGAAGGGTTCCAGTGTGTCTCACAAATCCCAGTGAAATCGACTCTCATTTATTCTGTTATTTGGCTATTTATTGTTACCCTTTCTTTTCCCTGCGGGCTTGAACATGACACGCGGGTTCACACCAGCATTTTTCAAACACTTTGCCTCTGCAGCTGGGTTAATAAGGAGATGGTCAGCTAGTAGCCCCTGCTTTTAGATTACTTTTTGTCTAAAAATAAAATTGCGTCAGATGTTTATTTAGAAAGCTGGTAGAACAGACCGAGAGTAATTCCAGTTTCTGTGAGTGGAAATTGGAATTCATTATTACTGGACACTAAATGTTCGGATGCTTTTCTGAGGTCCTTAAATCTATTTCATTTCCATGTTGACAGAGATATTAGACAGCTGTTGGAAAAATCTGTCCCTTCTTCCAGTGCTACGACAAGAAAGCTTTCCGTTTAACTGCCAGGGGTCAATAAAGCTCTTTAATGTACTAATCGGTGTTGAGTGAAATGTAGGAAAGTATAAGAAAGAATTCTTTCACTTCAGTTTTTGTGTGAAATTTCATCGGCTCTTCCAGCTTACCTGTGTCACTCCTGGCCGTGTTCGTGATGGACTGGAGGGCCGAAGCACATTTTTCTGAACGGTCGCCCCAGGGGCTGGGATGCAGCAGGCCCGTTGGTGCAGATGTAGCGGGGTCAGCGAGAGGTTTTGCTTTCTGCAGTTTTTCCAGGCTGGAGAGGGAAAGTCTCCTCGCTCTGCCTGGGGTTAGGACAAGACTGCTCGAACCTCCCCTTCCCAGCCACGTTTCAGGGACTGAGTGACTGCCGTGCGGGGTTTTTTCTCGAAGTGATTTGAGGTCTCGTGCTTTTTCATGGTGCGAACAGCATCCTAGCCGAGACTGCCTTATGGCCATCTCCTCTCTCGCTTGCAATCAGGCAACATCACTATGGAAACCACTTGCACGGAAGAATAACATTAGGGAAGGCAGTCTGTGTTGTCAGCCCTCTTTAATGCAATACGTGTCTTAGTCTTTCGTCCCAAAAGTGCTTTGCTCTTTATGGGAGCTCTCCCATCCCAGCTGTTTTGCTTCCCCACTTCCCCAGGCCATTCTCTCCGGGCACCTGGTTTTTCTTTCTCCCCAGTCTGCTCTCTGCGAGCTTGCATCCTTGCTCCCTGGGCATTTTACGCTGCCAGCTCTGCTCTCCCTGGCTGCTCCTGCTCCTGCTCCTCCCCTGCTTGCAAGCTGTGCTGACAAGATCCAGGCGCACTAGTGGCTTTGCCCTTAATAAAAGAGGCTCTCCTTTCCTTTTCTTCTGCTTATGGCACAGGAGGATGCCCAAGTGGGGAATCTCAGTGATGTCCTCCACCTTCTTCCCAGCTGCTTCATCACGATTTTGAGGTCTTCTTAAAAAAACAGTGTCCAGGTGACTACCAGAGTGGCTGCAGAGGAGAAGGACCTGGCTTCATCTGAGCTTTGGGGTCAGCCTTCAGCAGGGAGTTGTGACCAGGAGGCGTTCGCGGTTCCTGCCTCCCAGGGTATGGAGCTGTTGCTGTAGGGAAGCGTTATTGTAGGTACACCCCTGGCTACCACAGGACATTGCTAAGATTGTTTCCTACGAGACACAGTTCCCATATAACTTCAACATGCCAGTACCTAAGAGGAGGGGATTTCCTTCATTTACCAGCTGATGCTTAAATATTTCTTTTTTTTCACATTCCCAACATCAGAGGTTGTTGAAAGTAGAGCTTTTTACACTGCTCAGTGGCCTTCTTCAGATGCGATAGTATATTGTGAGCCCTTTTCAAGTACTTTAACACTGCAGCCCCCTTACTTCCCTAGAAAACAAATAATAATTCAGAAATACATGGCTGAAAAGATATGTGAGTGGTGGTGACTACTGAGGAGTAGAGGACTGACTGGGTGCTCTTCCAACCTTCAGCCCTCAGAGGTGCCATGACACAGATCCAAACCTCCGTAAAGCTCTGTGTCCCTGGTTAGCTATTTGTAAAGTATATACAACACCCCTTTTTTAAGAGAGGAATAAGAGGTTGTACAGCTCCCATTTCCATGAATGCAGAGCTGTAGATCAGCACAAAGTAGTATTATAACTAATAAATGTTAAATGCTGTCTTTTTTTGACAGGTGATTTCATGAGTTCACAATCTGAACAGAAATTATAGGGTATTTTGTAATAATTTTACAATCGGTTGCTTGGCCCTCAAAATCAGTAATCTAAACCAAGAAGAAATATTTTCTGCTGGTGTAGGCAATGAGCACACTAGCACTCTGACATAAGTGTAAATGCTTTGCAATTGTTTGCTATTAAAGTCTTAAAATCGATTGTCCAATAGCTTTAAATACTTGGGTAAAACCTTATAATAGGTTGGGCAATCATTTTAGCTTTTATAACATAATGTGAATTCAGACACATGGTTATGCTAAAATCTTTCCCACTTGCGAAAATCTTACACAGAAAGGGAATGTGTTGTAGACAATAAAATCTAGGGGGGGAATTGTCATCCCTTTTCTCCAGTGCCATTAAGCACAGAGACAGTGACGCTGGCCATTGCTTTGTAAAGGAAAAACAACAAGTTTACGGTTCCTCATTTCCCATGGCAAACAGATTGCTTATTTTAATTTTGAAAATAAAACGATGGAGGCGATGTGGGTCTGTAAATAAGAGTGTGCATCTCAATTTTCTGCAAATGCTTAAGTGGTTTACATCTGTTTCCTCCCAGTTGTATTTCTCAAACATGAATTTCCATTTTAAAAAGAGTCATAAAATCACTACTGTTTCTCTGTGGATCTATTAGCAATAAAATAGCCTACAGAGGTTTGCACAGCCATGGAAAATGTACAGTGATAATAGGCTGTCCTGCTGTTACATGGCTTATGCAAACTTTACATTTATCACTGCAGAACCATCTATCCGCAGGGTTGGAGTACAGCAAACAACTGAATAAAAAAGACCAAAAGAAGGAAGATGATACAGGAAGCTCTATATACACATCATTAATCAGACATGATGAATTCTCAAACTTGAATATATGTTTTCTCAGAGCCAACCAAGGGGAAAAAAATGCTGATCACAATCTGAAATGTAAAACTTTACATAAAATTAATCTCCTGCAAACTGATACTGCACTAAAGGACAGAGAGACAAAGAGAGAGGGAGAAAACTTATTTTCATATCTGTCTGTTAGCTTTCATTTATGGCACGCCTGCTATCCAAAGACTAGCATCTTGTGGAGAAAAACTTGCAGGCTGATACCAGAGCCACTCAGCAATTAGTGCAAGTCAAAGTGTCAGGAGTGTGAAAAGACAGGAGTTGCGGCCAGAACCAGGAGGATCTCTAAGCCATCCTCCAGGATAAGACACATCACTTTCCATTTGTCAGCCGTGAAGCCAGCGCTGTCACGGTTTGGCATCTCCAACTGAGCAGGCATTTACACGCAGCTTAACTTCAGCAGAAGAGGGCCCCTGGTCACCCAAGCTCAAAAAAAAGCTAGAACTGGCAACAGCAGGGTTATAGCCGGAGGTCTTCAGGCATTTGTTACCACAGGCAGAAGCTCAAGACTCTTCTAATTTTTGCATGGCCCTGGGTGGGCTGGAGGGTTTCCCAAGGAGCACATGGTAACCCCTAGCATCCTGAAAACATCGTCCGTTTGCTAGCTATGCCTCCTGCCAGCAGTCACCAAGGAGGATGGCTGGAGAACCATTAAGCCCACTCTTTACCAGTTTGGGACTGTTTAGCATCTTCCACAGGAATGGTGGGCTCCAGCTCCTACAGAAGGAGCACACATAGCCTAATCTCTCTCAAGAAAGCCTCACTGAGTTGCTCCTTGTTTGCCTCAGTCTAATATAAATGTTTATCAGGATGAAAGCAGCTGGCTGCTCTTTATAGATGGCAGAAGGCGACAGTAATATCATTGGATGCTCCTTAGCTAAAGGACAACTGGCATCAGAGAAGGAAAAGGGGAAGAGGCAACAAATAAAAGGGGAAGAAATGCGGCTTCTAGAGGGGTCAGGAAGACTGGTGAGAAATAAAACCTCTCCCCATTTGGGTGGATTCCTGCCATTATTCGAGCTGCAACTTCACTGCATGAAAGCCAGAAAAGCACCTGGTCCAGGCACACAAGATTCATCTGGTTGCCTAAACAGAGTAAAAAGGTGAATGAAGAGAAATCATTCCTCAAGAGAAACACAAGACATACATGAGCTCAGAAAGAGCAATGACTTTTTGTACATGATTTTGGAGTCAAAAGCAAATTGTCAAAAGTTTCTTTTTGAAGGTCTATGCGTTAGCTTTTGTATAAACGCGTCATCTTTTTCTCTCATCAGGGATCTCGCAGAAAGCATGACAGCAGCCTTTATTGCTTGTAAATGGCATACTGAAAAACATGGGACAGATTCACTGCTGGCAGAGTTGTGGTTTTGCAAAAGTACTTCTGTGGATGAGTTTGGTCCTATGAGACATTCTCAGTGCATTGCTGGTTTTAGCTGAATGTAAGCATGGTTGGAAATTTCAGTTTTGTGAGCAGGACCTTGGCGGCTGACTGTTTTAGGAGAGACACGTAAGTCTCAGTGATGATAAAATACTTCCATATTTCAAGATCAGTGAAACATCCTCAGTCAGAAAATTCCATCAGACTGGAAGAAGCTACTTTTGTCTGTCCTCTCTGATGATACACTGGCATTTTTTCTGTGGCTTTAGCTGTCTTGCAGGTTTGTTTCTTCAGCTAGCTCTTCTGCTGGGACCAATGCACAAGGTGGTAGCTTCATTATTTCTGAGTATAATTTTTGCCCAATGATTTTTAGAGGCAGAGTTATTAAGTGCTACAGTGTATATTCAACAGAGAGGCTGGCCATCACCTCTCTGAATCGGTATAAAACATCTACCTTCCTTCAACACCGCAAATCGCTTACTGGAGCTCACATTTGCCACTCCTCCAGGACTAGCTAGCACTAACCTTCCAGGAGCTGAAGGGAATCTTCATCTGTGTGTTTGTGCTATCCAGGGCATTTCTCATACTCGCAGGAAAAGCGAGGAATCACTTTCTTGTGGGAGCTTTCCTTGATGCAAGTGAAACTGCAGCTGCGTTGTGGCCCTGCAGCCACGGAGCCTGGAGAGAGGCTGGATTTCAGGTCCTAGCTCTTTTGCTGTGTGGGCAGATGCCACGAAATCTGCAGAAAATTGTTTCCCTATCTGTCATTTTGAGGAACAGGGACCTCTCCCTTGTTTCAATAAGCCAGGCAGTTTTAGCTCTGTATGGCCCAGGCAGACAGAAGATTGCTGGCGTGAGGAGGGGATGCGAAGCACCCCGCTGTGACGGTGCTACGGCAGTCCTGACAGTGGCACATGCTGGAGATGGCCTTCCTGTGCACGATGGGGAGGATATTTTTGTTCTGGTAAAGAAGCTTAAACACCTGAAATTAGCATATGAGAACTCTTTCTAAGACTGGCCACCAAATAGAAGGATTCTGGAAGACTTAAACAGGAAAACACTGACTGACATCCTGAGTCAAGAAAAAAATGGTAGCATGACATTTGTCAACAAAACATTAACAAGTTTACAGGACAGTGTTGTTAGTTGTTCAGTGCCTGGTGGTTTTCCATCTTGAGCAAATGGTAACGAGCAAGTGTTTAGCAAACATTTAGGGAGCACAGGACTGTTTTTCAGGTGAAAAAACAGGGTGATGATCTTAGGCAGCAGGATTTTTACCATTGACTGGCTTAAGTTTCCCTACTTGACTGTCATTGAGACTCCCATAACATTGGATTAGGGATGTTAATATGATTGTTATGGTTAAATTCCAACGCGGCTTTCAGTAATAACCTCTTTCCTGTCTAAAATCCCCCCACAGTTTCAGCTGGTTGAAAGACTGCACTCATCCCGTTTCAAGCTTTTCTGTGCACAGGCAGAAGATTTGCACAGCTCAGTCCAGAGGGTTCTGCAGTTCACGGCTGGGCGAAATGATTCACAACATACCAGGGTTTGCTGAGCCCTCAGTGGGGAAAAGACCTTCTGTGGAAGGGTCCGTGAGTGCCAGGCAAGAGGCAGAAAGAAAGGGAGTGATCAGCTGTAGGAGACCCTAGTTCATGACAACTGGCTTAGTTTTCTTTGTAACTAGCCTGAAAAGCTGATCCCAAGCTCCAAAGCTAACAGATGAAGGGCCAAAATAAAAGATAAATATCTACAGGCTGTTAAGCTGCACAAATTGTGGAAAGCAGAGGAGGTCTGCTCAGTGTCTGAGGCTGAGACCGAGGGCTGCAGAGTTGCCCAGGTGAAGAGGAGCTTATCCAAAGGATGCCCTGCCGGTTTTGGCTCGGCTGGAGCTGTGCTGCCGACCCGAGTCACCCTAACGCCCCTGCCAGGGGCAGCTCACCTCCTGGGCCCAGGTGACTGGGCAAAAAAACCAGCCTGAGCTGTTAAGCTGGGTCTGGCTGCAGAAAGGCCCCATGGAGAGTTGTCCTCCACCACAGGGGCGAGGAGGAGCCGGTGGGTGCACATCACACATGGAGGACCACCACTCCAAGACAAGGGCTATACAAGTGACCAGACCCTGAATTCAGATAATTTCTAAATAGCGTCATTCTTCTGGCTGGTTTTAATTGTTCCAGCTCTCAGGCTTATGGAGGGAAGGTTGGAAGCTTGACTTACTGCTCAAATCTCTTGCTTTTTAAGGCCATCTCAAAGCAAACCTTTGGGAGGCCTGCAGAAGAGAGGAAAATCCTGGCTAAAGCACCTTCTTAAGAATCATTTTAAACAGAAAATATCTTACTGCTACTCAACCTAGTTAAAAAAACAAAACCCAATGAACTCCTGCAGCTCCTTCTGATGGCAGCTCCATAACATTTTCACTGATATGAACCTTAGGACAACGCTCTCTCTGCTGATGGCACTCCATAAATAATATTCCTACTCATTACTAAAACCTGAAAAAACTCCAAGGAGAGAAATGTCATGTGCCTGTATATAACGATATTACCCATCTGAAAGCTAATGCTCCTATTCTTCTTCCTCATACTGCACGGTATATTGAAAAGACCCAGTATATGCTATAAGTGAGGTTACCTATAATTTTTTTTTCCCCAGGAATCTTCACACTTTCTAGACTTATTGAATGCCATAGAGGGAAGGAACAAGTTTAAAAAACAATTAGTAGGACATGTGGTGCTCATTCTTGGCTGAAACTGCACATTCTCATCTGCCTGAAAATACTCAGCAGTCGTTCATGAAAAATGTTTTTGAACTAATGAGCTATATTTGCATTCCCCTTAGAACAGATTCAGAATTTTTCATCTACACTGCACCATGAAAAATGGATGTGTTTTTCACAGAGGTAATTTGAACATAAACCACCGCATCAATGGGAAGACAACCTTTGCAGAAACTTTTTAACTTAGCACATTCCATTTGTTTTTGCTGGGGAAGGTCAAACTTATGTGAGAGATGTAAATTTCATGCACAAACCTAGATGCTGATGAGATTTGTTTTTGTAGATAATCTGCAGCAGAGAAATTTTTCATAATGTCACCGCAAAATAAATTAAAATGTTCATCTTCATATGGCTGGTTCCATTGCATTAAAATAAATGTTGCAAGCTCATTTAATTAGTATAGTTAGGAATGTCTCTTCCCTGCTTCACTGACTCTCCAAATCACAAGTTAATTTGTCAAAATCAGACCATTGTTTTTCCTTCATTCTTCATTACTGAAAAGACAGCCCCATTTAAATAAATGTTTATGCTACAGAGAGCAGAGCACTGAACAACCCCAAATATTTTTCTAAGCCCATGCTGGAAAAGTTTCGAGTGCAAAGAGCTAGAGTGCTTTGCTTGTGTGTGTGTATGTGTGTGTGTGTGCGCGCATGCGTGGGTGCGTGTGCATGTGTGTGTGTGTGTGTGTTGTTATTGGATATCTGACTAACTGGAAAGGTACAAAATTGAGCAGTCTGCTGTAACTGATGATGTAGTGCACACCATCTCTCCTGCCAGCGGCTACATGCACTTGGAAGCAGTTTTCTTCTATGTTTTCAAAGACAAATGATGACAAAAGATACAATCTCTATAAATTACCCTAATCAAATCATTCTCTTCAAGAACTCTTGGTTAATCAATTAGTCAGTGTTCGCAGTTCTTATGAATATCACTTCAGAGCCTCCCATAGCGTTGTTCTCTTCCAACAGCAAATATTTAGAGCATTTTATTAAAGAAAAAAAAAAACAACAAAAACCCAACAAATTAAAACATCAGCATACATAGCAAATAGACAGAGAACTTGTGCAACCATATGGAGTTCATTAAAATAAAGCAAACTCTTTGGATTTGCAGATATCACTGAGGTAGCAGTTACCTGAATGTTGTTTGTTTGATCGGCTTAGTTATTATTTATACCAAGGTCCTTTTGGAGGACGGCTATTACAAATGAACGGAAAAGACCACTAGACCATCACCTGAGCCCCATACTAATGCATTTTTACACTGTATGAGGCAGGTACTGCTTCTGTGGCATACGCTGCAATGCTATCCTTTAGCCTTCTCCGAGAGCCTTTCAACCTGCACAGGAAAAGCTTTTCCATCTCTTCCTTCCAACTAAGAGGACTCAAAACAAAGCAGCCTCCTTATATTCCTTAAGGAGGTTTTTGGGTTTATCTTGCATTGGGTTTGGGTTTTTTCTGTTCTGGTGTGGGGTTTTGTTTGCTGTTTGTCTGTCTTCCCCTTACTGCTTTGTGTGAGTTGTCTGGAAAAGGGCAAATGAGGGCACGAAAGAGCATTCTCCCCACTAGGTTCCTTGGCACTGCAGTATTTTAAAATGTCATTCAAAATCTGTATCTAACATGAATTTTATGATACTGTGAGGGAGAATCAACCCTATTTTCATTTTCAAGAGCTTCAGGATGAACCTTGCTTCATTAATAAATCATGTCATTAACAGCAAAATTTAATTGCAAAGATACTTCATGAATTCACAGTAAAAGCATGCTATATATTAATGGCTGGCATATTGACTTCCAGACATAGGAACTCTTGTGAACTGTGGAAAATTGACATATGCAGCTGTTAGGAAAGTCCCTCCAAGATCACCAGAGTAGCTGAAGAGAGAAAAATATATCAAGAGGACTTGTTCAAAGCAAGCCAAGTCCTGGATGCATCTTTTAAGGGATGTTGGTGATGCCATTTTCTGACATGAGCCCTACTTTGCCTCCCTATTTGCATTTGTAGTGGACATAAGCATCCCAGAATAGGAAGAGCAGCTGTCATCAGGCAGCTTTGGGTAGCCCCGGTTTCTTCAGGCCACAGGTCATGTCCCAAGGTTGGATTAGCTGTGTAGCAGGACAGATCTGTCCTATGTCCGAGAGGAGAGAAGAGGCCCCAGGGCTGGGGAATCTCTCTTCCCATAATGGCCTTTCCCATTTTGAGACAGACTGGAGATCTCACTAGAAGCAGACTGGTATCTGTAGCCAGCCTATCACTTTGTTTAAGTGCTGTTCGGGTTGTGGACATCCTCTCCCACTAGCTCCACAGAAATCCGCATGTCGATCCGACAATCCTAGGATCCCCTTCAATCTCACATGCTTTCCAGGCAAGGGACTATGAAGGAGAAAGAAAGAATAATAACATGCTTTTGGGCGGGTTGGTGCCCATGAAAGCCCTTGACTCTTGAGGTTAGGCAGAGGAGAAGCCAAAAACCTGTTTTAGCGATCTGCCTCGCTCCTCGCACACCCATGCATCCGTGGCATCTGGAGTAGGTGCCTGACATTTTCCCCAGCCACATGGAGAGCAGAGATACCCACTGAGGATGATGAACTATCAACAAGAGGTACAGATGTCCCTTGGGATGCTTCTGCTCCACCACCAGTTGTACAAGGAGAAGTTGCCGAGGAGTGTCCCAGTGGAGGAGACAAAAGCCTCCGTGCCCCCCTGGGACCAGCTGAAGGACATTTCCACTTCCACAGCTCTCTGGAGAAGAGGGTTACAGGATGATCTGAAATTACCTCCTCCTTTTTCTCCTTGGCCATCTGATACACAGCTCTTGTACCAGTTCAGCAGCAGCATACGAGCCTAGGAAAATTAACTGTAAAAGAAAACACAGGCACGTTTATTATTCTTCTGTAGATTATTTTGTATAGGAAACGTTTTGAAAAGTACCAGCCAAACTTGGATTCATGGGTCCTGCTTCTCCTCAGCACATCAGCTACAGCAGACTGCCAGAATCAGTAGGCTTCGACTTGTATAAAAAGCTTCAGTCAAAGAAGAGACACAAATCTGTACATTCAAACAGTTATTATACAGCTTGAGCATTGCCAGCTCATACTATTTCAGATTTTTTTCTTTAAGACTCTGATGTTGAAATCAAGAGATTACACAAGAATCAGCTAAAATCATTAAAAAAACCCAAGGCTCCAAAATAAAACTCCCCAGAAATAATCCTGTTGGCTGCAGAAGAAAGTATTAACTGAGATCGCCCTAAAAACTGAGAGACCAAAAGGCAAAGTTAAACACTTCATTTTTAGCGATTCTGCATCTATGAGGCCTGGGGTTTTTTTCAGTACTGTGGTTACCTGATGACTTGCTCTGAAGTACACAGACTGAAGGGTTGCGGTGCAAAGCTGCATGTGGGAAGGTCTGTTGTACGCGCTTTCCGCCTCAGCTATGAATTCACACCCCGGGCTCAAAGCCTGCTTTAAATCCCTCTCAGAGATCGTGAACAGGAAAGCCTTTTGCTGCCACCAGCTGCTGTCCTCCCATTAAGAGGCAGCAGTCTTCTTCACGGCCAGGTACGCTGGGCCCTACCCGACCCGTCCGAGATGCGGTCTGCGGCAGTGATGCTGCCTTGCCTCGCTGCAACTAGAATCGTGGCTGGAAGACACGTGAGGCAAAATCCACCTGCCTGTGAGGCCAGACCTGAGCTGATTTAGGGTAAGTGAAATAAAAGCTGGCTGTGGTAAGTCTTTTCCCAATGGAAGCAGAGCTCACGTGCTTGTATCCAAAAATCTCTTGTGCTTTTGCACCCACACTGAAGTTACAGATGGCGTTTGTTCAACAGAAAGAGAGTGGGAAGCGTCTTCAGTCAGGCAAATTAATCTGCTCCCCTCTCCTTCCCTGGGAAAAGAACAGCCTGTGTTATAATAGAGAGCTTGTTTTTGCTTCAGTGAATCAGATCGTATCAGAAACCCCAACAAGACCTTTCTGAAGAGCAAAGAAGTTTCATGACCCTTCTTTGCCGTCAGTGCCTCCAGGGCTCAGCTATGCAAACAGATGCTGTATCACCATCCACAGACAGTGCGTAAGAGATACAGTGGTCTCCTAAACAGACTTGTGCAATAAAAAATGACAGGAGGGAACGCAGAGTACAACTCCATATTGCAGGAACCCATCTTGACTTTTAAGAGCCTATATATGGTGATAGCTCTCTTCTCGCTGTTATAAAAGTTCTTAAAACAATCCAATAACAATTTATCATTTTCGTAAATGTTAGTCTGTAAGATCATACCCTCCTCACTGCATTGCAAGGCCCTTCGACCTAGTTGCAGGTCAGACACCGGCAAGAAGGTTTTTTTCCAGGATTTTTAAGGTTTTACTGAGGCACCAGCCATACTCCTCCTTTACAAAAAGGTGCCTGTGTCCCAAGGACTGATGGTAACAGTTCTGGTGAGTTAATTTCTCACTCCCTCTCTCTCTCTCCTTTTCAAGTTGGTTCTGGAAATCAAGGTCTTTGAATATTTTCAAAGTGGAGAAATATACACCATAATGATGTGTAGTTCACTGGCATTCATGAAAAAATGCCTCAAAAGAACATTTGCAGGGCAATTTGCACAGGCAGGACTGTGAACAGCTGTGATAAGACTACAGGTTAGGTCACACTAATATTTATGTTATGCATCTACTACTTACATCAGTCTCTATGTATGTTAACAGAGATGCTGCAAAATTCTCTGAGCCCGACTCTTCGCTGTTGTGCGTCATGCCAAAAGCTGCTGCTGCCACTGTATTCCTTTCTGTTCACTACCTGGGACCCATCTCCTTTTGTTTGCGTGCTTGCTACCAAACTCTGCCTCAGAAAGAAAGACAAGGCTGGTACAAAAGCATCTGAGTAAACTGCTTCACCAAGAAAACCTGAGTTAAGCTGCCAGTAATAAACACATTTATTGGGTAGACAGTAAAAAGTACTGAAGAGTTTAAAATAAATTCTGAGTTATCTAAACTTAATTTATGACCAGGAAAATAAACCCTCTCTTCTACTATTAATGTTTTTTATCTGGGCCATCAAATGTCACACCCTACTGATTTTGGATGTAAGGTCACTGGAAACAACATATCAGTGGTGTCAGCAATACAAATCAACTGAAATCCCCCTAAAAATAAAAATGTCAGGAGTAAAATAATAGGCAATAGTTATTTCATGGTATGAAAGACTTGTAATATATCAAGAGTTCACCTTTTTCTATCTTTATCATATATCACTTTGAACATTAAGTATACCCCCATTTCATATATTTTAAATATAGATAATGTATCTAGCTAAAACAATAATCTCAGAGAAAAGTGCACTGAAATGATTGTTTGGGTTCGCATTCACTTTTCGAAATGTCTCCTAATTTATATCAAATGATGAAGCAATAGCCCTGTCTATAAAAGGCAGTGCAGTGCACCAGCTGATGCTTTCTAAGAACATATTTCTGTGTTAACGGAATATGGGAATATAAAATTGATCTGGCTAATGATTTTAGCAAGAAGAAAAAGAAGGGGTGGCCCTTCACTCTGGCTGACCCTTCATTTGGCCCATGAAGACAAGACCCAACCTAAACCAAGCACTGCAGGAAGCGGTAACAAATGCCACTAGGAAGGCAACAAGCAGCACGTATTTGTGAAAATGCCTCCTTTGAAGTTTCTGCGTAGATGAACACATCTGTGTCTGTTAAATTGTCTTTAGTACAAATGGGGATTTCCTCAGGCCATTTGTGACTGTTATTAAATGGCTACCAGAAAACAGGTTACTAATTTGGCTTGCTTCACCATGCTGAATTATAACTAAACACGCTAAATGTCACACCGCGCTGCATGTGGCACACACAAAGAGAAACAGGCAGCTATAAACCCATGTTGTATGGCTGTAGCGACATGAATCTGCACACCCCGTTCAGACGCAGTTGGGTTTGTGACTGAGTAACAGCCTGCAAGCCTTTGGACCTTTTGTGTTTACGTATAAGGAGGAAAAGGATGGGGACAGACCGGCTCGGTGCTGTCACATCACTTATCTCTAACCAATCTGGCCCCACATCTATGGAGCTTCCAGGTCTGGAAACATCTCAGGGTCCCTGTACACTCTTTTAGGGTTCAAGCTCGTGGTCCCGTGCCCCACGTGAGAGCAGGAGCCAGGAGCCTGGTGCCCATCCCTAGCACCGTGTCTTTGGATGCTCACCAGTGCTGCCCAACAAGCAGGCAAAGCATCCTCTTCCTCAGAGTGGGGCAACAGGGTGACTTGTCCAGCTTTTCCCTGCTTTTGTGAACCCTGTGACACTCTGTCCCATTCTTCCCCCTCTGCCACGTCTTTTGTCTGATCCACGTGTGCCACTTCCATTTCACCTTGCCTTCAGAAAGGAGAAGGAAGTGCCTACAGTGCTACAACGTACCTGCAGAGTTTTGGCTCACCATTGTGTCCAGTCAGGCAAAGGTGGGATGGAGCCCTACTACGGGCTGCCCTGTGCTCACGCAGAGGTAGTGCCCAGCTATTTGGGATGTTTTTTAAATAATTTGCTAGCAGCCAGAATTCACAACTTTTTTTTCTCATGTCACGCTTTGTATGTTTGAGTGATGTTTGCGGCAGGTGTAGGCTGTAAGTTATCCCTGTTGCTGAGGCAACAGTCAGGACGGCAAAGAAAGGGGACAAGGAGAAGTTGTTCTCACAAGGCATGATGAGATGAAATCCTTTTGGAGTGGGATAAGCCAGAAACTCTTTCAGAAGCTTCCATCTTGAAATGGGAAAGAAAATTCAGAGGCCTGTGGGAAGGTAAGGGAAAAAAACACCCTGCAATTAGGATAAACATTTCTTGTAGAGTATGACAGTGGTTAGAAAACACTTGTGATAGATTCTACCAGTGTCTCTCTGAAAAAGTTTATTTTTAGGGTCCTTTCCTAAAGGAGGCAGCACACTCATCCATCAAGTCCTTCCATATTACATGGGAGCGCAACAGCACTCCACTTCTTGGTCACATTAAAGTTGTGGGTGCCAAATGCTATACAAATGTACAACATGCAGATGTGGTGGTGGCGGAACGTGAGGTGATGACTCAGATAAGTGAAACTTGACAGGTTAAAGGTATATCATACTAGCCAGCTCCCATATATGTTGTTCTAGCAGGGCTGATGCGTTACGGCATCACGTGGAGCACAAGCCGAAAGGTATGTCATCTGGAAACTTCAAGAAGTGGGGATGGAGCCTAGAAGGTAGGAGAGGTGTCAGCAGGAAGAGGTGACAGATCATTTCTCTTGTAGCTGAAGCCTATGAAACAGATCCTGTAATATTCTCATTAGGGAGTATGGAAGCACTTCGGTGATAAGAGAACTGCTTTTCTGTCTATTTTTTGTGATAACTATTGCCACAGATATGTGATTCCTGGGCAGCCGTTTCCCTGTTCCTTCCAGCACTTCTCCTTTGTATTGATTCAGCAGTTTTCTCAGGCAAGAGAATTTGGGTTTCATGGCAGTGACATGTTCTAGCTTGGACCAGTGAGGTGTATTCCCCAAAAGAGAGATCCTGGAAACACTTTTAATTTTTATTCATTTATGCCGTGCAAGACTCAAGATACTGACTTTGATGAACTGTGCATATCATCCTTTTAATTCCCTGTAGTACTGCCAAAATATTGTCCTTGGCATGGAAAAAGTGAAATATATCTGATGAACACAGTTTCATTATGTCAGGAACCCTCTGCTGTTCCTTGTTGTGATGGACTTCTCCATTTCTGACTCGGATTCTTATTCTGCTTCTCTCCTGCGTTAACCTGCTGTGATCTCATCAGGAAAGCTGATCCATGAAGCTGAGGTTACAGCGAATGTTACTTAACCTAATAACTGGTCTGACAAGTTTTTAAATGTCTTTTAATATTTTCTCTCTGGTTGTGTTTTCATTCGCACTGTGCTGATAGCAGCTGAGTAGCAGCAGCCATGGAGGTAGGCATGAAACCTGTATTTTCCTTCCCTGTGGTATACAAACATTTAAACTCCAGAGGAATCTGTGAGACAGTCTTGTTTGCTCTGCTTGACCTGCAAGCATACCCTTTCTCCTTACTTTCAGCCGTAAGACATTTTAAAATCTATTTATGGCACAAAACGTAAGGTTACCCGTGCTGGGGGAAGATATCCTTTATTTATCTGCAGTAGGTTCAAGAGCACTACAGATAGACAAGGTCCATGCTGCCTCACAAATACGTACCAGCCTTGACCTGCAGAAACCAATCATGGGCTTATTGTGTTGTTTGTATGACACAAATCCAGTGCTCTTCCCTGTAGAAAGTAAACTGTGATGACTAAACTGGCTTCACTTGGTAATTCTCTCAGCAATCTGATCTAAATGATTAATGGTCATTCTGGTCAACGCTGGATTTAATTCAAGGTCACAGTAAAAAAAAGATAAAAGGTCACTTTGCTGACCAACCTCTATTTATATAAGCATTTTTGTTATTAAAGGAATTAATCTGATAGTGTTTCTATATACAACACATTAATTATTTATACATTTGATACAAAATGACTTCATACAAAGATTAAGATTGACTCTTAAATTGCAGGCATGGGGCAGAGAGATTTAGTCCTATGATGAGCCTCATCCAGATTGACACAGCTGAATCCCTGTTTAAAAATGTAGGTTTAAATGTGTACTGAGTCTGGTATTACACATAGCCAGACTGACTTACACCAAACGTTACGTGTACTGGGTAAACTGAAGTCCAAAAATAAATCTTGCCTCAAGAAAAATCTTAGCTTTTGTGACACATTTATCAGAGTATCTGTTTTCAGGAAGGCTTAGCACACCGTCCTTCATTTTGAGATTTGAAGTGACAGATATTTAAAACAAATGATGATACAGCAATTTTATTCAGTCTCCAGAAGTTTGAGGGGAACGTTCTCAGCCTTAAGGCACCGAATTTCAGTCAGAAGTAATTTCTAATGTTGCTTCATCCTATTACTTGTAAATTCAATATAATTAGAGGCATATTCAGTTCATTACCAATTTGAACTCTTGCCCAGTTTTCTTCAGTCTGTTGCTTTTTCAAAACACTTTATTAAAAACTTGTTTTGCTGTCATATGTTTTAAAGGGAAATAATATCTCACAACTAATCATTTATTAAGATAATGCAACCACACAATGCAGAAAAAAAACAATGTAACCTCGCTAGAAACAGATGGAGAGTGAGAAATAAACCTTTGCTTGGTTGCACATGAATATTTTGAACTTACACTTGAAATATGTATTAGCTGTATTTTCATCCCAGGAGTGATAAATACAACATTAGACTGAAAAACAATTATTTCCTTTGCTTTTGGGCATACAGTACATTATTACTTAGACTCACTTATTGTTTCAAATAATGCCTTCTGAATTTTCATGTGTTCTTCACTTCTCATAAATGTCTAGAATGAGAGGCAGGAAAGCTGAGCAAAATGTGAAAACTATTTCACCGTATTACTGTTACTTTGTTCTTTTCTTTCTGCTGCCTCATTAAGCCGATTGTCAAAAATCTCCTAGCAGAGAGTAAAGGTTTCCATTTTTAGTGATGGATGATGGGCAAGAGCGATCTTTTAAAACTGCAGACAGTGCCTGCCCAATACAACATCCTTTGATGTTCAGGGGAGGTTTTACATGGATTAGTGATAAAAGAAATCTTTATATATTAGTCACAGGATCCCACAAAGCTCACATTAGGAACCATGCATGCTGAACTGACTAGCATCACTAAATATTGGGTAACCATTTTAGCTGGTCTCAGGCAAGTGTTAGCAATGGTCGTGTTGTGTTGCTCCTGTTTGCCTACAGCATTGCTGCTCTGGCTCTACACAAAGGTGTGAAAACTGGTTCCCCATACACTCGTCAAAGCTTTACCAAGAAGCTCAAAATCTGGATCATCTCCTGTGTCACAAGGCCATCGTTTCAGCAGCACACCTTACCTAAAGGTGTATTTGCTTCGCCCCAGGTTAACAAGATGGTTAGAGTGAGTTAGGTGCTGGGACAGCAGTGAAGCGGCTGTGCTCAACGTCTGGCCCAGCAATGCCCAAGGGGCATTAGCCTTGCTGAAAGATGAGTGGGTATTGCCAATAATTCCCCAACAGGAATGTTAAAAAAAACCCCAACAACTCATGTTTTCAACTCCTAAGGGATGAGTCTGAAATGCAAAGAGTCCTGCAAAGAGTTTGGGTAAGTAAAGGCAGAAAGATCCCCAAAAGTGATCGTTGTACCTGGGATGCAAGTTTTGCATCGAAACGGAACTGTTCCTACCAAGTCCTGTTGGACTTGTGCAAGCATCATGAGAGCTTTCTAACTGGATTCCCAACGAGAGAAAAACCTCTCAGAGCTGCTCTGTAGTATAGGTATACACTCAATAGCACAGCAGCACCCAAGAAAACTGGTCCTTGGACCAGTCTTGCAGGCCCCCAGGTTTCACAGTACATCTCTCCGCAGTGCCTAGCAGGGTCCCATCCCTACTCACTGTTGTGAGCTGTTAGTGCAGGTCAGCAAGGGAAAACCCAAGTCTTCCAGTAAGCAGCATTAGGGGGAAAGTCTCTGAAGTGCCGTCTCTGAAATCGACAGTCTCCCAGACAAGTTTTTAACAGTACTAAATGACTTTATAGTTATTGTTTATTCATTTCCTTCTTCTTACAGGCAGCATCCCTCAAGAATAAGTATTCACCTATCTATATTATATATATACATCTATGTGAGGGTTTTGTCCTTTTTGTTTTTCATGTGCTTTGTCCTTTGCTTCATTTTCTTCACCATCCTCCTTTTTTTTTATCCCTGTCTTTTGTTTTACTGTTGTTGTTGTTGCTTTAATTCTTTTACCCTGCATTTTTTATTCTGAGTTTAGCTTGTCTTCTACTCCTGGTTTCATTCCTTTCCTCACTTGTCATTAAAATGTCCAGCAATTGCATAGTTAACATTGACAGACAGACAGACAAAACCGTCACAGGCTTTCTAAGTTAATACCCTGCTATCATTGAAAAGTCTGAGGGAAACTGAGCCCCTAAGAGCTAATAATTAGGAGTACTTGCGGATTCAGGAAAACAATATTAAATTAGTTACACTTCTTTCAAAGTCCATTGCAGCCATGAGGGCCAGAAATGTGATGTTTTATTTGTTAAAAAAAACCCAACATATTCTTTAAAGTAAGAGTATGTTGTTTAGAGCAGATAAACGAACAGGCTGGGCTGAACTCACGCTGGTGTCATCCTCCTGCTGAGATAGGAATGGCAAAACTCTGTAACGAAGGGGTGAAAACACAAAGCCTGAAGTGGGCCAGGGTTTGCCAATACACAGAGTATTCCCACAAAAGGGGATATTGCAGTCTCTGTGCACCTGAGGTCTGGGTGGCATACGACAGAGGTGTGAGCACGAGGATGCATGCCCTCGACGTACTCTGATTGTACATTTTGGACAAACAGTAACATACAGAGGACCCACACTTCTGTAGCAGCACGAAGGCTGCAGAGTTTTCATACATTCTTACCTGCCCAGAGCTCGCTGCTTTGTGGCTGCAGCTTTTGGTGTTTAATCTTCTATAGGCATGTAAATATCCCAGCAGATATTTACATGACTTTCAGTCTAAAAGAGGGATCTCAAGCAAGTTCTTAGTGGTCCCTGGCTCCATTGTGCTTGTTTGGGAGGGGAATCAGTGTCTGCAACACCTAGGGGTTCACAAAGCCAGATTATTTCCAGATTATTGGCCAGGTATTTCACCTGGCGTCTGCAACTTCTGAAAAAGCCTTTCATGCAGCAGTGAAACATAGCGACCCAGAGGTGGGACTCTGGAGCTCTTGTTGCCCTCGGCATGTGTCTCCCATCCAGGGAGAACCGCAGTCTGCAGGCCAATCAATCCAGCACTTTGCACAGACAGGGACATGTCCCTGAGAGGGCTAAAGAGGTTGACAGGACAGTGCTAAAGGCATTTCTGCAAGAGTAGTTACTGCTTGGATCTTTTGGAAACCACAAGGTACAGATAAATCAATCACAGACTAACCACGGCTGGCAGTAGATACATTCACAGCTCATGAATGGAAGTGAATTGTCTTCTTGTTTGGTAATTCAGTTGTTTAGTCCCAAGATCAGTTTGCCAGATTGAATCAGAGCAGGTTTCTGTAACTCAGCACTGCACGTCACAGCTCGAGTGAAACAAATGCTCCAGTCTTCTTTGAACTTCTGAGTATTTTGACCTTCAGAACTTGTACCATGAATTTTTCAATTAACTAGCTCATAATTAAATCAACTGATTAAATAAAGAAGTTTTAGTTGATAAAGTACCATTATGCATTCAGATGGCACAGGAGTTTTAATGATATGTAGATTGTCCCTAAGAACAGCTCAGAATCGGACTCCATCCTCCTACACAGCTTCGTGTGTCCCTGCCCCACAGCCCCCTCACTGCCCAGGCAGCCCACCCAAATGAGGCACGGTGGCCCTGGAGACAAGGATTCAAGACAGTTTGTCTCTGCCCTTGGCTCCATGGGTGGTGGCAGGGTGTACTGCTGGTTTGTGCCTCCATTTCATGCTCCAAAACGAAGCTGTGATGCCACCTCTGCTATGGGGTGCTCTGAGAGGAGCATGATCGAACTCATCCTTGAGACTCAGCCTCACAGCACAAAGGTATATTCAAGCAGCAGCTCTGGAGTTAGGAAAGGAGGGGGTGTCATCAGGTACTTTTCACTGAAGGGCACGTGTGAGAAAAGCTGGAGAAAAACTGGAGACAAAGGAAAAAATGGACTTTGCTGGCTGAAGAGAACTTGCAGTTGAGAATGAATCACAGAATCGTTTAGGTTGGAAAAGACACTTGAGGTCATTGAGTCCAACCATAAACCTAACACTGCCAAGTCCACTCCTAAACCATGTCCCTAAGTGCCACATCTACACATCTTTTAAATACCTCCAGGGATGGTGACTTAACCACTTCCCTGGGCAGCCTGTTCCAATGCTTCACAACTCTTTCGGTGAAGAAACTTTTCCTAATATCCAATCTAAACCTCCCCTGGTGCAACTTGAGGCCATTTCCTTTTGTCCTACCGCTTGTTATTTGGGAGAAGAGACCGACCCCCACTTTGCTACACCCTCCTTTCGGGTAGTTGTTGAGAGTGATACGGTCTCCCCTCAGCCTCCTTTTCTCGAGGCTGAACAACCCCAGTTCCCTCAGCCGCTCCGCACGGGACTTGTGCTCCAGACCCCTCACCGTCTTCATTGCTCTCTTTTGGATGCGCTCCAGCACCTCAATGTCTTTCTTGTGGTGAGGGCCCCAAAACTGACCACGTTATTGAAGGTGCGACCAGTGCCGAGTACAGAGGGAATGATCACTGCCCTAGTCCTGCTGGCCACAGTTTCTGATACAAGCCAGGATGCTACTGGTGGCTTTGACCACCTGGGCACACTGCCGGCTCATGTTCAGCCGGCTGTCGACCAGCACCCCCAGGCAGCTCTCCAGCCACTCTTCCCCAAGCCTGTAGCGTTGCATGGGGCTGTTGTGACCCAAGTGCAGGACTGGGCACTTAGATGCCCTCTCCTGTTGTTTGATTTGGCTTTTGAGCAAGAGATGCTGGTTTCTGTGTAAGTAGATGGCTGGCCTAAAATACTACAGTTCCCATGAATTTCTCCCTTTAATGCCAGCAATCTCTAGAGTTCTCAGTCTTGGTTTACCACTGGGCCCAGGCACCAAGAGACAGTGGGTGAGAGTCTACCATGTGACTATTTGAGGTATCTCAAGTCCAGGCCACCCTTGTCCTTGCTTGAGCAAAAAAGAGCTTTCCATTGTGTATGAACTTCACCTGGCTTTGTATTATTACCAGACTGCAGCAGGAAAAGCTCCTTGACTCAGAGGTGTCATTTGGCATATCCTTTCCCGTCCCTTAAAGGTGGGCACCATGACAAAATGCAACAACTAAAAACATATTTCTCAGAGGACGGAATCAAAGCACTCAGGATTTTTCTAAAAGCCCTTTAGGCCAGTTCCTCAATGCAAATCTTTCTTCCAAATGCAGCACTCAATATGCCACATGAAGCCATACCTACTGCTCAGAGTCTAAATTTAGATTCTGTTCAGAACTGAAACTATACCAGCAGAAAAACATTTAACAATGGTCTTTATTTAATTTGACATATCCCTCTTCAAATACTTCCCTTGCAAAATCCTTTTTTGTTCTTTTAAGTAGGACAGTTTCTTTCCTTTGTGTAATTCAAGTATGGCATAAAGTGAGAGCTACCCATTTAAAAACATACACATGCACAAGTAGAAAGATAAGAGAAAACAAAAGTCTCAAACAACCAAACTACTTAATGGTGCAAGTAGGGAGTCAGAGGGAGGAGGGAAGAAGAAGGAGGAAAGAAAAAATGCTGGAAAGAAGAAAGAAAAAAGAAAAGGAAAGAAAAATGTTGTGCAATATTTTGCTGATTCTTCTCAGGCTAGGATGCACATCATATTTACTGCATCATCAATATTTTGACACTGTCACTTAAATATCTCACTATCGAAGCAACCCAAAAAGTGGTACTGTCATATTAATAATAATTATTATTACTATAATATTCCACAGATCAGTTCCCTTGCATGCATGTCTTCTGTCAGTATTTCTTCTGTGTTTTGTTTGACTTTTGTGGAAACACATGAACGGCAGCATGATTCTCTGCTACTCCTTTCCCAAGTCGTAATTGCATGTTTTGAACATGACACCTAACTCCTCTACGATGGGCTATGGTGGTGCAGACAACAGATAACAGGATCAGAGGAATCAAAAACAGGCTGCTTAGAATCAAGCAAATGTGTTTAATAACAGACAGGAACCCAAATTCATAAAATAATTCATACCCTGAAACAGCACTAAGTAGAATGTTTCTAAAAACATTTTCAAGACGTATTACTAGATTTTTAATTCCTGAAATGTGCATATAGCACATTTGTTTGATTTAGTGTCTAAAATAAACTTTTACTACTTTTTATTCCTGCTAGCACTGAAACAATTAACACAGCAATGGCAGAGTATATGAGACTCCTCCCCAGCCCACTCATCAACACAGCTCTTAAGTGCACTCCCAGCTGTGTAGTCCAGCTTTGCCCTTAGCTTCACATCTGCAGCCCCACTGGTAAACGTCTCCTGGTGGTTGGAGAGGGGATGCAGTTTTGGTCTGTGTTAGGAGGAAGAGAATGCAAATACAGTTTTCCTAAACTCAAGCAGCTAGGTATTGTGATATTGAGGTGTAGGTGGATCTCAGAAGGGTATTTAAACAAGTGATGGAGACAAGACATGTCAGACTCTAGGTAACTTCTGAGCAAGATACTCAGAGGGCAGATCATTAGATGATGGTGCATGTGGAAGGTGTGACCATAGAAGAAGAAACAGAGAAAAAGATCAGCTAATAGACAAGCAAAAAGAGGCACAGATTTGCTTCACTGTAAAAAAAGAGTACGAGCAGACAAAGGATGAGAGGACAAGAAAGAGATTCAGCCCCAACAAGAGAGAAAGAGGCAGCAGTCAAAGAAAGAACAAGGAGGATCCATAGGATGTTGCATGAAAAAAGAAAAGCCAGAGGACCCTGTAGGCATTTTTGCTCACATTAAGAAGAGGAAGGTCTTTGTGAGCAGTGATTATTATTAAGAGTAATTGGGAAGATTGTTGTCAAAGTCAGATTTAGACAAGAGAATGAGTACTGGCAGCTAGGATAAAGGATGTGCTGTAGGGCTGGAAAAGATCCTGATTGGAAATAAAGAAAATCCACTGGCTGTCCTTCATGATGGGCCAGATGAGACTGCCATAGTCACATTAGAGGTGATCAGGGATGGCTGCCAGGTGAAAATGCAGAAATGAATGACGTTACTTGTGCCCTTCAGTAGGCAAAGAGCAAAGGTGTGACTCAAGAGGTGGGATAAGCTGATGGCTTGTGGGCCAGTGCCATGAACAAGGTTCTGGGATATGTGAGCCCCCAAAGGGGTTCACAAGGTGAGGACACCTCTTGGGGATGGGCTCCGTGTGGATAACTCCTAGGACTGCAGTTGCATGACTGTTAAGAGCTTTAAACTAGAAACAGAGGGGAGGGGGTGGGGAGACTCACTTCATCTCCATGCCTGATTCTCACGCAAGGAGAAAAGGAAAATCAGATAAATGACTTTATTGCAATGGGTAATAGGACACGGAAGGGGAGAGGAATAGGCAGCAAGAGAATATGGGGATAATACTGAAGAGAGGAATAAATGTTTGTGTGATATATTTAATGAAATTTGCTATTTAAAACTGGATTAAAACAGAGAAAAATCAAGAGAAATTAGAAATGCTGTGCATTAAGACCAGATACATATAGGAAGTAGAATCTCTGATGCAGAACAAAATAAAAGATATTACAAGAACAACAGAAACACATTGGAATAGTAATCCTGCCTCAAACACAGGCATTGAAAGATATGCATTATTTAAAAAAGAAGAAAAGGTAAAAGGCAGTGAGGTAGCAATTCTCATTAACTGATGAAGTAGACTGAAAAGAACTAAGAACTGATTGTTTCAGTGAAACCCAGAAACAGACTAAGTCAAAAATCACTTTTGGAAAGCCTGAAAAAGAGGATCTATGGGAATTAAAACAGGGTCTGCCACTCACTTTGATGGTTGGATTTTGTTACGGCTGCAGATCACCACCTTATTATGAGAAACTAAGGGAGCAAGTCCTTAGAAGAATTTCAGATTCACCATGCAGTAAGCAATGCTTCCAAACAAAGACAGACAAACTATCTTTGCGTGAAAGGGACAAATTTCTACAGCAAGTAGTCCCAAGCGCTAGAGTAACACCACCTTAGATACATTAGATACAGTTCTGGTAAGTACCAAAACACTTCAAAGCAACTCCTTGTAGCATAGAAATTTGGTCTAGATGACCACGAGCTGATTCAATTTGAAACAACCAGAAGGACAAAAACATGCCTAGATCCATGATCTGTGAGTTTGAACTTGAAATGTCCAGCAAGCCAGAGAGCAGAATCTTAAGACCTCTAGGATCTGAATGTAGCAGGGACTTGGCCTCAAGGGTACAAAAATTCCTGTGAGTTTGCACCCTCGTCCCACCCCCCCTACACACAACAAAGGGGAAAAATCATTATGGAGTAGGACAAACACCCTTCACAAAAAAGGATGGGGGAAGAGCTGACACAGACCAAAAGAAAGAGCTGATGAGCAAAGAAAAGCTTATTTGAGGTCTAGAAGTGCAAGAATGAACTACGACTGGGTAAGACTCGGGCTGTGGGAGATCCTGCCAAAGAAACACAGAAATTGTGCATCAAAATAAGTAAACATATGGACAAACAAATAAAAGTATTGCTGTTGGGGCATTTTTCACTGGCCCTCTGTCCCAGCTATCCCAATGTAACTCAATTTTTACCAAGATCTGCTCAGCAAAAAACAGCATAACCATTTCCAAGACAGACCGGAGCTAGTTTATGCTGCAAAAATCTGTGCGGTCTACAAGCCTACCCTGTCCCACGGCACTGCAAACAAGTTAAGCAAATCTGTTTTACTTTGCATGGCACTGGATGTGAGGAAATGCAGACGGCTTAGTTCCATGTCTCCTGTCCAGGCATTTACTTATCCAGATGTATCAAGAGCACCGTAAATTATCTCACCGTACCAAAGACTACAGGAACCGCATGAGGGAGCAAGCACCAACTTTGAGCTTTTATTTATATGTCATAGTGGCTGTTAGATGGCCATTTGGAGAAAGCAGATTTGGCAGAAATGGGTGAGGAGGAAAACACAGGTGAGGAAAGGGTGAACAACTTTATATATTGATTAGCCCAGTATATAAGGGAACCTGATGCTTAGGAAAAGTAAGAGCTTGAAGCTGGCCTTTGCAGAACAAATACCATGCAAACAGGCACAGACAGCACAGATTTCCCACAACATAATCCCAGTACTGTGCTGTGAGTGCAAGACAGGAAGAATCGCGCACACTCTGAGAGCGAGCATTAGCCCCTGTAGTGTTTTGGGGGCAGGGATGGTGTTTATACAGTATTTGTATAGTGACTAGCGCAAGGGGGTATTGAGCTTTGACTCGGGTTTCTGGGTGCGACTGTAATAACCACGAAAATAAAAAGAGCACAGTCTTCAGCATCAACTACTGTTTATGCTGAGCACACCGATGTGTAACAGCGGGTGCCTGTATCGCTGTGGCGGCCAGGAGGCATTCAGGCGTTCTCCTGCAAGGTGGCCGAGACCTGGCGTAGGTCACGCTGTACACCGTGAACTTCGGCAGTTACAGGCAACGCCTTCTGAGCACAGCGGCTGACTATGGTGAGGGCTGTCTTTACTTCATCGGGTGCTCCTGGAACACTGAACCCATGGCCAAACGCAAGAATCAAAATTGCATGGCTGGCTGCAGCCAGGGCGAAGTCCAACCTAGCCGCAGCTCCTGTCACCAGGGGGTACCCGGTCTGGCTGGGAAGCACCCCAGGTGACCTGCAAAGCCCGAGTCAGTTTTCCATGATAATCCCCCTGAGAGGCTGGGGTTGGTGAAGGCACTACAGAGCACCAGGCCCACCTAGCATGGTGGACAGGTATTCCCCGACAGCATCCCAGCACCTGGGCTCAGAGTAGCCCTGTGAGCACACTGGAAAGCAAACGATGTGGGCAGCAGTGACCTGCACCATTCATGCAAGGCATGGGGATCCTTTGCAGTCCTTTACCAGTCCTTTGGTCTCTCCAGTGCTACCTCCCAGTGTCAGTGGGGTTTTCCTAGCCCAGCCGTTCCTCCTGCCACAGCTACACGTGCCCTGGAAACGGCTGCCTGCTGTGTCACTTCGACGCGCTGTGGCATGTGACAAAGATTCCCAATAACATCCCCCTAGAGAATCCAGAATTTCTTTTTTAGGGTTACAGAAACTTTTAAAAACATTGGATTTCACACAGGGCATACGCCTCCACCAGTGTGAAAATAATGTGTGTGGCTCTGCTCCTTCAGGCGACTTCTTCTTTGTGCATCAGGTAAATGATGAATTACCCTGTCAGTCAGAGCTCTTCCTTTCAGGGAGATAAAAAGCATGTGCCTGAATGGAAGTTACTTGGTTTTAGCTGCCACACAGCCTCATGGATGGATGTGACAGGTTGCTTCTGTGGTGCCCAGTCCTGGGAGCTGCCCCTTAGATTCAGCATGGGATTCCGTGAAGTGCTGCAGAACACTGGGCAGAGCTAAAGTTTGGGCTTCTGGGCACCACCCAACCACACAAAACGCTGCAAGGGCTGCACAGCGAGGACATCAAGGAGTTGATTTCATCTCTAAATGCGGTGGCTGACACACACAGTCCCTGCTACAAGCTACCACGTAGCTTTGGCCAGGGCAGGGCTTTGGGCTTTGGCCTTCTTTGGGCTTGGCAGATCCACCTGGGCTCCGAGCTGGTGGACTGAATCAGTGAAAAGATGCAGCTAAGCCAGGACACATGTCCCTGAAAATTGTAAATATATATATATATATGTGTGACATGAGGAAAGAAATGACTAGAGAAAATTCACAGGCTGGGGAGCAGCCCTGTTCTATAGATATCTTCATGGAGCCCATTTTTACACTTCTTCCAACCAGATACTTACCAGAGGAGGAAAATGTGGTTCTTGTTGGGTGATCAGTCCCAGCTCTTTACTGGACTTACCTCCATCTTCATGGCGCTACCTTGCTATCCCCATAAATGTTTTCTCCAAGACTGATGAAAGAAACTGTTCTAGAGCTCTGCTGGCTCTGCCCAGTTAAATGCACTGTGAGGAAAGGAAAGTTGCTGTTTATGGGGCCTTTCTAATGAGTGATGATCCAGAAAGATTTTAACCTTCTCATCATCACAATATGATAGCCATGAGGGTAGTCAGCATTGTACAACCAGGCCGGTCCACTGCCAGTGAGTTTGAAATTTGCTTACAGCATGTGGGTGCCTATATCAAACAGCTTGGAGCATAAAGGAAACCTGCAAAAGTCCTACTTTATTTTTTACTGTACTGCCTAATAGATGCTCTGTCAAGTTATACATTTCTTGCTGTGACAAATTATTCTTCTTCTCCTGACAGGACCTCCAGCTGAGTCCGCTGTGCTCAATTAGGAGAAAATGCATATTTTAATCCGCCCCACGGTGTAGTAACATTTCACTCTGTGGCCTTGGCAAAGGCGCCATTTAACTATTTCTGCAGTGGTTTCACATGCAGCACATTATTCTAATGTCAGCAGCATTTCCGTCTGTTCCAGTTTCCCTGGCAGTACTCCCCTAGGCATTGGGATGTGGACAATTAAAGCCCACTTTATCATTTTGGAACCAATGATTTCCTTCCTCTGACACGGTTCATCATTACACAGCAGCTGCTCTTACCGTCACAACCATCTTTGCTTCTCCAGGCCACTGCAGTCTCCTGGTAAGCTGTTGTGACTACTCTCCACTGGTGGACTGGCAAAAGGTTTTCCTATACCCCTCCTAAAACAATGCATCAGGTCTCTGCCCTCCTCAGCAGTCATGACCAGCTTCAGGTCTCCTCCCACCTACAGCAATGAACAGAGATCACCTCAAAACCACAGAGCCCATGTTATATGGAAAAAGGCTACCTCCTTCCAATAAATCGTCAGGACTTCAGTGAAATGTCTTCTGATGCTGTAGTCGCACTTGAAAACTACCCAGGCAAGACTCAGCAGTCATGGAGAGCTGATGAGATGGGAACCCACATGACACTACTTTTATGGTGCAATATGGTTCTCCTCACTGTTTGCAGGGAAAACAAACAATTAAGGGTTATTTGTGGGGAAAAAAAACAGTCCAGGGAGAGGAATAAACTGCACTAAAAAAGGGAAAAGTGGAAGATTCTTTACAGGAAATGAGGATCTCTGTGGAAATACTCAGTCGTGCCGGTATATTCAAGATGGGTTCTGCCCAGAGTGGTGGCACTGCTCTTTTTGACTGCCTCCAGGCTATTTTTCGCCCACTGAGTCTCAGAAACGCTTCTAGAGAAATCTTTAATTTCAAGTGCCAATTTTTAGCCTTTTAGCTTTTTGCAGAGGATCTTCTGATACGCTGTTTTCTTACCTGTAGTCAGAGGTTTGATCATGCAAAAACCTTGTTTGCCCAAAACAAACTCATGGTCCCTAATGTATTCAGTAGCCTGAAAATGCCATTAATTATTTGAAACCATGGTTAGCTGAATTAATTCAATGTCTTCTACTCAACTTGGATAACAAAGGTTTGACTGCATTTCTTTTTCTGTGAAGTGTGCTCTCTGGTACTACTTACCCTATTAAAAATATATCTTGCCTTTTAATCAGCACAAGGAAAACAAAGATAAGTCTGCTGAAAAGGGCTTTGAAAAGCAGTTAAAGTATCAGAGGAATTATGTGCAAGTCTGTAGAGTATATTTATGGTTATAAAACATCATATAAAAATTTAATTGGTACCCATGAAAGGCACCAGCAGCTGGGTTGAGAGGGTTCTCCACGGAACAGTTCAGCAAGGCAGCAGCAGAACAAACGTTTGCCTTTTACATACACTCAAAGTCTGTCTTAGAGCACCACTGGTGAGTGGTCAAGCCTACTTAGTCCTTAACTTCTCTAATGTGGCCAGCCAAGGTTGACCAGGAAAAGGGATCAGTGAGCAGCCTGATCAAATGCCTCAAGTCAAAGGTTCAAGGCTTTATGTTGGCTAAGGCAGCCAAAGCAAGCAAATCAAGCCAGCTTGAGATTAGCATTGCTGTACTTAAAATAAGATTTTAAGATTTTAAGTAATGGTCACCTCTCGCACTGCATTGCAATATTTCTGCGAGTCAACTCATCCACTGTAGCTCTGATGGGTCTGGTACCTAGTAGGGCATCTCAGTCTGTTACAACCAGCTGGGTGATCCCAGGACTCCTGAGGAAAAGCCAGTGGCAATTAGAGGGCTCTGGGTCATGTCAGCTCCCTGCTTAGCATCAGGTCCGGTAGCTACCTTAGATATGAAAGCAGAGATATGTACACAACAATGTGGGCTTTCATTAACAGCACTGCATTTCCACGGGCAAGCTCCGAGCTCGCAGAAGGTTTGAGCTTCTCATGCAACACCACTGGTCATTTTGTCACTGTGCATCACTGTCATCTAAGGTGGTGGGTGTGCTGCGCAGACTCTGCTACAGGAGAGCTAGCTCAACCATTAACTCCTTTGAGCTAGTTGTTATTGCTTTTTATTGTAGATCTGTGCTGGATCTGAAACAGTGCCTTAGCAATGAAAAGCTCCCCAGGAGATATGGGAATACCTCATTAGCAAAATTACTTTTTTCCAAGAGTGGTTTTTGTGTAAACATAAAGCCCTTCATTTACAATGAGAGCATTTCAGCAGCCATCTCTTCGTCCTATTTTAAGGAAATTTGCCAAGAACGTGTATTCTTTTCTTGTATTCATATGGAAGGGAGCAAGATCCTTCAGGAGCTGGCTGAGGAGGTACATTTCAGGCAATGCTAAGTACAAACGCAAATGTAATCTGGGTGTGAGTTTTTGTTTAGTTGTTTTCCTATTGCTTATCTTCTTTATCTTATTTGGCTAGATTGATCCTAGCTCTATCGTAGCAGGGTTTTACTGGATTGTGGTATCACTTGTGGCTCACATCACAGAATGGAGGGGAGGAGAGATGACTTCTCTGAAGCGGGTACAACCCTTCTCGCGGCCCAGTAGAGCTGGCCCAGACCACACTCAGTCAGAGGCACTGGTCACCCCTCCAGCAACTTCAGTCATTCTTTACGCCCAAATGGGAGATAAGCAATACTTAATGTAGTTTTGCTGTCTCTTTTTTTTGCAATTAAGGAACCAGAAACAAAGAGAGGAAGTGAGAAAGGGTTCCAGGAAATCCAGTTAGGGAAACGATGACATATTTATGAAAAAACCTTTCAGACAAATAATTTTTGGGGTGAGACTTAAATAACCTTGATTTGCTTCCACAAGCACAAAACAAGCAAGTCTGGGAGATCATCACCTGGCCTTGAAAGAAGGCTGTGGGAAGGAGGCTAGGTAAGGCAGGAGAAATGGGATGTGCAGCATTTTACCCCTCCACACTGTGGAAATAGCACAGGAGGGTTTAACAGAGACTGTAGGTCCTGGGCAGTTCACAGAAATGGGCTGTAGGACAAGGATCAGCTGGAACAACCCTGGCTATACAGCCCCAGTGCGACTGGTCAGGCAGAGCACCAGCAGACCAATGGCCATCTGGGTGATGGGATGTGCTGGTAGACCATAGAGGCATGGGAATACCTCTTCTCTATCAAAGGCGACCATACGGAAATCCCTGTAACTTTGTGTGGATTAGGACCTAGATGTTCACCTCTTTTTCCCAGGGGACGTTTTGTTGCCCTGCTTCCACCAAGTAAAACTCACGTAACTTGATCTCAGCTTCCCACCCCAGTGATATATCAAATGCAAAAATGAGACGTGTGAGTACTTTCTTGGTGGCAAATTTCTCGGTCTAGAAGGGAGAAGGATGAGCAAAAAACTCAGGTCAAAGCCTTGATCTGGCAAAGGAAATGTTATTCAACAGCAGCTAGGAGCTGCCGCCCTGCAGCCCATGAGCACCAAATGAACAGCGTTGGTCGTCTCGCCATGGGGGAGAACCTCCTCCCGAGCGTCACTGTCTCGGAGACACAAGCATACTGAGAGCCAGCCTTTATGCCACTGTTTCTATCATAACTTTTGAATACAGTTGACAAAGCAGGTCACATTAAAAACCTGCAGAGAGTGAAATGAGTTCTGAGGTCCAAAAGGACACATTAGTCCAAATCGTGCCAGAGCTGAAGGCAAAACCCAGCACTCCTAAGTCACAGTCCAGCACCCAGTCAGAGCTTGTTTTCTCCAAGTTTTCTTACCTACCCCTGGATGCGACAGCAGTGTATTTGCATGCCGCCTCCACTCCAGTGAGACTCACCTTCAGGAAAAGGGTACCAGCTAATTATGAGCAAGCTCTCTGATGATCAGTTCATTTGCAATTCCTCGCAAGCACGGTTTTGGGATTGTATAATACAAGGCATAACACCGGCCACTCCAGTAAGATGAATCAAGAGAGATGTGCAAATGGAGAGATGAGCATTTGTCCTTGAGGGAGGACATTTAGCATACCTAGAAACACAACCATTTTTAAAATTAATTAATCCCCTTAAGGAATTGTGAGTGATGGATTAGAGACCTTAACTGGGGAAGCAGTCTGTGACATGGTGTGTGTTTGAGGAGGCACTGAAAAAGGACGTGAGTTTGCAGTCTCATGTGCTTAAGCAAAACCATCAGCCTCAGCGTGGAACATATTTATTGGCTGGAGAAGGAGAGGCTCAGGGGGACCCTCGGGGCTACACGCAAGTGGAGGAGGATCTGCGGCACCTACGGCTGTCCAGCCAGCCAGCTCTGAGAGCAACTGCGCAAGAAGAGGAGGGGGAAAGCTTAGCACAGCATCACCAGGGAGGAATATAGCATGCAATGACATTTTAAAAACATATTCTTGACTCTGAGAACCGTCTAGATAAGCAGGGTAGCAGACAATATGTAGATTTCTTCTTTTAATGGAAAAGAACAGCAGGGTATTACTTCAGATATGCTTCCTTACTAAATCTGCCTGTTAGTTTTTGAGTCTGAGTCATCTCTATCTTAGTATGCAATGTGTTCCACCAAGTAATGAGATTTCTTTGAGTTTCCACTGTATTAGATTTCTCTACACATCAAATATTTAATAAGAATTAGCATCCAGCCATCCTCCCTCCTCCCCTCCACAATAATATTAACTTCTACTGAGACACCAACATTTTGCTGTTCACAGTGCTGCTTTGAAGGGTAAGTGAAAAAGCCCCGTATATTTTTCCAAGGGATTTGCTGTGGCCCTCTGCAAACACACAGTAATTAAGAAAAAGAATGATCAAGAGAAAAAGACACAGTAAACTGAAGGTGTGAAAAGAGACTTCTCATTAGTCTTTGTGTCAGTTACAGTATCTGAGGAACAATTTCATTGCAATAGCATATTTATTTGATGTGGCACAGATATCTGGGCTCTCTGTTACGGATGGCATTTGCTCTTAATGCTTAAAGCACCTCTTTAACAAAATGGCACTCCATAAAAATTTAGTGTGTTCCTACTGTAATTAAAAAGCCCTAGTCATTTTTGCATTTATGATATAAACTATAATAGCTGTAAAATCCTGCAATTAATTTGCGCCAACGTTTCATACTTGAGAAATTCTCATTACAAATTTCATTACTTATTCACTTATCTGTAATTTGTCCTATATAACCTAAAGAATATTAACAAATTTAGAGTCACTTTTGCTCTATTAAAAGCTAAATAGAAAAGCCTTTCACCTAGCAAACCAATCATGATAACATTCTCAAGCCTGCTCCAAAATGGCGGTGAGCTATGGTCAGGCTATACAAAAAGAGATATTCTTTATGAAGCACAAGCCGTAAGCGACATGTAAAGCCCTTTGGAAACTGTGTGATGTATCCTAGGCTAATACACTGCACCCTCATGGGTTTAAAAGCATTACAAGGCTTGAGTGTCTCACACTGTGACTGTGCATATGACACACGGCTACCTAAGGGCACGACTGGCAATAAAGCAACAAGGACATAGTTACCGATCCAGCCAAGAGCGACTATGCAAAGTCCAAAGGACAGGGATTTCTGTTGCCCCTTCTCTCGTCAGTCTTCTTCCCTGCTGCTCACAGTCAGAATTTGGACTCTGGACGTCTGCAGAACTTTGAGGGCTGTCAAATCTTGAGGACCACCGACACAAAGCCCCAGTTTTCCTCCAAATAAGTGACGGCACTACCAGAACAAGGGAAAAGAAAGGACTGGCAGGAGAGGGCTGCACATGTGAGCCAGCGGAGGGGGAGAGGAACTTCTGCTGCTCTGTAGTTTCTCCCAGCTGCTGAATTCTGACAGTGTGACAGCAAAAACACACAACTGCTCTTGAAATTTTGACCATATCTTCTTCATGGCTTTGTCTTCTCTGTCATCTCCTCTGGGGCCAGCGCTCCAACCAAAGAGATGCCAGAACTCTGCTGAAAGCAGCTTAAGAAAAGACAGCCATCATCTCCCAGACTGCTGACAACCCCTTGCTCCGTCCAAGTCTAGTCCAGATCTGCCCAACTTCAAAACAGTATTTCCAAACATGTTTTTCATGAACTTTCACCCTCTCTGTTTATTTAAACTCATTTTTACTTAAAAGAGGATGCTTTACTGCTTTCCCAGTTCTTGACTGTACATTTGCAGGACAGTACCAATCACCTCACTCACTGTATTAATGGGATACTCCTGCCAAGTCTTGCGTATGATGGTAAAATCTAAAGACAACAGAAGCCAGCAAGGAGCAAGCAGGAAAGGCTGAAACTCAGATTGGCCCCCTGGCAAAAAAGGAATAAAGACATTTTCTTCCCCACAGTGCAAAATGTAGAAGTACAACTCCACCTCCAAAAAACAGCCCACTGAACAATTTGTAATACAGTTACAGTAACACAAGCTTTGGGCATGCCCTGAGTATTTTCTGATATGCTAAGAAATAAGTTATGGTCTCCTAAAGCATGGGTAGGCTGAAACAAGAGAAAACAAACTGGGATACCATTGCTTTCATTTAACTGAGAACTCTTGGAAGTGTGCAAGTAAAGAATAAGATTTGGTTCCAATAGGAAAAATGAACTTTGGCTGACTTTGCGTCTTGACTTTGCAAACATTATGAAAGCCATTATAATACATTATACCGATTAGGAGTATTGTGCAAAACAAGGCCTAAAACCAAGTAACCACCTCCCTGCAACAGAACAAAGCTCAAACACACTGTACCAGAAAAGGGTCACTAGGTTTCCACAAATCTATATTCACAATGAACAGAGACTCAAATATAAGTATATATGTATGTACTATATAAAGACATATATATTCTCCCCTTCCCAACAATATATAACTTTACATTGGCATTTTACTAGCTTTTATACCACATTCATTTTATTTCAATCTATAATTAACTTCTACAAAATTTAACTGAGAGACAGGAAATTACTATTCTAGCATAAATAATCTTGCTTCTGAAAATGGCAGCTTTAACACAACCAACAATACAATTCATCCATGAAAGAAACTGGCATACTTATAAGTTTTGTGTGCTCCATCTTTTATAGAATATTATGGTGTAAATTGAAATTTTATATGATTTAATAAACTTATATGATAGCCAAGTACCCACATAACTGTAACTAACTATACTCCTCTCTTAATCAGGGCTCTTGGTACATGCAGGGCTCTCTTTCTTTATCGAAGCCTTAGCTTATGACAAACCAGCCACTATTAAAGTACCTTCAGAAAAGTACATTTACAGCACCACAATCCTTCAAATATATAGCCCTCAATTCTGGAGGATAGTTGTTTTAAAGGGGAATATAGCATCTACCTTTCTTCCACCGTGAATCAACTTTGCAAACAAGTTATCCAGCAGAATTTCCATTGTGCTGCATAATAAAACAGTGGCAACAAACAAATATGCACACCTACAGACATATGTGGGGTTTTGTATCAAGCTGACAGATACTAAAATGGAATAACAGAAAAATTCGGGAGAGAGAAAGGTTTATTTGGCCTCCAAATCTCTGGTTAGCTCTACAGAGATAATACCCAAGATTTAAAGTTTCTTTGTCTTTGGTGCACTAGAGGCAATATATGGTGCCAGCTGCCATCTTTCAAAAAGTTGCTGGCCCACTTAGACAAATGGTCCTCTGTAGAAAGAGGAGTGATGCACAAGGCTTCTGGTTTGATCTAAAAGCCTTCTCCTTAAAATCTGTGTAAATGCGTTGCCTGTACTGGATACACATAACACAACTCCACAGCTGCCTTAAGAGCAAAGAGCGGCAGTACTCTGACACGGCTATTCTTTGCATGCCGGGTGCCATCTCTTTGCTTGCTGGGATTAGGACATCTTTGACATCCTTTCCTGTAGAATTAAAGGGTGTCTAGTAATTAGGGTCAATGTTTACCCTGGTTATCTGGAAGAAAGTATCAATGAAGGAATGATTCTGTCAGGCCACCACATTCCCTATGAGGCACCCTCAAGCATTTGCAAACAAGTCAAGTATGAAAGATGCTCAGTTGCTTCCTTTGCTGCACAGAATGCCAGCAGAGCTATAAACAGGGGCTTTCAGAGGCAAAGTTGTCGTCACTGGTTTTTATTCTCTGCTTCTAAGTTTTAAACATGACCTTCCACCCGGGGCTTGTAATGTATTTTTGCACTCTAGAGTACAGACCATTGCACCCAAATTCATGCCTGAAATACGTTTTCTGTGTTTGCAGTACTTTTAGAAATTATGTTTATGGAATATCCTTGGAAGAGAATGAACTCTTTATTCATAATACATAACCTTACATTTTTAAAAACAGAATTAGACCTTCACTGATTTTATAACTATACGATTAGCCAACACACTCTAGTTTCAGATTAATTCGAATTAACTCACACAATGACTTTCTGCAATCAGAACTGGAGAAGCATGGACTTTGAAGTAGGCAGGGTCTGTTAAATCAAGCAATGATTGCAGCTACCTCTAATGAAAGCACAGAACAGTTTACCTATTCCTTTGCACATAGCCTGGATTTCTTCCCAGAGAGCAGAATGGATGAGCTGCTGATCATCTTTTGCGCAAATCTGATTTCAGAAGTGGCACAAAGGCCTCTGAATAAACTGCATTTCTCAGTATATTTTCCCTACTTTTTGTATCGTGCAAATAGGTTTGTTTAAAAGCATATTGATTATTTATACGTACACCAGCATGGAGTCTACGCCACCTTCTCAGTAAGTACCTATATTGGATTAGCACTTCCCATCCTCAGTAGGATCATGTCCCGCTGTGGCAGGAGATGTGAGATGCGCAGATGCCCATGAGTAGAGTCCTCTGCAGATGTCAGTGACTCACTGCTCCAAGTGAAGGAAAGCTTCCCTTAAGGACAGCATTTAAACACGTGTGGTAGCTTTCCTGAGGGAAGACAGTAATGTTTGCCAGTGCCTAACACAACTAGGACCTAACCAAAGTTTTTAGGTGCTGCTATAATACGACTATTTATTACACAGGCCGTATTAACCCACAGGGTATACACACGCTGAACTTCAAGACTGGTAAGAAACACACTTGATTATGAAACAGAAAATATCATTGGGAAAACAGCATTGTAATAAATGTCTTAGTCACTGTGCTGGACACAAACAGCATGTAGAAGGGTTAAATTCATAAGACATGGGGTCTACAAATAAAATGTTGTATTATCTTGGAGTGGAAAAAACTCATCTCTCCCCTCCCTCCCAAGCCCTTTAATGTCCTAAATTTTCATAGGGCCTTATACTGCAATACTGAACTCAACGAAGCTATTTATGTAAGTGCTGCTACTGCAAACTCAGTATCTGTAGTGATATACTCAAAATCCAATAATAGTATCTCCATGTATCAGGTGAGGAATGAACTAGAGCTGTTTGTTTTGTCCACATACTTCAGAATCAGCTACTTTCGTTACTGCAAATAATTCTGTGGCAAATAGAAACAGACCAACACACGCTAAGAAAGGCAACTAGTGCTGGCCAGTTTCTAACCATGGAGGAGAAACGGTTCTCTACTCTTGAGGACTGGCAGGTCCTCATATGATAAACCTGTCAGAAGTGTTACTTAACGTTGTTGTCTGCATCACAGTCTGTTTCCCAGTAACACTGGGTCTGAGTAGCAGTAATAGAATTAATTATACTTCATTTTGCTGTCTTTAACAGTATTGACCAAATTTAAGAACAAATGAGAAGCGCTTATCAAGCTTGAAGAAAATAATCCATCAGTGGCACAATTTAAATTCTCTGCAGTTCTCTTATTAATCAAAGTAACACTTACTATCCTATCTCCACTTCCCATTAACAGTCATTAAGCACTGTTGCTGATTGAAGCAATTTCTTTAGGGATCTCAACCTCATTTTTAAGAGAACCTTCTACAGTGGAAAACAATATCATACAGGAACAGCGACTTCAGAGAGGAAGAAGGTTCTTCAATCATGTTCTGACCTTGACATTTCTCTGCAGCAGAAGTTCACCAAGTACACAACCAACATGCTCCAAACTTTTGCTGTCTTTCTTCCGGCAGCACCGGTGCCCCCCTATTAACCAGGGAGGAAAACACCACATCGAAAGACGGTTGTAGCCAGCAGGTTAAATGTCTTTAACGGTTGTACCAGCCTGCATCGGTGATTATTATTTATAGAGCCTTTTCATACACAGGGAACCAATAAACAAAAAAAGAAATCATGAGACAGCTCATTCTGTCACCTTAGTGTCAACCTTCGGAGAAATCCAAGCCGTGATAAATCTCAAAGGTTATATGGTACAGAAAAGATTTCTGATGTTGACTTTTTCTCCCTATTATAAACAATGTCACAGATTGATAGCTTTTGTTGGAATAAATGCAGTCCTTCTCAGAGGAAGCCTAGCACATGGATGTAACACAAAGGGGCAGGGAAAAGCCTGGGCTATAAGCACTGAGCTGCGGCAGCACAGATCAATACGTGTTCAGGGCTGTGGGCGCGTTGTCTGAGCTCTACACTGTCGATCCCAGGCTTGTAGGTGCCACACAATGACGCAGGGTAACAAAAAGCACTGTACGATGCAGGGGGGTTCCCGTGGCTCTCTGCACTCTCAAGGAGTTTGCTCTGTGGACGGGCTTTGCCAGGTTCCTCGCAAGGCCCTCAGGTTTACTGATTTTACAAGTCTTCATCTTGTGCCATTGTCCCCTAACAGCATTCCCCAGAATACTTCACTTTTACTGCTTTAGACAGTTTTAGGGAAAATGCTTCTATTCTTAACCAGGAACGATACTGGGAGGCTGGAGAAATCAGAGCTAACTTATATTTGAGCAGCAGCAGAAATCCCGACCTATAACATGGCATAACGATGTTTATGTGCAAGGCAGATGTTCATCGCATCACAGTTCAGCTAGGCAAAAGGTGTATTTCAGAGCCTGACTGCATCTCAGCATTTCCACGTCTCTCTCAGAGCAGGACTTTTATTGACTGGCCATTTTTGTCAGGTACCCGCCTGCCTCTTGGCCTTTAAACACAAAATTTTCTGGCTGGTGTATGGCTGTGGCCATATCAAACCAAATATCAGCCTTATTCAACCTAAACCTCCAACAATCAAAAGCTCATAAACGATCATACTGTAAACCGTTCCCAAAGTTTGCCACTCATCGTACTGAGTAACGGAGTTCACTTTACCCTTTCATGGAAGAAAAATCCATCTGTGGTACTAAATATAGAGACATCTCTTCTGCTTAAGAAGTTCTTGACCTGCAAATTTGTGGGTGCTGGGGAGTATTTTAGGGAAGTATCACTAGATATCTGCATAGATCTCATTCTGTCAGTGTCTCAGTTGTCAAAAAACAGGTTACTGGCCTCAATGGGCATTGGGTCTGTCCTAGGGCTGTCTGTCACAGCCCTTCCACTTCAGGGAAAGAGGGCAAAAAGATGCAAGTTTGGCTGTGTGCTCTGCCTACTTACGACCTCCACTTGCGTTTATACCAGATGAAAATACAGTATGACCTCAGAAGCTGGTGGCCAAACCGCATGCTGATTTTATTCCACATATAAACAGCAGGCTGAATATCAGGTTGGCAAAATTCAGCTTAAAACCAAGGGAAGAACAAAACACCACTTAACTTTTACGCAGCTAACTACACAATTCCAGACTCCATGATATGAAATGTTAGGCTAGATTTTGGATCAATGTAATACCTACTCCCATTAAAGCACTTAAAAAGGAAAACGTCTTACAAAGTGTCCCATTAGGCTGACAAATTTACAACACTATGAATAGAAAACCAGAACACAGCATTGTGTTCAGGGAGCATGAATGGATTTCAGCTCTGTAGTGTTTCATCTATATGAAGAAGGTTAGATAGCCTATCACTTACTTTCCCACTATCTATCAGCTCCACTTGCTACAGACACATGTATTAAAGTAAATTAACAATCAATTGTGGAGTGAATTATGGCAACTGTAGTGGGACTGAATAGAGGCACATGGGAACACAGTACACTTAAGCCTCCATCTCTGCATATGTCACTTACCATTAATGCTAAAGATGATTAGGAGGAAAATCTTTTTCCATGTACTCTCACACGGAGGACATCACTCTGGCAAAGCCCATGGTGCAGGGTGGGAACATTCAGCTCTCTTCTTCAGTAGCTCCATGCAGAGGCATAAAGCTGTGCTGGTAGAAAACCTAAGACCTGTATTGATGTACACATGATTGACACAGTAAAATAGTTTAAAACAAAGGAAACAGGAAAAAAACTTATAGGAAGATAGGAAGGCTCATTCTGTGCATAAAATCTTACCTTCTCTTTCTCCTTCATGAGTTTAGCCCAGGTCGTAAGTCCTGTAAACCAGACAGAATACAAAGTCACTAATTGCAGCGCAGCTATTGAGATAATTTATGCCATAGCATCCATAGCTTCCTGTCATCTTTCCAGGGCACTTGGGCTGCAGTAACTACGTATTCTAATAAGTTAAGTCATTGCATTATATAGCCTGTTAGTCAAACGAGCTGTTGGGAACAATCTGTTCCCAGTCAAGGCAGAGGAGGCTGTTTGTTTAACTACAATGATATTTTACAAAAAGTAAGCACGTTTAATACCACAGTCATAGAGCTGTAGATATTTTTGTCTTATTAAAATGGACAGATATATGACAGGACAAAGGGAAAAAGGCAATTTTTATTCTTATGCTTTTAATTTTTAATTTGAGCACTGTATGATGATATGCACTTCCAGCACATCTTACATAACAGAGAAATAAAATATCTCTGCACAGAAACAAGAGTTATATAATTTTGAAGGTCACTTGCCTTACAACTTTACAAATAGTTCATTGATACGATGCAAGAGCGAGGCAAATAAATGTAATTAAAATATATTAAAAACAATAATAAAAACCACCGGCTTTTGTTTATACTGGAAGTGAGCAGGAGCCGTATTACCTCTGCAAACTATTTTCACTTAGCACAATTCAGGCGGAATTATTGCCATGACCTTTTAAAAATGTAAAAGCGTGAATCGATAGCCTTTCAGAAGCACAACTGCGGGAGCAGAACTGGCCACGCTGCGGTGGTGTGTATTTCTGCACCAGAAGGCAGCTGAAACCTAATTATCGTCAATCATATCGAGGTAAGTCAAGGCGGTGACAAGCACTTTGCAGGTGAGCGTAGGTGGGCACGTGCCTACGGGGATGCCTTTGTGCACACGAGCACGTACCCGCAGGTCTTCTGACACCCACGAGGTGAGATTTAAAGGTGAGTTACAGGCAGTGTCACTCATTTACAATAACTAACACCGGCCTGTCAGAAACAGCAACCTGCAAATGATGTACGGGGGGGCTGGTAGGCTGCCACCCTCCCGCTGACCTCGCAGCCGTGAACCGCACCGGATTGTTGAGGTCGTCACCACCCTTACTTGGAGTCCGGCCATCCGGTATTAAAAAAATAACAGTTGGCCAAAGAGCAACATTGCTCAAGCCCAAGGATAACGTAAGGAACTCCATTTGGATATTTATTCCTCCCCCTCTCCCAAAGCACCAGTCCTTACAGTTCATCCCCAGAGGTCATGAACTGGGGTGGGGGGCTGTCCCACAAACCTCCTGCTGCTGCAGGTGTTCACATCGGTGCCACTTCTGGAGCTATCAAGAGAATTTTGCAATGTTCATCAGCAGCCAGAGCCTTGTAAAATTAATCTCTCCACCTATCAGTAAAATATTAACACATACAAATGCTCAGTTTCATTCAATGGCCTAAGGATGAAAGCCAAGCATCATTCAAACACACTTCAGTGAAAGATGCATAAGGCTGTCAAACGGCGTTGAGATCAGGAGAGCACTGGCGACTTGGTGCAGCTCTTCTGAACGGTAAGCTGTGGCTCGCAGGTCTGAGCCGGCCAAAGCAATGGGCTTTAAACCACCTTTCCGTGGAGGCTGAACCCCTCCCCAAATCAGCTCCTTCTGGTACACACCAGGAGGTCCTTAATAACCAGCAAAACCAGCGCAACATTCGCAGTTTTAGAAACATTAAGAAAGGGACTGATAACCCAGAATGCCCACTGTTTGTTGTATGGGGTCTACCAATAATGATAGAGAAAGAAAAAAAAAAAGCACCTTATTCTGAATCAGTGACAGTTTTTTGCAGAAGTGCCTATTCACCTTTGAAACTTTGCATGCAAGAGGCAGATCAAAAATTCAGGCTGGCTCTCCGAGGCTCTGGCCAGTCTGGCCATCAAAGTGCTGGAGCGTCTGTGCCACCGGCGAGTCACTCAGGTGTCCTCCAGTTCAGCGACAGCCCCTCCAGTAGCCACCATACTGGTCCCACCCAGCCCCTGCCGGCACGCCCTGCCTCTCCCCTTGGTCAAGAATTAATCCCAGTAAGCAAGGGATGCACAAATGCTTCTAATGTCACCCTGGGCTTGGAGGTCAGTTGCCAGTAAAACCTCTCAGCAAGCACTGAGCTGCTGCTTAGTGCTACTGGAGGGAGGGGTGCAGGATTTAGGAAACCCAGGTACAGAAGTACAGCCAAGCGCTTAAAACCTGTGTGCCTTACAAGTGAGGTAGGAATACCATCGTATCACTCAGCTCTCGTGAAAGTGCAGGTCAACAAAATAAGTTACTTTCTCTTTATTGGTCCTAAATCAGCTTTAGCTCCTTTTCTATATGGGAAGTTATTTACCGTGTAAATGTCCACTGAATTTACGTGATGATAGGATCTACCACACAACCACCACACAGAGCATCCTTTACTACTCTGCTTCACAGTACACTATGCTTCCCATCTCCCGCAAGTGCTGTAAAGTGATGGTTGTTGACCATTGCCTTGTTTTAATGTCTTCTAAATAGTAATAAACTGTAACATTTAAAAAAAAAAAAAAGAAATAAAAAAGGATTTTATTCTGCTCCAAGTAATATATTTTTCAAGGACTAACGTGATGAAAAAATAAATTTCCCTTCTGGCAACTTAATTTGTAGATAACTGTGGTTGTTTGAAGATAGAATTTTTACATTAAACTTGGAAACTGCACGACTGTTTAACATCATTAAGGGAATATTATATTGACTGCAAGTAACTGGTTTCCATGTGGTTATATCAATCTATTTCTGTAAGACTGTACACTAGTTGTTCCCCTAGAGTACTCCTTGTAATGCTGAGAAAGTGTCAGAAATAATGACTGTCTACCTATATCTGCAATAAAACGTAGAGCATGGATATTATAGTTGTAAGTATCAAAGATTTATTTCATGACTGCAGGTAATGATGAATCTTTTAGCACAACTAATGTCTAGAGGAAACCTCTCTTCTTCTCTGAGCTGTCACATGGAGACTATTTATAGGGCCCTTAGTGCTGTGGGGCTTTAGCATAAAGAGGCAATGTGTCTGAGGTGCCACTGGATGGAAATGTTAGCAAGGGCTCCCTCTCATTGAAGATCTTTTAGTAGATGGCATTAGATTCCCTCTTTGTGTGTTTACGTCCCCCCAAAGACAGGGGACAGATGTTTAACATCAGACCATTAATCCCTTAGCCCAGGTTCCTGTGACAGCGCAAACCCAACAGAATGAGCCCTTTGCCTTTGCTCAGTGTAAATGCCGCAATTTACTGCTGATTTACAGAGTAGGGTCAGGCCATTAGAAACTTGGCAATCTTCTGTACAGCTGGAAAACAATATGCATGATAAGCTAAAATTCAATACCTTCTTGCACTAATTAAATGGGTTCCCACCAGGACAAAAACACAAATTACAAACAGGACTTTTCTGCATCCCTATGCATTTTTCCCTGCAGATGTGACCATGCTTTATTTGGGTCTCTTTCTCCTGACCACGCTGAAAAGATTTAGCTCGCACTTGCAGGACGAGGAGCTGCGCTCTGATCAGCACTGCTTCCATTGTCTATTTTTCCCATTCCCCGTTCCCACAGTCTCGGTTTTAAACTGGCTGGTTTATTCCTCATCATTGGTCAGGGCAGGCAGGTGGACGACAAAACCGGCAAGGAACGCTACAAAAATCCTAGCCTAATTTCATTACGCAGATGGGCGTTTAGACAGCAGATGTATCCTTTAAACTAGAAGCTCGCAAACATTGTCACTCCCGAAAACAAAACAGCGGCAATACAACAGCATCCTTCATTTCAAGTCCAGGATAATTAACCTTATTGCAGGACAGTGCCATGAATCTCTGTCACGAACTGTCATCTGGTGACATCGCGAGCATAAGTAAATATTTAAGCAAACTTGTTCTGAAGCCTAAAAGTAATAAAGTGACAGATCTTGTAAAGCGAGTATTTTGGGGAAAAAAAAAAAAACAACACAGAAAAGCCATTTCGTACTTCTGAAATATGCCTGAAATAATTGGGATTCACGCATCTGAAATATAAACTCCATCATTCATCAAGCCAAATAATAGTCTTTATATACTTATAAGCCCCCGAATAAAAATCTAAACAGAGCATGTGTGTTCAGGTGGGACTCTGGAGCTCTCCCAACAACATTTTGCTGAATAGTGAATAATATTCAGCTCAAGTATGGTTTGCTTCCAGACTTATTCACTGAGAAGCAACAGCAAGATTCTGAACAGCTGGAGGTTTAAGTAAAAAACAAAAATAGCTACAGGCTTTAACTCAGATCCAAATGGTATGAATAATAACAATAAAAAAAATACCTGGTAACTATAAATCTCATCAACCAATGTAAAAGAACATTCTAAATCTATTAATATTTCCAGAGACATTATCTCTCTGCCACCCCACTGCTTTGTGACTTGTTGTATCAGCAATATTATTTGCCTTAAAGCACGAGCTAAGTGTTTTTCTTCCCCTGTGAGGAGAATCGTCCACAACCTTCACAAGCTACAGCCCACTGCTCCCCTGCAGGAGGACTGGAGCATCATTAACAACGGAAGACACTTCAGGCACAAGTTGAGGCTCCGGCGTCTCCAGCCCTTTCTGTCTCCCATCAAAATTCATATCCTGTCACTATTCTAGGAGCAGAAAGGCTTCTCATTACAGCATCATTCCCCTCTTGCAAGAAACACTGATTGCTGCACTGGTGGCTTTGGAAGGCAAAGATGTAATTTAGCAAAATAATGTACCATGCTGATTAATTTAATGTAGCCCATGACTAATTATGGTAATTCATTACATCTACAATTAGGCTAAGTAATTTATTGCACTGCAGTCTCATAAAGCAGAGGATTTATATCGAGTTTTGAATGTCACCCAAAGGACATTTCTGTACCTTGTCTTTACTGAGGCAGAATAAGGCTGCCAGCTGAGATGAGCCCAAAAAAAAAAAAGAGGGGCGGGAAGCCCCCCACGCACCCTTCCTCTGCCGCGTTTGATGTTTGTATTGTGGGCAGCATGCAGGCGCAAGGAGGGCTGTTCTGGCTACAGCCTCCTCCTCCGCCAACTGCACCTTTGTGCACACTATTTGGCATTGCCTTCCCACTTCTTTTAAACCACGTCGCAGTTTTGTTCACCGTTGAGCCCTGGACACCTGATACACCAAACGGAAAACCTGCTGGGCTGTCCCGGAATATGATTTGGAGATGACCAAGAAAAAAAACGGAGGAAAAAACCCAACACGTTTATTGTCTGTGGGTTTCTCAGCCGCTTTTGCAGAGTACATCGCAGGCTATCTCAACAAAGGCTTTTGCTCGCCTTGGAGAGATGAAAGGGGGACATCTCCCTTCACTTCGGAAAGCCGCGACGCGCACACGGCATTATTGTGAAATACAACCTCGCCTGTACCCTGCAGTAGGGTTTGCTCCAGCAATGGTGTACTTCGGAGACCAATTTGTTTAGCTGATCACTGTCTCTTTGACGTGGCTGCAAATGTTACCTTTCTTTTTCAATCAAAAACACAGCAGGGTGTGCCATCTGTTTGGCACAGCCTTCCCTCTCTTCCCCGATGCCTTTTTGTGCAGATCATTTTACATGGCAATTTGCACGAATCTTTTATACCTTGATTTTGGTAAACATTTCTGCTTTCTTTTTTTAAGTAACGTGTCACTCTGCTGAGTATCTTCAGTGTTTAAACAAGAGGATAAAAAAGCAGTGTGAACACAGGCAGTAAAATAGAATAAAAAGTGTTTTAAAAAAATATTTTCTGAGCAAATGGCTGCCTGTCATTACATTGATTATTTAAAATAGACATGTTTACCAAGACTGGCTAACGCATTTTACACTGCTGTGTTCCACACCATTTTCCTCCTTGTATTTTACCTGGCAGGCACGGCTAATCAGAAGATTAATTTAACCATTTGAAAGACCTTTTTAAAGCAGGTTAACAAAAAAATAGCCACCGTATTAAATTGTCATTATACAACAAAAGCTAGCAGTAAAGCGGTTAACTATTTTTTCCCCAGCTCAGATGCTGCTCGGAGCAATGAAACCCCCTAAAGTAGGAACAGATGATCAGCACCACAAGCCGAAGCCACGGGGATGCTCATGGAGTTGTGAATGCTTCGCGGCATACAAATGAATTATCCTCATTCTTCTCCTGCCGGAGCATATAGGGCCAGACCTCATTAGGATTCAATATCGCTCTGCTTTTCTAATGTTAATGTTCCAGTTATATAAGAAATGTGAGAAGGGGCTACGCATGGGGGGGTGGGGGGGGAGCTAATGTCACATTTATGGTCACCACGATGCCATAATTCGGAAAGCAGAACTTCGTGTTTTTGAGGAAATTACCCTGGTTTCCTATCTTCTCTCTCAGTCCTAATGCAACATTATGTCCTTTCCTCCCTCTGATAAGTGGGTTTTAATCGTGTGCCTATCCCACAGTTGCAGCAACTGCAATAATAGGTTTTATAGCCTTTTTGTTTTTTAAAAAGAAAAAAAGATGCCGTGGCTAAACATCAGATTGTGAAAGCTCCGAGTTCATTTTGCTGTGAAAGGAAACATCACACTTTTTACATGAATAAACAACTGTAGGAGTTTTCACCATCCAGACATTAAGCCGAGTTCTTTTGTCTGGAGAGCAGCAAGCAGAGTAATGCAAACAAAACCCACCGAGACATAAAAATACAATTTATACCTTTTTATCAAGCAAAGAGAAAGTTGGTTAACGTTTGAAAAGGGAGCAGTAATGTATATTTATTGACAATTTTATTGTAATAATTAGATGTTTACACAGTCTGGACATTGTGGCTAAATCACTTCCAGCATGTTTATTTGTAAAGGGTTGTTTTCAGGGCAGTGCAGTAGGCTCATTAAGAAGACAGACTGCATTAAGATTCAAAGAAATTACTACTTCCCGGGCTTTGCCTCACTGGTTTGGATTTAAAATTAAAAAAAAGAAAGAAAAATTAAAAGCCCAACAGCAATATCATCCAAATACCCAACAGCCTAGAAATGATGGACTAAAATGGAGAATATTTTCTCCTGTAAAGGAAACTTCATCTTTTCTGTTCCAAAATAATCTGGTATTGTACATTTGAAACAATACACAGTGTTGTGGATGCCACTTCCAAGTGCCTCTTTGTGGCCGTTAATATACATCACTTCAACACTTGTGTTTATTTTTTGTACTCCAGCTAAATGACTACATGCTACATGATATTTAAGACGTATCTTCTTCTTTTTACCTTTTTTTTTTTTCAGGCAGTGCTGTTAGTTCACCTTTAGGAAGTCTTTAAGCCAGCATTTGGTTTACACACTTATTTGATGTGTAGGTGCCTTTTTTTCCTTCAGCCAGAGAAGGATCACTTTTTACTATGAGTCCTCAGAAATGTTCATTATTAACCAGGAAACTATTGCACATTTGATTTGTTTAGACAAATAAACAAGTGAAACTTTTATACTTAGTCGGAATAAATGTAAATTCTCTACAGAATCCTATTGGGGGGCTTTTTCACTCATCAATATGAAGCCGTTTGTGTGATCTGAAGTGAATTTCACACATGCTAAGAGAGGCTAAACACCAATTACAGATTTTTCTGGTTTTACAAAGGTAAGAGAAAGGAAGGCAGCTGAAACAGAAAGAGCTCTCAGGAACGCAGCCTTGATGAGAAAGTCCTTCTATATCAAGTTCTGCCCAGAAGAGCACAGCACTGCATTTAGTGCACTATCCATTTTAAAATTTAAAAACTCTTTAAAAATTAAGGCAGTAAATAGGCTATAACATTGCTCCTGTCCAAGTATGTTTCCATTACAATTAAGTAATCAATAGGCAGTATTTATTGCTGAAAGATTATGCATAAAGAGAAGCACATAAAAGGAACCTTGTGCTTAAACCTTCCTGACTTTACTTTAGCTGCTGTTTAGCTAGAAAGAATGCGGTTTTCCCCAGCAGCAGACTTGTTAAATGCCATCCAGTATGTTCTATATAAATGCTGTCTACCCCCCGCCCTCACAAATAAAAACAAAGACGATAAAAGGAAAGGATAAAGAGATGTCAGTTTGCAAAGAAAATACTAGGTTATATTTCCCGAAAGCTGCACAAGTCAACTTACAAACTTGAAATATTACAGATTTAGTTTTACAAGTCAATCACAGCTATATATTTGGCCTCGTAATTACTGTCAGTTTTGACAGGAAAGGCAATGATTTTTTTTTTCCTGACATGTGAGTTTCAATAAAACCAGGTAGCCACATCACAGAACACTTTCTTACACAGAGAATTAAAAGGACTTCTCACAGAGATAAAGAATATTGCCAGGATTAAATATATGTCATACATTCAATTACAGAGTATGAAAAAAAAAAAAAGAGGACTATCCTTACAGGTGGACCTGATCCAAAGCCCATTACAAGGATGAGAATGTTTCTATTTACTTGAGTGGACTCTGGAAAAAAATCCCTCTCTGTTCTTGGAAGAGGGGAAAGAAACAACAGACAAAACTGAAGACTATTTTTACCTTTTTCTCTATTTCCTAAGACATTTTGACACCAAAGTGGTAACCAAAAGTTAACTACCTGAGGTGAATAAATGGTTACAATTTGAAATCGTAGCTATTTTGCTGAAAAATGCATGAGTGAAGGGCTTTCCACGGCAAGTAGAATCAACCTGATGTTGCACTCAAAATTGGTTTAATATCTGGTCCAGCCAAACACGCTTTAAGGCAAAGCAAGGTATATGATACCTGAAAGAAGCCTTTAGCTTTTTTAAAAGATACTAGTTGTGGGCCAAATTAATTACTAAGGTAATGAACTAACACGCTTGTTGGGCAGGAAACTGTGAAGTCGGCTACCGCTTGGAGCCTGCGAAGTTAAAAGGGGATGAGGAACTTGTAAACCCACAGAACAGTGACATTTTTGGTACACCAGGCAAACTAGAACTAAGACTGGACTCGTATTTATTCTGCCATTTCAGAGCTGCGTCAGCTCACCGCTGACTTACAGAATTGCAGAAAACTGGCCTGGAACAGATCTTAGGAGGTCATTTAGCACATGCCCAACCCCAAGGCGGGAATCACCGTGGTTCAGTCATTCCTAGCAGGTGAGTTCATCCCCTGCAGGTTCTCCAAATCCTCCAGAAATGGAAATCACAGAAGCTCCCCAGGCAACCAACCCCAACGCTTCGCTGCCCTCGCCACTGGAAAGCTTCACCTTCTGCCTAATTTGCCTCTACCTGGGAGCAATGTAAGCCTGTTATTTCGTGGTGTCATCCAATGATTAACATGATCCCATTTAGCAAACGAGGGGTGTAAGCCTTACCGCGAACAAAAGGTCACTCAGGCATTCCTAACGTGAGGTGGAGCAAACGATAGAAATGACCACTTCAGAGTTTCTTCTACAGCTGTGCCCCGTGTCACCCACCCTTCACTCGGAAGGGGTGGAATTACACCCCAGGCAGACCGGAGCAGACACGGCGCAGGCTCCTGGCTAGGCAAGAGCCATATTTCCTGCTACTTTCAGAACGTGCAACTCCATTAAGTCCTCAGGATTGGACTTAATTATGAGAGCAATAAATTTGGCCTAGAGAAAATAGAATATACTGGGAGACATGGGGACTGTCAGTGGCCCATATACAGATGTTATAATTCTGTGTCAGTATACCCATATAACAAGATAAATCCTCATTATTACACACTTAGTCCTTGGCTGAAGGATGGAGGCACAGCCAAAGCATTCATCTGCCATTGACAGCTGTCTATAATAAAGGTTGCTGAAGGCAGTAATAATATCTGCCCCTATACAATTTATATTTGGTAGGGAAAGGGAGGGGAAAATGAAACAGATGGGGTCAAACACAACTTTTCACTACACTGGCATACAGCTGGCATACCTGTGATGTTTTCGGAAGAGTAAGTCCCCATTAATCCTGGCATAATCAATCAGACTTCAGCCCAGAGTCTACAGACCATCAGTGTGTGAACTGGGAGTTTGAAATGAGTAGCGTGTAAAATACTTCCATCTGGTTACAAGAACTGTCTTACACCAACGAGATCTTCTCTGGGCAGCCGGAGATCAGCACCACCAAAGCCATTCGCCTTGTGTTCATAATACTCCCCGTATTTGTTAAGTGCTGGGCACAGGGTGGTGCTGAACATCAAGAAATACTTCACCAATAAATTGGCATCCTATATCCAGGCGGCTAACTCATGGTTAGGGGTATCCTTTAAATCACAAAAATTAACTTTCCACAACACTAACAACTTGATTTTAAATCCTGTATTTCACATGAGTGAGGAGTTTTAGGAGCGCTTCCAACGAAGCCAAGGGAACTACGTGACTGAACGCTTACTATTGTCAATAAGGAGTTAATACTGTGCCCTCAAATTAAGAATTACCTACATAACTTTTGTTGAGGTTAAGGGGGAGTCACAGCGCTAAATTCCCTTGTTTCAAACTGTACATGCAGAACTGACTCTGCTTTCAAGACGCAGACAGTGGAAAAGACAGAAGACGTTCGTGTCATTGACAACTGTCTATGTTTCAATTTTTTTCTGTAATACCAGCAGAAATGACAACACTTAGGATGAGCAGAACATTCAAGAGCCCACAGACATAGGAAGGGCAAATGCTAGGAAGTATTATGATGAATGTAGTCTGAATAGCTGCTGTGATTTCAGTTAATACGTTTAGCAAACAGTATGTCTCCTGTTACTGCAAATTAGACAAAATTATTGAAATAATTGTCTGAATTATCACAATTAATTTATAATCAAACACTGTTTACCAAATGAAATAAATATGCTCTCAGTAGCTGGTCAGTACTCTGTTCAATGATCCCTATGAGTCAGTCTGGTCCGTTTTAGACTGAATTACCATAATACATATTCCCCATGCGTCAAATATTATGATGTCTAAGGAAGGGTATTTTGCATGAAGACCTCCTTAACAGGGGCAATATCAGGCAGAACGTGCAAAATAGAATTCCACTGAAATACATTATCTTTACCATTTAATGAAATGGTCACGCTGAAAACCCTTTGTGGTCCACGCATGGTTCTTAGAATCATCAGCTTGTCTGAGGACACGTACACGGGGACATATCACATCATGGCTTCATATGCCATTCTGTCAGATCAGGCTATAATTCAAAACGCCAGTCCACGCCTGATGAACAAACACCTGCATAAATTGCTAGCTCATTGAATTTATTAGAGATGTTCAGTAGCAACACTGCAGCTGAAGGGTCCAAGACAGTATCGAACATAGATCAGTAAGGGTCAGTTTTCAGCAAAGGGCCAGCCACGTAGGTCCTCATTCTCCACTGCTTGCCTATGTCTGACACAGACTACCACTGGCACAGATCCAGGTTCACACTCTCATGCGGGCATTTCCTTACTCTGCACCTGAAACATCAGTTTGACCCAATCCTGTAAAAAGCTGATGTTTCAGGAAGACGCCTCAGGGCACACGTTCTCCTCTTCATAATTTTGTATAAGTAAATGAATGCAGGAGTAGAGCGAAGACAGAATATTTACAGAAGTGCAAGTCATAAACATGCCTTGGTGAGAGAGATTATTTTGGATGAAGCCTCTGCATTTTGAAGTTTCACTCACCTTCTGAAAATTTGCAAAGCCCATGAGAGAAGATGCTTGTTTCCTGAACGCTGCCTTCAAAGCAGTGCTAGATACATTAGAGGGAAGGCAATTCTGGTCACGAGTCGATAATGACCTATAGGTGACCTTGGGTGGCTATCATAAGACAGTAAATAGCCGAATAGGTAATCTCAGCCTAGAAGTGGTTAAGTACCCACATCGTCTATAATGTGCCAGTCTCAGAAGCAGAAAAGAATGAATGGACAGGAAGCTGGTTAATTTATAGACCTTCCAAAACAGTTCTCATAGTTGGTAATGTGGATTGCCTATTTTTTTGTGAGGTAATGGAAATCTAGATGCTGAGATTGCCCGCGCCCCCTGCCTCCGTTTTTCATTGTCGTCTAATACCTTAAAACTAAGTCCAAAATTAGCTTGAATATAGGTGAAAAAGATGTTGCGAAAAATGAGCCTGGAGTATTTTACTGGTACAGGCAAATAAAAATTAGTGTCACAAAGACACACAGATTTTGATAAAAGGCACCTGACTAAGAGTACTATCGCAATGGGAAATGTAGGACAAGAGAAAAGAGAAGTTACTAGAATACAGCCTTTAAACAACTGGAAACATAACTTTTAAAAAAGCTAGAAATACCGTTTTTCTGTAGTAAAGGTAGTGTGGCAATTATGAGCATGCAGACATACACACCTTTTAGAAAGGAGACACCAGCACCAAAACATGATTTTAAGTCACTATACAATAAAACCAACCCCTTCCCACACATCCATGTGCATTCATGCCTGGCTGCTTTTAATTTAAATATAAGGAAAGAATGGCAGTCCTCTCGTAAGAGAGCAGCAGGAAAGGAAGAAGGTCCCTCTGCTTCCCTGGTGCCACATGACTGTTTACAGATTTCATCTTTTCCCTTCCAAACTGAAACAGGTCTCAGAGGCTGAAGACGGCCAATGAATAAACTGAGTTGCCCACGCCTGTCAGACTGTCTGCGCTCTGCTCTTCTCACGCTGACCCTATTAGATTTGACTATTAAAAAGCAGCATTGGGCCATGTCAGCTCTTGGGTGGGAGACTGCCAAGGCACACTTCTATGCTGCCGGCGTTTGAAAGATTGATAATGATCCTGCGTAATACTTTTTTTCCTTTAACCCAGGCAGTTCTGCACGGGGGTCCGTTCTGTGGTGCTACGTACCCTGTCTTGTAGCATGAGGTGTAAAACTAAAATCCCCATTGCCTGTGGCCATTAAAAATCCCGTGGCGCTATTTACAAATATGCAAGCAATTACAGCAGACTGGAAGTGGCCAAACTGGTAATTCTATTCTGCCAACATAAACCCTCCCACTGTAACTGAATGTGGATTTTTTTTTCATCTCACAGCATAAACTTTACAGTCTTGCTGTAAAATGCTCATTAGCCATCAAATACCTTTATGGAGTAGCACTTGCTTTACAATAGAGAGTGAAAGGAAATTTGTTTGAGGGGCTGTGAGACACCGAGGCTACTTTAGAATAAAAGTTCCAACACATCAGTTTGCTACAGCAGAAAATTAATAGACTGGGGTTTTAGTGGCATTTGAAACTATCTGCCTCTTCATCTACCAGGAGCTCTTCTCAGACTGCCTGCGCTGCTGTACTTTACTCTCCCACACATTGCCACAAGATGACGCTTTGGATTTTTAAGTTTTTCCTCTTAATTAAAAGACTTGTTCCTCCCAAAAGGCTGGGAAGAAGCTGACATTTCCAGTTTCAAATTTGACTCATGTTGGCATAGCTTTCAGGTGCAGAGGTTTTTCCTCTACTTTGCTTTGAACCCAGGTCCCCATTAATTTCTCTGTGTGGTAGCTGGGACTAAGCAAAATTTCAGGCAGCAGAAACAGAATTGTCTAGATCCCATCACAAAATCACTCCCAAACAAATCCATAAAAGGCTATGATATAACAATTCATGGCTTATCACCGCCTGATCTGCTTTACAATTTAAAGGGAAAATATATACATATTCCTTGGCACACCACCATAGTTGGATAAGGAAAGCGGCACCCCTTTGACCTGCACATCCTGTCACCATCTCGGCCCCCACTTTACTTCTTCCTGTAGCAAGAAGAGACCAGCCAAGTCACAATTTCATCCCAGAAGCAAGAAACACTGTGCCTACACCCAGCTCAAATCCATGATTTTAAGTCCATAGTTTGAAGTGGGTTGGTGCTGGTCCCTCACAGTAAGACACGGGATGCTGGGCAGGAAATGAACTCTCTATCAGAGATGCAGATTTGGCAGAGCACTCTTCACTGAGCTCAGTGTCAGTTTTTCTAAATAAAGACAGAATTAAGCAGACACTTGTCTGAGAAATGTTAGCTTCAGAGAAACCCTGGTAAATGAAGGTCTTGCAGTTTATCAGTACATTGTGCTATGTAAAGTGGAAAGTTGTCTATAAGGTTTCCGTGCATATGCTTATTCCCACAGTTACCTACTAATAAATTTTTCATCAATTGCAGGAGAGAAATGAGGAAAACATCAAATGGCTCAAGCAGCTGAAAAGCATGCCATTGTCATCTACCTGGGTACTTTCATCCCACGTTTTAGTATTTTACAGCTTTCCTACAGATCCCAGTAAACTTTATCAAGCCAGGACTCTGAGCTACAGCCACAACTTCGTTTTGCTTTACCTCAGACAGAAAAATGGATTTCAATCTTTTGGCTACAGAGAAGTCAGTGCCTTTCTTTTGTTTAGTTCAGCTTATGGAAATAATCGCATCTGTTTCAGAAAGAGGACAAAGAGTATCCAGCAAAAGGCACTTTGAAATCGTATTGCCTGTTTTTGAGTTACTGTTCTGAAAGCCTGATCCAGAAGCAACCAAATTCAATAGCTTCTCAGTTTCAACAGTCTTTGGATCAGGTTCTAAAGGGTTATTCTTTATGTTCCTTCTAATGCTGTGTTGTACTCAGACTTCAGAGCCAAAAAGAAGAAAGTTTTTGCATTTGGCTTTGAATATAGAATGGGATCTTAATTAGCATTCACATCCAGCTTAATTCCAGTCAAAAAAAGGTTTTATCATTAACAGAGGAGGCAAAAGGTAAGTTGATGCACATCACATCTCTAAATCTCATCCATAGATCTCTGTGATGGAAGAACCAGCGCGTGCACTACCATCAGTACACGCAATTAGCGGCAGCATGCACAAAGAGGCATATCCTAACTAGATGCTGGAAAAAATATGTGAACCAGTTATCTGTATACAGAAGTACATGAAAAAATACTAGAGAGTGGCATGATTATATCCGGGTGCCTCTGCTATAAAAAGCATTTGTATTACCCTTACTTCTCTGAATAAATTCAAATGACAGCCCCATTTCATTTCTTCATTCAGTCTGGAGGCCAGATGGCATTAGAATCATTTACTTCACCTTGTTGTGCTTAATTACTACAATCAACACACTATTTTCCAAATTAATCATAACAAAGTAATTTCATTAGTAACACAGCAGGCTGTTGAATTATTAGCATCATAACAGTTTGCAAACAATTAAACTTTATTTGAACCTTAAAAATTTGCAGAGTAGAACATTATTGTAAGATCTAATGGCAGTATAGTACAAATCCAGAACAGAGCAAATAATCAAGTAAAACGCTGTACAAAATATGACTTACAATCACCTTTTAAAAAATTGGCTGTCTTACTGTTCACGGAAAGGCAAGTGCAACCTCAGTGAACAAAGAAAACAAAGCAATCAGCATTTTCTACCACTGAGTTTTGTTTAAGCAGCATTAACCGAGATTTTCTTATCCAAAAAAGGTTATGGTATTTGCACAGATTTAAAGCAAACAATTCTTCCGTGGTCCTTTGCTGGTTTATTCCAAGACACTTCAAGTGACTTTCAGGACATCTTTCACGTTTGGAATTTTAAGGCAGTTTGTTTACTGCCCCCCCCCCCCCCCCCCCCCCC
>JAVKLA010000073.1:8203554-8278681 GCA_034782735.1 Sagittarius serpentarius | reverse complement strand
GACGCCCAAAAGCAGTGGGCGGTGTTGGAATCCCGAGTGACATAATTAATAAAAAGACATTGCGGTGGGCAGATTTATTGCGCTGCCATGTTAACAAGAGAAAAGGAGCTTTTCTAGCCGTGGTATTAACGCTTCATATTCTGTACACAATCCACAAGTACACTTGATAAATTAAAGTAGTAAAAGATCTGAAGACTATAATCTATCATTTTAATGCTTCATTGATAACGTACAGAATCAATTCCAATGACTATCTCTGTTCAAAAAAATTACAACAAAACTCTGTACCCTGTTTGACTCCTATTAGAATCCAACGTACCATCAAGCACCGTACATTAGCTAACATAAAGCACAACAGCCGAGTTTGCCGAAAGGATCTAATTCCGACTTCAGACTAACGTTACCTTTTAACCCACAGTGTTTCCAGGGCCCGCCTGAAGCGTAAACAGCACCAGCAACTACACGGGGACCTGCAGAGGCTCAGCAATTCGCAGACTGGCTTGACCTGCCCCTTTGGCAGATTAAGGGTCTCACAAATCAAGTGTGTGGGAGGATTCAAAAAAGTTGATCTTGCAGGCTAATAGTAAAGCGCATCTCCGAAACAAGAGTACTTAAAGTATTAACTCTGACTTGCCCAACCCCTTGTCCGCAAGTGATAGTATTTTATGTACTTTTTTATCTTTCAGCCGATGCTTTCAGCCACAAAGTTCTGGATTTGACACTAACACTGCAGGTAGCTGTTACTAATCCAACTCGAGCCAAAGATGTCTGTGGCACAACTTGTATCAGAAATTCCACATATCAACAAGGTATCCAGATGTGACTCTGTGAAAGTATCTGTAAGGTACAGATAAAATATTTCACACTACCGCAAACAAAAATCATTCTTGCCTGCCATTTAGCTCACGTCGACTTAGCAAAAATTGTGGGGTTTAATACATTATCGTTCTACAAATTTTCACGTAATTCGTATCTCCAAGTCAGAATGGTATCAGAGCAGTATTACCACACAGGCTGATTTATTACACCAGCAAAAGAACCAAACCTTCATTCTGTGGTAGCAAAATATTAAGTATCAATACAATACTAAATATATGAGAAAAATAAATCATTGGCGAAAACACAATACAAAAACATTTGGACGCAGAATACCCTGAAGACTTGCAATATTGCACATAAATTTCCCTTGATTTTCCTAGGAAACTGCACAAAACGTACAGTGAGCATTAAAAGGTTAATGCATGCATGAACTGAGTAATAGTTTTCTACTTTTGAAGCTCAGCTTAAATTTTCTAAATCTGAGGAGCAGGAAAACATAGCCAAATCCCCTGACAGAACACAAATCTATAGCCATACAGAGTGCTGCTAATACGCTTAGGAAAAGAGCAACAGGCACTATTTGGCGGCTTGTGCCCCATGTTAATTACTATCTATTTAATTTCCTAGCATTACAATTCTATAAGAAGTGGCTAAGAAGAACATTTCCGTGGAATTATGATCAATTACAGTTTTTAATGTTTAATATACACACGGCAACGATCTGACTACATTCAACTGAAACCACAAAACGTGTACGGCAGAATCTTCTTCTTTCAGAGGCCGGGTCTGTAAGCTGCAGCTGCACACCACTCTTGATTTCAAGTGCAGATTTCTCCTGATTAGGGAGAGGGAAGTTGGAAGTTCATCATTAACCAAAAAACCTCAAACATGCATATCAAACGCAGCCCAAATATCTATCCCCTTCCACAGTTTTCTGCACAGACACAAACATACATATTACTAAAGTAACAAAATTAACTAGAAAGCACACCAATTTTATTTTACTCCCCCCCCAAAAAAAAAAAAAATCTGGAAAAGGAATGTAGTTATAAGATACATCATCTTCTGTACACTATCGTTTAATATTTCATACAGAATCCCAGAAAAAGTGCTTTAATTGAACCTTCAATATATTTTGCCATAATCTTTATGTTAACAGGACTCCTACAAAGGTTCCAGGAAAGAAATACTTATGAAACAGAGAACAAGGGAACATATAAGCCATTACAGAAGATTGGATTAAAATGTACTTACCCAGGCCTCTCAAATATCATACATCTCCATTATGTAGGCTTTAGGCACCAAGCCAATGGTTCCCTTCATTTCTCCTACCCACCAGCCAAATCTATTGTACTCCTAATTGAAAACAATATGCAATATTAACCTTTAGTCTGATATAAATGCAATAGAGTTTTGTATGCATCTCCTTATGGATGCTTTCGCTAACATACAGTTATAATCATTTCAACTGAAAATTAAAACGTACCTTTTTGTTAGAGGCATTCACATGCAAAGTTAGGCAAAGACAGAAGTTAAATTTTTAAAAGGCCAGGCACACGCAGGAGAATTTCTTAATTACGGCCACGTTTCTCTGTAACACCTACTAAAAATAGCCGACCTCTCCATCCTCTATTCATCACAAATATAAAAACCTTGTCTTTGTAGCTAAAATCTAATAGCACAATGTTGACATATAAGAATAAACCAGGATTCTTTCAGTATCACAAGGCTAAACTCTAAAAAACTTACCGTCAACTTACTTTAAAAACCACTTCGCTCAGATGTGAAGGGAACACTATATATCTAATACATAATCTCTTTCTATGGACAAAGTCTACTATTGCTTTAGGCTTGCAGGAAATTCTACGGCAGATCTCATACGCCTGACAGATGACTAATGTACTTTTGTTTGAAATTTGTTTAGGCTTAGTGAGATAAATATGAAACAAAATGAATTATAATAGTTTAAAGAAATAATATCTTCCAAAAGCAATACCAAGTAAGAGTATTGTGGGATCCAAATTTAATTTTTTTCCTATGAGGTAAATATTTTAAGATCAATCCTAACAGCAGTTCAATAAATTGTAACAGCTGAAATTGCACACACACATATATTGAGTTACAAATGAAGCATTATTAAAACAGAGACCCCATTCAAAATTGAATGATTAGTAAGATAGAAAATTACTTTGGAACAAACATGGAAAATACAAAATACACAGATATCTCTGATAAGCAACATCTGCTTCCTGCTACTCTGCTCTTCTGAGAAATGCAAAAGGCTGTAGGATTTTGAATTAATGGTCCTACCGAGATGAAGCTATTATTTTGACTGTGGAAAAAGTTTTTCGGTTATAAATAGCAAAGTGGAGCTTAAGGGTTAATGGAGTTTCATTAGAGCCCGAGCTATAATGATTTGCTGCTGGCATATCTGGCCTGGTCGAGAGTTCTCTAGGGTCCTATGAGGTGCTTAGTGTACTTAGCTCTCCCTGGGCTTAACTACGATGAAGCCCTGTTGATGGCCCACTTTCATGTGGGCCCAGGCACAATTTTTTTTTTTCCTTTTGCCTTTTCTTGTTTTTTAAACACGCTTGCATGCAGGCATGCATGCGCTTTTACATTTTCTTATTGTAGAAGGCTGAACACCAGTCTTAAATTAAACATTTTCTTCCTTCTCTTCACAGTGAATTGGTGATTTAAAAGGTTTTATCCTACTATCCATAAAATACTTCAGTAGGTGTGATTCAAAGAAAATCCACATAAAAAGCAGCAGGCAAACCTTCATTTATGACGTGAACACACAAAAATGAAAGCTGCAAAAATAATTCCGCCTTCTTCCCCCTTCCACTGCAGAACAGACTGCTGGGGATGGGTCTGGTCTGAAAGTCCAGAGGTATCTGAACCTGGTCTTCAGTGCAAACTGCTCTCCACAGAAGTTAAGAACTGCTCATAGTGTTTCCCATGGGGGTACACATTACACCCCACATCCTTGAAGGCTAAATAATATCCTGAGGTTTATAATGTTCCAGATCAGCCTGTTTAAAAATCTATGGTTTATCTCACAATGCACCGGTTAAATATACAAACTGGATTTCTAGACTGAAGTGGGAAATCGCTGAAAGGAGCAGTACGCACGTATACTACTGGAATCTCAGCAATAAATCTCTCAAAGAGAAAGCAACAAAAGATTCTTAAGCTGTTACATAGAACTCGTGAAGTGACTGACAAGAGCGATTAAGCAAGTTTTGCTAGACATCAGCCAAAAAAACAAATAATACATGAAACGAGGGAAGTAGCTTAGTTAAGCGGTCATTAAATTACATATGACAAATGGCACTGAAAAAGCCTGTGGACTACATTATCCATTGAAAATGTCCCACTTAGCAACACTACACAAACGCAGAAACAATTGTTTTTAAAGAAACAATTCAGATAACTCAAATTAAAATTAAAAGCATGCTGCTGTTTTGAAAACTTTCTGGGTTTTGCTTCTTACTAATACACCACTTACTGCTCTGGCATGAAGCTAAGTGAGAAGATGAAATGCATGTTGATGTAACAGACTAGTAAACTAATTTAAGGATTCGCTGCAACCATTATACCATACAGACAATACTGCAACACAGAAGCTTTTACTTTACATTACTATTCTTTGCATGGGTCTCAAGAGCAACATGAATCCCAATTAAACTATCTGCAGTCTATAGAAGTCTGAACAAAAATATAATGCAGATACCTGGCTACCAAGAATATGAAACTTTAATCTCAGGTTTTAGAATAATTAGACAACGCTCCCTTTTAAACTGATTAAAGTACAGGCATTTCTCTTTAAACTCCTAACCTCTCCTTTCTGTCCTCAGTACCACAAAAAAGTGCTTACTAGTCAGGCAGATAAGCAGTCCCCACCAGTCCTTTCTTGAAGTCACATATAAAATCCAAATTGATGTATTGTTTCTATCAACGTTATCAATTATAAACTCCTTCATAGCAATATAATTTAATTAATACAATGCTGTTGTGAGGTCCATATGTCTATTACTGCTGCTTAAGATGTGTAGAATGAAAGTCTAAAGCCCACATTTGTGGGAAATAATGATTAATACGCAGAAGGATATGAATACAGTTAGGATTTTTATATGAATTTTTTAAGAGTTGGGAAGCACGGTGCTTTTGCAAGCATCAGCTTCAGATCTCAGGTACCACTGGGTTTACCATCTGGTATCCCTCACTGCATTCAGCTTCTAACACCACTGCTAACATAGGCAAGCGACTATACTTCAGAAGGACTGATAAAATAATAAAGAGTCCTTTAATCTACAGGAAACCATTGTAGTCAATTTATAAGAAATATTGCATCCCTTTGTAGGATGTGTAATTATTTTCTATTAATCATGTGCTATAAAGCTACATTATGTGGTTATTCTGTTATCACTAGAAAGAGGCCTGCAGTCAGCTCCTGACAATGTTAGGTAATTACTAACACAAAGCTTCTTTCTCCTTATGTAGAAATGCTATCAAGATCCAGAGGTGCTGTGATGCTCGCTGTATGAAAATAACTCTCCAAAGAAATTCAATAACTGCAAAATGAATTGCTCCAAGGCAAATAGAGGGATAGGAGAGGGGGGCAGGGCCAGATCCAGCCGCCCTGCAATGAGGAGAATGCACAAGTGTGAGGCCACGGCTCTGCCATGTGACGGGGAGCACATTTGCCATACCGGGCCATGTTAGGCAGGGGCGGGGGAAGGAAGGGGCCACCGCAACCCCTGGAAGACAAGCGCCAGGGCAGTGGAATATATTATGCCAAATAATACAAAACAACCACCTTAACAAATGACCAAAGGCTTTCTAAGCTACTTCTGTGTTTTCGCTGTCTGCAAGAGTGGATTTTTTTTTTCCCCCTAGCAGAAATTTATTAACCAACGTGAAGTAATTTCACAGGGCAGCAAGGAACAGGTTACGACTTAACATTTAACATGCTGGCAAAACACTCTATACAGCACGCTATGATAGCGAGGGGAAAAAAAATCCCATCACGTTTTACAGGCTACTTAAATGCTCTCAACTGAACACGCTGTGAGCAGATGCCTCTCCTTGTCCCCATCCCACCCGTTTCACTGCACTGATGTCTATGTACCTGTGACTCCACGAGATACTGATCTTAATTTTTTGCACTTGGGGAAAACACAGTAGGTAGAAATACACTACCTGTTTTTTACAGGTATCTTTTAAAGTCAAGATTTTTGTACTACATAGAAGAGAATTTCAATATGCAAGAAAAGACAATGTTTACATGCAAGACAATTTCCAGAACAGTCTCTACCATTAGAACACATCCTCTGCATAAATGAGGATCTCCAGATGCTTTGCACCATATTAACTTCTACTGACTTCAGCAAAAGTTGAGAACATCTGGTCCTTGTGCAATTAGTCCCTATTGTTCAATACATATGGTATGTTTTTTGTGTTTGTGGTGTGGGTTTTATTTGTTTTGTTTTTTAAAGAGAGTTGCTGAAAATCATCATTGTGTTTCAATGCCTTGAAGAAAACAATGCAGTTATGTTTTTTTAAAATACAACTCAAGTGTGAGAATTCAAGATTCTTCTCCTGCCCTCTTCCAGTAGCACTGTAAGTAATATTAACTTATGGGCTGAAGATCTGCAAACTTTAAAACTGAAAAGCAAGGCATATCTATAGCCTTGTTGGGGTTAAAAAAAGTAGCCTCTCCCATCAAGCTAAAGGTGTGCGGGAAGCAGGGAGAAATTTTTTTTTTTAAGACTACCCTGGGGGGCAATTTTGGCAAGATAGTATTTTAAAACACCTCTAATTCATCCAAGAGATTCAGACTAGCTAAAAAACTTTAGAACTTCCTTTGATGTAATTGCTGAATGATACACTACCAACCAGGGAGCATTTTTGGCACAGAACAGCATTTTCTCTAAAAAGCAGAAAATGACAAATGTTTTAGATAACTGAACGAGACTTCTTCACAGGTAGTAGAGTTGCTTTAAGATAGCAATAAAATGGTCATCCTTAAGAATATAAGCCTCAGATTTATTGTATGGTTGTGCTATTAGGTTTTATTTCCTGCAACGACACGAGACAAAATAGACACCAATTAAAGAGTTCCAATATAAATCAGGGTAAGCAGACTGAATTCTGAACCAAACTGGCCCCTGAAAACACCCTGGAATGACAGAAGGGCCATTTCATTTTCCATTAGATGACACAATGCCAAATATTTTCTAATCAGGTATGTAAATGCTTACATATTATCAGTATGCAAACCAACAGAGCTAGAGTCACTTTGCATTAATCTATCTTAACTAACCTTCCATTTAAAGGCCTTCGCTCTTACGTTTAGCCATGTATCTATTTTTTTTTTTCTGTAAGGAATATACCTAAACAAGCCAGAAGAAGGGAAGGTACAACTTAGTATTGCACTTTAGTTTTGATTAGAAGCATCCCTCTGAAGTGAATCTCCCAATGCTCCCACTTTCCCCACCCTGGCTCACTTTGCAGAGCCATCAGTCTCAGAGCACAGACACTACGTTTCTTTCAGATGAAACTAAAATGGAAGGAAGATGCACTTGAATGTGCTCCAACCACTAACATGTTCTCCTTCCACAAAACCAGGCTAGACCTCTTCGGTTAAACCCCTTTGAAAAGGCACGGTGTGGATGCCGGGGCCTCAGCACTAAGTGTTTCACTCTGCAAATCTACTCTATTGGTACTCCCAATTTGATAAGGCAGACACAGGCAGTATGGTCATGGAAAGAGAAATTACTGTTAAATACAGATCTTGGTATGATCAGTCAGAAAATAGCCTGACAAAAAAACCCCTCCGGATTTTAGTATGCCGCTCACATCTTTTTCAAAAATACCAAATAAATACATTTTATGAAGATTAGACAGATAATGTACAAAACACACTGATTATGAAACAGCTGCACTGTTAAGTTGTACTTTATTTCACAAGCAGCAACCTGAGCTATGGAGAGTTCTTTGTTTGTCTTCTCACTAAGCAAAAAATACAGGTTGAGATGTGAGCATTTTAACCAGTTTAGCAAACATGGGCATTGATAGAATTTAAACAAAGCAAGTGGAACAATGTGTTACATGTAAGTTTCTAGGTGAATGCCTTTTAGAAGAATGAGCAAGGTTTCAGTTCGGCAACATTTACTTCCTAAAAGAGGTAAGCATTATGCAAAGACAAATCCCCCATAATTTGCTTTAAACTGAGTATCAAAATTCAATGTTAGTGCAATGAGCATGATTTGCATGCTTATGCTCTGATAATACAAATACCTATGCCCAACTAGTGTAATTACTGTAGAAAAGCATGTTTTCCTTGTTTTGAAGGTGCATTCAAAAACTATTTCAGCTATTACCTAAGTATTTATGTCTGTTGTGGCTTTTGTGTGGCAGCAGTTCTGTGGGCTCTTACAAAAATTCTCCCACACTGGAAATGTACAACCACTGAATAAAGGGTAATCTAGATACCAAGTTAACACTCTACTTTTACGGAAAATTTTAGAGCAAAGGGTTAAGTCATCGATGCGATTTCCATGAATCATAAATACCAGAGTGAGCAGCATTATATTGCATTAGCATGTACTGAAATAACAACAGGGAAGGCGAATTCCAGTTTGAGACATAATTTCTGATTTTGAAGTATTATTTTTTGTTTTAATGCAAATATAAATATAAATAAGATGGCAATTAAATTAGCTTAAAAGTCAAGAAATGTCAGTAATTCCACTAAGCAGGTGCCTCCAAACAACTAAATAAATTTCCATTACTATGTGCATTTGGCTGATGAAACTATGGAATTTCCCAATAAAAAACATGCACCTAAAACAAACAAACAAATACTGCTAGTGCTGCACTTGCATAAATTGTGCATACCAAACTTAAAAAAAAAAAAAAAATAGAGCTACCTCCACTCACAGTTGTCTTTGTTTCTGGAAACTGATTTCTTGAGTAGAGCTATGGAATATTTATAAAAAGGATTCTTATGTCATGGTTTGTTTCCCCATTTATCATATGGGCTTGAAAGCAAAGGAAAGTCCGTAAATGAGCAAGAGTTAAGAGCAATCATCCTTTTAGAAAACAGGACACCCAAGTATTGCATTTCTAATAGTCAATATTAACTAAGAAATCTTATTAACGAGTCCCTCCATCAGTAAGGCTAGAAAATGTTTTCTACCTCATAGCAGGAGAGGGCTATATAGTTTTCTGAAAGTTCACGATTCACAGCATAAGTTATAAAAGCCACTTGAATATTCAAGAATATAATAAATTAAAATAATAATATCATGAGTTTATCTGTACGATACATTGATCTGAAAAGTTAACTATTTTTTTAAAATAAAGTGAACAAGTACTGTTGCAACAGTTCTGCTAATTCTGCTCAGATTAAAAACTCAACTTTTGAAGGAAATTCAAAGGTAGAAAAACCTAGAAAAAAGTTGGGGGGGGTTGTTTGTTTGTTTGTTTTGTAAGAGCCCACAGAACTGCTGCCACACAAAAGCCACAACAGACATAAATACTTAGGTAATAGCTGAGATAGTTTTTGAATGCACCTTCAAAACAAGGAAAACATGCTTTTCTACAGTAATTACACTAGTTGGGCATAGGTATTTGTATTATCAGAGCATAAGCATGCAAATCATGCTCATTGCACTAACATTGAATTTTGATACTCAGTTTAAAGCAAATTATGGGGGATTTGTCTTTGCATAATGCTTACCTCTTTTAGGAAGTAAATGTTGCCGAACTGAAACCTTGCTCATTCTTCTAAAAGGCATTCACCTAGAAACTTACATGTAACACATTGTTCCTCTTGCTTTGTTTAAATTCTGTCAATGCCCAAGTTTGCTAAACTGGTTCATAGTTACTTCTGTTGTACTAATGATCTCATTTCTTCGAAATAAAATAGTCACTTTTCCCCTAATTTCTATAAAGGTATGTGAAAAGCAGGTAAAAATATATTGTTTTGGCATACCTGTTGCTGGGAGAGACAAACACCTATCTTATCACGTTCGTCAGAACAAGCTATACCATTTATATTTCACTGTAAAACAAAGAACTATTACATGTTGCACAAATATGCTCAGTATTTTGTTAATGCTTCACCCTTACTACTATAATACTGCTATACCCGTACTTACTACTTTATGAGCAAAATGTGATTTTCAAGAGTAATGTTCGTACCTGGCTGACATATGATAGAAAGGCAATAAAGCCATAGCCAGGTTCAAGCTGAAGCTGAATTTATGACACCATTTTGGATCCATACGCATCGCCTCCTGTCAGTACCTGCATCTCTCATTTTCAACCACTAGATGGTGTGAAAAAGTAAAAAAATTGCCAAGGATTCCTGCCGACTGCCACAAAATCCAAGTATTAATGTAGCGGATTAGGAAATATTTTTTGAGGAAAAGTCTTGACCCACTTCAGGATGGTTAGGTTCACTCTTCCTTTGGTTCTATTTTCACTTACCAGATGAAGAGCTCGTAAATGATCAGACCTTGAAACTCAATCAAGTGGAGGGTTAAGATGGATAATTCTCTGGCACTTTCCCCTCCCGGGACCCTAAATTCAGAGCTGACAGTAGTGGCCAACACTCATTTTTCTGAAAAAAGCTGCAACAATCTTTAAGTGAAACAGGGCTGAATTTTCTGGGCTCTGTTTTGGAGTAGAAATCATTCCCAAAGAGAGAGAGACTATATATCTGGAGCAGCAGCAAGCCTGTTTCAAGGACTGATTATGGATTAATCATGGCATGACCACAAGACAGTTGATATACAGAGGACAGCTTAAGCTACTGTTTTTCTATTCTGCACCATTTTTTAAATTAAATTTCTCACTCTTTCGGGGAAGGAGTAGCAAATGATTTTTTCACCTACAAGCTGAAGATTAAGATTTTATAGTCCCCATACTGTATCAGAAGAGCACAACCCACAAAGAGGCCAAACTCAAATAGTGGAATCCGTTTGTTCATGGCCATTTTGGGGGAGGGAGAAGGGGAAGAGGTGGTTATTTTCAATTAGTACCATTCTTCAGTGCTGTATAACTGCTTGAAAGTCTGCCCAATCCAAGAGAGTTATCCGGCCTTTAGTAATGCAATTCAGTTATTAGTCTAAGTGACAATGAGATACCTCAAAAGACATACATGGTCACATTACCATTAGTAATATATCTTCTATATTTTTATATAGGACTACCTTTCTATCCATAAATCTTAAATTTATTTAAAGAGAAGCTGTTACATTTATTATCCAGAAACACTGCAGCTAAAGGTATCACAGAAGATTTAAAGCAACTGTGACAAAACTGAAGAGTTTGAAATTCAGACAAACAGATGCCTTTAGCTTTCATGCACCTACTTGTATATTTCAATGAGCTACAATATCTTTGGCATTAATTATACTGAACGGCAATTACATCTGAGATATATCCTACATATATTTTTAAATGTGTTTTTTTCAATGAGAACTTTAAAAGCTCAGCTTTTTTCTAATATGTGGGGAAAAGAGAAATTTCCTTTGATTAATTGTTCAGAAGTAGACTTCAACGGACCATGAGATATACATTTTTGGAGAGGCTTTGTTTTTGTTGGGGGGGTTAAGGAAAAATAAGAAAATTAACCAACATTAAAGTAGAGTAAAATTTCATGTTTATACTGCTTATCATCACTTTAGATGAGAGGAATTACATTTCTCATTTGCTTTGCAAACAGGAAAGCAATAAATTAAAAATGCCCAAATCTGTCAGAGCAAACAAATTTGGAATCTGAACTGTCAGAACAATTATAATATACATACAAAGATGAAAGCATAGTTCAAAAAAGCAAACCATCTTCTGTAGCAAGATGCCCAAAAAGTCAGAATCAGCACAGTCAGGAACATAAAACAGGAAACAAAAACCATAACTTACACGATAATTTAAAATTCTACAAGGTTAACTTTTACAAGGAGAAAGCACATTGTCTCCTGTTAAATCAGTTAACAAATGGTAGCCAAGATTTAACAAGTAAATAAACATGCTTTTAAGTTAATTCCTGTTACATGGCTATGTTTTAAATGTGATTATAGTTCATTTGACAAAATAATTAATTGCAGTGAATATCTGATTGCAAACAAAGGATTTGAAAGGGAGTGCCAGTTTCCCCCCATAGAACTGTGGGAATGTGCCCTTCTGCTGTGGCTCTCTTTTTACAACTATGTAGCTCCAGTAGCATCCCGTACCTTGCTGAGAATGTAGATAACATCACCCCGTTTAAATGTCAGCTCATCAGGCACATCTCCCGTGCAGTCCCACAAACCTTGGTAGAAATTGGCATAATCGGTATTTTTGCTCTCTGCAAAGAAAACGACATCTAATTACAAAAGGATAAAGACTTGAGGGACTAAAGTTACTCTTTAAATCTCCAGATAGTATAAAGCAATTTATTAGTGCACACTTCTTACTCCTCTTTTTAGAAACAGTTCCTTCACACCACAAAAGCAAGTGGAAAACAAGTTTAATGTGCAAGCCCTTCACTGGCAAGTTGTATCACTTAAAGACATGTAGGTACAGGTTTCCAAAGCATTTTCCAGCTGCAACTTAAAGCAGCTAGTTTTCCTCTACTAATATATTTCCAGCAAGCCATATTTGTATCTCAACTTGAAACTGATAAAATTGCTAGAATATAATGAAGAATAATCTGTGAAAGGAAGCCAAAGTATTTTGTGATACACTCCCCCTCCCTCTCCTGTTCCAACAAAACTAAATAACTTCTCTGAGAACCTTTGAGATAATCCTTGATTTTTCCTTCTGAAATATTGGAGAACTTGGAAACTGTTGCTGAAGCTGCATTTTAAAAATATTTGTGTCAGCTCCAGTTTAGGACATTAAGCTCTGGCTAAACATGCAACTACACTACAGTCATAAACTCATCCTTCTAACAGCATAAGCACAATGGATGTCCTGTGTTCAAGCTGCCATACAGACCATTAACTGATTGATTATTTAGCACTCTTTGCTCTGTAATATGGCAATAACACAGTAATAAATGCTTTGTCATACACTTACAATACAGAGTACATCTACTGAAACACAGCACTTACACACAGTTAAATACACTGGGTGCTTCTGTTACACTGCAAACTATTTCCTGTTTTTAATTCCATGAGAATGGAGTGTGATGAGTTAATGCAAAAAGAATGTAAGCAATACCGCTAAGATGACCAGTTACATTATGTATACACTAACCAGACAGAATGTATATGTACTAATAATTTACATCACTGGAAAGCTATCTTCTAATTCTGATAACATAAATATCACTGAACTGGCTGGATCAAGGCTGTCATCTTAGTTTTGTTATATGATCCTTGAACAGCAGGCTTGCTGGTTATTCCAACATATACCAGTTACATTTGCATGTCGTTAGCACTCTCCACCATTATTTATAGTTTACAATTTAATCATGATTGGTTTACTTTATTACCAAAAAAATCCTGCTAAAATATCAAGTACCAAGCGGCAGAAAGTGTCACGCTATTAAAAAAAAAAAAATACATAGCTGTATTCAACTTGTGTTTACCTATTTTGACAAATACTTAGATTTTAATACTCTCTGTATGAGCAGGAAGAGCTTGTTTTCTCTTTATCCATTTCAGTCCGTGTTCTGTGCAATCTTGTTTTGGTGGCAATACTGTCATAAGGCTAAATATTCACAACCTTGAATCTAAAGCTGCTGTGCAAGTTAGCCACCATTTAATTTTCTATAAACGGGTAATTAGTAGCTACTACTTGCTACACAGCACTAGGGGGAGTTCTGACTACCAAGGCACAAATCCTTCCGTCATCCCCCCAAAAGCAGCGCTACATACACACATACAAGCTCCCGACCATTCAGAAATACAAGATATGGTTATTGTAAAATGCATAGACAGAATAATTTCAAGAGGAAAGCGGAATCAGTTTGAAATGTTGCACCTCCAAATTTGGGCCCTTGCCATTTGTCAGCTCACCAATTTAGCATTAGACAATTATAAACAGTAACAGAGGTTAGCGCCAAATTAATTTGTGATAAATATTAAATCAGAATCTCTCCTCAGTCTTTTCATACCGCACTGATCATAGTTCCCAGCTCTATCTCATAAAAAATAATGTAAAACTATTCAGCAGTTGTCTTATTGACTTGGTTTAAAATACATTAATCAGGACTTTTACTTCTTCAGAATCACACTGAAATGAATCATGACTTTTCACACTGATCTTTATCACTTTGAGGTCTGTTCTTAACTTTATGTGCCAGAAGTAACTCCTGTTAACACTAACGGGAGTTACATGGGGAACATGAGCAAGAGAAAAGATTCCACAGTGGGTGAGACACATCTCGCCCAAGACGTTCATCATGAGCATTTAATTAAGCCTTAAAGTGGGAAAGCAATTCAACTAATAACACAGCAACACTGGAAAAGATGCATTTTAAAATAAGCTTATTAATACAGTGAAGATGTTGCCCAAAGACTAACCATGGCTCTGTGCCCTCATATGTGAATTCAACACAAGACAGAGTCGTTTAAATCAGAAAGCCACATTTCTCCAAAAACCATATACCAGTATACCAGGAGGACAGAAATGAAAAACAGGGAGAGAAAGTGCCAGTGTAAGTTTGTGCACAACTATGCTGGTCTTCCAACAAGTGTTACTTTCAAATTCTAAATCCCCTCTCATATCCATCAGCACAAGTTTCTCCAAATTCTGTAAGTGCAACTACACATGCATAAAAGCCAACTGTAAATTTAACTTCAGAATCTATACATCTAGAGGGCAAAATGCTTCATAAAATGCTTCACAAACACAGAGGCAGAACAAAAGAGAAGCTGCAAAAACCTCTGTAAAACACATTCTTTCTTACTTCAGCCCCCCTTTCAGTTAGAGAAGACCCTGCCAAATTTCATTTGATTGTCTCTGAAGAACTGAAGAAAACCAGGAGACCTGCGTAAAGGAATTTGGTATTTACAGTTATTTGGAACTTCTTAAACACATGTAATACCTGGAAACAGTTGGTGTATTTAGCATCAAGAACTTATGTGCCCATTAGAGTTCAAAATCAAAAGGTATTGATTTGCTGGCATTACTCTGTCACAATTACACTCTCTTATACACTGTGAAATGTTTTGTGCCTTAAAAATACTATGGTGACATAATTGCTAAACTAAAGTCTATCCTGTTTCGAAGGCACGGTCACTTAGGCCACAAATATGAATAACACGTGATTAAAAAAAAAAAAAAAAATACGTAGCAGAGGATAGAAAGCCAATTGTTTTTGTCTACCCACTGCTTCTAATATTACCAATCAGAAGAAATGGCTGAGCAGGATTTTGGATAGGTTTGTTTCTCCAGGAAATACTTCTTTCATTCCAGGACAGCTATCTGGATCAACAACTATCCAACATTTTCCGACACTCTTCCACAAAGAATTCCTCATGGTTTTCTTCTGCCATCTCTGTTTTTTCCAGTAACAGTAATAGGAAGAACAGATATTTTTGTCCAATATACTGATGAAAACACTTCAGAGTTTATTTGACAGATCAAACAGAAATGGCTGCCAGCCTTCCCGACAGTAGGCTCAGACTACTTTTTTCACTGAAAAATACTGGCACCTGACAAAACATGCTTGAAGAAAGGTGAACAGTTCAGGTGAAAAAAATCTGCTAAGTATATCACTCAAGCATGCACTTCAAATATTGTAGACTGTTTAAAACTTAAAAATGCCCATGGATTACTCAAGGGGGTAAAAAAATTATAAGAATATTCTAACAACCTCAATAGACAGAAAAAACAAAACCTGGAAAAATGGATTAAGAGTACATATTTCAGGGGGATTTAAGTGTGCTGTCCCATTGCAGCCTAAGCCAATCTAACTGCAGGCTGTTCCATTCCTGCCCCCTCCCTTGTGCCAATTTTGGCATTTGCCGTTTCTGAGCACAAACCTGGCAGAAAACTAAACTGACAAAAACAAAACAGGAATTACAGCCCAAGTATGGAAATGCACTACTTAAAACATTAGAATAAATGTGACCGTGCCTGATTCCCACTGATCTTCCATTTTAACATTGATGGCATCTAAGTTAGCAAACCCTACTATGGTAGTGACTTAGAGCTAGTAGTTCTATTATCTGCTTACGCATTGCTGGTGGAATGAAGAAACATGCATGTATGTTTTCCTTTCACCCCTGTGGTCCACTGCCCAGGACGTTAAACAGCTTGCTGTTCTGATTCATATTCCCTGACTCTTGATCAGATTCTTCAAAAGTTTATAGCATCAGATTTGAAGATTACTAGTCTGGGCTATTTAACAATATTTGAAAGAGGTGGACTTCTGGAAAATTACTGTATTCCCTTTTGGTGATGATGGGCCCAGTATTTACCATATTGAAGTCTTAAAGACGGAGAGACAGGTGAAGTTCAAAATTAACGCTACCAGAACGACCCTGTCTTACACAGGTGATTTAGACTCTGTGTTGAGTCTCAATGCCCAGATGAGACATACTCTGTTAAAGAACAGTTAATTTGTTTGTTCTGATGATGTCCTAAACTGCAAAGAATGTCTGTTAATTACTTGCCCTTCTTCCCACATGCCAGAAAAAATATGAAATAAAAGCAAAATAATTGTAGTGTATTTATTTGGACTCAACCTCTAATCTAGCCCAATCTGTTCAGTATAATCTTTCTCACTTCCCTTCTCCTATTGCTCCTTAGTTACTCTAAAATCAAGGTATTTACACTGAGACAGCACAGAACATGACACTTACTGAAACAGTGATTGTGGAAATGATAATGGGTAGATAGTGGTAGCAAAAAAGATGCAGCAAGCCGTATTATATATATATGTGAGAAATTCTTCAGTGCTTTGGTATTTTTAAATAATTAGGTCACTAGCAATTGACATAAAGCTATCCAGCAGCAACAGTCAGCATCAAGACTGAAGGAATAAAAAGAACTCAAGTCTGCACTTTAATTGAAGTAGAGGTAAGTTAGGGCAAGAAAAGAGTAGGAAAAAAGAAAGGGTTTTTGCACTTCTCATGCTGAGCTCACAGACAATTTGCAGAGTATTTTCTGTGAAATTCAGGTTTAGTAAAGCTAGGCAATAAATTAAATTTAAGAATGTACATGCTGTTTGTGTGGAAAATCATGAAATATAATTGAGTCAGGGTAGATATTTATGATGTGATGCCTATCAGAAATACTCATGTCAACTCAGCCCTAAAAGTCAAGCAAATTTCCAGTGTTAAATAGTTAACTAAATAAAATCAGACCAGATCATGAAATTATTGCTTGAAATGAATCTGATATCTGGGGAGAACTGTTATGGTATTTTCAATGACATGACACAAATACTAGCAAGACTGATAAGGCTGTTCTCATAGCACTTGAAACTTTGCAGAAATTAAGGCACTAAGGTTTTGATTTCTTAAAAGTAAGACCATTTAGAACTTCAAGAAGATAGATTAGTGGAAAAAAATGCTGTTGGCAACTTTATAATTGGATTGACCTCACGCTCCATTATGACAGCACACTCTTATAATTACGGTAATGTCTAAGTAAGTACTAAATATTAAGGCTGTAATGAGTCATGTTGTTTTACACATGTTTTTAGCAGAGCACAATGCTAACAGCATCTGATGACTTGGCTCTTGTTTCCTTTCCAAGAAAAGCAACCCGAAACTCCCCACTGCAACCTGTTCCTGCTTTCCTGTACGGGTCAGGAAATCAGGCCTCCGTTTCCTCTCCACATGTTGCAACAGGAAGAGCACTGCAGAGCTACTTCCTAAAGGAACTCTTCTTGCCCACCCTTTCCTTGACAGCCCTGAAAGAATTATGTGTAATATGTACTATGGGGGAAGGAGAGCCAGATTGCATGTCAGTGCAGGTCACAGTTACAATGCAGCAGATCTCAAAAAGGTGTAAGGTCTGATAAGAAGCAAGTCTTCTCTACTTGGTGTGTCAAATCACCAATAGTTTATCTAAAGGTCTGTGCCCTTGAAGCACATATATATCTTGTTTTTAAGCATAACTGGAAATACCTTTCTGTCAAGAAAAGTTGTCTGGCCACGTGACTTTACATGGTGTTTGCAGTTATTTTTTCCAGTCCCAGAGATAATTAGCACAAGGGCAGCTTGCCAAGCTAAAGCTGAGAGAATATCCTTCACAGCCTTTCTGGGCACTTGTGTCCTTTTCCAATTTTTATGCTGCTGTCACTGGACTCTGGCATTTCTTACCCAATTCATTTGCTTTCTGTGGTAATCATATGCAATGAAGATATGCATGGCCAACATTTAAACAGGCTGCAGATCAATTAGTGGTCTTAAGTTTATCTGATTTTTATCAAAGAAGACAGAGCTTTGGGTCGATTGTCAGAGCCTGTGTCAAGTTGACCTTTTCAGAGACGTCTACATTGCCAGTCCCTTGGGCAACTTGTTGTCCCCTGTTAGTCTCTGAATGGCAGAAGTCTGTTCTGCTCAAGCACAAAGTATACACAGATGTCTATATTACATTCTTATAGGTTTGACAGCAACTGCATGTTGTATCTATAAAGTGTCCTTTAGCAGTGACACTTCCTCAATGATGATAAGCTAATTTATGCAACTAAATCTCCTTTGTGCAGAAATGAAAGCTAATTGAGTCATTACAAAGTAATTCAGGAAGGAATACCTTGTATAAATTGGCTTACTTTATAAATCCTTCTCAAGTGGTTTTCATGCATCCTAAGTGGTGCTAAGCAGTTTTGCTGCCATCAAATACCCAGGTGAAAAAGACAGCTTTACAGAGCTACAAAAACATTATTTTAAAACAGCAAAGGGAAGAGTCAAGAAAATAAAGGTAAAAAGAAAATGCATACACAAAATAAAGAGGAAATATTTTAGTTACCTGAAACGGCGGTAACTTTCTCCTGGCTCAGTTTTCTTGGCACTTCAGCCTTTGAAGGAACACGTTCTTCTGCAAAACACACAACTGCAAATGAAACTCTGAAGGGACACCTCAGCTGACAGGAATTACAGCCCACATCAGTCTGAAAGCCACACTCTACATTTCCAGATTATAAACCCTGTTTACTATTTTGCATTTGTACAGACATTGGAACATTGTTATTTCTGTGGTTTCCCCCACCCATCCAAACACTCCAAGAGCTTTCTTTCAAAATCTCAATTGTGAACATCTGTTTCCCTTTTCACTCTGCTCTGAATGCAGTAATATAGAGCTGCAGTTCTACTGTTTTTCAGTCATTCTGAGACAATTAGAATGAGGGTCCTATTCTGCTGCACACAGTTCTTGACAGAATAAAGAAAAGGAAACCAAGGATTGAGTAAGTATCCCCAGCCCATGCAAGAATTCAGAAGCTCTTAAGAGAAGTATGCAAGAGAAGGCAGAGGACATCTTACCTTCAACACTGTCATACAGACACACTAGCTGGACACCTGCATGATGGGAACATAGCCACTACAGATGCCATGCATTCAGTGCTCCTGCCTACCGCGCCTCACCATGATTTTAAGCAAGCCAGACTGTTATCAAAGAACTTAGTGCAAGTTTAGGAGACAAGAAAAAAGAAAGCCTGCCAGCAATCAGCTCTGAAGCATGTTTTCTGGCTAGCAGGCTTGGAACACTCAAACCCCCAACAGGCAGGTTCGAAAGATGTGCTCCATACTCCTTGTCCGGCACAGACGGGGAACTCTCCCACGCCCACACCCTCACTTAAGTAAATCCACACTCCACTCAGTACAGGGACATAAAGATCTGCTCCTCACATTTCACAGTCAACAATTCTGTTGATGAGGCAAAAAAGAGAACAAACTATTACGTTTTTTAGCCATATTCTTTCTTTAGGTTCATAAGGAAGTAGAAACAGATTTATCTTGGCCTTTACAGTATATCAAAACTGACAAGGCTGCTGTACTGAATGAGGAAATGGCATATTGATAAACCTGCGTCTCAAACAAGAATTGGACTTTTAATACATTTAAACTATTTGGCTTTGCTACTCATCACATCTTAAAAAGAAGCATGAATATCTGTATAAGGCACATATTTCACCAACTAATTTCGATATTTTATTAACGACAGACAACAGATACAGAACTCAGAGCTTTTAAAGTGTTCCTTATTGTGCAACTTTTATGTAATTGCCTATCTACTGTGACAAAGAGTGAATTTTGTATCAACAGTTCAAAGGATTTTAAGCCTTGTAAAAGTTTAATCTATCCACAAGACTGTTCCTGCAAACATTAAAGCAGATGTTTAAAGCACAAGAGTAGGCCTGTTGAAATGAGTATGCATAATTGCTGCTAACCTATATACGCAGTCCTACAAATATTACAATTACATCATGAGATTCACTCTACAAAAAGCTTTGAAATTCTGCCCTACTAAGCCAGAGTTTTTGCTCTCTGACTCTTGACTAGCTAAAAATCTGGTTGAGAAGAATATAAACTATTATTTAAGCCAAGAAAAAAGAAAAAAAGACAAACCAACAGGAAAATCTGAAGCTGCCGTACAACACAAACGACTCTAAACTATTTACTGGATTTAAATGTATTCCCCCCACTTGGCGTAACACTTGTTGCATGTTTCCACGTACGCTCATTTGTTTATTTTAAGCGCTCACAATTGGAGCATAAATGGCGAAAATACATCCCTATGTGCTGTCCAGAGCACTAGGAGGCACTGTCATTCTGTGGCTTCCCTACCACTATTACCCCACTCACAGGTAGTAGTATCCCATTATCAGACACATTTTCTAGGATTGCTCCCTTTTCGTAGAACAACCCAGCTTCATCCAACACAGAGTATTATACATTGATTAAATAAGTGTTGATATTACGTGTTACTGAATGTTTGGACCTGCATCAATTGATGTGTTGAATGTACTGTGGATTTTAACTCTTTCACTGCCATGGTCATCAGACTAGCTTGAACTAAGGACTGACTTTAGTAGAGGGTATTTCAACTGAAGTAAAACAGCAGAGAAGGTTTGAAGAGATTTTTTCATAAGGTAGAGCTGAATACACGTAGATTGCATTGTGGTTTCATGGAAAAATTTAGAAAATGTGCATTCCCCTTCCTGAAAAACTTATTTCCTAGAAACAAGAGTTCACAAGATCCATACCTGAAGATGAGAAAATTTCTGAACCAAGGCTCTCTGAGAAGGTCCCAAATTCAAACAAAGGCTGTCCATATTAGCATACTGGTTTGGATCCCAATCATCCCCACTTATCCCACTTTGCTTTTCACTTCAGAGTCATCACAGAGGATAAACTTTCAGGTGCAATTAGACTGGAAGAGGCACTCCAGAAGCACACTGAACACGGTCCAGGTGCTAACGGGCATTTAGTCCATGGAACCAGACTGAAGTGACGCCATAGGAAACCTCTTCTGAAGTTTGCACAGTGTGAACATCAGATCCTCAGCACAAACTTGTGCTTTATGAATCTGTTGCAAATGGTCCACACTACTTGCTAATGCAATCATGCTCACAGCAGAACAGATCTAATAGGCTTGCCTTAGGGTGGTAAAAAACAACCTATGGTTCTTACCAGTGTTTTCTGGTATTATGTCCTGAAGCAATAACCATGTGCAGGAGATGTCCTTTAAACACAACCACCTCAGTTACCCCAGGAATTATGGCTGTAGTCAGATGCAACACACTGAAGTTTGTGTTGCAACATGGAATAGAGTCAAAAGATCAAAAATTAAAATTAAAAACTACAGTGAAGTCCTTCTCTATTATTAAGATACTGCGTAAGAAGAGTCATGCAGACCTTTAAAATAATTTGGTACAATGTTTCCTCTGTATCACTTCTTCACACCATCACTACCACTGCAGTGAGAAAATACTCCTCTCCACCTTCTCACTATGTCAAAATGAGACTGATCAACACTAATCAAACCACTGAACCCCTCCAGAGCTGTAGAGCCAAAGAACCCTTGAGATATAGGTTATGTTCCATACTCCGCTGGTACTCAGAGACTCCAATGGCAAACAACCTACAAAATTCTTGGGGTCACAATGCAACAAGGAACTAACTATATTTGTTAGGGTTTTTTTTCAGTTAGTCCATGAAAGCTGTTGAAAATAATTTACTTATTTAATTCGCAGTTTGAAGAAAAACCAGAAAAATAATCACCCAATCATAGGTGATCCTGCCATCCATACAATTTAAAAAGTGAACAATGAATTTTACTCTTGCTGAGTTTTTTACATTAAACCAGTGATTTTTTTTTTTTCTTCCAATTTATTTTTCTTAAAGGAGGAGGCGGGAAAAAAATTCACACTGCTTGAGTATAAAATGGATAAGAGTTTGGCTTGAACAGTGCATTCCTTCAATGGAACGTAGTATCTCCATGATAAATATGCACAAATTTAGCAGTTTCCTCTACTAACACATTACTTAGCCATCTTTTTACATTAGACTCTAATTTAATGCCATTATGAATTAGTATTCTACTGTCTTCTAGTCTCTGACACATTGTCATTGCACAAGACTAGTTTATACCTTGGATAATCCCTGTTTGTGGGTTAATATATTCTATTCAACACTTTAATAACGGTAAACAAAAACAGCTCAGCTATGCAGCAAAATCTACCAAACCACACAGATGGTTATAAGGTTTTCATTGTGTGGTTTCCATAGCAATCATATTGCAAATCTGGAAGCTTCTTGCAAATAAGCAGCTTGTATTTACATGCCTCTCGGCTGCAGCACAGAACTCTACAACATGTGAAGTTGTTATTCCAATCACATATTGTTAGACAAATCACTGGAAGATGTTTTGATCCGTTCAGATAAAAACTACTGCAGTGAACTAATTTTTAATCTATTTCATAATGATACAAGCAATCACATACTTGTAATGCACATTAATATATCTTCATTTGAAATCTCACTGTTGTGTAAGAAGGTTATAAGCATACAAACCAGTCTTGTAAGACAGACCTCCACAAAAATACTTGTATTATTAAATAATCAATTAAAAAAAAAAAATCACAGTGTCTTTACTCTTGTACTCAGCAGGGGTGACACACATGCAAACAAAAAGGTGTGTACACGAAGAACTCTGCTGACACTGAACATCATGGATCTATACCACTTTGCACAAGAAAAAGTAAAAGATATAATGGCACGGTAACACCAAGAGTATTACTCTTCCACACTGCTTTTTTGCTACCAAATAATGACTCTGCACAAATGTAAACAAGAACTTTCATACATGAATAAATGCTTACCGTGGGAAAGAGTCAAGACCTTCTCTCTCCCAGATTTATAATTTTATGAATTGACCTAACCCCATAACAGATGGATTATTACTCTAATAAGGAACATAAATCAATCCAGCTGTGTAATTTTTTAAAAAATTAGCAAGAACTGGGGTTTTTACAAACAAGATTATTTATTTGGAGAAACATTTAAGAATTCCAAAGAAGGAGCAATAAACACACAACATTTAAGAACAAAATTGGTTTTATACTTTGGCCAAACTGACACCTTCTGTTAGCATTAGTAGGGAGGGCTAGACACCATCTGGGGTCAAAGGAATAAGAATTAACACCCTGTTTTATGCAGGGCCAGCAAGCTGCCTTACCTGAAGACAGTGCTCCCCAGCCTTGGCGAGGGGGTCCTCTGCGGTATTCTCACTATATACACGCCTATACACTTCACCCAAACTCTTACAGGGTTTTAGCCTAAGGAGCTTGATATCCCAGAAATCCTTCATGTGTTGCTTGATCCTAGGCTTATTTGCTTTGGTGTGTGTATTTGTAATGGCAGGGATTTTCCTTTCTGGTGCCTTCTTTTAGACTCCAGATCCACCCATTCTGTAGAGAGAAATCTCCAAATCCAAGTAGCAAAACTCTAGCTTTGATAATCCTCCAATATTCCCGCATATCTGTCCCTTTCCCCCAGTTCCTCCTGGACATGACAGATTACTAGAAGATTTACACACAACTTCTTGACATTTCACCCTGCATTCCCAATAGCACTCTGGTGCACTCTGTAAACAAATGAAACAGCTTGGAAAAGGCTGCTGACAGTGCTATTCTCTAGCCATGGTGTGAGAGCTGGGGGGCGGCAGAGAGGGGGAGACAGACTATCGTTTTGTTAAAGCTCCATCTGACTGTACCAGGGTGCATGGTTTGGGGATGAAAATGCCTCCAAGACAGTGACAGAAGTGGGAAACAAGCTATTTAGAGAAGAGATTATAAATGTAAGAATTTCTTACCATGACAGAAGAGAGGACAATTCTTACTTTATTCCTACTTGTATGGGTCAGCTAGTTACCACCTAACAGCTCAAACAGAGAAGCTGCATTCCTGCATGACAAGCTTGAGTGAAAAAAACAATTTCTACAACACAAGCAGAGGAGACTGAAACAGAAATGGGTTTAAACACAGGCTAAACACTGGGATTGCAGATGAGGTGACATCAAAATATGCGCAGAAGTTGCATCTGAATAAATGGTCACCACTGTGCTCGGAAATACGATGGGAAACAGAAAATACAGAATTGTATTCCAACAGATTACAGAAAGAGATCTCCAGGTTATGAACAACATAAAAATACAGTTTAATGAAAAAAATATTATGCACACTGAGATGCTTTAGTTTTAGTTGAGGATGACCCATGCCAATTCCTAGCCTCAATTCCTTCTAACACATGTGATCCAAGTCTGATTCCAAGATGGAGGCAAAAGGTTTCATTCCAATATACTACCAGTTAAACTAGATGGGACCTCCAACTAACATTTTTTGTGCAAGTTTTAATCTGCTCTTTGAAAACATCCATTATTTAAATTCTAGAGTAAGGCTGAGTATATGCACCGCTCTGTCCAACCAGTAGACAGCAACAAAAGTCTGTTATTACTATTGACAATGCACTGACCTCCCAATGGCCTCAAATAAATAGCACTGGCTGTACAAAGTGAAAAAGCTAGAATCATTAAATACTTTGGGATAGAAGAGACCAGTGGAAATTGCTTAGTCTAACACCCTGCTCTAACTCTGAAAGTTAGATCAAGTTTCTAGGAAACGGCATTTGGCTTCTTTTGGTACTCCATACTAAGCTATTCAGCAGCAGTTTAGAAGGGTCTGTGCATTTTAATAGTTCACGTATGACAGAGCTGAAGCTAATGACTTTATAGAACAGGATTAGCTCAAATGACTCAGTTTTGTCCAGATCTTGCCAAGTCTCCAGATGTGAGGTTTCCTGAATTCCCTGAGAAATCCTGCACTTTTTTTTCCCCTCAGTTGCACTCCTTGTATCTTGAAAAGGTGCTACTGTGCACCACTGTTACTCCCAATTGTGTAAGCAGTCTGAATAACCAAATCAGCCGTCTCAGCTAAAAGTGAAGCACTGCCTCCTATTGAGAAGACCTTGGAAAAGTTACTTCATCATCCTCACAGAAAAGATTAGTAGATTTTGTTAATTAACTCAGGATCAATGCTGCAGGAAAAGGAGGTGAGAAGGAGAGGAAGTGATATTGGAGTCCTAGAACATCACTTAGCCATTTTCTGGAGAAAAAAAATACTCTTTAAACAACCTTCCTGTGACACCACCCAGTTAATCTAAACATATGTTATGGATTGGCTTAATCAAAACCAAAAAGCAGATATAACATTCCCTTCCTAACAAAAGCATTTTGGAGTTACACCATTTGCTAAACTAAAGAGTGAACTAAAACAAAAAAAACCACAGCCAAAAAAAACCCCCAAAAAACAGTCCCACTAGGAACAAATACAAAACACACTTCAAGGCTGCAATTTTCTAGTCTTGTGCAGAAGAATGTTGTTTGGATCATGTAACTATTGCTATGAAAATAATAACAGAGTGAGGTAGTAGAGAGAAATGAGTAAGTTTGGAGAATTGTTTCAGAAAAAAAATCTCTTTCTAAATACATCCGTGAAAAAGACACTGCATTTCTCGTATATTATTGCACACATACCATCCACATGAACTATACTAGGGCAATGGATTAAAAAAACTTTTTTAAAAGCAGGAAGATACTATATGACTTCTCACTAGTTTACTGGGAAAAAAAAGCAACAAAATATTTTTCTAGCAGGAAGTATTTTTTATAATGTTTTAGGGCAGAAAGTACAACGACTAAGTGATCAAAGAACACATCTCTGTCCTTGGAAGAAAAACATTTACTCTCACACAAGACAGAAAATTGAGCATTGTTGGCAAGGTCATCCATATGTGTTGCAAAGTGGATCTTCTCACTCTGCTGTGCACTGTTTTACCAAGTTTTCAGGAAATGTAGGAGCATGCTTTGCTTTACTTACTTTCCCTACTTGTTGAGACCTGAATATATGTTAGCATCTTTCCTCTTTTTCTTTCCTTTCCCCAGTACCAAGTGTCCCAGTACCCTTGCTTCCCTTCCCTTGCCCCATTCTGTAGTCACAACCAATTCGTATAAGACTATATCCTCTTCAGACCCCACAAATTTTGTTCATTTACCAAACACAGAAGTTGTTACAGTATGAAAGTTGCTGTTTCCAGGGCTTCACAAGGCCCTTCAGTCTTTAAGAGCTAAGTAACACAATGGGAGGAACATGCTCAACCACCTGAATGACGGAACAGAATATATTCATTAGGACAACTGAACAATCCAGAGGTACAGACAATTCCTGGTTTTAGTTATGAATATATTCAGATTTCATGAACTCAGCTTCCTGCTTGGAGTGCCTGCTTGGAGCTCTCCTTCCAAATAAGCAACCTTCAGTCAAGTTTTGAGTGACAGCTGAATCAACTTAGTTGTGCAGTTCCTAGCACTAATCTTCCAAACGACAAATAACTTAAAATATCCAATTAAAAAAAAAAAGTAACTTCACATTCTCTACATTATCTTTTTTTTCTTAGACTAACACAGATGCAAAAGAATTAACAGTTTGACAATTTAAGGTTAAAGGAGAAAAAAAATAGCTAGCCTGACAGGATCAGGAGGAATAGAAGTATGTAAAATCTCAGTTACACCAATAGCAAGCTTGGGAAGAGAGAAGGTAGAAAAAGAGGCAAGAAAAGCAGGAGTACATACCAGGAAAGACCATTTAGAATGTCTAATTCTGGAATACCAAAATTTCCTTGAAAAAATTATCTAATTATTATTAATAAAATTCAATACAAATATGCCAAAGTGCAATGTGCACTGCATAGAAATAAGAGATGGGTTTTGCACTGACCTTTTTATTTCCTCATAAAGAAAGACCTGATAATAGTAATTCTTCTCAAGAGAAAAAGATAAAGGTCATCACAAGCAAGTTCAATCGTGGATATGCACACAATAATTATAATGCAGAATAAAAGAAATTACAGAGAGATTCACTTCCAGAAACTCATTCATCCTTTTACCATTGTTATATTCACAATTAAAGTCACTATTTCAGGGTTTTGTTTTCAGAAATCAAGCCTCTTAAAATCGTCTGCTCCTATATGTTAAGTGAATCAATCAGAACATATTAAACTCAGAAAACAAAACATTATTTGATGGGCCATCAAACAAGGTGAAAATTTCATAAATTACTTCAGAACTCAGCTTCTTACAAATTCCTAAAGTTTGATTAGGCACTTTTTAAAATGTTACCTGTGTTTTTTTGATCAAGAGATTAGATAACTTCCACACCTGAACAGAAGCATCTCTGAAGGTAAAGTTTCACGTTAGCTTCCAACAGAAGCACAATTTTGGCTCCACTTCTACATGTTCCTAAAGCCTCAAATTTGGCATACACAATCGAGGCAATAGGCATCTTACCTAAATCCATATTTAAACATTTAAAGAAGGAATAAAATATTTTAAGATACAGTTCTTAACAGGCCTCAACAATGTAAAGGAAAGCTTCTGGGGCTTAATGTTTCTACATGCTCATCTAATTATTTAGCTGATTAACAAAAACGGTCCCTCCTCTGTCCCCCCTCACCCTCCCAAAAAAGTAGCTGCAATTATTGGACAGAATGCAAATTAGTAGCTCAAAGAGACAAAACAAACAACGATTTTGAAGTTGATTCCATGGTTGTATTGTAGGTTCACAGCAATTTGCGCTAGAGATTGCTTGCTTGAATACATGTGGCATGCACATAAGTACATTCTTATATATAAACATAATAAAGATTTATGTGAATTCACTGTAACTAAAATAAATTTGTTTGTTCTCTCAACCCATAATAGCTCTTAGTTATGTAAATAGTTTAAGCATTCAACATGACATTTTATAAACCTTATTATTAAAATGTTTTGCTAAAATAAATGTGGTGGCTATTAAAATCTACATAGAAAATACAAATAGTTCTCTATGTAAATACATCTAGCAATCAAATATTCAATTAACTAATCTATACTGTATAACTCTGTACTACAGTGTTATTTGACAACCATGTACAGGGGTTATATTTCTCAGGCTTAAATTTATATGGTAAACAGAAAAAAGTCTGTAAATGTCAAGTAAAGTTTCCCATACTCGATCAGCAGCAAGATTTAAATTTAAAAGCCATTTCTGAAAACTAGGTATCCCTAATTTTGACAAATGTGACTTGACATAATATTTACATACATAGAATTCATAAAGAAAGCATCTTGTTTAAACCACATAATATCCTTTAATAATCTGCAGGGTTAAAGTATTCAAATTTATAGTCTGATTCCAGAAATGAACTTACTCAAAAAAGGGACAGAAAACAAGGCATTTCAGCATAGCTCACTTTAGTGAAAGGAAACACAATACAGTTGTTGGCATGTTTCCACAAGAAAAGTCTGGCTCCCAGATGCTTCTCTTCTAACTCCTTTAAAAATGTTCTACCAAGACATTTTTGCATTCTCTGTGTTGATCATTAACTGCACATTGTCAAAAAAAAAAAAAATATTCAGCAGCTTTCACCCTTTGGATGCTTTCATGAAAAGTAACAAACCCACACCACCGCCTCTTTTCACTGTTTATGGCCCATGCCATCAAATTAAATTATGTCAACTATGCTAAATCCTTTCTCCAGCTTAAATGGTGAAATAAAGTAATTGTAAAAATATTCTTGTTATGATTCACTAGTACACAAAAATCAGGCTAAATCAGAAATAAGCAGAAAATTATAGCTGCAATGCAGACTGTTTACACATACCATATTTTGGGTAACATTCCCACATTCATTTCTACACATACTGTCCCATTCCCCCATTCTCATACATTAGATCCAGAGTGGGACCAGCAACTCTGGATGTCAGATCTTACTAGCCCTACGTGCCACATACCACGATGCACCTCAGAGAGATGAGGCAGGACAGCAGGGATCTGGAAATAGTTCACAAGCGGGAGATGATAACTGCTCCCCAGGCAGTTCACCCTGTTACTATGGGATTGGCATGCAGCTGGATCTCAGAAAAACCCAGGGCCCCCAGAGTCCCAGATTACTTGAATTACCTCGCAGCCGGTACTTTGAATTACCCAGCTCTCATGCCAGAGACACAACACAGTCCCAGTTGCACTGTAAGAGCCACCATTTGTAGGCCTAAGCCAGGCAGTTCAACCAGAAATTAGGTCCTACGAGCTGTATGGAAACGTTGACAAGATGGTATCCATCGTGAACTTTTGTTTATCGAATTATCTGAAACTACTGTTCAACATTTAGGAAAGGAGATGCCTTGCTTCTTAAGGATAAAAATTTGAGACAGATATGGAAGCAAGTATAGATTCAGTTAGTATATTTTGGGACAATGGAAGGACGACCCTCATGCTAGGATTCACAGGCTTTGAAAGTTCCCAAGATCTTAAACTAGTTTTCTTAGAACACAAACTCAGAGTTTTCAGGTGGAGGAAATCAAGATCTGCTAGGAAAAAGTAGACATCAAAAAAGGACTGAAACAAAATACCCCTGTGCCAACCGTCCCCTTTCTGGATGAGAAAATTTTCCTCCTACCTTGCTGTCTAATCCAAATCTTGCTGACTTGCCAAAAATATTCCTCAGTCTCTTCTGGCTTCTTAAGAAAACATTCTTCCCTTTGCTGTTGAAGCTTATCTGTGTACCTGCACTTCCCTGGAGCATCCCTCTCTACTCTAGGGCACAGCAGACTGCAGCATCTTGCCCTCTCTGCCTGGTCCGCTGTGTGGTCTGGGAGCTGTATCCTGCTGACCATTTTCCTTTCCTAGGAGCAACCAACCTGCTTCTTTCAAAGACTCCTACCCAGCCCAGGGAGCAGCATCCAAGACAAGGAAACAGGCAGCCTTCTCCTGTGTTGCCTTCCTTGTATACGTGTGAACTAAACATGACATTCATTACAAACACACTACACTAATACACAAGCAAATCAGGTATACATGCATATGGCCAGCAAAATTCATGAAGCTCTGGTCAATTAGTATTCTGTTTGGCTAATTCCTCCATTTTGACAGGAGCGGGAAGGAAAGCGAGTAGCAGATAAAAAGCACACTGGGAGGAAAAGACATATACAGAAGGATTTATGCTGGTGCCTTTCTTAAGGCCGAAAAATTCAAGTAAGAGATTTGTGTCTACAGTAACAGAGTGATTAATTCAGCCTTTAAAGCCCACCTTGCTAGGTCTTATTTGAGAATCCAGTTGTATAAATTATGGCTCTTTAATAGCTACCTCGTGGAAACCAGAAAAGTTGAGAAGCGATAGCCTGAGGCACCATATAACCTCTGGTTGCTCTTGTTTCTCAAAAAACTCTACCTAATGGTTTTAATAGCCTGATACATTGTCATTCGTCACAAATTCAAAAAGTAAAGGTTCCTTGATTTATCTATATAGCATTCATCACAGTTATACCCAAGCAGTAGAGCAAGCCCAACATTTCTATTTTCATAAATATACATAACACAATCGACATTTTGCTTTGAACTTGCTATAATACAGCAATTCCTCAAATTTATGGTTAACAAACTATCTCACATACCAAGACATTTCTTCTGAATGCTTTGCATTAGAACTATTGCACTGCTTCTTAATTAGATAAAACCAGTGCTACCAAAACTACTTTGACTTCAAAAGAATGAACTTTGGGTCCATAACCCATTGAAGACATGCATAAACAAGGCTTTGTTCACATTTAACATGAAGCCAGCTGTCAGAAAGAGTCAGCATTGAAAAAGCTATGGATACAAGTAAAATTACGTTGTGTGATTTTTGTCTCACCAGGATGACAAGCTTTTCTGAGATAGGATTCTATCTCTTAATAACAACTTCTGTCACATACTGTTCACATCAGATTGGTTTTACAAATCAATAGTGTCAAACGTTGTTTAGTGCTGGTGCACAGAAAATAGTATAAAAATGATTGATCAGTACTTGCAATAAAATATCTTATTTCAATAAATAAATTCCTTTCAATGAGTTGTGTGCTAATTGTTTTTTTGAAAGAGTTCTTTAAACATAAAAATGCATGATTAAAAATACTTCCTTTAGTTATGCCTTCTATTTTTAAGTAAATAAGCTTCAAAATGCCAACAGACAATGCAGATTTAAGAGTCTATTCCTGGTTTATTTGCTGGGGGGCGGGGTTTGTCTGACTGGGCTTTAGGGTATTTTCTTTTTTTTTTTTTTTATCTCTGAAATACAGAAACAAAATTCAGCCTTTGCTAACCCAAGACTCTGATAAATACAGCCTTTCCAACACAAACTCCTTCAGTTTGTTGCAACAGTTGATCACAGCTTCAGGAAGGTTGCTTCTATTTTCTCCACTTGTAAACTCTGAAACCTATGAAATCTGAAACATCTGAAAACTATGAAGTCTTGCATGCAGTTCAAAGAGAAGAGAATACATACCTAAACTTAATAGCACACATACTGTAGATACTTTAATTAACTTCTTTGAATCTCAAAGATGACCAAATTTTCTTCAGCAGAAGTGTATTACTAAATAAAGAATATTCTTTTCTAAGAGTATTTGTCAGTAGACAACCCCACCCCAGGTACAAACAGTGAGTATACCCCTCACATGCAAATTGGACTAAATATGAATACTCAGTTATTACTCCTTTTTTATTGGCCTCCTCACTTGCACGTTTGTGAATGTGTGTGTGATGGAGCAGCGGGGGTTGAATTGCACCACAGACAGTAGGCTTCCTGACAGCTATGGGCCACCTGTTGTTCACAGACCACCACTTTATATTCACCTTACAAGAAACACAGAAGAGCCTGTGAACCTTATTTTTCCTCTCAAAGACTTGCCATCTCCCACTCAATGGACATCTCATTCTTTTCAGCTACACCAGATTGTCTTACCTCCTCTTCCATCACTGACATCTAACATCAACAGAAAGAAAAGATTCCCTCTTTAGATGTAGGATTACATTAATTGAAGATAAAGCCCAAGCTCTTGTGGCAATCAAAAGCTGTGGTCCAGGTATCAAGTTCCTAACCACCTTCTGGATGCAACATCTTTAAATATAAAAAGTTGTCTGGATTCATAACTCACGTCTCATGAGCATCTAGTACTAGCTGAAAGACACTCCAAGGTATATATAAATCCCATAAGCATACTGCCTCAAAACCCAGAGTGGCAGAGAATTCAGACATAGCTCCATTTCATCATAGCAGTTGGGATTTAGCACTATGCAGTTGAAAGAGATTGTTTTTCAGCGATTTCCATGTCTGGCATATAATCAAACACACTTAGTAGACCCCAAATCCCAGTGATCAAGACAACAAAACCACACATCTTGGACAGAAAAAAAAATCTTTACCATTCCCTGCCACCGAAATGTAGTTTACATCTGCTTTTCACTGCTCCTGTATTATTTATTTACTTTCAATTTACAGCAAACTGAGCAAGCCCTGTAGCACCCCCTTCTCCTTATTCTGGTACTCCACCTATCAGCAGGATATTATGGGCAAAAATACTTGATATAGAAAAATAATGCAATAGATAAACAAGTGAAAAGTATTAATTTCTTAACAATACTGAGCTGCAATCTTTGAAAAAATGATTTTGAAGAATGACCTATCCTCACTGCTTTAAAATGAAAAAAATCCCTTGCTGTGTTTTTGAATCTGAAAGATGTTTAAATGGAAATCATTCAAAATACTTTCAGTAATTACTTTGGAAACTCATCTTCAGTACTGTCCTCAAAAATGCTCATCATACATCCGGTCTTTTCAGCTTCAAATATTCCAGACCGTACTTGTACTTTATACTTTGAAATCACTTCATTTACTAAATAAAAGCACTTAAAATTCTTTCTGTGGAAAAAATAAAAATAAAAAATTCATAGAGCATCAGCATTATACACAACTTCTGAGGACAAGAAGTAAAGAATTCCCTAACTACTTGAGGCAAACAACAAATGCTGGGAGCAACTGGGACAATATACCAGGATAAGTACTATACTGACTTAACAGCAATGATCACAAGTAACATCTCAGATTCCATAATCACCTGTGTCTCTGCTCTCTTAAACCTACTGCTCTGGTTTACACCGACCAATTAACAGTTTCTTCATTTTAGCTTACTGGTTTTAGGAACTGATTATACAGCTGTAATCCACAGCTGGGACTGTTTGACACCAAATGCTACGCTGGGCCTAGGGACCCTGACTGTGATATACTGAAAACTCTAAAATAAGCAAAGGTCTCCTGAAAAGGCATTTTCATTAACACAGTGCTGTGAAATCTTCACTTCTAGTCCCAAAAAGTCAATACATCTGACACTACATTTTGAGAACACAAATATTTGCTATGAGTTGGTGTTCATGAGTGACAGATCAAGCTTACACTCAAACTCCACCACATAATCATTACTTCCTTCTTCCCAAGAAGAGGTAAATCAAAGATCACATTCTTTCCTCCCCTGCCTCCATGCTCATGAAAAAGGTACAACATCATAAAAACAATTTTCTGCTTCAAAGCTCAAGCAATCCAGCAACAAGAGAGGATGAGGATGGTATTAAGTTATGCTGCTTAACTGCAGAGGTTAACTGTTAGAAAAAATTAAAGCAACAATGCTGCTTTAAAGAGACAACCATAAGACAGAGACAGGATGATCGTTCCCTACCTTCATACTCAATGTCAGAAATAAGTTCTGAAACAACATCAATGTAATTTTAAAACTATTTAAAAGATTTTGTTTAAAATAAGTAAAAAAATTAAAAAGTGTTTCTTTGCGTAACACGCTTCCTATTGCATACAACTTAAGACATTTCTTACCTTCTCCTGAGCTTTGCCTTAGTTACAGAGTTTGCCCAGCTAAGCTTCCAACTACACTGCATAACAGAATTACTGGCCAGACACCTGGGCTTGACCAAACTGTTTGGCAGAGGACTGATAGCGGGAATCAAAAGACAAAAGCAAGCTTTCCATTCCCATGATCTTTGGCCCAATCAGAGATTGAATCAATCCTCAAGTTTAATTTACAGCAAACTAAGAACTGATGCAAGTTCTATTGGCTGGGTTACTTTTCCACAGCAGTTCCTCTAACTGGACTCACCACAGCACTGAATTTCACTGTCCTTACCTCTCTCTCACCCAAAAGTTCTCTGCGTTATGGACAGGTCGAGAAGAGATGGCACAAAGCCAACAATGCCTGCCTTGTGTCACATCACATTGCCTTGGGATTTCCAACCTTACCTATTCTATAAGGGCAGCTTATTATCTCCACACACCAACTAAGCACCACCAAAGTAAGACTCGAACCTCATCTTTAGAATCATTTTAATGGAAACTATACTGTATGCCATGAAAACTACTGCTATAATGCAAGCTCGTGAGCAGAAAGAGAACAGAAGAAAAAAGACAACACAAGATTGAAAATTAAGATAAGTATGCTATCTTAGATTAACACCTTTTTTCTCCTATTGTGCAAGAGTGTTGTAGACAGTACACAAACTGAGCTGCGGTTGTAGAAAGGATCAAGATCGCAGGCAGTAGTTAGCATTGCAGTTTTGGGTACACGCTCCATACAGATGTGAAACCACAGAAGACAATACTGAAGGCCCTTAAAAATTATGCCACTGAAACCCCAAGTTAATAAAAAAATTCAGTCTTCAAGGGCTGTAACAGATGACATCATCTTTAAACCTGGCAAATGTTCTCTCTTCTGACAAGCACAACTCCATTGTTTAAAACACCACCAAGCTAGAAACTCTATGCATCTCCGTAGCTCTACACATACACACAGTTATTTAATACTACAGTTTTAGAAGTTATTTTATGTTACAGCTTATAGTATCCAGCTGTGGACTGCAAAATTATATAGAGTGTAGTAAGGTAGAAAATAAATAGCTAATTAAGCAAAAATCAGCCTTTATTGACAATATTTTTAATTTTGCTTAATGAAGTTTTTCTCTGAGTTTTTATTAGAAAACAAAAAGACAAAAGCTTAGTTTGTTGAAGGCAGTATAAAGCTTTCTTTTCCTGAAAAATCCTGCAAGGAAGGTTTTACAAGTTGGGAAATCTTCGGCAGTTCTGATGTTTTTGACTCTACCTCAATAACCACAGTAAAACACTGAGTAAAACCAAGAACCAGGAAAATTATGCTACTATGGTAAATATGAATTTGTACGTGCTATTAAAGAAGAAAGTGACTTAATAGATCAAAAAATTAATTTTCCTACCTCTCTTTGTACCCCCTCCAACTATAACCCACTCCTGCCAGCAGACAGTACAAATTGAATGCCACTGAAATCTATGCTTTTAATAGGCTAACAGACTGTTATCATTCTGGATACTGGTTTGAAGCTACCCAGCTCTTACCTGGAAAATTCATCTACACTGTCTCCTGCCAAAAGTGGGGGGCAAAAAAAAAAAAAAAAAGCTAAGCAATGAGACAGCCAGAGAATACAGCACCACTCAGTCCTGATTACCGCAACAGTTCTCGAAAATTCCCAATTTTCAAAACTGTGCAAAACTTTCCATATCCTCTTTTTTAATCCAAACACTCTTTATTCAAATGCCAAACCCAATATTATCAAATAGACTGCAAAATTAACTGGCTTAATTTGCTTCTGAAATGTTGATAGAAAAAAAACACTGGAGAACCACAGAAATACAAAATTTTACTTACTTGAGAAACTGAAAATTATAGCCAAATAAATAATGACAAGGTACAACAAGCTGTGTACCTGAAATTCAATGTTTATAAAGCTAGTGGGTCTGCAGAAACAGAGGATCAGAAGCCTCTAATACGAAGATGCTTTGAGAATAGAAACAAAGTGAAGATTAATTTCTTCTCCCCCTTCACAGGGATCTTTTGCCTTCTGCATTCCAGAGCTTAGCATTGCTTTGCAGCTGTACAAGTAATTCTTTTTTTCTGTTCTCTTAAAAGGCATTCAGAGTTCCTTATGTGTTCTGTATTATTAAGTCAAGTAACAGCAGCGATAATGATGCTCCACCCTTCGACCATTAAAGGAAGAATGAGTGGTTCACTTACCTGGGAAAACAGAAAGGACAGGCAACTGGAATTAAACGCAACCAATCAGGCCTAATTAAGGCACATGAGACCAAAGTGGAGTACACTCTTTTACCATTAAGTTTAGATGAACACCTACACAAGAAGCAAATAAGGCCTACTCCTGTGAGGTTTGTTAACTAGCATTTAATCTAATACTCTTCAACACGCTATGGATTAAGACGAGAAGGACTACTCTAAGGCATCAGAACTGTAAGTTTTTAACTCTATTTAAGCAAATGACTGTTAAAGCACATTTATGGAAGAGAAAGAGATGCTTTAATCACCTAAAACCTATTGCAAATTTATGCTTTATTTTTTCTTAGTTATGCCAACACATCACAGCCAAAATCAAGAGCTCCACTGTACAAGGTAAGATGGTTCTTCCTGAAGAGTCTACTATTCAAATAGACGAGATGGAGAAAGCGTGAGATAAAGGTAATCCCTACTTGATAGCATGAAAATGAAGCACCACTCTAAGATCATGGGGAAAGAAATTCATTTAACTAAAAACTGAAACTAGATTTCTTGAATAACAGAAGAGCTATCCTTTCTTTGTGACAGCTGTTCTGTTACATTTCAGATTTATTAGCCACATTAGGAGACAACAGTTCCTGGAAAACTGACATAAAAGTGGGATGTAAGTGAAAATACTCTAAATTCTTGCAGAATCATACTAAGGCAGCAGTTCCCTGAAGACAGAGCTCAAAGCAAAGAACTCAAAGTATGTATTAACTATCGGCCCTCTACTAATATTGTATGTCTTACTCCTCCAGATCTACTTACTGTTTAAGATTCAAATGAACAGGTAAGATAAGTGAAGTTCAGAAAAAAGTTAATTTATCCCAAGATACATCTAGAGCTTCTTTAACAAAAGTGCAAGCAAGCATACAAGATCATCTTCTGTAAGAGCCTGAGCATCCAAAAAGCACTGCAATAAGGTTTGCCTGTATCCTCTAGCTAGAAGATTAAGCCCTGTAATGTAGTTTTTATGTTCACTGCAGAAGTTTTTCAGCATGCCACACTGCACTCCATTTCAGCAGAACTTGTATTTTGTGCTGAAGTAGTCCAGGTATAATTCAAAGAAATGGAACAAAAAAACCCCAGCTCTTAAAGAACTGAGTGCTGCTGCCATTTTACAATTTTATGATAATCATTTTCACCAGTCACTCATGTTCTCTGGTCCCTTGGTTCACTGAAATGGCCTTAAAATGAAAACCAAGGCATACTATAAAATGTTCTTTTCTCCAATGATCAGAATATTCAACCTAAAAGATACAGAAAGTCAGCATCACATGACACGACTAATTTTTCCTCTCAAGTTATTGCTGATAATTGCACTGCCCCAAACAGCAAAGGGTGCAGAACGTTATTTATACAAAGTGATTATTAATTGTCATATCACTTTAAAAAAATCATTTGTTAACTAATGGTAACTGAAAAATTGGGGTCTTTTTTAAATAGCTTCTTAAAATACAATAAAGAACAGCCACCTTTCTCCTCATACTTGAATGTCTGTAATCAACTCCAAGAACTTTTCCCGAGCTCTTTTTCTTTTGTTTTGCCATCTGATAGACACGCTTGGACATCTAGAGGCGTAATCATTTGACCACATCAGAAAGTCCACAGTAAAAAGTTTCTGTATAATCATAGTCATGCCGGAAGACATGAAACAAAACAATGTCAATACTCATATTGCTTTCTTTGCAGTTCACCTCCAGAGCCTTTTCAAACCAATACATTGCTTTCTTGCGGGATTATAATATCATATATTAGGCAGCAGCTGATAACATATGGAGTGATAGCAAACTTTTGCATAATACAAATGCCAAAATGAATAAAGAAAAAAATGATAGGCAAGTTGGTGGAAAAAGCTGCAAGGCAAGTCAATTTTTTAATTAAAAAAAAAAATGCATTCCACAGAATGTTAATGAGCCAAAAGTCCCCCGATACCACTTTTACACATTCTGCACTATTTTGATGCCCCTGCTAAAAAAAAAAAAAAAAAAAAAAAAAAAAAAAAAACCCAAAAAAAAAACACAAAAAAAACTGTTCTCACTCAGACCTGGTTGAAAACACATTCTTTTTTCAATGTCATAGCAAAACTTGAAATCTGCAAGTATCTTGTTCATCGGGTTACTTTACTCACTTACTTTTAGCCACTCAGAGTTATGAAACTAGAATTAAAGAAGACAAAATTATCACAAGTCACAAAGTAAAAAATTTCAACAATACCTTTAACTTCTTCATAAATGCTATCATCTATTGGTTCACTGCTCACTTGTCCAACATCATCATACTCCTCGTCCTCCTCCTCAGGAATAGTATTAGATTCCATATCTATGTAACAGCAGTTTAAAAAGTTAACATTTACTAGAAAAAAATGCCTAAGCAGAAATTTATGAAAAATGAAAACATAACTCTCCTGTGACTTGGTGCTTACAGTATATTCTGCTTGTTTTCTTATAATGTTCATAAGGGAGAGCTTTCAAGCTAAATAGTATTCTCTGAGAAAAGCAAAAATCTTGCAAAAGGAGAAAAGTCATATAAAAGCTACAACACAATTAAAAACTAGGACTTCTACTAAAAACTTGGACAAGTGGGAATACTACACATACAAATGTGACAGATATGTTAATGTACAGAACTACCATCACTAAACAGTACTGGCAATAAAGGCTACTGCTTTACTTGCTGGCTTACCTTGAATTACAAATTTGACTTGCTGTACCCATTCCTCTGCTTCTTTGGGAGTGGCAGCTGTAAACTATTAAATGTTTATTAATAACTACTAGCAGTAATGACAAAAACACAACTACAATTTCATTAGCAATAAAAAAAAAAAAAAGAGACTGTAGCATTCTCATCGCTTCCTCAAGAAACTATTAGTAATTCTTTTCATGTCTTCTGGTACTTTTCTTGCAAGGATGCTTCTTATAATGTACAGCTAATTTTGACAAATTTACGTAATTGAAGGAGAGGATGATGGATTTGAAACTCTGATCAGCAGCTGGCAGCTGTGCAGAAAAAAGCTGCTTCTCTTCATCAATGTCAAAGCCAGAACTGATGAACAAAATTTGCCCTTGACAATTAGAAGACACCCATGAATTTCTTTAGACTGCTGGGTACAGTTTTCTTAAAAATGTTCCTGTCAGACTCCAACACACTACCTGACAGCTTAATTAACTGGCTTTCAACTGCAATCTCAGATATTTAAAACTTATTAAACTTACATTCCATATTGATGTCTAGCTGATAGATCTCTGAATTGCACAGCTGATATGTGCCTTTACGTAGATTGTCCTTGCAAAGCCATGACCAATACAATATGTATTTAACACTGATATATATTTTAACTTTTTTTTTTACTGTTTAATTCATCCAAGAAATCACACAGACATACTATACAATAGATATTAAAATGCTAACATTGAAATGACCAATAGATAAAGATGATAGATTTCCTTGCTCTTGTCCAAAAAGATAGTATTTGAACACATACATATTTTAAATCAGATTTTTTTCCTTATATATGAATATACAATACAAGCAAGTGAGGGTTTCCTTTTTTCATTAAGATGTCAGTGAAAGTTGTCTTACTGAAATGTTAATTCAGTAACTGGAATTGTAACGGCTTTATCAATTTAATTTCAAGTCAACATAAAGAAGTCCAACCTGATAAATGCGCTTATCAGGAGCGGAGATTTCAAAACAGCAATCTTTCTTTGCATCCTTCCGAAGGCTATTATTCATTCTGATGGTGTAGCCCTCTAAGGCAAATTCACCTTTCTGTTGTTTGTCTGTTGGAGATAAAAAACAAAGTTAGAGCTTCATTTACAACAGTGAACGTAAGTGGCTCAGCAGGTTATCGTTTATTCAGATTTTGTTTTCTACTTCATGAATTTTACAAAGAACAGGGAGGTTTTTAGCAAAATGATTAAGTGATGCTTCTGGAGATAAAGCTTTAAAATAAAGGAAGATGTAGACAAAAGTACATTTTTCTGTACTAAGGAATTCCACAGGGGGATGTTTGCAGATGGTGGTCTTGTTTAGTAAGAAGTGCATGTTATGACACTTGTATCTAGGGAAAGCCAAGAACTGGAACTTGCGAGACACGTTTCCTATAAATCAGTGTCTCTTTCAGGTTCAGTAAACCAATGGGAAAACCTGTCTAGCTCAGAACTTGCTGAGCTCCCTCCTAAACTAACCACTTCACTCAAAAAATAAACTTCAAACTCCTTTTTAAGCAATTGGAAAAGCTTTTTTTCACATTCTCCCATCCACCCCCAGATGTGCCTCCTTTCCACATGGCAGAAATACAGAATGAATTCTGTTATAAATTCAGGTGTGTGTTCCAAAAGCATTTCTCTCAACACAGTAAATGTTTAATTAGCTAATAAAAGTACTGAGCCCTACCACAGTTTATTATGTAGAGCCATGTGGTTGTTTTAAAAGACAATTTTACTTTTCAAAGGTTCTGGTTTATAAAAGTATCACTTACAACAGGCCTGGGTTTAAATATACTGCATGTTGGGCAAGTGGCACCTGTGCGCTCCTGAGCTCTTCAGACCAAACGCTACATCTGATTTTGTGTGCTCTGGCATGTTTTGGTGAATATTAAAAACAAATCAAAACAGTAAAAGTAATTCAGTTTTGCAGTTTCTGTAGATCACAGCGCAGCATTCAAGTGAAGATACGCATCATCAGTCACATTTTGCTCAGGCAAACAAAGAACAAAGTGCAGTTGCAAATGAAAGAAAATGCCATTAAGTGTGGGGTTTTTTTCCACAGTAGAGAAAAGCGTTAATTAACAACAAGCATCAGGCACAACAGCAAAACTACTTTAAGTATTGCTGAACAGATCTTAGGTGCAAATTCAGCATCCATTGCTTATGTTTGTCAAGAAAAGGAGAAAACTTCTCCAGTAGATAAAACAGGAAAAACTACAATTTTCAATGTAATTTTGTCATCTTTATGGAAATCCAATAGCAAAGCTGTCCTGGCAAATCTTTTTTCCACTCCTGAAAGGGCAAAAATTGGCTAACACAGCAACACGAACATCAGTGGACGTAAGAGCAGTCACCATACAAACACTCTTCCTAGTAATCTTACATGCACATAGACACAAATTCTTTGTCCTTCCACCTTTTTATGAACTCTCATCCAGGGCAAGCAAATACCAAATAATACAATTATATGAGAAAATCCAGGGCACTGTTCTATTTTCTCTACTAGTCCCTTCCCCTCCAGAAGTTTTATTTTGTCTTAAGTACATTAAGTACTAATGATACAGTACTAGTATTTTATATTTGCTCAGTCCTCCACCCCTATATCAAACAGCGCACAGACGTAAAATTCATGGAATCGCACCAAGACAGATATTATAAGTAACTTGCAATAGGTTAACTAGGTCCGCTTTTAGTGAAATTCGTTTCTGCCCAGAAATTTTATTGTTCCCTCACTTGTGACCTCAGCAAGAAGATGAAGTGAAACACATTACTTCTCACTCTCCTGTGCTGGAGGTTTATCAAAACCCAAGAAGACAGGAGCACACAGACAGAATAAACAAACACCAGGTTCAAAAGGTAAAAACATTCTGTCAAGATAAAAATGAGGCAAATATTCAAATTTAGTCTCTTGGATTATTTCTGAGACTGCTGCTCTGTGACATGGATGATCCCTTTTATGGTAATACAGTTTTACAGAGCTAATATCAGATGATCTCTGTACTGGTACTAGTTCTTTCAGAGAGCATTACAGTTAAAACACAAAGATGCTGTACTTTGCACTGGAGCATGGTATCCATAAGGTATCTGACTGTTTTATTGTTTATACTGTCTTTATCATCGCTCTGAACACGCCATTCCAGTACTAATGAAAATTACCTGTATGCACCACCAAAAACATATATAACCTTCGCTATTACATTCTTTCACTGATCTTTACAGCAACAGACCAGTCATAGCATTGCTACTTTCGCTTCTAATTGTCTGTGCAGTAAAGTACCTCTGATTAAAGTCCAGTGTAGCATTATGCATATGCTTAAAATGTTGACCATGAGGAAATTAAGACAATAACACACTTCACAGCCCTGACCCATTAAAGTCGAGAGAAAGACTCTCAGTATACATTCACACTCTCTGTGGCAGCAAGCCAGAGAGAAGACCAAGAATGTCCTGAGAAATGCCTCCACATATACAGAATGGCAGGACGCAGGTTAATTATAGCTCAGCTGCATGCTCTGATGTTGACAAGCAATGGAGGTCTACAAATCCCAATTGCTCCTGCCAAATACACCTTTCCAGGTAGAACTTGAGACAAACTCCATCACCTGATCACTGTGAAGCAAACCATGACCCATGGTTTCAGTTTACAGCTGCTGTGTGAAGTTAGTGCCAGTGACTTCTGTGAACTTTCACATTCAGAGTTACATTGTTTATATCAGCAATATTTTCTAGAGACTGTGCTTTAGGTAGAGTTAAACAGTTTTTGATGTTTAAAAAACTTTGAAGACTTAAAGATTTTATTTGCAGACTTAAAATTAGATATAGTTGGGTTTTATGCTGGGAGCCTTAAAAGTAGCTTCAAGGAAGCACATTTACATTACAGATATTTCACTTTCATTTTGAACCCCCCAATCAGAACGGGAGTTTTGCCTAGGCAGGAACACAACAGCATATTTAGGACGAACTAGGGAGAGACATGTGGATGGAACACACTTCTCTGAAGAATGATAACATTCCTGCTGCCTCTTATTTTCTCAAGATAGGGCTTTGCAATTCAACAACAGGAAACCCTTAAGTTGTCCCAGAACAACATAGAACAGAACTGCAAAAAGTATACTACTATCAGTCTTGTAAATTAAAAAAGGATCGCGAACACCATCAAGCATAAGTTGTTCCACAATTAAGTCAAATTTCATTTCACAATAAGCTGTTCTTTGCTCTCATCTCGTCTTCCCTTCTCCCCTTATCAGGCACACAACAGAAAAATAAATCTGGGTTTGTGTAGATCATTTTGCATCAGGAATTCAGAATTGTAAAAAGCTAGTATAACAAAGTGGAGAGTCAGGCACTAAGTATTTAAAAAAAAAAAAAGTCAAAACTAGCACATAGATATTTGAGAGAAATAAATATGGGGGGGCTATATTTAAAATAGAGAAAATAAAGATCTGAATGAAATTCGAGAGCCACTTTAAATGTTTTTCTTACATATAAACTTCATTCATCCTAAAAATAGTGAAATGAACGTTGTTAACAATGGAAACGGGGCCAATATTATATTGCGGGGAAAAAAATAGTCTCAAGGGAAGCAGAGAAAAAGGGTTTTGAAGTAACCTTGCATAACTGAGTCCATGGGAACTTTTAAAACAAAGAAGGGTAAACCTTCAATGGGGTCTTGAAATGACTGGGTCATAAATTTGAGGCCTCAGGCAATGTGCCCATATTATTATCACATGTAAAAAGAATTAGTGCATTCTGAAGAACAGAGAGGACTCCAATAGTGGAAAGGAAAGAAGTTAGAGAGAAAGGCGTAAGGAACAAAGGCAAACAGAAAGATTTCAGAGAGTGATAAAGTATTTATAGATACTATTAGAATCTATAATTTAACTCTCCATCTTGAAATTAGGAGCCTGTAAGATCTTACGGTTTACATGGCTTCATGCTAAATGTAGTTTCACATAGTTTTCCATATGCAGGACGTCTGCTTTCTAAAAATAGTAAGTGTCAGTGTCTCCAAAATAGTAATTCCTTTTCCAGCTTTTGGAACAGTCCTTTCCAAATGCATGGGTAGGACTTCTTCCCTTTTAGCCAGCAGATCTGAAATGCAATTGACTTTTTTTTTTTTTCTTTCCTTTAATCTAGCCCTCTGAGAAACCTAAATTAAAAAAAATGAAGAAATGGAGACAGTGATTGAAACACACTATTTAGGGCACTAGTCTGTTTATATTCAGTTTGCTTATACTCAATAATTATTTTTTAAATCAAGCACTATTAATGGCAAGTGTGCCTCTTGAGGTCTGAATTTAACTTTCTCATAGCAGAAGATTCAGTACTCATTAGATAGATGCCTTTGATTGCCATCACCCTGCTACAGCAAAGTCCTATTGAACATTCACAGTTCCTGCAGATTTCAGTTATGGATTCTGTCAAAAGTAAAGTCTAAATTAAACAAGGATTTCTGCCTTTCCTATGTGGTTGTTCAGAGAGGGAGGACTAAGAGAAAGAGGTCTGTAGCTAAAAGCAAAACGATACTTCAACGGCTTTCCATTGCGTTTGTGTATCTCTCCTCACTCCTAGAAGGAGAAATTTGCAAGCTTAGCATGTGGCAGAAATTCCAGTAGCCTGGTTAGGCGAGTCACTAGAACAGATTTGCAAATGCAAGTCTAACTAGGCTTCCCTCTCCCTTAATGTCGTTCAGTCACCAAGTTCTTCAAAAAAACAACACACAAAATAAAACAAAAACCCTCTTTTGCACAAATAGTAATAGTCCATCCATTGGCCTCGCCATCACTATCTTACAAGTCAGAGAAATCCAAAATATTCATGTCCATGTTAAAAATAAAAATAAAAAAAAGTTTAAAAATGGAAAACCAAAAACCTCAGACTTTAGAAGCCTCTGAATTATCCCCCTCTTCAACAGCATATTACTGGCAGGCAGGCAGATACCATTTTCAAGTTATAAAAATTAAAATACATTTTTAGTGCCCATTAACTGGGGAAAAAATTACCATGATGTTATCAATTACTGTCTTGCTAAACATTTAGCTGATCTCCAGTTTGCTGTGACAGAAGGGCATATAACATTGTGGCCTAGTGAGGAAGAAGTAATGAAGCCATTATTTCATTCATTTATAAAGCAACAAATTAACTTTCCTTCTTCACTTGCACTTTGAGGTCTGAAAGGTTAGCAGTACCACCTAGGTGCCTGAGTACACAGGAGCTGCCAGAGATCATATAGAAAATGGTGTGCAAACAGGATACCCAACTCAGGATGCAACTGCATAGAAGCAAAGAAAAGAGAAAGATTATAAAACATTTATGGAAGGAAAGACTATGAGAAGGAGGACCAGGCAAGCTTCTGGAAATCCAAGCCAGCTCTGACATTTGAACACGCTTCTCTGCAATGTTGTGGGCCACATGCTGGCAACAGATACTGCAGCACAAGCACAAATATACATGCGCTCCCCCTGCACTACCTATTGCTGACATGTAATTAGGTCAAACCTCTAAGCCTTGTTCCTCCATCTACTCCACATATCATTGATCAGGGGAAAAAAACATAGGTGATTTGCTTAGACTTGTCTATATTGCAGGGATAAATAACAGTTTCACTATCCAATGCTGCACCAAATGCAGAAATAGAGGTGGAAACAGGGAAACGACATTCATTAGCCTGCAGGCATTACAACTGCTAAAAGGATGCTTGTTTGTAATCTCTTAGGTGAACACACACATACACAAACACACAGTCATTTACTGTATTTTCACAGCCTTTAGCTTGTACTATATTCTCCCGGACTAGACCTCATATTTTCATCATTCAGCACTGAATAAATGATTCTGAAACTTTTCCTTACATGTGTTTGTGAGCTTTATACACTTCCATACTTCTTCTTGCTTTCCCAATGTAAAAAGGAAAAAGATGAACTAGAAGTGTTTTGGAAACAACAAATCTACACAGCCTAATAAAAAGGCATCCTATAGCCTCACACTTAGCATTCAGTTACATTTACACTGATATTTAAGCGTGCAAATCAAACCTTGGCCAACAAAATACACACTGCACCAGACACAAAATACCCTTCACAGATTATTCGCCTGCGTGTCTCATTTTAAAAACATACACAACGCAAAACAAGCCAAGAAGGATCTAAAAATCCCTGCTGCCTCTATGCATTATGTCCCACAACACACAGGCACTAGCACTCCATTACCCATTAAAAGTGATGCAGGCAGCAGGACTGAGCACATATGGAATCCCTGTCTCTCTTCAAACCAGGTTCACATCAATGAGGGGGAGTTTTCCTATTGTCTGCATCAGCCCTGGAACCTGTCAGAAACTAGGGCCCAGCCGGTACAAAACATCTGCAGACACTGCCCAGGCTAGGGCAGACCAGCATCGTTTAGACAGACACCATCCCAACGAGGTGGCAGAAATTTGCATGAAGCCACCCAAATGCACACTTCATTGCTGTTCTAGAGTCGGTAAGAACACGCATTGATTTTCTACGTGGTCCAAGTTATCTGGTACAGTATCAAGGGTGACAGCAAAAGAAGGGCCCCAATATGACAGCGTGCTAACAGCAGGTACAACTGCTGGCTGTAATAGTGGGAGTGAAAACAGTTTCAGGTTCTTCCAGTGACTAAATGCCAGCTCTCCTCAGAACTGCCTCATCGCACACCTCATCCATGCTGACAATCTGCAGCTAAACAGCAAGATAAACAGCAGCACATACGTTCACAACCATCAGGGCAAGAGCTCAGTTTCAACAGCAAACTAGTTTGCCATGGAAGTACAGCACTTGCTGGTATCCAGTTTCTGCACAATGATGGCAATTCACTTCTTCACTGGAACAGGCACCTTTATGTACTATGGCATCAGAGGGATGAAGAAAGTACCTCTGACTAGTCTAGAAAAAAAGCTTTCTTCTTCAAAGGCAAGTTCTGGAGTGACTGTTGCTCATCCCAGATCTGCAAGACAAAACGATTCCACCATGCTGCACTAGTTTTTCTGCACCAACAGCACCAGTCACATGCAGGTAGGGCAGAAGTTCACACATCGGATTTGTTTGCTTCCTCCACAAGCTACTGCTTTGAGTCCGGCTATGCCTATACAATTCCCATGGACTATGTGCCTCCACAGACTATATGCCTCTCCCATATCATTAGGTTATGGTTAGAAGGATCTTCCCCAAACAATCTGCAGCCTATTAAAGCTGTAAATATATAAGCCAAAGCATCTGTCTATACAGATACATCCATAAAGGAAAGAGATCCCAGAGCCTATCACAGTCAGTTCCTAACATGACACCAACCTGCTGAGTGCTAGGGAGCGTGCTTCCATGTATCTTAACTTTCAGCATAGGCATTAGAAGTTACAACACAGCCTTGATAGTCAGGTTGTTGCAAAAGAAAAAAAAATGGATGCAAAGAGGGCAGGTGGGCAGTCTTCCTGCCTTAATCCAAAGACCATATGCTAGAAAGCATAAATAATCATTAGCACAGACAGAAGAAAAAAAAATTTTTTTAAATACCAAGCTTTTTTTTTTTCCAAAAAACTAGCAAATGAAAAGCAAAGATTTAAAAACACAGAACAATCTTTAAGAACTAGCAATATATTCTGACCAAAAAAATTTGCCGTTTTTAAAGTACTAGGTAATATATAACTATATATAAACAAACAACACAAGATAATTTTCCAGAGAAAGAAATACATCATTACTGACAAATCAGTGTTACACCACACCTCCCCAAAATTTTTGAATACAGATTGTTTATGTTTCTGAAGCTTGATCAATCTGTAAATCCCAAGGAAAGAGTAAAGAAGAAAAGGGAACATTTAGCAGATACACTAACAAAACTCAGGAAACGGAGAATACAATGGGAAACTGTAGCAAGATGAAAACTGGACTTAAAATTAGACCCTTACTTTATTTCTTTTGTTTTTAAAGAGAGGACGAGTTTAAATGAGTCAGCATATTAAGGAATGAAACAAACTGGACCAAACTAAATTAGTCTTTGAATAAAACAACACAAAATAACTACCTGCACCAATCTCAAGTAGTGTCACACAAACATAAGCAGAAGGAAAAAAGCTTCAATTGAAAGTTTGCCCAGGAATAAGTATTTTGGGGGGGGAAAAAGACCATAATTGCACTTATATTTCTGTATCATTTGTTTTAGCATTAAACATCAAATACACTTGGCACACAATTTAAAGGATGTTTTATTTGACTGTCAGTTTTAAAAATTCAAAGTGATATCCCAACATATATGCTAGATTCTTTCTAAACTGGCCATTAGAAGTTAGAAGTCACCTTCAGGTGCTACCTTTATTCTCCATTACTGGCTTTTTGTTCAATATATTACTTCATTTCTAGCTTTTTCAGAACATAAGCTATTTAGAAAGAAACATGGAACTCCACTATGCGGTTTTTACACTAACATTTTCCTGGATAGAACCATCCTTAAAGAACTTGTAAGGTATAATTGCTAGAGGGCGTTTTAAAATTAAAATCCTATTTGGACAGAAAGAACATTTTCTGTCCAGTAAATCAAGTACCAGCATACTATTAAACCTAATAATGCTGTTATTGGCACACAAAGTAGCTTTACAAGTAACTTAATGTTTTTTTCCTGTTTTCCTGATTTAGAAATTGAGAACATCACTTACAGATTCTGAAAAATATTTACACATTTTTAAAATTCAAAGTACTGTTTAAGAACCAATTACTCTTAAGAGTTTCATTTGCTTTCTTAAAATGACCTTAGATTTGCAGTTTCCAACTCCACTAAAGCTTTCATATTCCTCTGTGCATTAAAAGATCATTTTTATAGTTTATCATAATTATAATTACCTTTGTCGCTTCCATAATAATAGAAGACTGTCTTACTGATAGCACACCAACGCTTCTGCCATTCAAAGCCAAGAAAACTGTGGTCTGCAATTAATACATCACTTTATGTCATTATTGAACACAAATACCTTACTTCTTTTCAAGGGTGAGGGAAGAGGGAAGAGGAGACAAGAAAGGCGCTAAGGAAAGGAAGCAAAATCTGGATATGAAGAAGAGAAATATGTGGCACTGAGAAGGAAATTAGAAATAAAAATTGGTGGCAAGAATACAAATGGGAATTTGAAATCATATAAAGAGAGAAGTCATGTAACATTAAATATAAGGAAATAATGAACAACTTCCTAAATATTTCCTAGAGTTATTGCAGCATTAAGTGGGTATTAAAGTGACAATATAAGATTTATTGAATCAAGGTAAATATTGACTGAACCAAAGCTGAGATCAATATTTGCCCTCTTGAAGGAAAATAAATCTTGATGCTCACTGAAACATGAAGTCAACATATGGTACTTTTACATACATTCCTAATGTTTTCTTCAAAAATATCTGAAAGTCTCTGAATTATGGCTGACAGTGGACTTTCACAGCATGATTTTTTTTAGTCAATAAAGAAACAGGATTTTCTTTTAATACTACAAGAGCAATTGTGCGCTGCACTTCTTTTGCATAATAATGCTTCAACATTTCAGCTTTTATTCCATTTTATTTATCACTCATGTATAAAGTTATTTGTGTGTATAACATCAAATACTGACACACAGACGTCCCAGATATAAAATATACACTAGTTTTCACAGACAGTGAGACTTACCTTTTCTGCGTTTTTCCAGGTATCCAGCCTTCAGAACAAACTGAAGATCCTGAGCTGCAATAGGAGGAAACTGATTCCCTGAAAGAAAAATAATTTTTTTTCAAAAAAATGGTATAATAGCATTAATAAATTTACAGATTTTACACTCTCAATAGGCAGGAACTACTGGAAAAAATAATTCTAGTAACTACTATGCCAGATTATTTTAAGTACAAAAACCCTCTAATTATAAATGTCAGAGCTGTTGCTGCTGTCCTCACCACTTTGGTAAGGAAAAATATAGCTGTACAGCAGGCCCTGCAAGTCTCAGAAGGAAAAATACATAATTACACAAGCTACAGCAACTTAGAAAACATTAGTTTGTGTTTTGAACATGGTCTGTAAAGCAAGTTGGATAATGAGAGCAGTTAAGTTTTCAAATGTGCAAACAAAATCAAGTGTCACAATTCAATACAATTAAACCAGGACTGTGGTTTTCAGTAACAGCTTAGTACAAAAACATCTTGAAACAACATACGAGGTGAGGACCCTCTATTACAGCATCTACAAAAAAAGAAATCAGATGAAGGGATGATAAAAGGCGATGCCTGCTGTTGACAGACATTGCCTGATTTGCAATATGACACAAAAGTACTGCCTATCGGATCTACATCCTGGATAGACCAAAGAAATTGCACAGAAGTCTATAAAATTGTTGATCTACAGATACTCGTTTTAGATTTTGTAGAACATGGCTGCATTTGCAAAACGGTGAATATGTTCCACTGTATTTTTCCCTTTTTCTTAACTGCTAATTGATAGCTAGAAGTACGAGACCGACCAGTTGACCCTGTCTCAACTTAAAATAGGATGTTAAAAATTGCATCTTCTGTCCGGCATCCTTCCCCTCCTAAAACAACAGAATTATGATTTAAATGGAACTCCTAGTATTAAGAACAGGAATATGTTAGCTATGTCTAATAATTAACATGTATACAAATGTCATACTGTTTACCACAAGCAAAAAAAGCAGAACAAAAGCTGTTCCTGTGCTGCTGGTTTTTTAAGTGCATGTGAGTATCACAGTGAAGTTCCTACTACTTATTATCATCAAATATTCATAAGAGTCACTGTAGGTAGGTGGCAAGTTTACAACACAGCAGTTACTCACCAAAACATATGTAATCTCATTAAGTTCTACCAATATAAACATACAAAAAAGGACTGATATCAGCAGACAACCCCTGTGCTAAAAAAACACTTTAAACTATGCAGCGTGGGCGAAAGATCAATTGTCTGACCTTGAACCAAGAACATTGTCTCTGGAAGGTGATGCCAACTTCCTGGATTTTTACGCTGTCCCTTAAAATAGAATTTTTTTAATCAATGTCCACAAATAAGTTGGTTTATGGTGGTCTTATTTAAATACAATTGTGAGAGGAAAAAGACAAGTAAAAGAGATAGGAACATGCAGAGAATGCTATTTTTTAAAGTATGAGAATAGTCAAAATGAGAATGCATTCCTTAAACAATACAACTGGCTCTTTAGACAACATAAGATTTTGTTGGATACCATATGGCAGTAGGTAGAATTTTGTATACATTGACATTTCCACTGAATTTTTTTAATTAATATTATTCTTAAATATTAGGAGTACATTAGCTATTATTTCAGCTTCTATAGAATTCATACTGCTGTGTTAAAAATGCAAGAGTTACTGGCTCCATGTACATGTGTTATAAAATGATGCAGTTGTCCCCCCTTGCTTGATAATATGCAATCACTGCACAACGGTAAATGAGAATTCAACACAAAGACACTCGCTGGCTGGTACATGGTAAGTTTAATAGTTACTTAAAAAGATGATCTAATGATGATATTATGAGTGGGGGAGGTGAAGAGTTTTACAAATATACATAGTGTGCTGCTTTATGTTGGTCATTGGGAGGCATCAGTGTGCAACACTTCCAGCTTTACCTCATCCAGTGGGGCTCATTTTAGAACAGTGCATCCCCACAGATGTGGAAGACTTGAAACCTCATTAAACAAACAAACCAACCCAGTTCACTCTTACATTTTTTAATTTTAAGAATTTCAACCACTATTTGGATCTAATTTTATACATTGCTGTTTGTATCAGTTTGGGTTTTGATGAGGAAGCTTGGCAAGCAATCATTTAGCGAACAGTCAAATCAAATGGGACATCTAGTTCCAGAGGAGCATATACTCTGGGGACTCAGCAGAAGCTCATCTGAACTGACTACTTCAGAGAGTCAAAATTCCACTCCCAGTTTTGCTAATTCTGCTGAGACAAGTCAGGATAAATTTGATGATAGCATTTTCTGAAATTACATTTATTTTGCATAAGGCATGGAAAGCTTGCGAGGAAGAGAACCTGCATGAAAAAAGGCAGTCTTCCACCGTTCTGCTGACACTGCAGAAAGAAGTCCTCCTCCCACCCTCAACCCGTAGAGAAGCCAGTTTCTTTTTCTGTTCCTCAAAGCAACAGAGGCAGTAACTCCATGAAACAAGCAGCAGCTGGTCAGCCCCACTGCCACTCACAATCTGTAAGTAGCTGAAGCAGAAACAGATCACGTGCATATCATTATCATTCTGTCAGAGAAGCCTGGGAACCAAAAAATATGATGGAACTTTAGTGGAAGTGCAGCAGAAACGGACCCAATTGTAATATCCCAAGACACACAGAGCTGCACATGAAAGAAAAGGCATAAATCTGGTTAAATTCCTTCTTTCATTGCCCTGTACCTCCAGAAGGAAGGGGAGGGAGAATAAGTAGTATGAAAAGTATATAGGGAAGAGAAAGAACCACCTCCTCTCAGATTCTCCTTAACTGCAGGTGTCTTGCATACGCAGCAGGAAGAAGGCACAAACACGGATATACTCTTACCCCTGTACTGCAACAAAAACAATGAGGGGAAGAAAGAAGAGAGAATGACATCTTCCTGACAGCTGCTGCCTAGAGTTAGCATGGAAGACTCCTAAACTGTGTCACCTTTCTACCCGTCTTCCATTTTTTTCATTGCTTTACTCTCTTGTCCACATCTCAAACAGGATTTAGAGTGAACTGTAATCCCTCGATGTGGGAACTCCCAACTGAAAGTTTGGAATTTGCATACCAGGTTGTTTTTTGCAGTTGCTTTCAATCACAATGTTGCTTCCCCATTCACTTGAAATAAATCAGGCTTGGCACAAATCTCAAAAAAAAAAAAAAGTATCACTAAAGCAGCATTTGTTTACATTACACTAGCAGCTGAGATCAGAGACTCATTAATTGACTACTGCATGGGACTTCTGAATAGGACGGCTCCTTCTACAAAGAATCTATTTAACACACAGAAAGACTGCCAAGAAAGAAGACATTACTATTCTTTTTTTAATAAAGAACTGTGAAGCAAATTAAACAACTTGCTTAAAATCACATAATCCTTTACAGTTTAGAGCTCTGAATTCCCAAATACTATAGTCCCATGCACGCCCCAGGACATCTTCAGGACAAGGAAAAGTTTTCCCTTCCTTCATGCATGCAGGTGAAATGGCCTGAATTTCAATTTCTTCTAATTTCACTGGAGATTGTCCACTATAAGAAAGGAAATGTAGAGATGCAAGGAGCTGACGTCCTAGGGATGCAAGATAGCACCTACTGGTATAAACTTTCTTGGGTGTCTCAGTGTTTGTTGCTCAGATACTTATGGTCAAGCTGACTACCAGATTGGAGCAAAATTTCTCTCCCAAAATCACACCAGCAGAGACCACCATGTCTTCCTGTCTGCTTCTTAGCCCTGTATGGTCTGTTTCCAGACATGTGTCAAGGATTTAGAAATAAAGACGTTAAAAAGGCCCATAGTCTTCCCTGGTTTCTCCTTTGGTACACTGTAGTTTCTGAAGCCAATTTTCAATACTGTGGCACTGTGAGTCAACAAGTGCTCTGTGGCTTGCAGCTGTGTGAGTTTACAGGTGGAGAAAAGTACAATGATTGCTCCTGTGTACCCTTCCAGACCTAATTTCTACTGTATCATTGCCCTGACAGTGGTGGGCAAGCACAGAGTTAAGGATACAAAAATAGTCTCCTTTCCATTCCCCGAGCTTCTACCTCACAAATAATGTCTTGAACCTTATTCTTTTGATGTGAAAATCAGATCAATACTATCCAATATTTGGGTAGATTATTATCTTGCATGCCTAATACACAGTATAAGATGAGGGAGGTCCATCTGCTTACCGTTAAAGGTTTCCCTTCTTTCTTGACCACCCACTCACAGATTAATCTCCCAGAATAATTTCTCTTCTCATCCTCAGGGAATTACTCCAATGTACTCCAAACTAAAACCTGCAAGTTACGGCTCCACATGCATATTCCCAGATTGATGTGTACAAAGGCCATCAAAGACCAGACCAAAATATCTATGAGGCCTAAACCTTCAAGTTTTAGAGAAAAGTAAATTACACATGTAATGCACCAGGCTTTTCCTCTTGGTTCTAGGCTCTCTTGTGCCAAGTGAGCAGCTGGCAGTTATTATAATGCTATTGCTGCCAGTCTAAAAATTCCTCCAGTGAAAAGAAAATGAAATGCTCTCACTCAAGCATAAAGCCAGCTCTTCTACCAGTCATGCTTTGACTTCAGAAAAAGATGAACGTTATGAACGTAGGTGTATTAATGTACAGGTTCCACTGTACAAATCCCACAAATCCAGTACATCTTGTGACTTCAGAAGGACCTCAGATTACAGCTTATGCCATGGCTACATTTTTTGCAATTTGGTAATCAGACAGTCAAAATCCTGAATGATGCAATTTTGCACCCTACTGCAATAGTGAATTTGGCCCATTACTTAAAAACAGTTTCATCAGTGTCACTTTCACATGATAAAGCATGAAATTCAACTATTATGCATGGCATTTTGATTTTTGGAGGACCCAAACATGTTAAAATTTCATTCTGTATACAAAATAAATAAAATAAAACCAGGTTGTATTATTCTGCACTGTATACCAATAGGAATATTTTTTATTTCTTCAATGGGGGCTAAGGGATACATAAAGCAAGAAATAATTAGAGGTCAATGCATTCTAAAGAGGTGCTTAGCATGCTTATGAGAAGTTAAACAGGCAAAGTGGACATAAGTGTAATTCAGTAACAGCCAAGCAGTTGATAACAGCTTGCTTTCCCAGCAGAGGACCATAGGTTTAACTATTATAATGGTAAAGACTTCTTGCTCAAATAAGAATAACTTACTGTTCTTCAGTCCTTCTAAAAGAAAACTGTCAGGATAAAATACATGAATTTGATTATATGGAGAAAATAGTGATTGCTATTTCTTTATCTTACTTTAACTCAAAAAAAAAAAAATCACTATTACTGAAAATTATTTTTCTAGCTTCCTTTTTACGGCACTGAAGACCCATTTATACAAAAGGAGAAACTGAAATCCATTTCTGTTTGAATTATTGTTATTAAAAACTTTGACATCAGCTAGAAAACAGAGCAGAAAAATGCTGGCAATATGAAAGTGTATCATGCAATCTAGTATGAAACTGGATGTTTCTCTAGAAACAAAGGGTTGCTACTCTTAAGTATTGAAATAATATCCTTTAAAATGCAGAAAGTAAGGGGTTTTGTCCTGAAGCTCAGGGCTTTTCTATCTCAGGCTGTAGTTCTAAATTGGCAAAGATTTTCTGAAAACATTTCTGTTAAAGTTGAGCAAAGAAGAAGTAACATTTCTAGCAACACATCTTCTTTTCTCCCCTCCCACCCCTCTTCTCACACACTTCTCCCAAAATTCTTCATATCTCTCCATTTCATTTTGATCTGGAAATACAGCATTTACCCATTTTTAATAGCTACTACAGAGGGATTCAATTATCTTTGAATCTGTACATAGCAATACACTGGGGTCACATCTGTTGCACAAGCACTGTGAATCTAGGCTAAAGAGGAGGTGTTTTACTTTCATATGCATACCTTCTCCCTACTTTTTTTTTTTTTAATTAAAGAGAAGATTAATGTATACTGAGTTTTAAAAAATCCCATTTCCTAGAGTCTTCTGATTAAGAAAAAGTTATCAGTAGGAAGATCACGTAAAATCTCATTAGCTTCATTAACTGTCTTGAACACTTTCACAAAGACTACTTCAGTACTTTGCAAATGTAGTAGCCTAATAGCTCTGAATTATTTTAACATGCAAGATTCAAAAGATAAATGTTAAAGAAAATGCATTTCATTCAGGGAAATAAATAAAATTAAAATGTTTAGCTTTTGAAACACTGGTTCAAGAAAAGTTAGCATTTTGGTCTTCAAAGTACTTGTTCCAAAGACTGCCTAGTCTATGAAGTTTTGCTCTGGAGCCATCCCCAGCATTCACCATTGTGTTCTCTAATAGTTTACAATCATTTTCACAGAATAACTTGCCTTGATATATTCCTCTAAGAAAAGCCAGCAGTGTATTTTATTAAAGCATACTTAAAGCAGTGTCATCTGTTTCTAGTTTTAATTCTTTCTAATTTGGGATATGAAGTATTGGTTACAAACGCTAATACCACACCCTCAGAGGCCTAAATGCTGAGTATTTCTTCTTGAATCCTCCCTTGGAAGGAAAGCAGTATAAGCATTTCCCCTCCCTTCCTTCCTGTAAGCTCAGGAGAAGGCAGTGGGCCAGGCAGCCTAAAAACCACTGCGACACACTCTTTACAGAAATATTTAGTTCTTTTAAGCAGTTAGCATGCTTGAGATCCATCTCTTTTTGCCATTTTCATTTAGCCCCTAATTAAATGTGTATTTCGATATTCCAAATTTTAAAAAATCTTACATCTATGGCTTCTCAGTCTTCATCTGTCTTCTGAGAAAAGTTTCTTTAATAGTTGTAAAACGTACTTAATTTCATAGAATCATGGAATGGTTTGGGTTGGAAGGGACCTTAAAGATCATCTAGTTCCAACCTCCCTGCCACGGGCTTAAAAATTATCTAGTTCCAACCTCCCTGCCATGGGCAGGGACACCTTCCACTAGACCAGGTTGCTCAAAGCCCCATCCAACCTGGCCTTGAACACTTCTTCCAGGGATGGGGCATCCACAGCTCCTCTGGGCAACCTGTTCCAGTGCCTCACCACCCTTAGAGTGAAGAATTTCTTCCTTGTATCTAGTCTAAATCTACCCTCTTCCAGTTTAAATCCATTACCCCTTGTCCTATCGCTACATGCCCTTGTAAAAAGTCCCTCTCCAGCTTTCTTGTAGGCCTCCTTTAAGTACTAGAAGGCTGCTATAAGGTCTCCCCGGAGCCTTCTCTTCTCCAGGCTGAACAACCCCAACCTGTCTTCATAGGAGAGGTGCTCCAGCCCCCTGATCATCTTTGTGGCCCTCCTCTGGACCCGCTCAAGTGGGTCCATGTCCTTCTTACGTTGGGGCCCCCAGAGCTTAACACAGGACTCCAGGTGGGGTCTCACGAGAGCGGAGTAGAGGGGGAGAATCACCTCCCTCAACCTGCTAGCCACACTTCTTTTGATGCGGCCCAGGATATAATTGGCTTTCTGGGCTGCGAGCACACATTACTGGGTCACGTTGAGCTTCCAGTCAACCAACGCTCCCAAGTCCTTCTCCACAGGGCTGCTCTCAATCTACTCATCACCCAGCTTGTATTTGTGCTTGGATTGCCCTGACCCTTGCACTTGGCCTTGTTGAACTTCATGAGGTTCACACGGGCCCACCTCTGAAGACTGTCAAGGTCCTTCTGGACGGCATCCCTTCCCTCCAGCTTGTCAACTGCATCGCACAGCTTGGTGTCATCAGCAAACTTGCGAAGAGTGCACTCAATCTCACTGTCTGTGTCGCCAACAAAGATGTTAAACAGCACCAGTCCCAATATCGACCCCTGAGGAAGCCACTCATCACTGGTCTCCACTTGGACATCGAGCTGTTGACCGCTACTCTTTGAGTGCGACCATCCAGCCAATTCCTTATCCACCAAGTGGTCCATCCATCAAATCCATGTCTCTGTAAAATTAAAGACGATGATGTTGTGCAGGACAGTGTCAAAAGCTTTGCACAAGACCAGGTAGTCTTTGACAGAGACCGTTTTTTTTTTTAATAAATTACAGGAGTCAGCCAGTCAGACTCCATTCACCAGGATCCACAGCCTAATGGAATTATCTTGGATCACACACTCCTCATCCAAACTTAACTTTGAATTTATAAACCAATATTGTCCTGGACTTATGCATTTTTTTGTTGGCTTTCAAATTGGTTCTAAAACACTCACTGTTACATTTTGCATAGGACCTTAATGTACAGAGGAATTCACGGCTTTTACCCCTTGATCCAGATTTGACTTTCACATAGGTAATTATTAAAATTACCAAATGATACCTAAAGCACATAAAAAAAAAAAAAAAAGTAGTGTTTTCTGTGTGAGCAGACATTATCCCCCAGGGTTATAAAAGGGGCACTGCACACTTCACAGGAGCAGCCTTCCCACTTCTGCTGTTTCTCAAAGATTCTGAGGCAAGAAGACAGAAAGAAGATACAGCAGTAAAGAAAAGGTCTCTTGTACGAGGTCTCCCACTTCACACCACTGTAACATAAAGCATAGAAATCCCTCCAAGGATCATTAAAGTTTAATCAATCATTCCAGCACGAGGCAGAAAGGTCTCAATCACCCAGAGGCCCACATTACAGCTAACAGAAAACTGTATCAGTTGTAGAGATTGACAATACAAATTTTGCCTATGCAACAAGAAGCTCAGCTTCCTATTTTGGCATGAGAAAAAAAGTATGCAGGAAAACACAGAGATAAAAACAATGCCTCTGCATTGCAGACAGAAGCAAGTCAAAATAGACCATCATGGATCAATTAGAGGTACTGGAAATTCTCATGAAATGATGTAGGCAAGCTGAAATTTCCCAGCATCGTCTCATAGACAAGCACACACATCCAATTTTGATTAGAAACCCTAAGTACAGATTCAGAATATCTACACGATAGCTGAACAACAGGAGATGCTGTTAGCTAATCAAAGAAAATTAAAAGGCCAGGAATAAAGAATCTACAGCTGGAGCATGACCAGCATGATGTCAAATTACATATGGATAGCATCTTTAAGCACATCATGTTTCCTGTATTCCCAGATGACTAATAGGAAGAAAGTCCTATAGGTTTATCAAACAGCAAGTTAAAAGCTAGCATTAAATATGTCCAGGTGAAAAAAAACAATTTTCAGCTTAACATCTAGAACATCTGGAAAAGGTAATACTACAATACAATTGTACACTGCAGTTTACTACTATTTTTAAATAGCCACCTGGTAAGCATAAGAATCCCTTGGAAATAACCACATATCACAACACCTGAAGAAAAACTTATGGTAATCGGAACTAGAAGTTTCTTATTACTTTTCTGATTTTGTCATAATGTTTTTAATTTGTACTTTTGAAAGGTCTAAAATTTCATCTTTGGGCAACTGGCACATTTCATTCAGCAAAGAAGCCTGAAGTGAGACTAAGCAATGACAACTATTTAACTGAATATGAGAGGGATTTAATACGTTTTGGCAGAAAAACTGCCAAATGTCCTTTCTTGCAAAGCTAAACAATGAATTTTCACATTATATTTAAAAATTAGTAGTACATGTTCTTTTAGTTTCAGCTTCCTAGTAATCCAAGTATTTATTACTCAACAACATTTTGACAGATCTACGAGAGCTTAAAATCATGTGAACTCTGTGACTTTTACCCAAATTTTGGTAATACCACGCAAGCTATATTCTTCACAAATCACACATCCATCAAAACAAAAAGCATATACATTTTCTTCCTCTTTATTTTATCATTTCCCAATTTTTTTGCCCCATATCCTCTCCTAAGTAAGCTCTATTGTGTATACCTTCTTTCCTAAACTGTTCTGATTCTAGTTCCCGAAGCTAGTTTAAGTCCCCTTTAAAAAAAAAAAAGGGAAAGAAAAAGAAAAAAAAAACAGTACAGTTTGAGAAGTGCCAAATTTAGCTGAACAAGAAAATCATCCAATGTGAATTTTAATCTGTGATAGGGATATTTGAGCAGGGAAGCATTTTAACTACTGCTCTCATCAGAAGTGTAACACGCTGGAAATACAATGAGCAATACCATCCAGGGAAACAAGGAAATTCTCAGACTACCACAAAACACAAACGAAAAAAAACAACGTAAATTGTATGATGTTTTATATATGGAAATCACTTATGCCAAGTGGCAGCCCCCTTGGATTAGCTGTGTAGTCTGTGAAGTTCCAACTGTTCTGACTCCTGGCCAAAGGCTTGGCCTGCTAAGCTTCTGAAAGGAAACATACGTACACACTTCAAGCATTTTAAATGCTCCAACAGCTCATATCCCTGATCAAAAAAAGTTTTAACATTACTGGTTGGAGCTGAAAAATCTTTCATCTGTATGAAGGAAGCAATAAGAATTCCTACAGTCAGCTAAAAACAGACTCACATCTTTAAAAGTGACACTTGCAGATCTCAATGAAAAGGTCCACGAAAGCTACAGTTCTCATTTTCCACATTTTATGTATTCCTGCAAACACAAAATGGCTTGAATGTTCTGCCTCATTGCCTCATTTTTGATACATTTCTTCTACTACTGATAATTTAAGTAAAAAGTTACACTCTGATCAATGAACTATCACATTCAAAGCTCCTCTGCATTCAAAAGCTAATTTGGATTAAGATGGAGGTATTACTTTACACTGCAGTCTGCATGTAAAGACAAGCCTTTTTAAAATAAAAACAAAAGGAAAAAAAAGAGTCTCACAAGAGCCTTTCAAGTTTTCCCACTGCAGCACACAAAATGCATATCAAGTATCATTCAGCATGTAGAAGTAGGAAGTTCTGGTAGAATTACAGTCTTCTGCAACAATGACATTGCACTTACAAAAATCAATCTATAGAGCAAGACCATGAGAAACCTTAAATGCAAAAAACTCCAAGTGACTAACACTGTGTCTTTATTTCTAAGTACTCTGAAAGAGGTAATAAAGAGATAATAAAAATCCAAAGGTTTTATTGTTGGAAACACACATCGCTATTTTCAAATCTACTCTCACAAGGAGGCTGCTACCACAAAGATAAAAAATTGTCCTGTTTTGCTGCAATTGCATGGGACCAAACTTAAAAGAACAAGGGAAACACTGCAAGAAGCCAGGAGTACGCTCTTGTGTTTTCTGAAAGCTTTCCAGATGTGAATTTCGGCGGTCATTCACCTTGGAGTACTGAGAATGACAGGAAGAACCACTCTCCAGTCATCTCCAAGGTTTTTGAATGACCACACTAGTATCTTCCACTCCATTTGAAGTCTCCAGAAGAAATCATACACTTGAAGATGCAAGCAACAAGAGCTCTGGCAGAAGCTGTTTTTCTCTGAACAAGAGAGAAGAGATCAAACCAACTGCTCCTATTCTCCCATAAGTCCCATTTTGTTACATCTAGTCATTCAAAATGTCCACTTTAATTTTCCAGTGGCCTTTCTAAGGGATACAAAGCTATAGAATGTATTTCCTTTTTCACACATGGCTATTATCTCAGATGACTCTATGCAGTTCTTGCTGGTTTTAGTATCACGTAGGAATATTTGCAATAATATTTTTATTTGCAGTTAGCAACAATTATATTTTTACTTGGATACCATCTATGGGATTGAAATCCAAAAGTGAAAGAGGATCACTTATTTTCACTTGCTAAATGCCAGCTTGTCTTTTCCTATGGTAAATGCATACAGATTTCTGTATCTTCAGCATCTACCATGGGAAATCCCAAAGTGTTACAGGACTGGAAGTTCACAAACCAGAGTTACCACCGTATTCTGCAACAGGGGTCACAATTTGGGAAAAGAATCAAGAGAAGAGCTGTGACTGAGTTTTGTGATATCTGTATAAGAGAAGAAAGACAACACAATGAGAGAAAGGGGCGTTTTTTTAAAACAAGACTTTTACAATGAGGAAGTAGATGAATAAATATCAGTGGGATTTTTTCTTAACTCACTGAACTCTCATCTCATGTCCCTTGATTCTTACACCACACTTGAATCTTCTCCTTAAGCCTACCTCTGCACATAAATGTAAATTAAGGATTAGAAAGACAAACCACCCAGTGAATATACCACTGTTGAAATTTAAACCAGTTTTAGCATTAAAGGTGTAGGAATTAACTGAACCTGCTAAGAGAGTAGTGTTGCTTGGTTTGTGGACATAAGTGGGACAGAATTCGTAAGAAATGCAATAATCTTTATCAGATAACTAGTAGCACCGGAAAAAGCCAGACAAGCCTTTGGACAGGCAAAAGAGCTCATTTAGACAAAAATTCCTTGGTTATTTTCACTTTATAGCAACAGGTTAACACACATACACTCCTCTACAAATCTGGCTTAATGAAACTACCGGACACACAGTATCACTCAAAAGCTGCACTAAAAGCAAAGAATTCAAACCTGCAAACGTTTTTTTAAAAGAATCATATAAAGTATTTTCTCCTAATTTAAAATGTATTGATTCAGTTCTCTTTAAAAGTACACAAAAAATAATAATTATGTCAAAGCTATAAACTTGTATTGCCAAATTTCAATGGAGCAAATTTTAAAGTTGTATGAACACCAAACAAAGAAAATGGGACTTTTAATGGAAATGCTGATACAACCTCAACTATGACAATGCTAACAGCGGTGCTACAATAAATCTGTCAGTTTCTATAATGCCTATGACAATCCCATTAATATGAATGATGTACACTTCACATAGCATACTACATAGCAACTGCACAAGTTATATCTTCTTCATTCTGAGTAACAAATCAGTAATCAATATCTGTAAAAGCAGACTAATCCTTTGTAAAATCACTGGTTTAGTGATTGAAGAGTTTGCTCAATTTACACAGTTAATCCCTCTTCATCTGCTTGAGCCCTCTATTTATTCCAACCACTTACAGTGGTAGCTATAACAGATTAATACATCCCCACCATGCTAAACATGTCTTGACAATTGACCCAGCATATTGCTGTCAGGATAATCTTTACAAACACTGAGCTTTCCTTACCAAGCCTGAAGGCAACATTTAGAAATCAAAAGTTTACAAATAGTCTCAGAAAGATCCCCTCACACATATTACCACTTTTCTATTTAATTATTTCTTGGAGGCAGCAGCTACTGTCATATTTTATTGTCCCAAAAGGTATCCGCCTGACATTTTTTTAATTAATAAGGTTAAAAATTGTTATAATGATGAAGTCACACAAACATATTTTTTTTAGCAAGAAATTTCTACAGAAACAGGAAAAATAGCAAAGAATGTGTTGCAGCATATTGTTAAGTGAAAAAATGAGATGGCCGTCTATGTAAATGCAAGTAACTTAACATGCTTTATTTAAAGAAATGAGCTGAAGCAGTAGTGCTAAATTAAGATTACACAGAAAAAAAAGAGGTCACCATGAAGTCTATGGTGAGAAAGGAAAAACACAATAATGTTTAATTACAACAGAGACAAAAATACTTAGTTACATCTACATACACCTCTGTAGCTCTGCATTAAATTTTACAATAAAGATTGGTGTGGTCCTTCAAGATTTTTTTACATTTTGAGATTTCTACCCCTACAAGAGGCAAATATTAATCAAACCATAATTTTCTAAACAACTGAGAAGAATCAATGTAGATAGTACCCTTAGCTACACACTAAATTCATACTAACCTTTCAGATCTATGAAGCTATTTGTGCTTAATTTGCCATTGTATACAATAGCAAAAGTTAGATTATGCAACTAAACTGACAACTTAAGGGAGTAAATCTGAAAATATTTTTAAAGGTCCAAGTCTAAGAACTCATGTTTAAGGACAAATAAAGTAGAAACGCTTAAAAAATTAATTTGCATGATCAATCATGTCATAGCTCTTATGGTTCGTGGTAACTTATTTCAGAGACACATGATACCGTATTATCTGCACAGCGCATAACAACTTTAATGTCCATGCAGAATTAAATCTCAGTGTTAGAATAGCACAACTGCTTAATTCTTAAGTTTTCATAACAGCCATTCTTGACCTATGGGAAGACAGCATAAAAAAATGCTAAGCAGACCAAAGTGGAGGTTTGTTCATTTGTTTAAAAAAAGAAAACAAGCATTAAGAGAGAAATCAGAGAAACTGATGCTCAGAACAGAAACTGAAACATGCTGGTTTGGCTGATACATTAATTACTAAGGTACAGAGCCTAAATTATCCAGTTGGCTCTAGAGATGCAACCTAGATTCAGGAATGCACTTAAACACAACTGGCAGAGCACAGAACACTGACTTAATCATCAGGTATAGTCACAGCATATATCACAAACCTGATGTGCTTGATTTATAATTTTAAACAGATCCACAGGAAAAAAACCACACCACTGTAGTAGGAGTGCTAACTTGAAAGAGTCAATGATGAACTTCAACATTGAAGGCCATTAAAGCAAAGACCAACAGAGGGATTTCGATCAACAAAACAGAATCTTGTTAAGCAGATGGACAACCCAAAAATCAGCACAGATTTGTTCTGTTTGTTTCACTGTTGAGATCTTGTCAGTCTTAAAAACCAAAAAACATGACTGAAGACAGGTATTACAACATGGAACAACCTAAAGTTTATCATTTGGTTATTAAACACAGAAAGGTGTCACTGTTGAACAATACCATTTGAAGGGTGAAAGAGGTGAGCTACAGCACAAAACAAGTCAGCACATTTCAAGAAAAAAAGAGGAAAAAAAAAAAGAGACACACTGGTCTTCTGACTCACCCTCTTCCACCTTAAGAAGGAATTAGCCTGCTAAAAATCAGGGACTTGACTAACCACCTGAAGCTAGCTGCAGTGACACAGACTTGGGAGCAAATACTGAACTTCACATGTTTGTCATTTGCGGTGTCCTTTTCAGGTTGAGTAGAAGAAGAATAGACATAGGGCACAGTGATTATCCTGAAAACAAAGTACAATGCAGTACATAAAACCTTCTCTTTGCAAGTTCTGGAAGAGTTTTAGCCAATCAGAAACTCAAATTCAGTGTAGAAATAATTTTTTGGAACTAAAATTCTAGATCTTCCTTTGAGGCAAGTCACCAAAAAAGGATGAAACCTGAACCTTACTGGTTAAAAAGCATACTAGAATTTAAGCCTATTAGGAAAAAACGCTTTTTTTTTTAGGTGTGTGAAAGATTATAAATTGCATAGGGGCTCAGATTTATTAGTCTTTCTTCTGTTACTCAGATATTCATAAATCGAAGCTTACTGAGCTGGAAGCTGTTGCATAAAATATTTTTTAAAAAGATTTCTGTAATGCAGGATATGATCTGGCTTAGGAATTTTAAACCTCTGGCAAACTCTCACAGGGGACTTCAGCAAAGCAGTAATATTACAGCTCAAATGTAGCTTTGATATTTAGTTGGATCATGGAAAGTGTCTAATCATCTCTAATTTGCAATACCCCAAGCAATCAACGATAAGAGCAAGCATGACAAAGACACCTACTGCAACTGCTGAGAAATTGATGAGTATCCTAGACATTGCCTATATCATCAAATGAGAGGGTTTCACTTTACCCTACTGACAATTTTACTAGCTGACTGGTTGAAAAAACCCGACTGTACTTAGTCTTGACTGACCAGTGGGTAGAGGTTGAAACCACCACTGAAGACATTTTTCTTGAAAACTTCCAGCAACATGGCTAAAACCCACAGAGTTTATTTAGCCACCCATTATGACTTTTTAAAAAGATGTTACATAGTACTTCAGAGCGCTCAGTCTTCTGAGATTTAATCTGATATCCTGCTCTACTCTTATGCATTCTCCAATGAACCACTTGGTTTTAGCAACTAGCAGCAGATGCTGCTAATTTGGTCTCTAAATGACATGAGTGTCAAGAAGAACAAATGAGTAAGCATGCCACCGAGAAAGTCCGCAGCTGCAGCAAAATCTTAGAATATATTAGACTTCGGTGAACTCTGTCCCACTGCCATTCAGTGAAATTCAGTCAGGAAAATGCCTGGGGAGCCAGACTAACAGTTGGCACCACCAGTGAAAGACAAAGCAAGGCCAGACTTCTGATCTGCAGCACCCCAAGGTGCCAACCAATGGCACATTGCTTTTGCTTCCAAATCCACGGTGAAGGGCTGAATGAATATCCAGATAGCCAACGAGTTGCAAGTCTCAGCCAAGCAGTTGCTGCTTGTGCTTAAGGCCAGGCTGCAAAAATGGGAGAAGAAGGAAACCAGCTGGAGCGATCAGACTGCAGGTGGTGGAAAATGGCAAGACTGACAGGCCAGAATGCTGAAATCCTGAGGCAATTTCTGTGAAGGCAGCAACAGTCACAAAATATTGCCTAAGGTGCCTGTTAACCCTTTAACGCACATTGATCCTGTGGACTCCTCCATTACCCCATAGCTGCAGCACTGGCCATTGCAGAATAAAGACTAAGACATTATAGGGTTATAACTGGTTTAACAAGAGCTTTTCAGCAGCTGACAGGCAATTAAGTCTTCAGTTTAGCTCTAAAATATTTACTCTGACTCTCTAACTGCATATAAAGACATATCTCTGAGCACATCACAATTCCATTTACAACTAGTAATGCCCCCTTTAGGACTTTCCAGCAAGTTTCATACAAGTAATGTAGAAGATGTATGGATTATTTTAGGTTTTTCATATGACTAAAGACATTATCAAAAACATTTCAAGCAATATGCGTTTTCTCCAAGAATGCTGTAGCATGGTGTACTTTTACTCACATTTTTAAGCACAGCTTTATAAATTTTATCTATTTTAACTAGTCAATGTAATCCAATTCCCCTTGGTCAGTATGTCATTTCATCAGCATAAAAGATGCAGAAATTACTTTGCTTTTAGATATCCCAACAGAAATAAACATGCATGTATGATGACTAATCCATTACATGTGCTCTGCACAGGTTCCTATCATGCAGAAATAGGACTGAAAAGATGTACTTCAAGGAAAATTTTGTGTTGAGAATGATCAGCTGATTAGGTACAGGGCAAAAAAATATACATAGAGGTTGTCAACACTACTGTCATGTACAGAAAGGAAAATTAAGAGTCATTTGTTATTCTCAGTTGGAGAGGTCACTAATGTTATCTTGCACATGATGATTTGATGCACTACGTATGATTAATGCTTGTTTAAAGGACACTGCCAAGGTCTCTAGGTCAGACTATGACCTTCCATTTTTTTCAGCTATCCATAAGCAGAGTATTAATAGTTCTGTAAGTGCTTTCCTCCCTCTTGAAAATGTTTTAACAGTAGCAGATAGTATTAAAATAAGAAGTCCAACAGTAGAAGGTGGCAAAATAGCAAGAAAAAAAAATCCAGCAAGGAAACAAATGCTTCAGAACTGTACTGGTATTGTATTATTTTAAATGGCTGGTCCAGTTGTGACTATCACATTCTAACACTTGCCATTCTAACTGCACAGGTTTTCACAGCCTCATGTATGTTAATGCTCTGGGATAAAATTGCATATGCTTGGACTCAAAGTTCTTCCTCAAAGTCACTTTAAGATGCTTCAAAATTTTAAAGACAAAAGCAAAGTGAATGTATTTGCTTTTTTCTAAAGAACTGAAAAGCAAAGTTCTCAAAACTCACTAAGATGTTGCATTTTTACACAATGTGTACAAATCATACTCCTTAATGTGTTCTTATATCTCTGGCTAGACCTTTAGTTCTCTTTACCTCCAACACATATCAGGGATTTTAAGTCCTTCAGTTTATGGAGAGAAATAATCTATTTTTGTCATTTAATTTTCCATATTTTTAAAACCATTTTAGAATCTACGTTGAGGCATTAGAAAATACTCAATAAAAGTGCTATTAAAAAAAAAAAAAAAAAGGAAAGGCCAAACTCCTGTGATTGCCTAGCTATTCACAAATCTTTGGGAACTGAACTGTTGTCTGAACCATACTTGGAAATCTCAAGTTTATATCCACATAGAGGCATATAATTTTTTTGTCCATGAATATGGGAATGGCTATTTATTATCTAGGCCAAGATCACCTTCAAATGAGAAATAAGCACTACCAATTTTTTCTTCTTTAAGCACAAAACATTCTTAGTAATAATATTAGATTTGGTTTTCAAAACCTTAAGAGGACTGCAAAATTTCTTTTGAAAATAATTTTTTCCCCCATAACTTTCCAGCAGCTCTAAGAAGAAGAGGCTTTTATACATTATCATTACATGGTATTTGCTTCAGATTTAAAAATGTAACTCTGTGGTTCTATTTTTCCCTTTATGGCTGTACTTCCAAATGTTTAATAACAGACTGATTTCTATATTGTCCATGTATTCTTCTGCTTTTCCACAGGGTAGCAGTGTGCTTCAGAACAAGGCCACCACTGTGGGAATATGAATGAGTACACAAAATCCCTGCAGAAAGCAGCTGTTCCCTCTTGTACATATGCAAATGTAAGAATGCTAAATAATGAGGGCAGCTTTATTTCACAAAGGCAGAGAACAACAGAGCCAAAGTGGACTACAATAAAGTTTCTGTAGGAAGCAGTGAACTGAAGTCTACAAAAAAGAATATGAATTCTTCTTAATATTCTCAGTCATGAGAATCATGCTTCTGAGGAAAATACTGATTAACTTTTGCAAAATTAATCCTCAAAATATTTTTTAAAATCCTAAAGACAAAGACGTAGATGCATATTTTCTAAGACACAGTTTATTAAAAAAAAAAATTATCATGTAATTAAGACAGAAGTCTGGACATTTTTTTCCCCCCAATACTATCAGTTGTACATATGACCTTGGACAAGTCATTGAATCTAACTCAGTTTTCTTGTCCATAAAATGGAGATAATACCTCTGCCCAGGGCTACTGGGAAGCTAAATTCATCGTCCATAAACGTCATTTGAAATAGCAAGGTGAAAGGGCTTTATCAGTGTTACGTACTGCTGCATTTTTCATTGCTTTTAATAAGCCTAATGAAACCATGTAAATTTTGAATGACAACATTAAGCAGATTTTCAGACCAGCTCTTGCTAGAAGTAAAAGGCATTACAGATTTCTTGAGATGACCCCGATTTGAGCTCTGACAACTAATGGCTGAGTCAGAACATTGCTATGTGAAGTACTGTGAAGAGTCTTCCAGATGTCAGTTGTTCTAACAGGGGACCGTTTATTCACTACCGGAGAGAGCAGTTGCATCAGTGACAGAGTAGGAAGAAGAAATGCTAGAAAAGAAGAAATGGTTCACATTTGCTTGTCGATTAAGCAATAAGCAACACTAAAATCTCTCAAAGTTTGTGACTGGCATTCACTAGTGAAGTTTAGTATAAACCATGCTTCTCACACCAGCAAGTGCACAGACAACAAGAACTAATTTCTCAAAACAAAAAAAACCACAAGCCACAGGCTAAACTGCACAGTTCTCCATACTGATCAGCTACAATCCCTTACCATAAAAAGCTGCCACCATAACCCCAGCGCTTTTTTGGTAGTAATACAAATGCCTTGAATTCACAATCCATAAAGAAAGAAATGTCTTTTGCAACACTGAGCGTCACATCTCTGTCTCACCTGATACGTGCTTAGGGCCACCACCGCTGCTGCACTTTTAAACAAACTGATCTCAGCTTTTAACCTGCGTAAGTCAGCAGCATAAAGTTACACATAAGATACTGTTTTAGTTTGCGTGCTCTTCCTGACATGCTCTACAAATAAAATGTTATATACATTTTTAAGAAAACAAGAGAAATCTAGACCAAAATAATTCACCTGCTGTCTTCAAGTGTCATCTACAGAGAACATCCTCGTCACTGAACGAGTCTGTGAGTGACACAAGACTAAACTTTACAGTTCAGAATCTTCTGTGTTATATTTTTAGAGGATTATTCAACAAAACTTTGAAGAAAAAAAGTTCTCTTTTTAGTGGCATTGAGCTTCCTGTTTGTACTGCTCTTTAGTAGGGCTGACAAGTCTGCTACTCTGGGCAGCGGACTACAATTTTTGCTGTCATCTATCACCTTAGTGCTTTTGGTGCTCAGCTATGAGACTTCTGTACATGTAACAGGCTAAGCTGCCAGAAGCCCTAAAGCCCCCAATCTAATAGCTACTACACTTGCATAAAAATCAGTTCTACACCACACATCCAATAAGGACATTTTCAATGCTATGTCACGCTTGCTGCATGTGCCATAGAGTAAACTGAGTACAGGACCTGTCTGTTTGAAGGCCTGCTTTCATGATCAAGTAAGTATCCCAACAGACACAGGAACACCAGACTGCTGAAGCGTTAAAAACTACAACACAAAAAGCAGACTTTCTTCCCCAAAAGAATGTCTTAAGAACAGCAGAAAATAACAAAAGCATGTGAAAACAAGTGTACTCCCAGACATTTCTGCAGTGTGTTCTCCTAAATATTGCACATATTTTTTTCATATGTTTCTGTGGCTAACTTTCTAAGACAACTAATTCAAAGTTTTCACCCCATCTGGGAATGACACATGTGGAAGTATTATAACAAGATGCCAAGGAGTAGTTTTTTCCCCCTCCCTCTTGAGACATGACAGAATTTCCAATCCCAGAGCAGCAGTGAGAACGGCCAGGAACTTGTGGGGCTTTCCTTGGTTCGCCTGACTTCCAGCACGCATTTCTCCTCATTTCCTAATCGTGTTCTAACCTTCAAGGTGGGAAATAGCAGTAAGCTGCGATGGCAGGTTGTGAGAGCAGATACAGGGCACAGGAAATGGGCCTCAAGTCCAGGAACTGGCCCTGGCAATGCTATAAACCAATATACATTGACTACAGAAGGTATCAGGCCTAGCAGGCGTATACGAGAGAACTAGAAAGATCTCTGCCTATCAGAGGTGAAGGAAAGCACATGAAACAAAAGTATGAAATTCAGGAAACCTATTTATACCATAAAGATTATGGGAAACTCAGTTTCACAGAGAAACTGTATCTTCCAATCTTAAATCCAAATGGTCAGTGTGTAGCCTTCCAGCCAGAAGACATTTCCTTTTTAAACAACAGCTTCAAGGCCACCAAGCCTGGGACACTCTTGTTAGAGCCTGACTTGACCATTTCACTGTCCACAACCATGCTTGAATATAAATCAACACCACATCAAGAGTGGGCTGTTCAGACTCATTCTCTCACCACTGGCAAGAATCTGAAGTACATTTTTGACAGATATTTCCCCTCATGTGACAGGAGAGCAGATGGAGGATCTTCTGGACACAGCAGCAGAAAAGATGAATCTCTCTCTACTCAGCTTTAGAGAGACGCTGTCAGTTTACACTCACAATAATCTAGATTTGCAAGAAATCTCTAAGGAAAATGCAGTAAACATTTTGCACAGAAGCTGAAAGAAAATAAGCTTGCAGGAAACCACCTTTCCCACCTCACTTCTTTCTATTCCAGCCATTCCCTTTTCTGACACCAGTGCCTATCTGTGGAAAGACCCTTTCTTCTGCACCAAGTCTTACTCCCTCAGAGCCTTTCCTATGTCCAGTAGCATCATTTTCCAGGCTGCTTCCTGCTTTAAAACTCCCATCATTTCCCCTCTTCTTTATCTCCTCCTTCTCCATAGTTTCAGTCCCAGCTCCCTGAGATCCTGCTCGATTTAATGGCCTTCTCCATTTATGAAGAACTTGCCTCCCTGCATTACCCAGATCACGTTGTACACCCACTTTACTTGCTTGCACCTCTCCATATCAGGGAGATTCTTAGCCAAGTGAGCTCTTTATTCCTATATATTCCCACTCTCCTGCCACAGTCGTCATAACTGGGTGAGCGTGCCACCTCCACTGGGCACAGGTCCCGTTGCCAGCTAGACTCACAGAAATAGGATTCCCAAGCCATCTGCCCAGGAGGGCTGAGGCAGAGGGGATGCACAGGTGTCAGGGACTGAGCTGTAAGACAGGTCAACTGTTTTGGAGGGAGTTACATTCAGCCCATCAATCAGGAATCGCCTCTCCCCTAGGTTATGACATTCCAGGGAATGAGGTAAATGTCAAGACATTTGTTGGCTTTACCCTCTCCTTTCAGTGCTCTCTTTGATCAGCTTTGAACACCTCAATAGGATAGGATATTTTCTGTTGCATTTCTAATACTTTTCTATTTCTAAATATCCCTTTCTCCATTGTGGTCCCAGTCTTCAGTATTATACTCTACCACAAGTCCAGGCTTCTAGCATTAAAAATTTAAGAAATGCTTTGGGTCCCAAAGCCTATCAACAATTAAAAAGACCCACTCCTTCTACCCCAGCAAAAGCCAGCATGAGAGGCATTGCATGCCAACCAACTGGAAAAAATATAAATAAATAAATCAGAAAATGAGGCCTGAGAGAGACCTCAAAGAAGTCTTTTACTTCACATACCTGCTCTTATTCCCAAATCAAGGCTGGATTTACCTAAAGTAAAAGGCTGGCACAGGTCTGATAACTGCTTCATGGACAGCACGGCTACCTATGCAGAAGTAATAGAGTATGGTGTGGTAACCTTATCAGTTAGCCTCCTGAAATTCTGCATCAAAACTCAGATACACCTGCACTAGCACCCAGCGCCAGACAGACACAAGCTCTGTCCTCAAAAGCCGTAACTCCAAGGCCGTGCACCTAACGTGCCCATACTCATTGGCCCCACTTCTCGGAATAGCTATTTAGCCCAGAGGCACTGCTGTGATGCTAGCACTCCACTATTTCTCATTCCAAGACTAATATTATAAGCACTGCTATACAAGTAGCTCAGGCACCATGCTGGATTGTATACCCCTACCTTCTTTATTTGCAGAGTACCTACTGCAACAGGACCTTATTTTTATTTGCAACCTTTGAGCACTTCAGGAATGACAATGGTAAAAATAAGAAGCAGTGTACATGACGGAACTTGTGTCAAGAGATTTGGAAAGCTCCATACAGAACAGACTCTCCTCTGAACAAGAATATTCTCTTGCCACAGTTATCCTCAAAACCCTTGGGACCAACACCGATACGTATTTCATAACTAAGAGGCCTTCAGACAGCTATAACCAACTTCCACATTTATTTATTCTAATATCATCTGCTGCGTTCATAGCATGTATTTTATCAGCTTGCCTCTATGAAACAGTCCACCGCACAAAAGCATGGCTAAAACACAGAGCAAAAGCCATTGCAATAAATGTAATTAGTACTGTAGCAATACCACACGTACTAACTGTACTTCACTATGAAAGCTTACACTGATTGCTGCAACATAAAAATGTCCATTAAAGTAATGTTAATTGTATTTATTAGTACTGTATTTCATAAGATGTTAACTACAGCTGTTGCCTATGCTCTGTTAACACAAAAACAGGATATATCCAGTTTTACAGAAATTCTCACCATTCAGCACTGCCCAAATCAAAGGAGGAAGTTTAAAAATAAAATTTCAGTCCATTTAAGATGCATGCACTCATATTAGCTAACATAACTCCCAAATGCAAAAGCGGATAAAAGTTTGATGCATAACAATTGTGACAATTTTTTTATCTACTTTCTCCCAAGACATATGATTTTCAATTGCAAAGTAATTTAAAAAAAAGAAAAAATCATCTTCTTTACTGAATACTTGGTGTTAAATGCAGATCAACGTAGCCTAAGACATACACTTCAAATTGAAAATACGGGGCAGACTTCCACAGTTGCAGCTCTCCAATGCACACACCTAACTCGCTCTGAGTTGTTTATTAGCACAATGGCAGATAATGACACAACTATTTGCCTAGCAAATTGAGGGACGCACCGCCAGTATTTTCTAATGAAACCTTAACTAAATTAATTTAAGCTTTAAAAGACCTGTTCTGTTTTAAAGTACATTTGGATTAAACATGAGGGCAATACGTAATTTCCTATGGGGTTTGGAATCATAAATGTAAAGCTTCATCCAGCAGTCTGTTTTACATGATATGTATACTGTTCTTTCATTCCAAGAACCTGCAGAAGACTGCAGAACCTGAAAAACTTCGCTATCGCTTTTAAAAGGTAAATAATCACACTAAGCATGACAAGATGATTACAGTGCTAACCATGGAATCTGATTTATCTTTAAAAAGATCAGTTTAAATCATCAGAAGCTGCATTTGGTTTTATTGCAGATTCATCATATTGAAAGCTTTTTGAAGAAAACAACAAAAATAGTTTTGTTTTATGTTAAGAAGCATCAGACTAATAGACATAAATTATTTTAGTGCCTTAGTGCACCAAACACCTGTGTGCAGCTTTCAATGAAGTGGCTGAATTATAGCTAGTTTTAGTTTTGAAAAGGCAAAGCAGTTTAATATAAAGATGCAGATGACTTGTCACATGTACCTAGCACAACGAAACTTGTGCTTGTGGAAATATAGAGAGGTTAACATTGTCGTTAGCCAAAAAGTAGACCCAAATTGCAGATTCCTGAACATCATCTCAGCAGTTCCCAACATCTTCCCAATATACTGACAGAAATAACATTTCATGCAACTGCACCATACAGTTTTGGCAATGAAGTCAATTTCCAGCCTGATGTGTTAATCACATCAATTATGCTGTGATTCTATCACACTATCCAAAGAGGACTCGGGATAATGTATATTTATTTGTGGAATGAATCAGCATACCTGACAAACAGAAAAAAGCCAAATAAATTAGAAATTCAAAAGCAAGTAATTACAGATTTAGGTATTAATCTTCAATTAATACTTCAGTATCATCTCAACAGCAAGTGAACAACTTCCATTAGCACCAGCAGAGGTTAAAACTGGGCAAGGACATTTTCCTTAAGTCTACATCATTCTCCGACTTGGGTGGGTTTCATGCTTCCCCCCCGCCACCTTCTCCAAAGGACACCACAGGGAAATGAGATGCAGCTTTAGCACTGTGGCTTTACAGACACAGTCATATGTTGGAATTGCCGTACTCTTGAATCGCTTTTCCTGTATTAGACATTTCTGGTGTTTATTTCCCGGCCTTAATGGACTTGTGAAGATCTTGTCTCTGGAACCTCTAACGATTCCCACTCTTTAACCAATCACTGACTCCATAATCTTAATTACGTATACTGAACCATAGTAATCAAACACACAATGGAACTCTATCAGGGAAGCCCTGTTTAACCACGACTTCTCTGAAAGCTGCAAGGCTCCTTGTTTCAGTAACCTCAGCCAAACTCAGTCAGCACATACTTTTATTCTTTCAACAATCAGCTTATCTGGCTGGAAGAAGCAGAATGCGTAGAAACTTTGCTGTTATCCATAAAGTAAGAGAGACTGAAGTAGGAAACACATCATTAATTCTGTGCAGAAAAAATGTCTAGCCTTAATCACCTCCTTCCCTTAGTTTTCGTATAGATTTCTATGTTGTTCTTTACTGAACTATGGAAACATAAAAATACCAGTTGGTATACCTGAGTAGTCTAGCACATATAAAGTACATTTAATTTGAATTACTGCAGGTATTCACAAATTCTTCTTTAAAGCAATTACAGAACCTTC
>JAVKLA010000073.1:8171054-8201054 GCA_034782735.1 Sagittarius serpentarius | reverse complement strand
CCCAATATGGAGTATTACAATAGGCAGATGTTCAGTCAGCAACCAGTGAAGCTAATGGTAAAGATCAGGAGTGTTGAATTCCATTTGCATTGGATAGAACAAGGAGACATTCGGTGAAACTGAAAGGCAACAAATCTGATACTGGTAAGCAGAAAGAGACACTTAAAAAAAGCAATCTATCCACAGAACTTACCATCTAAGAGCCAGGGTTTAGCAAGGTTGAAAAAAGAAATAATTATGGCTACATTGTAATAGTTAATAGGAGGCAGAATAACAAATGGTAATGGATATAAATATTTTTTAATCAAAGCATAAACAATTCACTGGTGTGGCCTAGGAAACAACTTCACTTCTGGAGGTTCCTCAGTACTCTGTTTATAGCCACCCATTTCTGAAGCTTTTGACAGGGATTAACGTCAACTCCAGAAATTTAAAAGTAGCAAAACAGAGGAGTCTTCCTGATCTGGTACCTCTCTGTGGAAAACTGACACTGGCTACAAGAGGAGCAGGAACAGACACTAAATATTTATTCTGATAAAAAGTTCACATGGAATTTCTAGCATAGTTCAACTTACACAAACTGCAATTAAAATACCAGAAGAATAAACAAACCAGTCTCTCTTGGAGCTTGGTAGGCAGTGTTAGAAGAAAAACAAACAAGAAATCTGCAATCCTAGGTTTTATGCATGCTACCAAAATGTTTTCCTTAAAAGCTGATAACAAGTGAAAATGTGAGCAAAAAAAGGAAGCAAGATTAAAAACAAGATTAAATAAAACGCCCCTTGCTCAGAATTACTATGCTTGTCAGTATACAGCAATATAGAAGAAAAAAAAAGTAACAGCCACAGTAACGAAGTTCATGCTGAGAAAATAACTCATTAGTACACAACCAATCCAGTGGTAGTCTTGAAATGCATTTTTAAAGTATTTCAACAACAGAGAAAGGTGAGAATATAGACGTGTACTGATTTCGTATTAAAGCATCAGAAACACCACTTTTTCCATTTTAAAGGCAAAACCAGCCTCTCTGAGGGGCAAAATTCTCTGAAAATTTTGTAGCATTCTCAGTACTACATTTCTGCAAGCCAGAAACAGCATATATAAAAATTTGGGTTTCGAAATACACGTTTTTCCTGCTTTGAAGTATTTAAAATTAAATGACTGATAGTTTAGAAACATAAGTGCAACAGATTATAGACAAAAATACACAATATATTTTCAAACATTATATTTTCTAATTAAATTAGTAGCTCATTGATACACAAAGGTTTTATTTTTTTGGTGGTCTGAATGCCTACTCGATTAAAAACCCCAGCATCCCTGACAAACTGACTTTTACATGACTGAGAAACTAGTAAGTCCAATGAAAAAAAGCAGATGGTCATTATTTTTGTTTTCCTAAATGCAATGTATTGCCTTAAAAATAAAAAAGGTGGCATTTATCCCCAAAACTTAACTTGCTGTTTGAACAAGCAACTATTACTGATTTTAGAAATACAGATGTAAAAAAGTATATCTTGGTCTCAGTGAAATGTAAGAGTGCAATACATTAATATTTATAAAGCACTGCATGAATGCAAGTTAAATTAATTCTTTAAGTCAAAAAAAGACAGTACCCATTTGCATTTCAACAAGTGAAACTTTTCCATCCATTCGACAGAGACAAGACTATAAAAGGTCTCAAATTTCTCCAATAAAAGTGGAAATTACATTTCAATATTTCGTCAGAGATTAAAAACAGAATTTTAGATGAATTATCTGATACAAAGATGGAAGTGAGGGTGCTGCTTCAAGATCTACAGAAGTAGAGCACTTTAAGACAATTAAATGATTTCCCTGCAGGCAATGTCTTTTCAATCCAAGCTAATGACATCATTTAAGGAGGATGGTCCATTTAACTGAAAGGATCTTTTACAAGGCAGACAGACAGAAGGCAATCCGGGAATGTTTTCAAGGACTTCCCATATTTCAGAATTATAATGGTGAAATGCCTACATCAAAATCTTAAACTCAAGCATTAATCAACAAAATGAAAGACTAATTTTATAAGAAAAATGTAATAAAACTCATTTTAAGAAGTTTTCCCTTCATTATTTTTTCCTTTAAAGGAACCAATTCTCTCCTAATGGTAATTATGCCGCTTTGGAATAATGATAATACTCAGGCAGCTCAGGTTTAGGCTGCTGTTTTTAAAGTGAAGCCAAATCACTTCAATCACTTGCAAGTTGAAGAGTAACTTTCATAAACTTTTCCACCAGTTTATGTAAGTTAGCTGTGATCTTTCAGATAGAAAGCATTAGACTATTGCCTCCAGAACGTACTTTACTGCTTTTGGTACGGTCTATACACCAGCCTTTAAATTGCACCACCACCTTTTTCATAAAAGGAAAAAAAAAAAAAAAAAAAAAGCGCAACACCCTCAAATGAACCAGTAAGAGAAAACTTGAGTTTTAGTGTCTGTATCAGCAGTTTAATGCACTGCCATAACCCCGGGTGGGGTCCTATACCTTGTATTATCTAAATTATTTTTCTGATATTGAAAAGTCAGAGCAGAATATGCTATTTTTCTAAACAGTTAAAGGAACATCAAATTTTCATATTAAATAATATTATTAAAACTACAACCACCTCTTGTACTTCACAAGGCAGCATCAGTTTAAACCCAACCAAAGAGTCTTTTTACCATTTACAATAACACTCAAAGCCATGGAAGTTGTATACACGTTAGGACGACATCTGTTAATAAATGATGTGGTTCTGAGGACAGAAAAAAAAAAAAGGTTTACCCTATGTCCCTTTAATATCCGTTTCAAATTGTCAAAAACTTCAGAAAGCTGGAAAGTGTGAGACATAACAGAGAGATCTTACCATGTAAGCAGGAGCTAGAAAATGTAGAACTAGTCCTGGCTCTTAACCAGATTCCTTTTGCAATCTTGGACAAGTCAGAGCTACTTTGCCTCCACTGCTCCTCTTCATAACAGAGAAGCAGTATTCACATCTTTTCTAGAAATGTTGTTAAGTGTTGTTGGTTTCATTATGGTTTTTTTTTTTAAAAACAAAACAAACACCACCAAAACACATTTACAGGGAAAAACATCTCATTTTCAGACCTGCTGTGTCACTTTACTGATTCTTCCCCACCACACCCACACCCACTTTTTCAAAGTAATGTGAGCAGCTGGAGGGAGGGAGAGAGAAGGGGCGGAGGGAAGGTTACAGCATGTGTAAGGCTAGGATGTCACATATGTACTGATTCATGCATTTCACAGAAAACTGCATACTTTCTTCTGTGACTGCTATAGCATATATCGGAAAGACTGACGTAAGGAAAAGACTGTGAAGGAGGATCCTTATGGTAAACAGTAAGATGACTCTGATTATCTAAATGAAATTCTTTTTCAAGAAAAACAATTTTTGATCCTCCCCTCCTTTTTAAATATAAAATTAGGTCAGAAGCAAATGCTGTTATCCAACACATACGAATAGCTCATTGAAAACAGTGGTAGTCCAGGACATACACCAATATTAAAGCCAAAATTTTCACTCTGTTTGAACACGCACTTTTTCAACTCTCACTGTCACTCAAAAAACCAAAATATCAACTGTAAAAATTAAGTGGTTTCAGTTTAAGGACTTAACTGAGCTTTTGTCACTTTACCTCTTTCCTCACATGAAGAACATGGGTATCCTGCAGTGGTGAACAAGTAGCACAACAGAAGAATGCTGACTATTAAAGCCCGAATATAGTAATATGGAAATAATAATAAGTAAGTGGCAATGCACAGAATAATACTGCTGTGTTCCTAACCACCTGGGCTTTTTTTTAGTTGACAGTTACATTCCTAGTAAAGGATGAAGAGATTGCTATGGACTTCAATTGACATGACAGATTTAATTTCAGTCCCTGCTACACACCTTCTGTACAACCTAGGTCCTTCACTACTATATTTGCATATCTGTTTCCAAACCTTTTCTCTCATTTTTTTTTATCCTGATTAGGTTCTCTGACTCATGGACTCACTCAAATTAAGGGCACATACATACAGTGGAGGATTCTAAAACTGCCTTGATCCAATGAAAATAAGATGACATATGAAAAATAGATTACAGAGATTTATTGGCACCTAGCCAATTTTCATAGCTTTTTTTAAATTTTTCACCCCAAGAGCTAAATTACAGCTTCAGTTTGTACATAAACTGAACTCCCATAAGGAGCTAATGAATCTATGACTAGTAATAAAACTGTAAAAAAAAAAAAAAAACAAACCCCTAACCATTATAAAGGTTCCTTTTTATGTTGGTTCCCACAAAAATATTTGCATCTACAATAGTTATGCTAATGCACTCTCAGATTTCCTCACATAAGCTTGCAGTCCTCTAAAAATAATATACTTTACAACAAATTCTTGAAAAACACTTGACAAAACGTGCTAGAGAACACTACATGGAAGCCAGTCAGTGACAAAGAAGTACTAAAAGACAAGACTTGGGATCAACTTCTTCATGCATTATCTGTACCAGTATGTGTTTTTATATCACTACCAAAGCCCTTTTCTGTGCAAGATTAGCAATATATTGAATGAATAAAATGACTAATCACTGTTCTATTTGTTCTTCTTTCATGAACATCATTTTATTCAATAGTATATGTATTAGTCAATAAAACATACTGGCAAAAGAAGTAACTTCTTGGTATGGAAGGGAAATACAACACACACTGATAACTTTGTTCAAAATATTGGTATATTACTTAAAATAACCTTAAAGATGAAGAAACTAACATGAAAAAGCCATCACAGCTAGACAACTGACACTCAGTCCCAAAGGATCCATGAAGAACTACAGGAGGATCATCAATGTAAGTATCAAGCCCAAAGGACAAATTATGGCCTCATCCATACAGCAGTGGGAACCAGAATAACTAGTTATGTTGTAACCACACTCTTCTTTATTATACTGTTACCTTAGAATAGCATTGTTCTGTTTTAACTGTGAAAAGGCAAGGGGAACCAAAACAAGGCAAGGGGAACAACCTAAACCACTCCAGTTCTGAATGACTATTTCTCAGTTTTAAGGTGATTATCATTGTTTTAGCTTGTTCAGTTTCACACATATGATTTTCAGGTTTTCAAACATTTTGACTCAGTAGATTTGCTTTTTTACAATATTTTCACCTTCTTGGTTTATATTTATGATGTTCTTCATTGAAGACTATTTTTAATTTAAGACCTGAATCATCACTAATTGCAGATACAGTGAAGAAATTCTCTACCTGACATACCTGAGAGACACTAATCATAGAATATGGAAAAGAAGTCAGTTGAAAAAAGACTGGCCTAGAGACTTAATTAAGGTTCAGACACTCAACACCCTTTCCAAAACATAGCAAGCAGCTATTTGGTACCAACATAACGGTATGAATCACTGCACCTCGTTATTATTCCCTAAAAAGGAAAACAAAACCAAACAAAATCTCCCTCAAAATGTCTGTTTCTGAAGGACAAAGGCAATTAACATGGGGAGGAAAAAAAAAAAAAATATCTAATGACAGTGTATTAGAGTGGCAAGGGAATTTAAAGATGCCATACACATTAAGTTATATTTCCCAAATCAGGGCTTAAAGACAACAAGAATTGTAGATTCCTCAGTCCTGTTCAAAGTTAAATTTACCCCAGGTTGAAACCATCCAGGGAGAACAACAAAATTGGATTAATTTCCCTCTCAACATATGCATTTGTAAAGGTAGAAATCCTTGTAAATTCTATCTTTGAAAAGGAAAATAAAATGCCACTAATATAAACATGGTAGTGGCTTAGTTGTGGCACACAGTCTACCCAAAAATAGGCATAGCCATGCTGCCTTCAGTCCTCATACATTCACTGTTCTGTACATCTTAAAACATTCCTTTATGTCTATCTTGAGCTATACAATCAAAAATGATCCATAATAATTTAATACAGACTTCTTAACATAATCCAAGAGATGCTTCTAAAGAATAATAATAAAAAAAATTATTTACATATATTATGGTTGTGTTCATACACAAGTCAGTCACCCAATATCTCAATGACTGTTAATGAAACTGAAAGCCTAATTAGCAAGATGAGGGGAATAACCCCAGCTTTCTGGCCCACCTCCAATATGAATAATTGCATCTACCTATGCAAAAATCCCCCTTGTCATTGCAATTAGGTGAGATATTCCTCATATCCTGCTCTTAAATTGCTGGGTATTGTTTATAGTGCCATTGTAAAAGCTAGTGCATTCTACCCTGGATATAGTTGCATTTTGGTAGTAGCAATGTGGCGATTCCTACAGTATTTTAGTTACTTTGTTCAAAAAGCCCAGTGGCTTGCAAAACAAAAAAAAAAAACAAACAAAAAAAAAACCAAAACAACCCCACACTAATTCAGTATGCATATATTACTGAAAGAAGTATAAAATCTGTGTAAAACACAGGTAACACCTTGATGTGTATCAAGGTACAAAAAAAGTCAACCAGGCGTAAGCATCTCTTTGGCAATTCAACAGCATAACAAGCAGCCACCTTCTCACACTATCACAACTCTGAATGTCTCAGAAATTAAGTCAAAGCTAACACCTCTCCCTACTGACCGTGAAATCCTACCAGTATGTTAAAACACGCTTCTAAAAAATGTATATATACACACATATGAAATTTAACAAAAGAATGAAATTGGTCACCAATCAGCCTTTCCAGGGCCTCCAAAACAACAGTCACACCCATTTCTACATCTTGCTTTCTGCTCAGCAGTATGCACACTGTGAATACCTGTTCCCCAGAACAGCCACTGACTCCCCCTCATTGCTTTCATTTTGTCTCACTCCCTCACCATCCCCAAAATTCTCTAAAAAGCCTAAATTTTGGATTATGATTTATTTAAAATTGTTCATCTGACTGACAATTTCCTACGTGAAAAAGGATTTAAAACTTTGGCAGGTTTAATGTTGACTTAAAGAGGGACATCTGGGGCCTATTATTGCCTCACCATATCTGAAAGCTTTCTTCCTCTTCTCTTTTGGCTCTGAATTGCCATCGAAATGGTTATTAGTAAGTAAACTCCTGGATGCTTACATTAGTCATTCTAATACAGCCCACAGTCCCTTTACTGTGCACTCCTGCTTTAACTCTCCCTATCCCTTAAAAGATACAGTTTTAACAGACTGTAAAATCCACTTAGGAAGGTACTCGCTGGTTTTAGTTATGAAAGCTAAAAGATATCTTTTATTTAGGAAAATGTGCAAGCAGATACCTGCATCAAAAATCCACATTAACACTAACTGTACTTACTATTTCATGCAACATTTCAGTAACCACATCAGCGATTTATTGCTCCCCTGTGGCAGTATGGAAACTTCCACAATAAAATACAGGACAGGAGGGAAAAGAGCTGTAAAACCATAAAAAAAAAAGTTTGCTTTTTTCTTGCCCTGGCCTCCTAGGACTGTAAATCTCAGGCTTTCTTTTTCCTAAATTGTCTTTTTTCAAGGATTACCAGTGTTATAAATACCTTTGCCTTCTACTGACTAGACACATTTTCTTCTGTAGACTCACTTCCTGTGGGAAATGTTACATCGAAAATTACACACACACTATTAGAATTGCCATCACTGCTGCACTTCTGTTAATATATTTTTAAAAAGCACTAAGAATAGAACAGCTTTCACTTTATCATTATCTTCTATAAAAGGAGTATCACTCTTGCATGGGAGATAGTAATATATGTATTAAAATCTATTTCAAAATACAGTATAAAATAATTTCCATTAAGTAGACCTGCTGGGGAAAAGCTGCACACACCAATGATTAAGCGTAAGTGTGCATCTGTCCTTTAAATACCCATAGCAGTAATAGCTTAAATGTAGGAGTCCAAATCATGGCCAGTCTTGCTGCACATACAAATCTGCATCAGGCAATGCTAAATTAAGAAGCACCTCCGCTAAGTTTACAAAAGACAAAGAAAAAATTGGTTGTAAACTCCTCTGCATTGCAAAGATTTCTTTTGTCTGTCAATCAACAGAAAAGTATTATTCCACCATCACAAAAGGCAAACCTTTGGAGGCAGTATAGGTCTGTGTGTTGTGCAAATGTGCAGTTGCTAAGAAGCAAATATGCTTCTCTTCTAATCAAATAGCCCAGCTCAGCAATGCTGCTGGCTTGGGGCAAGAAGCAAATTCCACCAGCCACAAACTTAGAAACAGTCTTGAATTATTTGTTGCTGACCGCTGGCTGAACCCTGTCCTGATGAGCACCATCACCATTAGCCACTTCTCAGTGTATTCCATCAACCAATGGCAATAGCAGCATGCTACAGCTCAGGCTGCAAGGAATTGATCAAACGGGGTAATGAGACTATTTCTTCATGGAGGTTATTTTAAATGAATATAAATATTTTCTTTCTACATAATTTGCCACAAAAGGTCACTGAACTCCCTGTGATTCTAAAGAAAAATGCTGTGGTATCCCCTTTATATATTTGAGTTAGGATACAGCCAACAAACAATTCTGGGCATTTTTGATGATCGTGTAAATCTTAATGAGGTGGCATCCCAGACAATTGATTAGAGGCAACATTTTATCTTCACATTTAGTTACGAACAAAAAGAGTATTTTATGCTATTTTAGAAAATCCTGCTATACCTACACCCATAAAATCTTTCATGACAGAATACATTCTGTGAAGCTAAAGACTTCCACTTTTACTGTTAACAATAGATCATGCATATTCAGCTATGCTTGCCATACTTTGATATTATAGCCCTTTCTATAGATTCTTTCAACTGAACTCATATGTTAAAAATACCCACTTTGTATCAGAGTCAAGCTACTGATAAGACGACCCACATTCTGACACCCTGTCTGTCATCATCATCTTTAAAAGACTACCATAACGAGACACCAAGAGATCCTTGAAATTTAACTCAAACCAACTGCTACAAAAACGTCACCAAGGCCCTCCTTGCCCCACATAAGATTTTTAGTGCTATCATTTCTAGTACTGGACAATTTCTCCAGTGCTGGGAAAGCACAATAATATTGATTTAAATACCAGTTTAACAGTATTTTATTAACAAAGGCATTACACTAGAGTACTACTAAGGCTACGATAAATAAATAATGCTTATTATTTTCTACTTTTAGGGATAATAATATAAAAATATTCCAATAGGCCAATTAAACAGAATTGTTCATCTTTGAGAATTCACAAGGTTACCTTGAACAACTTTAAGAAAATACTTTCAACACAAAAGAAAAATTTATGTTTACACCCAGGGATGAGCATATTCATTCATGTGAGACACAGCACTTGAAAATGGTGGTTAAAACAAAAATTTTTTCAATATATATCTAAAGGATTTAAATTAGTTATCCTTATCCTGATTAATAGTTCACCTACATAATAATAGAAAGGGCTTTGGATTATTTTTTTTAAGTCACCCAAAATATTCAAAGCAAATTTTTTTAAAAGAATAAAAATGCATTATCTGAAACTCTGTTCTTCGTATTTTGTTCGGATCCTCTGCTCCTCAAGTTTGTTTTTTTCCCTAAATGAATGTTTCTGACCAGTAGAGAAAATAAAACAAATAATTAAGAAATTAGAAGAACAATAATAATTACAAAAAGAGTTCACATCAAGAGGATTCTTTTCCCACCTCCCATCCCCATTAAAATACTATTTACAAAGCATTCTTTTCTAACTCTTTCTCAATACCATCATTATATCTTGTATGGCAGTGAAATGCATCTAAGGCTTGAATAGAATAAAGTAACTCAGATGTGTTTTTTCTACTGAGTCACCATTTCTAGATATTTTTTTTTTTAAAGAAAAGTTGACAGCAAAAATAAAACTGTGGTTCTGTGATAGAAAAGACAGCTCGGTTGGCTGGTTATTCCAAAACATAAAGCCTGTTACATCTGTCACACTGACCCTACAAATTCTTATTGTTTATCCATAATTTCTTTAAAAAGTGAAAGTTGCCAAAAATAAAAAGGAGACAATTCCATGTTGACGATACATAAAAATCTGTGAGAGGACATGATGCTAGTACTATTCAACAAGTACAAAAATTCTGGGAAACTATTTTAAACATGGGTGGAGGAAGCCACTTGATACATAAATCCTATTTTTTTCCCTCAAAGAGATCCCATATTATGTCCTAAATTCCACTAAAAGAAAACAAAACAAAAAAAAAAAGAGGGATAGCCACAAAACCGAAATCGCCACACAATATAAGCAGTCCCTCACAACACCAATAAAAAACAATATTCACTTGGAGGGGGTGTGGAAATCAGCCCCCGCTAGCAAAAGACATCTCATCAACGGACTGACATTTGACAAAAATCAGTGGAAATAGCAAAGAAGCCAATACAACTTCCAGTGCCAAGGAGCCAGATGGCACTGCTGGAGAAATTATATCTACAGACTGGCAGCTTGATCCCATGATTATTGCCCAAGGGAGGAGGAAGAGGAAAACAAGAGGTATTTCAGTGTGATGGAGTAAATCAATTATCACCAGCTCACTATGGCATTTTCACATTATTTTTATACCACATTCTAAATATCGCTGAAATGAATGAGAGCACTGGAAGACTCCAGCAATCTGAGACAGAAAAAAAAGAAAAAAAAAAAGGTATGCCATATATTAAAAAAGCAGTATGTACTTAAATGTACCTCTAGCTACTGCATCACACAGTCCATATTTCCAAATGAAATTTGCAGATACATTGTGGTTAACAAGTAAAAACACAGTTTTTATTTCACACGTTTTATTTTCGACCTAAAAGTCCAAATGTTATCCATGCAGATTACGGGGGGGGGGGGGACAGACCACCACCACACACCAAACTACGCACTTCTAGATGTTATGACTACATTCTTCTGTGTTTTTTCAACTCTTACCATGCAGTTATTTTACACACACGATTACAGAATAACCATTTTGCTAAAACATTCCAAAAAGCTTTGATCAAAAAAGTTTGTGGTAGTCTAATCAACTATTTTTCTGTTAAAATACAGTGTTAAGCTAGCTTCTGAAGAAGCTATTAAAGGGAGAAAAATTAGTCCACTCCTACTTTCATAAAAGGGAAGCTTTTCTAGAAATCAAAAAGTCAAACTTCCCCCCACACCTTCATATGCATACATATTCAAATTACTAAACACAAAACAGGCAGAATTATAAGAATGTGTTAGACTCTCCATCTGAAAATAGGCAAGATTAATTTTTTTTTTAATTGGAAGTCAATGACAACACTTCCATTAACTTCTTTTCCAGGCAACTGTAATAATAAGGCCCATTTCCTGTATCCATGCTCACGAAAGAACAATTCATCTGTTACCTACCAAAAACACTTGGACCACCTTCACTTCACTTGTCTCCATCCCATTTTCATCTTATAGCACAGCCATGTACGCAGTCCAAACATCCTACCGCCCCCATTCACATACTTTTGTCACTAATCCTTTCCCCTTATCTCTTCAACGCAAAGCGGTAATGCACAAGTGCAGATATGTGAAGCACATAACTGCATCTTTGAATATGCATTGTATTTATACATCACCCATGTCCATATACAGAAACACAAAATTCAACTGCTGAGGAATAAGCAAAAAGATGTTTTATATGAAGACTAGAATATCTCTGGAAAGTTATTATCAGGCTGTGATGTACTTTCCATTAAGGAACGTGTGGTCAGGTAGACAGAGTACATATTCAGGAGGAGGCCAGGAAAATCTTCTTTAGACCAGAAACGGTTTTCCTCCATTTTCTTGTACAGGATCATGCATAATTCCTTGCCCAAAATGGGCCCAAAACCATTTCTGACTACCAGCAGTAGAGAAGACAAGGCTAAGATCCTCATGAGATACTACCTTTCATTATTGTGACAGCTAGTGGTGAATAGGTTCCAACTAATATTAGAAAATGTAGTAATAATTTTAGTTTGGAGAAAAGATGGCATTCGGCATTTTTAGTCTGCTACTCTACTCTGAAGTGCTACTCTTAAATAATCCAAGTAAACATCTATGAAGAATTACTGAGAAAACCATCAACCAAACTAATACTGTCTAGTGACAAGCATCCAGAGGAAGTATGGTTCCTGCTGCAACTTTTTAAGCAGTGAGCAATACCTGCAACATCTTCACAAGAATGGCAATAATGAATTTGACCATATAGTGGATATAATAAAGATTTAATTTACAATGTTTTTTTTTCTTTGCAAAACACTTTAATAAACCTTTTCATGACATAGTTTTTACTTTTCCATTCAAATTTAATCTCATAATTCACAAATATTAATCCACCGCAACCTCCCTTTTATATAAAAGGAAACAAACCCAAATCCACTAAATTAATGCCTGGATTGCATGACACCTTACAGAAAATAGGCCCTTTTTGTACTTGCTTAAGCTCTACAGATACACTTTGCACCTCTACAGAAAGTACCAATCAGTTAAAACACAAAAACAGGAATACGGGAAAAACCTTTTTCTCTTCATTAGTGTTGATACACACTGCAGTGCATGCAATAAATTAAATATGGACAAAAATTCCTAATCATCAATTCAGAGAAAGAAAAGCCTACACCAAACTTGATTTTCATTCTTACTTTTATTGCAAGGGTATTTTTTTTTCAGTTGGTTCTTATATCCAGGCACTCTAAGGCCTCATCCTTGACGTGGAAAACACAAAGTACCACATAGAGCATTGTTTTACATATTTCTGATCTAGCCTAAAGCAAACCATTATGTTTTTGCAGAGTTTGTTCTCCCCTGAGATGTCTTAGAGTACTGCATAGTATATCCTGAAGGCAGACCGATTTTCCTGTGGTATGTGGTAGATACCAGGAAGGAAAAGCAGCCTCTTGCCTTGAATGCCGAGCAGCAACAATCTGTTGGACTCGCTCACCTCTGAAAAAGCACAAGAAAGGTACCCACCTCAAGGTGCCACTGAAGTAGCGTGAAGCAGTGCTGTCATCTACGATTGATGCATTTCTCTGTTTCTGGGACAGAAGGAGTAAGGAGCATAGTGGAAGCTGCCTTGCTTACTGCATGGCAGGAAGAAAGAGGAATTACAGGGAAATCAGAAGGTAGACATTCACTCAGCTGAGGAAAGCATTAATAAGGTCCTAAATCCATAATTAACAGCCTCCAAAACACACTTTAAAAGCTTACCACATGTCAAAGAGGCTGAAGGAAAACCTTCCCTCTTCCGTTTTATTTCAGCTGTTTGTGATGTGTAAGAACCGATCTAGAAAATCATTAGGCCAACAAGCAATATAAAGTAAACAGAAAAACCTACTGCACTTCAGCTTTCTGTTCTTTTTTTTTTAACCATAATATTGTTAGATATCTTGAATAAAATTATGATCTAATATGAAAAAGAAATGGGTTAAGCAGGTCATTATTTGTTTTTTTATTGTGGATATTGTCCTGCATAGTGGTGGAGCATACATGGCTGTTTTGTTATTGCTCAGTCACTGAAGCAACATAGATGAAATAAAATGAGCAACAAACCATGTCATCTCTCCCATGGGAGAAAGGTAAATGTTAAAAGAACACAGGGGTTTATTGTTTAATAGGAAGTTTTTCATCATGATAATTAGAAGTTCAAATGTTTTAGTCTCATCAATTTGTACACAGTTAGCCTACACTATGCCATTTTTAACTTTACTGTTGACTTTAATAGGGCCAAAATTTCACTTAAAACTTCTGCTTCCTATCAGAAATCAATCCTTTCTGTTCTGTACAAATGGTTCAAATCAAAATTAATTGTATCAGCTTTGCATATTTCACATGCACTTTTTTGTTTTTAAAAAACTTCTTGCTTTTCCAAGATAAGTCATTGCTGCTATATTCACTGCTATGGATCCTAGAAACGAACAAAGCAAATAGTTCAGTTGCTTGTTCTTTTCATACAGTTTCAACAACAGCTTCAACAGCAGTTACCTGTGGAAAGTTGAAGACTTCTCAGTCTTCAAATATATTCATGACAGAAGAGGAAAAGAAAAGGAAATATACCATCATCATGTCCTTTATGGACAAAAGAGAGTCAAATGTCAACAGGCTGACAAAAAGAGTTTAGGATATGTATCCTCTACTAGCAAGTACACTGCAGTACTGGGGCAAGCTGCCCAAGGGAGACCAAAGTTGCACTAGTGGAAATTTTTAGCAAAGACGAGACAGGTGCCTGCCAAGAAACATGTGAGGCAGGCTAAGGGTGATACATTGACTTTACTCTTAAGGTCTCTCCAACAAGGAGTTGGTCTTCTTTACAGCTTTTGACAATTTCAACAAAGTTAGCACCCTCTTCTCATTTGTTAAACAAACAGACTTGGATCTGGGAATTTATGTGCACATAGTCCCACATGCACCAATATCCTCATAAACTGAATTTTTAAAAAACGCTTCATATTTTAAGTTTCCCTTTAGTACGTTTTACTTTTCATTGAGTCCCATCAGCTTGTAGAAGACTGTATTCTGCGTGACATCTAAACTGTCCATAAGTATCTCAGCCTAACTCCCTAGTGATACAGCCTTCCTCTGACAGCCTCAGCACACCACATCAGAAATTCTAGACCTCAGTCCTCCTGCTTAAGATTGAGTTGCTAATCACAGTTTCTTAGAATTCTGAAAGCAACATTTCTGATCAGCCGTATTACCTTTTCAGCCAGAAATGTCCCAGAAACGCAGGGTCATAATACATTGCAATACGTGGTATTTCCTCTGCCATACATCTGTTCAGACACAGGAAGAGAGTCTACTAAACCATTGATGAAAACATAGATTTACCTACATGTGTCAAAATAGTAAATTATTTCCTAGTCACAATTCTGACAGGAACTAGCATCCCCTCAAAACAAAGCTGGCATGCCAAAGTCCAGTCTTTACCCATTTCCCATGGCACTGATGCTATTGCCCTCCTGCCAGCTCCTAGTAAGAGCATAAAGTAGAAGTCACCTTTCCTCGCCAAAGGTCAAGTGTCCCAAAGGTCAAGATCTTACCCCCCCTCAATATGATCTTTTTTAATCGAGCTTGAATATTCAAAGAGATATAAGGAATAATAAAGTACATGTTTTTCTGCCTTCAAAGAGATCTACCTATGAGAAAAACAAGACAAATAAAGAAGTTTCTCACTTCTTTGAATGGCTGTCATGCACTTAGTTTGGAACTCCCTCCAGCACTGCAAAGCAAGTAACTAATCTCCTAGAACAACTCAAGTGAACTTCCAATGCTGTCATCCCCGAGACAACCAAACATCCTCTCCATGTACATGATTATGATACTAAAATAGTGGTAAACCAATACAAGGCTTGGAGGACAGGAAGGGCAAAAGTAGAGAGAAGACGACAGGGAAATCCTAGCTGCATCTTCCATTCTCCAACCTTTGCTAACTTAGTTGCTAATACTGCTTAACTGGCTCAGTGACGGAACCCAGTTTTTGTTTTAATATAGTGCTTCAAAAATAAACTCAGTAGGAATGTAGTTGAAGAAAGCAGGAAAAATACTTGTATATGCTTTGTACATAAAGATAAGGTCTTACACTGAACTCTACCCGTCTTCAGTGACGGTATTCAAATCTTTATGCCTACCAAATAGGGGAGAAAAGGGGGAAAAAAGAAAAAAAAGAATAAAAAAGCAGCAAGCTTAATCAGTACTTATATTTGAGACTTAAAATGTCAAAAGAAGGAGCATGCAAAATTTAGTCACAATTCTTTTATTCCCACTTGATCAATCGAAATGCAAAATGTGATGTTCATGCAAAGGAAATACTACAGATCATGTAAAATAGTTGACTCAAGCCTGAGAAGACTTGTATAGAACTTTTCCAGAGGAGCTGGATGAAAATAAAGTGCTAAAACCTGTTGTTTCATCCAAAAATTATACCAAGAAAAGCATGTTCTAGGAAGCAACAAATTCTGCTTATTTTCAAGACTGCACTCTGATGACAAACAGTTAAAGCACAACCCTTTCATTTATTCTGACTCCTCAAAATTCTCCAAATGTCCTATTTTGCTTGCTTAGGCCCTACCTTGCTCCACTTCAACTACAGGAAATTTTTAGTATGAGATTCTCATCCTATTTAAGAATTTTCTAATAAAAAGCATATTCTATCCATAAGCTATAGCCAAATATGGTAATTTGAAGAGCATACAAGTCCCCAGACACATTTTCAGTAATTCTTTCATCCTTACATGCTCAAGGCAACATTTCTAGACCTTCCATAGAAATGATGATGATCTAAATTATTTTATCACAGCATTCACTGTGATCTTTTTAGATCCAGTAATTACCCAGACACATACTCCCTGCAGAGCTAATCAGACATCTTCTCCAGAAGTGGCCAGTTCACTCACAGTACTTGAAAAGTCAGAAAGTTTTTTCCTTTAATACTAATGGCATTTCCTAGTATGGAATCAAGTTACCATACCATAAACCAAAAAATTTTACTGTTAAAAAAAATCCCTTGAGATCACAAAAGAAGACTACATTGTTAAATAGGAAAGTTTCTGCATGGCATTGAACCTACATTTAATACCATCCTACGAAACCTGCAAATTAAATGAAAAACAGTAACATTTTCCCCCATTAATGTCTCAATCAAAAATAAGTTTGTTACCAACTTTAAAGGAAGTCTTACTATTTCAAATATTCTGGTATGCTTTGGGTTTTAACTGATCAAGACACATGTATTTTCCCCTACACACATTCTTCAAAACACAGATGGAAGGGAAGTAAGAATTTACACAACATAACATTTTTATACAATGTACTACACAAAAACCTGTCATTTAAGTTGCAAGAAACCTAGTCATCAATAAGTGAAAAAATACCCTGCTCAAAAATCAATTATGTTGAGTCTTTTGTATAGAGAAGTAGTACACCTTTCAGGCAACTGGTATTAATGAGCAGACATGGCTATAGAATCTCCATCTGTTTTTCTGACAAAGCTGTGACTACTCCAGTCTCTCATTGAAATTCCATTAATCTGGTGCACCAAGGACCAATGCGAAAATCAAAACTCCATCTAACCCTTTATCAGCTCACAATAACCTACAAGTGAACTCTGCCTGTTAGCATACAGCAAGTTATGATTTTGCTATCAATCAGGCTGTTAGCCAATAAAAAAAAAAAAAAATAAAAATCAAGTTAAGAACGAGTGCCTGGCAGTGCTGTTTTGTTTTGTCTGTCTTGTTTTCGGGTTTGTTATTCTATTTGGGGGTTTTGTTGTGTTTTATTCCTCTTCCAGTTTCTGTAGGGTGTCTGGACATGTAAGCCTATGCATCATTCTCCTTCGTCGTGATTTAATTGCTGCCAGCAATCAAGTCAAAGCATCACTGAAGTGTGCTTGAATTTCATTAGATGATATAACTTATGCTACTTTCCTACAGTACCTAATAAACCATAAAGAAACCAAAACACATATGGCTTGAGGGAATAACTGGAAAATTAGGTGGCCATTTGGGAACTGAGTGAACTTTTGAACCAGAGGAACAGAGAAAAAGAAATATTAAAAGGAAAGACAGACTTAGAATGCACACAGAGACGTGGGGGTTTGACCTTTTCAGTACCTAGAAAATTACATTAGCATTATGAAAAATACATATCATGTTTAGAGTTTATAATCCATCAAAGTTTAGATACTTTGTTAGTGCCTACCATAAGGTAAAAGTCAAAAGGACAACATAACAATCAGATTTGACAAAAGGCCTTTAGGTGACCTGTGCTAATTTAGTTATCCCATACTTATTGTTAAATGGATTATCTCTCTTGTAATTAATACACCATTAGACAAAGGTCACACAAAAACTCCAGGATTTTACAATGACTGTAACGTACACGTAATACACTAATTCTTTATCTGTTACCAAGCAGGTGCCTTCACAAATTATATTTTGACAGTAACACTGCAAAGTTAAGTAGTGACACTTCCAGAAGTCCTACAAACCTTGCAGTCTAACTCAAGTATATACATGCAAATGCCTGTTTTGTTTTGGTTTTTTTTTAGGAGAAAATATACATAAAAGGTTTTACATAAAAATATGAATGTACTCAAATATAAATAAAGAGAACCTCAATCTGGTTAGCTACAGTTAGGCCCCTCCGTTAATGCTGAGAGCCTTGATCCTACACAAATGAGGTTTTACACCTGCACAGAGTCCTGCTGAACTAAACTGGTAACCATGTAAGATCAAACATCTACCTTACATACCCAGCTTCTTGAGTAGGATTTAAATACTGAACATTAACAGACTGCTAAAAACCAAAAATGCAGTATTAAGCTTCAACAAACTCATGTCATGCCTATGAGAACTGAAACCAATGGCACCTCAGAGGATTAATTCACCTATGCTAAGATTGTCCCAACATACATTTTCATACATAGTCTCAGTGGCTAGACTTGAACAATAGACTATGTATGTTAAAATCAAAATGGTCTTAGAATGTCACACTGGACATTCAAATAGGAAAATGGAAACACTCCGCCAATAAATGAAAGTATTTACAGATCAAAATCTACCCCCTTTTCTCAACTTTTCCTCGTGCTGCGCTCCCACTAGATAATAAAGAGGATTTGTCATAAAATGTAGAAAGATCAGTGAGGTAAAATCATCTTCAATATAACAGAATCGCACCCACTCATTTCTACCTAAACTGGAACGAATGAGTCAAGATACTGTAGGGCAGATATTACACCTACTCTCATAATTGTAACTTCCAAAATAGGCTAAAAATTAATCATCCAACTGTACAAACTCATACAGTATTTCATATACTCTTGCATCAGCAATCTTCAGCCATTCGTTATTTATGCTTACGAACATTATCACTTTTTTCTTGATTAACTGTTTTGAAACAAATCTATAATTATATCTCCTATTAAATAGTCATACAGTTTTGTCACATACCCTTTATGCAATCAGTACCATGTTATTAAGTTACAATTAGAAATAATGTTAAGATTATGTTTGTAGGCAAAAACAAATACATGGAAAGTTGCATTCATCTGTAATTTGGAAAATTAGCTTGGGTTTTCTAAAAGCCATATTCAGTTTGACCGATAATTACATTTCAACCAGAAAGCAAAAAGGCTTGGTTTTATTTTTTTAATAGAAGGTCACATTGCCAAAATGCAACAAGCTCAATATAAAAAAAAAAAGTGTGATTATTATTGTTACACATTTTGCAGAGTTCCGTGTATAAAAAAAAATTGTGTTATTCTGAATCAGTGGTTAGAAGGTTTATCACTTATGCATGTACTTGACTTATCCCTGTTCTGCAATAGACATAATTTTATACCTCATAAAAGCAATTTATGTTTCCAAAGGGAATAATCTGGATAACATAAAATGTGGAGTGCTATGTTGCAGGAAGCATATTTTCATTCAGCAATTGTATTTCGAGATGGAGCTGCACAGTTTGATCATCATATCATGTCAGAAAACATCATTCACTAGTAAGTCTATCTAACTTCTAGTGCCACAAATTAATATACATCGTTAATTTATTTGTACATATACTTAATTTATTGCCATGTATTATCCATAGAAGGTATTTATATCATGTATAGAATAAACGAATCTCAAAAATATGGACACTATGCTAAAGCGAGCTTGTTAACTGTTGAAATATTCAATTGTTCATGTCTTCAGAACAGTCACATTTAGCATTAAATTTAATGAATATAAAATAAAACAACATGGAAAACAGCTATGGAGCGTAGATTTTTTTTTTTTAATGCAAACTCAAATTTAAAATTTATATAATGAAAACATTCTACAAAAGACTGTTTTAATGGAAGGAAACATTGTAGGAATAATTAATTTAATATTTTATGAACCTATTCTGCATGGAGTTTGCAGAAAAGTATCAATCACGTAAACTGTTTCATTATTTATTAGATAAATAATACAGTAAGCCATTAAGTAGCACAATAAAATTAAGCAAGAATCTGATAACATTGAATTAACAAACAATTTGTTACTACAAATATTCACACTGTTTTAGCCACTGATCTATCTTTAAAAACATATGCATCTACAGAAGATGCTCTGTTATGAAAAAACGTGAGTTTAAAAAAAAAACATGTAAATTTGAGACAGCTTCACTATGCTCTAGGACCACTAGAGAGAGCTCTTCAGTTCCTTTCAAGGTTCTTGTAGAGGTAAGAAAACTGTCCAGCTGTGATGCTTATCTGTTTATCTGATTTCCAACACTAGCAGCATTTGCATCACAAGGATCCGATTACGTGACTTTGTAGCAAACTGGCAAATCTAGTACACTCTAAGGTAAACAATGCCACATACCATCAGAGGGTGCTTCATCCTCTCTTTCATACCGGTCAGATGCTATTGAGACACTATCAGGAGGCGAAGAAAAAGAGCCTTCGGACTCTTCCTCATCTTCCAATTCTGTAAGAGTTAAAAATACATTAGGAGTTAAAATAGCCTATCACACAAACACAAACAGAATCCAAAGACAAATATTCTCCTTAGTAAGGAGGATACCAATTCCTATCTCAACCCAAAAAGTCCCATTTCTCATGGACTCTCATAACACGCAGCTTGTACATCCAAGCGCAGCCGTGAGCGCTGCTGTCCTAGGGCTACCTTCCAACCGGCCGTGTACATGTTCCTGGAGCGGTTTCCCTAAACGCTGTCACATAATGAACCCAGTCCTAGCACTGCACAGCTGACAGCTTCTCACACGGGGCGGGGGGGGGGGGGGGAGAAACACACATCACAGCAGAGGTGGGCAAGGGAAGACACCGGCAGGAGGAGAAACAGGCAGTGCCAAGCTCCGAAGTTCTGCCTGTCCGAGTCCAGGAAGGAGCTGCAGCAACTTCCCTCCAAGGATCTGCCAAACTACTGTTGGCAGCAGTTTGTCACCCTCTGCCCACTTTCACTTTTCTTCACCATAATTAGGTGCTACTTTGCAAGTGTTGTATGTGTATGTGTATTTCTCCCATGAAACTAAAAATGGAATCGCCTTCTGACAGCAGCCGGTCTGAACCTGCAGCTTACTGCAGCGTTCTGTTGATGAATTTCTTACACAGCTGAGAGCCCTACTACAACACATGCAAAATCTACATTATTAGCTAACCTATGCATTACACTGATCAGAGTGCATTAAGTGTGAAGGTCTGGGAAAGGTAAAGTGAAATCAGTATTAGTCGAGGCTTTCATTTAATTAAATTTAAGTTCTCCCTCCCAAAACTCAGTATTTCTCAGATTTTTTTTTTTTTAACACCATCTAGACAAAGAAGAGGTAGAAAAATAACATAAACTACATTGTTCCTTTAAAAAAAAAATTAAAGGAATCAGGTCTTGGTGAAGGAGGAAAATCATTAAATATGATAAAAATCACCAAACCAAAATCGTAAAGCTGATGCTCCAATAGATCAAATGACCCTCAATTTTCTTAAAAAGCATATGAAGCTAAATTGCTCAAGCACTGCCTTTTGGTATATTCATATGCAGAAAGCTTTCCAGAGACCTCCAGCTCTGCTTCTTTATTCATGTGCTCCCTTTTGGAGCACTGTATCAGATAACTACTTTCTCAGAATCCAAAATAAACCCCATGCATAGTGAAAATATTCTTCTCCACAGACATACGAATTGCATTCATCAGAAGGACTGCCTACCCATGGCTGAAAAGTTTTACCCCTTTGCTCCCCATTTAATAACGTAAAATCATGAAAAATTCAGAGTCCATGCCCAAAAAGCACCATAGTTGTTAGCAGAAAACAGCAAGCTTTCTATACAGATACAACAACAAAGGCTGATTTTTGCTTTTCTGGAGTTCTTTTACATCCCAAGATTGTTGAATACCAAAACGTTTTTCCCTTCATTAATTTAGCATGCTTTTATTGGGAAAGCTTCCTTTCAAGCTTCCATGCCGTATAACAACTGCTCTGAATCTGAATCTGACTCCAATCTATTTTTGACACTGCCATCTTCCAGTAGCACTCCAGCCATCCTATTAATCTGATCAAAATATTTTCATTTCATCACACCTGTCAAACCAATCAAAAGTAAATTATCCCTCCCCAGGATTCACCTCTTCCTCCAAACAGAAAACCAGAGAGGAGATAGTACATGAACAGAAAATATTATGCCATATTTACAACCAGCATGATCATCTTTCACACTTACATGCCAGAGATCAGTTGCCCGTCTCTCCCTCTGTCTATATATATATATCTTTATTAGACAATAGACTCCATATAAAAAGAGCAGACATGATATTCACAACCCATACAGTATCAAAAGTTGTTCCACTCTTTTCCTGCCCTAAACTTTTACTAGTACTAGAATGCATAGAATATATATATATATACACACAAGAGCGTGTATGTGTGTGTGCGCACGAGCCCTGGTTGTCATAAACATACTATCATGAAGGTGCCAGCATAAATTTAAAATATTAGGCTGTATTTCTAGAGGAAAACATCTCCACAAACACCACACTCCAGCACTCAAAATTCATGGCCTGGATAGTAAGAGTAAAGCTAACTATATCTAAATGAGTAGCACTTGTGGATGACAAACAGGCAAGTACGTATGTATAAAGAACATCTCCAGAGAATTTTTCCCCACTCAGCATATATAACCTCTTTTAGAGAAGTTGTGATTTCGTATGTAAGTTTGCATAGCTGCACTGTTACCTTGCTCTTCCATTAAGTCACAATACTACCATTTTCTAATTATGCTTAGGATTTCAAATTCAGTAAACTTCTGTGCTTTGCATTCATATAAAAGCCAGATGATCTAGAAACAAGGGGCTTTTTAATACACACATATATATTTAGGGCACACCATGTACCTATCCCAGATATATACTCTTATCTGAAACAACAAAAAACCATGGGCACACTGAATGTAGACTTACAATAAAACAAGTATCTGTTCTAAGTCTACAGCATCCACGTTCAAAATGCTCTTAAAACAAAACCATCAAAAAAACACAGTTGAGAAGAAAGAAATTACTCACTCATTGCTTTTAGAGAGTTTATAGTCTTCAAAGCATTCTCTAGATGTTAAATCCTAAATAAAGGCTTGACAACTTCCATGGGGAAAAAAAAAAAAAAAACCTCACCAAGAAAGACAATCAGAACAAATATATAAATCCCATGTCACACAATATTACATTTAGGTACCCACACTTTTTCACGTGAAAAATGTGGAGAATAGGTCACAGACACTAAACAGACATAGAAGCAACCTGTAGCCGTGCAGGACTAGATTAAACTAAAAATCTTCCATTTTTTATTTTGGAGTAAGTAAGTGTATTTGTAAATTTGTATTACACGCTGAAATGCAATCCTTAAATCATCTAATTTGTACAGAAGAACTGCAAGCATTTTGATAGGAGAGCTGACTAAATGTCCTCTGGAGCTTTTTAACAGGCAACATTTCACAACGTTTTTATGTGCTTACATAAAAGAATGACTACGTGCTAGTATCAGCCTTGGGGTTTTGCCTCCTAATTCTGGAAGGGTTAAAAGACACTTTATGCTATTAATATATAAGGATATTGCTCCTGACTGTTCATAGAGAGGATTCCTGTTGATTCTGTGGGGTCTCCTGGGTTCCGACTCAGAATAATCTCTGCCCTTTCTCCACTTTACATGCTCCTCCATCAAGGTGTTGCACTGCAGTTTGTACTCCACCTACTGAGGAAGACTAGATAGAATTGCATTCAAAGCTAGTGTGTTACTCCTTGAACAGTCAGAGGAGTCAGTGTTGAGCAGCACAAGCCATTACTCCTCTCTTCAGGTGCCAAGTACCTAAAAATACACCCGAAAAGCATCAATAAATTAAAGAAAAGCATTCAACTTGCATTTATGTAATAGAAAACCGAACTACAAAGCAACAATGGGCATCAGGTAAATGTATCCAATACAATTTGCAGGCATAATTGAAAGCATTACTGCCTAATCAGACATCTAAAAGCAAAGCATGCTCAAACGAAATGTCTATAGACTCATTAGTTGGCAGCCATTCCATTACAATCACACATAATGTCAGTAGTGCCTTGAACCTGTGCCAATGACAACAGCATAAATTTTGCATCTCATTTCTATAGTCATAAAATTAATGATCAGTTTAAAAATACTTCTTTGCAAAAGTTATTGCACAAAGAAATGACATGAATGTGTCCCTGTTATGTAGTCGCAAGGATAATTAAGGAGTTGATGCTCATTAATATAGTTTCTTGTTTCCCCAGAATACCACATGATTTATCTGGAAGTTGAAAAAAAAAGTTTAATTAACAGTAGATAGCTAACAGTTACAACAATAACAAAAATATGTATATGAACTGACCTTATTCTCCAGCTTCTGCAATTTAAACTAACCTCCTACAGGTTTGATAGCAGAATCAATATTTTATGTTATCTGTAAAAAAAACCCATACAATGTCTTTCCTTATTAAATGCTACCTTTTCTATTACAGCTTATTTATTGATTTAGGAAATAATGCACACCAAAGGGTAAGTGTACCACATTAGAAATGGCGCATAAAACAAACTCTCCTCGTTGTAACAAGGACTGCACTTCAGTCCCTGCCCCCTGTTCTGAAGATTTCCAACAGATTTAGTTCATACAAGCTGAATATAATGAACAGGACTATATTACTTTACAAGAAACCAGTTTTAAAAAAATCCAGACTTTTTTTTCCTCAAGAATTCATATTCTTCTGCAACAGTGTGATTATAGTAATGAACTCCTAAGCACTAAAGATACTGCTTCCACCACTAAATCTAAAAAAGAGCAAGATGTTTCAGCCAACACCTCTGAAAGATTTGCTAGCTTGCATCCTCAGATCACTAAACACTTTCAATTTATTTCTAAAAAAGTCTAGACAGAGCGATGCATTAAAATATCTCAAGTATAAGAGAAATAAAACAACTCACAAAAATAAAGAGACATGTAGGTCAAACACACCCTGCTTCTTGCCTTTTCAGAAGGTCCCAAGTCACAGCAGGTTGGAATCACTTCCTCCTGTCCAACCTCTGCCGCAGTAAGAACCCACCTAACAACTGACTGGATGAGGCCGTGAAGTAGATCAATGCAAGGTTCTCACTACACGTTTTTTCACAAAAATAACTAGGCAAAGTTGCTTTCAAGCTGGCACAGATGTACTTGAGCCCCTTGATAGCTGCAGCTGATTTTTTAAGATGCTACTGACCCAATCCACCAGTCATCTTGCAAGACTGGATTCTTCTGACAGCTACTTTCTCAAATGTATACTTTGCCATGCAATCTGCTCCAACACACTCACTCCTGAAGAGTCTTCTAGAGTCTCATATTAACATGATGGGGTTTAGTGGCTTGTTTTTAAAGGTCAAGTAGGAGTTCTTTAGCAGCTATTCATTACAACAATACTGAAACAAACATTAGGTTTGTAAGCAATTATGCTTCAAGGAAGAAAAGCAATACAGCTTTTACTTGCTGAGTTGCCCCCCTTGTTCTGATGATGTACATTAGGGTAAGAACATTTTGTGCTGCACTGGTGGCTCTATCTTACGCCGCTTGAAACTGCACTCGTCATGGACACTTCAGAAATAACTGCTGCGTGTAGCTGAAAGGGACAACACAGTGACTTGCCTACAATGAAACCCTCCAGACTTCCAGTATAGAGTGATACTTGGCATACTTCTCATGCATCTAATGGTCTCTCCAGAAATATGTCATGATCATCCTCAAAGGACTGCGTTAACAACTAAGCCGTATCTTTCCCATTTATGTTTAAATACTAACAATGCATTTATGCTGCTGACTGAAAGCTCAGGTGTGTTAAAATACAGAACTCGCATCCACGTACTGCTCTGATGACCACAAGCTACTGCCACCCTTTCTCAAGTCCAAAAAGACTCCTACGTGCTGCTATTTGCTGAAAATCAGAAAGTACAGAGACAAAAAACGAACTATCACCTCCACACAAAAGAGAAAAAAAACGAACGAGAAAATACAAAGCCTTTGCATATAGTGCTACTCTATCATCTTGACTATTTCCAGGAAGCAGATGTCTCAGGCTCCAGACACTCACTGCTCTGCCAAGAGCCAAAGAGGCATCTGAGTCATTTAAAGGTTTCCTACAAGTGCTCCCAGTAATTACATAGAGAAGAATACCAATGATCTAGAGCCACAGGTTTATCTTCTATTATACTACAGTGAAATGAAAATGAAAGTGGACCTTCGTCAGTTTTTCATCAGACTGAAAAGTGGTAGTTACCAAATGTCGTATCATACTTTTCTGCATAGTGCCAAAGTCGTGTGCTGCAGGATCAGATATAAGGTGCACTCAGTGCTTTATGGAGAACTTGTTCTCCAAATTCCTATATTATGACTTGAATTGGCTAGTACTTTTGGTGTCTCACATTCAGCACCGAGCCAAAACCTTTTGTGAAAAGTGATTAAAAATATATATTTTACTAAAATAAATGCAAAGAACAGATGGCAAGTGACCTTCAAACACAAATACAGTTTCTAGGGTTTATAGTGCTTCTGCCAACTTTAGCACTATTTTTAGCATAAACTGAAAACAAGGTTCTTTTAACTAAACATTTTGGCAGCCATGGTATTGATTCAATTAATCTCAAAACAGAGAAATGCCAAAAACTGTATTAACTCAGAATCTTTGACAAAGTCCAGACTTTTATATCCTTAGTGGAATACTAGTCTTATAAAAAATGAATCCAATTTGTATGAAAATTATCTCAGTTTTCAAGTTCCTTCCCAATTCTACGATCTAGAACAGGTCACTGAGTGTGACTATGGCTTTTTGGTTTTGCTTAAACTGCTTAGATGAAGACTCAAATATTTCAAATGAAAAGATAAAAAAGCAGCAGTGTCTAAGAGAAAAAGACATTTCTACTGAGTTCCTTAATTTAAGAATAAAATAAATATGATAATGTTTAATAACTTAACTCAATAAATAAAAATAAAATTTGTGGAAAGATTAGTGGCTTGGATATAAATATAATTGTACATTTTTGGTCGTAAGAACAACATGCACTTTCTCTGTCTGTAAATTAACATTATACTTAACTGTAAAAGTGTAAAATCAGATAACACATCACACATGAGAATTAAATATTCTCCTGTACAATGAATTTCATGTCTTTAATTTTCACATGTACCCACTTCCCCTAAAAAGCTTCATTTTTAATGATTGTAGTCACAAAAGATGCTCCTGCCAGCATATTTACTGACCTGACAGACAATATAAGAAGGCTTCTTTTTAAGAGGATGCAAGAAAGTCCTCAAGTTCATCAGTCCGGTTGAAAAGAAGCATGTACGCACTTTCTGAAAATTAGATATGCACACAGATGATTTTGGTTTTAAGGAGCCTGGTTCTACTTGTGCGTGTGCTCTTCAATTTTTTTTATTCTTCCTTAAATCTCCATGCCTTATGTTTATGGAAGGTAAGATTCTGTATGCTAGTGGCCGAAGCCCATACAACAAGAGTTCACATACAATACCTTGACCAAACTGACTACTCACTACATGCAAAGCCAGTGGAACTTCAGGAACATGCAATCATGAAAGAGTGGAGTGACAAGCTGATGCCCACAATGCATACCTGTGGAATAACTCACAAGCTGAAGGAGCTGCTGTTTGAGAGACCAGAGTGAAGTTTCTTAGGCTAGACAGGAAATACACAAATTTTGAAAGTGTTAGTCCACTTCTTTTGGCCTCCAAAAGATTCTTCTGGATGCCTCTGGAACGATGACAGGTCACAACGCACAAGATTCTTTAAAACAGCTGATATAGTATGATAATTAATGTACTACGATAATTACTATACCATGATAACATGGCACATAGTATGAATCATTCTTCACCTTTCCTTGCAGCTACAACAAAGATTATTTTATTTGCATTAAAAAATGGAGTGACTGCTACCACAAAACAAAAAACAGCAAATATGAAGTTTAAATGTGCACAGTAATTTTTATTCCTCCCAGTTTGTCTCAGTGCAGTTTCCACATTTCTGCTTCCACCTCTCCTTTTTTCCTAAAAGATATTCTCCTTTTTCACCCTCTATTTCAGGATATTTCTTCTTTCTCTGGAGGGGGGGAGTAACAGGAAAATACCTGACTATCACTGCCACCTCAGTTTTTAATCTTTTCTCAAGTTTTCCGTTTTTCAAGTGTCTAGGTGTGCACGGAGGTATGAACAGGCACAGAAGTTGACCTCACTCAGCTGCTGCCGCTGCTTCATTACACTAGTAGCTGGCCAAGAATCTGACTGCTTATCTCCATGTGGGTCCTTTGTTCTATACCTACACAAGTCACTCCTAATTTGTACAGGCCTAAAATAAGAATGACACAACCAAATAAAGTTTAGCACACACTTCTTGATCTCTGGAAATTATACCAACAACCCATACCACTGAACCACATTCCCTCAAATATTTTGCAAGTGCAGGCTCCCATTTCTCATGAATTTTCATGCATGTAAATGCACATGAATTTGGAGAAATTTATCCTCGCTTGCAGAAAACAATGGTATAACTTTAGAGCCCTCTCATTTTATTGACAAATACTGAAAGAAAACTAAAGTGTCAGCATTCACAAGCTTCACTATCTGTACATAGTTCTACGGTCTGAACCTAAGAGACACAACATGAGAATTAAAAAAAAAAAAAAAGCAATATCCTTAAGAATCAAATGCACACTAATAAAAAGAATAAGACTGAATACAATTTCCACAGAAATCAGAGCAAGTTATACAGTAACAATTACAGACTATATCAATTAAATAATCCATTTTACTGGAGATAATGAAATCTCATTTTTATTAATACTTTGTTGAATCAGAAAAGAAATTCTGAATCAATTGCCAATGAAGCATGTAAATAGACTAGAATTTTCTTGACCTTCAAAAAAAGCAAACCAGTAAATGCAAACTCTGCTCTTTGTAGACAACTCTCATGTTTATTAGAAAGTCATAACCTCAGAAAGTTTTTAAATCTTCAAAAGCATGCTCTCCAGAAAGTCAGATGCATTTGCAATGAAACAACCACCCCACCTAATTTCACGTTAGTCATTGTCATAGTAAAATAACATTTGACGTTTCCATCCTTAGTTCTGCTGGACAGTGAGGAGAGGACGGAAACTACATTTTAACTTCAGTAAGGGTGCTGAGATGCAGTATGAAAAGATAGCAAATTATTTTAATACGATTTTTAAATAAACACATAGTTCGAGTTTACAAAGTCTTGGCAATCTTTGAGAAGTTTCAAGTTGTACTTTCTCTTTCAGTTGAACTCTTATGGCTACATAACTTAATTTCAACAGGGATAAGAGATGTATGAACTTGTTGTGCCTTGTTATAACATTACTTGCCTAATGAGACTTAACACATTTTCACTGTATCAGGAGGCATGCTGTAGCCTACACATTTGAACCTCCTTGTCCAGAAACAGACAGTTCTTCAACCACTGCAAAAAGCGAAGCTTTGCACAGGCTTTTCTGACCTCGCACTGTGACCCTCATACCAGCATCCACAGGCCATAGGTCATGACCTCAAGAATTAGCATCATGGAAATAAGAGCCCTTCCAGGTTTAGTTACAGAACAGAACACTGTAGCAACGAACCCCTCAGTCTTCTCTAAACTGAACTCTGCAGCTTTGTTTTGACTCCACTAGAAGACAATAGATAACCCACACTTCAGTTTTCATTACTCGCACACTAAATCATCTCCTCTCCAACTAAAGGCCTGAGCTCCCACTGCACTATGAAAACATTCATTCAGTGTGGATCGAAAGCCAGTATCATATTGCCACTAGATGATCCTATTAAAAGGTTAAAGAAACATCACTATAGAACTGAAGACTTTTGCAACGTTAAGAGAAGAGGCTGAAATGCTACCCCTATCAACATTTTATCTCCTAAGCAGGCTGCTTTGCATACACTTCCGGGGGGGGGGGGGGGGGGGGGACAAACAAAAAAAACCAAACCAAAAAAAA
>JAVKLA010000073.1:8159288-8170954 GCA_034782735.1 Sagittarius serpentarius | reverse complement strand
CCCCCCCCCCCCCCCCCCCCCCCCCCCCCCCCCCCCCCCCCCCCCCCCCCCCCCCCCCCCCCCCCCCCCCCAACAACCAAAAAAACCACAACCAAGAAAACCTGCATTACATGGTCTTCTGCAATGCTACGCTATTGCTAATTAAGCCAGACGTAGCAAGCTCCATTTATATTAAATTCTGAACTATATTTCTAAACTAATCTTTTCGTCAGTAAGCGTTCTCAGACGTGTTTAATGAAGGAAACGGGACCTGGCTTTGAGCGATAGGTCAGCGAGAACTTTGCAACTGGGCAGCTTTTTCCTGCTTTCCTCAGCAGGGGGAGCCAGCCCCCTCGGCCTGGCGAGGCAAGGCGGGCTCAGCCCAGCCCCGCCCCGCCCCGCCCAGCAGCCTCTGGCTGCCCGAGGGGGAGCCTGTCGGTGGGCCAAAATACACCGGGGGCGGGGGGGGGTGGAGGGAAAAAGGGGAAAGAAAGAAAAAAGAAATAAAAAAAAAAAAAAAAAGCGCGAGATTTACCTTTATCCTGGAATTCTTGAGGATAACTGCAGAAAGAAGAAGAAACAACATAAAGCAATGCACGCTTGCAAATCCACAGTACTAGAACGTAGCATAGAACGATTACTAGTTTTTGACAAGTTTTGTAGTTGAAACTCGGCGCTGCATGTTTTCCTTTAACAATTTTAAAGTCTTTACTTTTGGCTAAAATATTTACTCGGTTTTTCTTTTGCCTCTACCCTTGAGAGAATCCCCAGCCACTTCAAAGAAGACTTGAACAAAACCAAACTCGGTCAGAGCAGCCTTTGCTAGGAATATACATGTACTCGGACATCTTAAGGTATAAACATACAAAAGCACCTTTAATTTTAGTAATAAATGTTAATGTATTTCCAAAAGTTCTAAATGTTGATATATTTCAAAAAGTTCTAAATGTTACATATATTTCAAATGTTAACATATTTCAAGAAGTTCTGTGCACAAGTAAAAGCCACTAAGCATACTTTAAAAATAACACAGTAGGTCAGGAGGAAAAAAAAAAAAATCCACAAACAGTGGTTTTAGTTGCAGTAATTTATGAAATCCAAATGAAAAAGTATTAATAATTAACTAGAAATTAAAGTTAATGCATGCTTAAATAAAAAAATCATTTTCAAATAAGTTCTCAACTTATTTAATGTCTAAAAAAAAAAAAAAATTCTATCATCCCAGAGGGAAAAAATACTGTTTCTTCAGAGCTAAATCTTGGTATTTCAGAAACAAAAATAATCATAGGATACAGTTTGATGTACAAAGATAAATAACCAGGACAGAGCTGTAAAATGGCATCTCAAGAAGCACACATGGACTAGAGTTTATGTGAAGAGGATTTCACCAGAAATAACTGGCAAATAAAATGCAGATGCCAAGACCATCTTTATGGACAATAAGCAGTAGTGCGTGTATCAGGTTAGTCAGTAAGGAGATGCTTACAAGTAATGAGCAGGAGAGAAAGGAAGAGTATAGGGATAAGAAATTGAGAAATGCAAACCGAGATAAAAGGCCAGAGCTCAGAAATCCTGCATAGCAAGTGGCAGTCACAGTTAGGCACAGCCTGATATGTGGGATGTGAAAATCAAAGACGACTAAAGTGTACATTTATTTTGTAGCCTGCATGAAAAGCAAAACACTGTTAACAGTGAATAATATTACAAGAGACAAGGAAGGAATTAGAAATTAAAATAAGACGTGAAATCATGGGGCCGTGTAAGTGAACAGCAAAGGATTCAGTGTCAACTGTGCTCATAGCTGCAGGTTCCTCCTTTGATATTTCATCATCCAAAAAAACACAGCTGAGTCCTAAGACTGAAGAAAAAAAGTCAGTAACTGTATCTGCAAGTCATCTGTACAGTCCCAGTTAGCTCAATAACCCAAAAGGGAAAGCACAAAAAAAAAAAAAAAAAACAAAAAAAAAAAAAAAGAGAGAGAGAGAGAAAGAAAATCCTAGTTCCTTAATAATAGTAGGAAAAGTAGTTCTCTAAGTATTTACAGCCTGAATCGAAGGCACACAAATCTTCAGTTACAAGATTTTGGGACACATCTCATGTCTTCCTACGGTTAAGTGTGATACAAAGAATGATGCCCTCACCAGATGATTGTGCTGTCTTTGAAACTGTAAACAAGTTGCCACAGAGGCAGGAGCATGTCATCAAAGGAAAGGTTAGGAGATATCACACAGAAGTGATCAGTAGAAAAACACTTTGGAAACAACAATGGGAAAAGAACAGCAAATACTGGATTATATCCTAATTGATTAGGGTTGTAAGAAAAGAGATTTTGCAAAACAAATTTTGTAGCGCAAATAAAACTACAGCCCAATCTCTTTAGCTGAATTGTTTGACTGAAATTAACACACAATAGAAGAGAGTCTCAAATCAAAGTCTCAAAAAAAAAAAAAAAAAAAAAAAAACCAAAAAAAAAAACCAAACCATACTACTTCACTATTTTAACACTGCTGAAACAAACTTGTGATCCATAAATAGTTCCCAGTATGTTTCAATTTTCTATTACAGACAGAGCTAAATGACAGAATATACAGTAAAGCAAAGTCAGCATCGAATTACGCTGTTTTACACCAGCTGAGTATGGTGACAGGAAGCTCATTCATGTTCTCAATGCACTATATTTCTCATATTTTAATGAATCTTACCAAAGCAGAGGTGAAGGCAAGCTCTACCCAATCAGCTTGCAATCAGGGTTCAGAATACTACAGCAATTCAAATGGCACAAATCCTAAGTTCCCATTTTTTACTAAATTGTAGCAGCTTCGAGAAAGATATTAAGACTTGAACCTATGAAGATATTTGACTAAATCAGGACCTAAACAGATTTTTAATTGTTAATATTGTTAATAGTTATTAAAAGACTGTAAAAACTTCAGTTATCAACAAGTGACTTCATAACATTAAAGCCATGAAGCTCGCTTACCTTGCCTTAACGTCTTTTATCTTCTTAAGAAGAACTTCCCTTTTTTCTTTTGCTTTCTTGGATAGATTTTCTCCTTTTAGCGTTTGGGAAATAAATGTGTCAACATCTAAATAAAGAACAAAAAAAAATACACCTCAGAGAAAGATAAATACTGCTGTAATGAGTTTGTCCTGATACTACTGTGAAAAAAAAACCTAAGAAAATTATTTTCAAGCCTACACACAGCGTAGTTAAACACAGCGTAGTTAACAGACATTTCAGATTCTAAATGGGATACATTTGTTCTCTGATCTACTTATGCTTAGCACAGCAAATCCTATGGTGACATTTGATTCTTGCTCACTTAATTATGCTCCGTAAGTCCTAATAAATTGCAGTACTATAACAATTACTTTCCATCACCTAAAGTAAGGGATAAAGCTAAAACATGGAAATAGGCTTTATGCATGTATTACTACCATGTTATTTCAGAAGTTCAAGTTACAAAATCGTTGAGTAATTCTTTGTTTCATCAGTAATACCTACCCAGCTACTAATATAGGCTACTTACTGGTTACAGTATTTTAAAGTGTTCTCACATTGTCTCTGAACTCCCTATTTGACTAAAAGTTCATATCCAAAGCCTTAATCCTACAAACAATTAGGTAGGCACAATAACCATATCGAAGGAGTCAAGTTCAAGTGTGTACTTGAAGTTAAGCACACCTGCACTTGTAGAATCACAAACTAAGGCTCTAACCTGCACTGTAATTTTAAATTCTTATACAGAAGATACATTTATATATAGTCATGTAGAATCAAAGAAAGTTACCATGGTTCTTTGTAATACAGTAAATATTCATTCCATAGGATAAAAACAATGCAGTGACTGAGAATTTGGGGGAGTGTAAGTCCTCCAGTAGTATGTTTTCTTGATTAACAAAAACAGTTATGAAAACTAACTGTAGAAGTTTCTTATAGCTACCAGTCAGCAGACGATTATCCTGAAAACTGAGTAGAAACATAACCACAAAATCCTGCTTAACTTAACTTTCTCAGCTGTATGGATAATAACTGTTCATTGAATAAGAGAAAGCATACATAAGTAACAAGCACCCCCACATGATGCCTAATCACCCCTCCATACACACACACACACACACACACACACACACACACACACACACACTTTGGCTCAATCTGTGTAGATGCAAATACATATGAACAATATTATTTTAATCCTGTAACTTTTCAAAACAGGCAAGACATTCCATTTTCATAAAGAAATACAAAACAGCCAATTAAGTACTCAAATGTCTGCATGCAAAAGTTTACTTTTTAAAACAACATTAAATGAATATTTACTGCAGATTTCCTAACTGAAAAACTTTAATTGCCTGCTTTTTTCTTTATAAAACAGAAGTTAAACAGAAACATATTCCACTTTATATTACAGGCTGCAAGAAAACAAATTAAGTCAGAAGTTACTCTTTGAGAACACTATCATAGCTATTACAAAGATCTTGTTCTTTGCAAATAATTTACCAGATTATTATTTATGTTGCTGCCTTCAAAAAGTGTGGCAAAAATCTTCATTATTTTAGAGTTCTGAAGAATAATATTGTTCCCTCTCCTCCTAAGACAGAGAACCTTCCCCATTACATTTTCCAAAGCAGTCCTGAAGGGGTGAGACCCACACTCAGTTCTATGGCATTCCTTCTTTAAAAGGACAGAAGGAAATGCACTTAACGTGTATTAATGAATCCTCCAGGCACACCCCCAACAGCCACTATGCTGTACACCAACCATCCCTAGGAACATTTTGTCCTAACCCATAGAAAATTTATACACCTTCATAAATTCCAATTATTGGAATTGCCAATCAAGCAAGCAAATGAGAACCCATGCAATCCAAAGACACTGACCAACCACAAAACTTAGGTCAAAAAACCCAATAGTTTTACTACTGAGGGCAAAAAACAAAACCATGAAGAGTTTTTCTCTCAATGAAACCTAACAAGATTTTCCAGTACAGAACAACCTTTCACTCTGGGAGGGACAAGCTGATTAAATATTTGTCCTTCATACTTTCACATATTTATTTCAAAAATTAGATAGCAGCTTCAAAAGTTCTACCTAGGCAGCAATACACAAAAGCTTAGAGGAATTATTCGCGTTTATAAATAAGGAGCAATACTTGCACAGTAATCTTTGGACACTAATTAATCACAGAACTTTGCTTCAGGAGGCTTCATTTAAACTCAGTGGGCTTCCTTACTTCTTGGAAAAGTTCAAAACCCAGCTGAAAACTCGGCTGTCTCAGGTTTTGACTGACTGTCAAAGCTTTTTTCAAATACAAATGTTGAGACAACACAATTAAGGAGTATGTGGGGAAGTTCATTATCATAAGCAATAACTACCACTTCTGGCTTAAAATACACTGTAGATACGAAAATGTGAGGACTAACTACATTGCTGACAGAATCTGTTCTTTTCTGGAAAAGCTTGGACTTCAAAAGCAGAAATAATGCAGAATTTTCAATCATGGAGGGACAGGGAAGAAGTAGATGCTCCATTTATTCTCAGTATAAGTAGATAATGAGTTGGAGGAGGGGGGCAAAGGAGAGAGACAGAGAGAGACCAAGCACAAGATCCTGACAAGTTTGTTGTTTCTGAACAGCAGCAGTAGTTACAGAGACAACATCCCTGGGATTGCTTCCCTCTCCTATGAGACTGTAAAACAAGTTCTCTGGGCTTAGATATACACAAACAGAACATACTGTACTCATCATGGAATACTATTACTTCCGTAAGTCCAGAAAAAACATATAGCTTGATTCATCATACCCCCAAAATATGAAGACAGACCTGATAGACACATGATGTTCAACAGGATGCTACAGAAGTAGTTTACTTGAAAATTACACGTTACTGTATCGTAGATTTCCTTATCTACTCACAATTACACAGAATGTTATATATCTTGCTCAAACCATCTTTTGATCTAGCATTGTAAATCCATCCAGGATGTGCCAGATGCACATGAGACAAGTAACTTACCCTAAGCTTCTCTGGACAAGAAGCAAAAAAAGTTCTCTCTTTTACTACCTGTACTTCCACACTGTGGAAGAGTATGGAAAGAGCAGTCCCTATGAGAGAAAGCTTCATCACTGGCTTAACATAAGGGAACATTCATGCAATTTCTATGACATTCCACACAGCGATTTACCTTGGAATGAGAACAGAACTCAGGACTTCAGTATGACAGATGCAAGTCCCATACAGTGAACTTCAGACAGAAGCAGCAAAACTTACCCGTTTCTCACTGCTATTCTAGTCATTCACTTGCTCTTGCTTCTCCAGGATGATCCAAAACTTGCTCTCTCCTCTGCTAGTTTAATGCTATACAGAAAAGGAAAGTGCAAACTACTAATCACAAGCACTTGAGCGTAGACATGTTTATGTCATGCTTCAGTAGCAGTTGGTCCATTGAGGAATTTAAAAAGTAATAAAACATAAATTCCAAAAAGAAAACCTCTTCGAACAGATTTCTGACTTAAAAGCACTTTTACTAATCAGGTACCACACAACAAACAAAACAAATTATCTCTTTCCATAAATTGTTTGTTTCTAATAAACTAAGCAGCTATTTAGTATCACACATTGCAGACACTCAGCTGTTTCCATTGAAAACACTAAAATTTCAAAGAGAAATTAACTTTGGAAACCTATTCAACACCTCTTAACATTTTTTAAGCTTGCGTGTTAGACTGCCTGACAGCACGAATACCCATGTTTGTTGCTGTTTCTTAAAGCTCAGGATTTTAACTTCGGCTGAACCATACCCCAGAGAAATTATTTGCCTCCAGAAACGAATAATAGCTGCTGAACTGAAAGATCCGATTGATACGATCCACTCACAAATTGCTCTGTCAATACAGGTTACAAATTGACAGAAAAGGGAATTCATGCTACAGTCTAGCTCTGTCCGCTTTAACTGGCTCACACAGTTCAAAGCTTAATTGCCATTTCATACAACAGTCAAAAGCTGAAAGATCATTTTAATTTCATTTTCATCTATATTCCTTTTACAAGGAAAAAAGTTATGATTTGTTTTGCTTTTCATTGTCACAACATTTTGTGGTTCTCCTTACTTCCATGATTATAAACAGATAACACTGCAGGTCTTTAATTGTTTTAAGTCTTTGGGGCTATTTTCTTTAATGAAGGCTGAAACTATGCAAATGGGCTTTTTCAAGAATGTTGTAAATTTTTAGCCCAAAGCAAGTGCTGCGTTAAAGAGTGCTAATCATAACAAATCATAGCACTTCTGTTGTTTACAGGGTTTAATATTGTGATCATAAGTCACACTTCATAAACAAACACACTTTGGACAGAACTACCTCATTTTTGTGTCACGGTGGGCCAAACTCTCACATAGGCACTCAAAGACTGTTCCCTGGGTCTTCCTTTCTCCCCTCCTTCTGTAGATAACCAAAACATTGTCCATCGCATTATCAAAAAGTTAGTCACTTCTTCATCACCTGATGAGTTCATGCTGTTCAAATGACAGAGAACAATTATTAACTGGCAATGAGATAGGTGTGTTTCCACTCACACGGCAGGGCACGCATGCAGCTCCCTGTCCGTGACCCGAGGAGAATGCAGGCTCCTGTTTCGGGGCTGGACACGCATCCATCATCTGACAAGGGACACTTGCATGGGGTCACCTGGCGGATGCGCTGCCAGTCACACAAGAAGGAAATGGCAGGTCAGCAGAACAATTCCTCCAGCCCACCAGCCTTCTCCCATCTCTCTCCTCCACCTCAAGGACTCAGAAAGCCAGAAGCCGGCTGCAAGCCAGAGAATTTGGGAAGGTAGGCCAGAGAATTTTGGAAGGTAGCTGCAAGCTAGGCACATTTGTGCACACACACTGTCCAAATGTGACCAACATTAAACAGACTGCCATGGATCTTTCAGTTTTACATGGGCTGGCATTAGAAAGCAATTAATTAATTTGATTTCAAAGTTTTCGTGCAATTCATTATTGGGAGTAGGTCTGAAGACAAATTATCAAGCAGTATCTGTGACTGCCTGTCCTCTTGAATCAAGAAATATTTGAGGATTTTGCTTCTGCTCTCCCTCTTCCTTCCCAACTACATTTAAACGTCTCTCTCCAGAGTTTGCTAAATTATCTTTTAAAATATATATATGCACTTATACAGAAACAGAACACATGATACAAAATAAAAGGGACTGACACTCCACGATGTCTAAAAATACCACATTGATCCAGCCTAACAAGTAGGTAAGCATTCCTTTTAGCACAAAGTCCTGGAATGGACTGCCTTTAGAAACTGCTGTACCTTAAATCCGCAAAAGCAAGGCTATCTTGCTGTGTTGGCACATACAAAGTGAGTATCATAAAAAACATTGATGCTCAACAGTTTCATTAGAGATTTAGAAAGGAGAAGTACACCCGAACTGCTAAGACTTCTCAAATGAATTAAACAGATAAGACATCTATTTTAAGAAATTAAACATGAAAAATTATAATCAAGGACTGTATCTCTCTAATCTCATTGGCTGAGTAGTTGAGCATCCTCCCTCTACATTAAAGAGGTGAGAAAAGATGAAGCTGTAACATATTAAGCATATCATGAAAAAAAACACACCAGTACAAATCATGATCAAGTTACAAAGTGATTCCAAATGAATTATAATAAAAAATGTTAAGGATTAACCTAAAGATTTACACTGTATGCCACATTATGCTGCATCTATTGTGGTTTGTTGACATATGATTATGAAAGAAATGTAAACCCAGTCAGATGAGAAAGATAGACTCCACGTTAATTGAAAAAGACAAACTAAGTGAATAATGAGTATATAAAAAATAGCCTATGCCATTTTTATCACCCGTATATGACACTTATTCTCAAATTTATGGCAGAGACAATTGAACTATGTTTCAAATCACTGGAGATTATTTCTTACCAGGAATGCCTCTGTGCATTTTTTTACCTCACTGTTTCTATTCTTATCCATTAGTACTGAAATACATATATATATATTACCAAAGCTGTAAATACATGTCTACTTAGAAGACGTCTGCAATAATCGCCCTGGTTTATCTTGTAAAGATGGATTCTTCAGCAAGAACCAGCATCCATTAAAGCCTTGGAAACACGAAAGTGATACTTTAACACAAAGAGTAAAGTTTTAAACAACAATATCCTTTTAAAATTAAACCAGCCAATGATGAAGAGCTACACTGTACCTAGGTGGCTTTTCCTATTACAGGAATTTAAGGAGCAAGTACAGCAACAGCTGACAAGGAGGTCAAAAAAGGACAGTTCATTTTCTGGGCATCAGGGGTAAATATAACTACTGCAGTGCCCAAAAATAAAAGGCAAGCAAAATTAAACTCATGCACTGGATCCCCCATCTTGTAGGTTTTTTGCCTTGCCCTCTCCCGCATGCTATTTCCAGGATGCAACTAAACAAGTGGGTAAACAATATTAATTTGAAGAAAAAAATTAGAAGAATCACATTGAAAAAAGGCAATTTGGACAGTATGACTAAGCATTTAAACAAACTGAATAATATCTGGGTGGAAACGGTCTCTAGAGCAAGAACACTGGCTTCTGTTTAGTTTTGGGTTTTTGTTTAGCTGAACAAGGAAAATGGATATTGGGACTGGATATCAGGTTCCATATGAACAAGAAAAAGACTTTTATTCCATTTGCATAGCAAATATCTTTGTAACTTTTAAAACATGAATACAGAAGATTCAAACTGGACATGCTGCAAAGTGTGAAAGGAAGACTGAATAAAAAAAGCTATAGGACCCTTACTATAGTCACAGGTGTCATGAAGAGGGAAAACGATACATATAGCTAACGATCGTGACACCATCAAAAATTTTAACAAATAAAGAATTCTTAACTCCAATTAAATCTCCATTACTGAAAAAGCTCAAGAATTTTTTTTTTTCCAATCAAGATGACTGAAGCAACCAGTCTGATTTACGTTACAGGAGAAACAATATGCCTTTTGGGAAGAAGCAGTCTCCAAAACCCTTCTCAGCTATGGACAAGCCAAAACTTAGAGCACACATCAGAGTAAGGAAAAATAAAGATGAGCAGGCCTCCGACAACCTACATAACCAATAATAATTTGACAGCATGGAGGAAAAAAAAAAAAACCAAACCCAAAACCAAGTAATATCCCACTTTGCCAAACCCCCACAAAAAGATCCTGAACATATAAACACAACAGAAGATAACTTTTCAAAAGAAGAAAAGACACAATGGGGCTAGGCTTCCTTCACTAAATTCCAAAAATCTCAAGCATCATCTAGAAGGTTCAGAGACACAAGTAGGGAATGAAGAAGTTACATACACTACCACACACCTCCCAGGCATAAAGGGGGAGGTAAGAGAGCAACAAAATTACTTTCTCCTCCCACCAGAAGTTCAATTCATGACCAGAGGACCCTGTTTCTATCTCCAGTGTTTCCCTCCCACCACTTGAACAAGGCAGAGAACAGAGGATGGGATTGTGAAATCCCAACAATCCTCTGCAATAAGCCTATTGCCACACTGACCTTTCCCCTTCAACTTTACAGAAACAGCTTCCTCCTGTTCCGAACTAATGCAGTTAGCCCTGAGCTCAAGCTGTGCTTCTGCCTGGAACATTTCAGCGCCACTGACGTGCAACTGTAATGACCCTGCCAGCATGTGTGACAGAATTTGTTTTTGCATTAAAGATATAATATTGTTTAGGTTCAAAGTAAAGCACTCAAAAGTCAGAAAGTTTCCTGTGCAACTTTAGTTCATCCCCTGGTGTGTTTATGCCCATTATCACCATGTTTAACTACAGGAGCACTTAGTATGTTTTCCAGTAGGACCCCTACTTGTTAAGCATAGTGGGTGGACAGTACTCCAACAATCAATCAATCAAGGTGAAGCAGGGATAAGAAAATCCATATGATCACTCCTCTACTTGTTGCAGAAGTTGGAAACAGTAGGCAAAAAGACCAAGGAGAGGAGGAAGAGCACAATACTTCAGAGATTTTGTATCTGTCACTGGCTCACTGCTATGTGAATACTGGACTAAAAAAAGGTGCTTGGTGCTAGACATCAACCGCATGTTCTCAACAGAACCTGATATGAAGAAGTACCCGGCACTCGTAACAGCCACTGAATATAGACATCCAACTCTGTGTCTGGTATCTTCTGAAGAAACCAGCACAGCATGGAGGCAGGAGAATTTGAATTCCAATTCTGTTCCACCATTGATTATTTTTTGCAACCCCAGATCACATCTTGTTTATTACACTAATTTTACCAATGGGAAAACAATATTCCCTCATCTCAAAGAGGTGCTGAATCAATACTCATGAGCCATTAAAATAATACATTAAGAAGCACCCTCGAAGAAGAGCATGCAGAAATTAATAACTATGTAGTCACTGCAGTCTTTGTATTGTGTAAGAGTTGCTTAATGAATAGCAAAGATATTACAGAGCTCCCTTCCTTCCTCCATTACCATACATCTTTACTAAATTAATAGTTTGAGCAAAAAGAAGCAGGAGACTACATTATTAAAGATTACCAGAACCTAAACATATCAATGAAAGAGCTGTTCATACAGTCTGAATTACTCTAGTTTCTACCTTTCATGCACTTAACTGGTAACGGGGGGGGGGGGGGGGGGGCGGGGG
>JAVKLA010000073.1:8087121-8159188 GCA_034782735.1 Sagittarius serpentarius | reverse complement strand
GGGGGAGGGGGTAGAGGTTAACTTACACAAACTGTAAAAAGTAATGCCATATTTTTTAAAAAAGGGAGCAGGTTATTGAATTTTTACATTGTATAACCATAATTATCCTTATACTTGTTTCCCTTTGATCATTCTGCAAGTAAGAATTAAAAATTACAAACTATTAGTTGTTCCTCACTACACCATCTCCACCCTGCTGCATTTCTGCTTACTCTATAATTATGCTGTCATAAAATTAGCAAGTGTTAAGCTCATTTTGCATTGAGTCCCAAAACAAAACTGCATGTGAATGCAAATTAAGTTGAAAATATTACTGTTACAGTTGTAGAGATGTATTATGTAGCATTTATGCTACCATAATAATACACAAAGATTTAAAGATATTGGTAAATCATTCCATCCTCTTCTTAACTTCAGTTCTATAGACAGCATGAAAGAAACCATCCTGTTTTCTTCCAGAAAAGCTGAAGCTGTAGACACTGTACAAACACTAGATAACTGTACATAACTTAGCCCGTTGATCATAGTGACTCTGAAAGAACATAGACACATGCCCCTTGAGGAAAAAGAGATGTTCTCAGTTTCACTTCAAATTACAAACTTATATCACTCTTTCCACAGCAGACTGGATGAAGATCGGGAGAAGGACAAGTTGTATAAATGAGGCACCGTGACAAAAAAAAGAAAAAAAACAAATCACAGACTGGAATGATCCCATCTGCACCACACCCTTCCCCTCAAAAAAATCCTAAAAGCACTTAAAACATTGAAGAGTTTCAAGATCAGCTTCACTCAGTGAAAATAGCTCCGAAACAAACACACACAGACTTCACGTGATCACAAGCTCCAGAATACAGTAATACCACAGAAAATACCAAGGTTTGGAAAGGCTCTTTAAGGGTAATATTTTGGTGGGGTTTTTCTAATGATTAAGAATCTATGCCATGAGAAGAAATCATCAGAAGCTTTCCTTTTTTCTGGTGGCCTTTCATGCAGATTTTACTACAGATGGTACGATCTGCAAATAACGTAGTTACAAACAGTAGTTAGGAAAACACTTAAGACAGTGCTTTAAAGATGAGAAGACTGACTGGTAAGAGCAGTATGTTTCAAGCATTAACTCTTACAATCAAAACGTTTAAAAAAAGAAGAGTCTTCAAAGGTGTTGGGCTACACTAGATTCTAGCAGGTGCCCAGGCGTGTAATCAAGTACTTCATTTCAGAGGGAAGACTTTGAAAAGCACGGGTAATTTCAATGGCTGCGTCAGAGCTACGCAAGTTCCTGTAACAGAAACAGAAGTTCTCAAAAGAAAGATACTCCCACTGAAACTGGAATTGTTTCAGATTAGCAAAGCCTTTTATGAGTTCTTCATAAAGATGAAAGGAATCCCAAACTGTAAATATACAATTTGCTTTAATGGACAGCAAAAAATAAGTTTAAAAAAATGAAATGTAAGTCTCGAATATAAAAAACACCACCGGTATTTTTAAGTCTCTACTAACACTATTGCTGGTAACTTCTCATGGGGAGAAATCATCCCATTCCTACGCTCCAACATACCCGTAAGAGCGCGGACAGCCACGGTCAGATGTATTTGACCGATGTGACAATACGCCAGCAATTCAGAAACACCCTAATTCACTTCGATGACATTAGCCTCAGCTGTTTGGCGGGGAAGCTTTTTCATTTTTGCAGTTAACTGGGGGAAACGGCCCTGCTGGCACCACAACAGCGCGCTTTAGCCCCCGGCGGTACCTGCCGGGCCCCTGACACACCTTGGAAGGGAGAAACTTCCACCTGCCCGCTCAGCCGTTAGTTAACTCAGCCCTCAGGAAAGCGGGCCGCGGGGCCTGCCCGTCGCCCGCTCCCTTCCACACACGCCGGTCGGCAGAGGCCTTCCACCCCCCCCGGCGTAGCTCTGCAGAGGCCCCACGCACCTCGCCCCTTCCCAGAGGCGGACGGGGGGCTGCGAGCGCCCAGCCGCAGCACGGCAGCCGACGGCCAGGCCGGCAGCGGGAAGCCAGACCTCCCGCCTTCCCCATCCCGGGTGCACCGAGCAGCCGCGGGGAAGGGAGCGGCAGCACCGCTCCGGAGGGCTGCCGCCGCCGCCGGGGCACAGCGGGAGGAAGTAACCGGGGAAGAGGAACTGGCGGGAGGAAGGAACTCCCGAACCCACGAAGTGGAAGCGAGCGTCCAGCAACCGCTGAGGAGCGCTCCGTCGGGAGCGCTCCGCAAGCCCCGGCCGCCCCGGCTACCCCGGCCCGTCACACCCCCCGCCGGCCCGCCCCCCTCGGCCTCCCCTCCGCCCTGCTCACCGCCCGCCCGCCCCCCGGGAAGCCAGCCCGCCCTTCTTCCTTCCCTCCCTCCCTCCCTCCCTCCCTCCCTGCCGGCGGCCGGCCTTACCTGCCAGGAGGCTGCAAACCTCCTCGGGGATGGCGAGCGCGCCATGCATGCTGAGGGCGGCGGGGGGCAGCCAGGCGGCCGGGGACACCCCGCGGGCGGGGCTCGACGGCTCGTCCCGGTCCCGGCCCCGGCCCCGCCAGGGAGGAAGCGAAGGCCCCGCCCCCCCGGCCGGAACGGCACGGCCGAGTGCCACGGGGGAGGGGCTTCGCGATACGGGGCGGGGCCTTGTGACGCCTTCGCCGTCTCTCCGCGCTCCACCCGCTCTCCACAGCCGCGCATGCGCTTCATCCACCTCCCGGTGTTTATACTCGCGGCGGCGGGGTGTCCCCCGCCAGCAACGCCCCCGCCACGAGGGACTGCCTCCCACGTGACCGCTGCCAGCAGCCATCTTGCGTGAGGGCACCCGGGCAGGCCCGTCCCTCTTGCCAGAATCGAACATGGCGCTCAGCATTAGTCATCTGCTCGCCTCCGCCCCGAAGCGCACGAGAAGTTGACTATTGGATGAAAATGCCCGGAAGTTACTCTCTGATTGGTCCATTGATTGTCCCGCCCAAGCGCCAGGTCCTTCCCAAGCCGAGGGCTGGCGGCCCCGGCCTCCTCATAGGGGCGCGCGGGGTGGTGGAGGGGTTGTTGGGTATGAAAAGTGATAAGTTTTGCACCCAATTTCTTCCAAATATCTTTCCAGCCTTCATTCGGAGCACGGTGCTGACCTTAGCTCGCCAGTTGGCAGGCGGGATGGCGCTGCTGAGGGAATAAGGGAGAGAGGGTCGGTCCTGGCACTCAGCAAGGCCCTGCTGGTTCCCCCGTTTCCCTCTCCGCCTGCTGTCATTACCAGCGTCTGGGTTTGGGATAACAGACCTGCCATCATTACCAGTGGCAGGGTTTGGGATAGCAGACTGTAGCCTGACCTCATACCCTGGCTGTGCCGATGTCCGAACGGTTGCAGCTGGCAAAATCAAGCAGAGAACTTGAGAGGAGGAAATCACATGCACGCGGGAGGCATGCAGTGAAATAAGAAATGGAAAGTCAAGCAGTGGGAACAGGCCCGTTGGTATTGGCATCTGTTAGCACAGATGTGTGGGCAGAGGTAGGAAGGGATGCTGTCCCTGAGCAACACAGCTGGGCTGCTAGAAGGGCTGACTTTGCAGAAGTTTTGTTTATGGGGCAGTTTTGATATATTTTTCCCGCAAATCCCTAGTCATATGTATTTGGAGCACATCAGTGATGTAATGTGTTTAGTGTAGAAATAGTCAAAGTAAACTCTTAGCATGGGCTTCTGTGACCTTGGTGGTTTTGGCTATATCTGTGTTATTACTACAGAAAGTGTTTGTGTTAGAGCCGCAGTTATGTTAGCACATCTGTGTATCATACCAGTGTAGAAAAAACAGCAAGGAAAAGAAGTTATATTTATGAAATTTCACCTTCATACCAGTGTAATTATATTAACACTTGTGGCACAGCTGGCAGTACAGCTGTATCAGTGAGGTATTAAAACAGTTTTGTACTTCTGCTTGATGTAGCTGTGCCAGCTGAAATCTGCTATGTAGACATGGTGTTAGACTATATGGTTCTCCTGACCTCTCACATCTCTTCTAATTACATGGAACAACTCATTTCAAATACATCTGGGTTTTCAAAGCATTGCAGCTTTATTACCTGATTTTATGGCCATCTTGACTGAAACTCAAGCAGTTAACTAACTGACCTGTATAATGTTGCATAATGATTTTTATGTTAGTTATCTAATTTCAAAATAAACATGCACACACATCTGGGTGCATATGTGTGTAAATAGATCTTGCCTCTTTATTTGTATAAGTACCTACTGCACTTCTGGTACAAGAATATGTTTGATTAATCTTTCTGTGGTTGGCAAGGAGGGCTCCTTGGGCTTATTTTAAATTACACATTTCAGATGTGCAATCTTGAGAAGCTGCTGTAAGGAATGGGAAAATGGCTTGTAGTCTAATTTGCTTGCCCTTTTTCAGGTTAATCGTAATCCTACTTTCTTGTGTTGACTTTATGGCTCCATCCGTTTCTGTTCCAGAAATGAGTCAAAGGTGTCACTTGAACTCTGTTGTAGTCTTTGTTTGGAGATCACTTTTCCTGATAATTTATTCCATATGTTTACCATTTGTGTGAGCTTTTCCTGAGTTTCAGAACATAAAATGAGAATAAATACCTTACCTTTATTATTTCCCACCCCCCATACTCTAGTCACTCTGGTTTTTTCTACTTACTTTTTTTTCTTAAAGACTTCCTTGTTGTTGCACTGAAGACCAGCCTATCACACAGTTAGCAAGATTTGTGACCCAGGCCTATTTTAAGCCTTGTTAAGTTCCAGATTTACTCATAGTTCCCTAATTTTTAAATCTACTGCTAATAGGAAGCATAATTCAAAACAGACTCCTTCACTGAAACAAGCCTGGCTTCAGTGCCGTTTCAGCCTGGTTTCTGAGGATTCCACAGCTTGTGCCTCATCGAAACCAGACACACTGCTTCGCCTAATCAGGCCCATAGATCAGGAGTTCTTGATGTGTGGGTAGCAACGCCACAGGGAACACACAGAAGTTTATTGTCCTTCTGTGTGGGGAGAGCTACGCAAAAAGGAACAACCTACCTGAATCTGTAGAGAGCAGCTGTAGGAAGAATAAAGTTTTCCATTCAGGAGCAGCATCATTGCCACCTTCCCCCCCTAAAGAAATCCAGCATATCCAGTGTACTGGGAAATCCAGCATTTTTCCATTAAATGTTCCACTTTTCTGCAGCCACACTTTTAAAACTTAGATTGTAGAAGAAGGAAACAGGACCTGTGCGCAGCTGCTGCTTGTTCTCTACATGTCCTTTAGTAGAAAATTAATTGGATTACAGTGCATGCTCCCTGCGCTATTTCATACAGGCAGCAGCGGCCTTGTTGAGGCTGCTGTGTTCTCATCGGTTCATCCCATTGGCTGTCTGTCTTCATTTGACAGGTTCAAAACAAAATAGCTAGTCAAAAATCAGAATATTTATATTTTTTAATTATTTAATTACATTAAACTAGTTGGCAAAGATTTCTGGCATGCACATATAGCTGTTAAACAGAAGGAGCACAGACTTTCTTTACAGAGGCACTTTCTTTATGAAGAAATGAAAAAACTTATGAGTTTAAAAAAAATGGAAAATTATGTTATTGAATGACAGTGCTCTAAACATGGCAACTCTTTATGCATTTTGACTGTGGTCGCTGCACTGAAGAAAAGCTGCAGCGCCTCTTAACAATGGAAAAACATGTTCTGAACCTTTGTCCTCTGGCAAAACTTCATTAATGTTTTCTTAGGATTTGTTACTACTGTTTGAGTTAAAAATATTTCCTGACAGGCACAGATACGTTCAGGACATCACAGCAGTTGTTTTGAGAATAAGTTTACAAATTAACTTTGAGCATGAAGAAGAGCTACTACTTCATATAGCAACTCATTAAAATTTTGTGTATCCTCTTCTATTCAGAATCCATCTCCATGAAAGCTTCCTACTTTGTTGTCCTCTTACAGGCATATTATACAGAAACAAAACCTTTGAAGCATTCAAGTATTGTTTGCGCAGTTGGGTTGCGTTGGCTGTACTTTGTTAGGATGTGGAAACATGGTCTTGCACTTAGAATTCAGCCCACTGAATTCAGCCCATCAAACATGAGCTGAACACGCTCTTCAATTTATAGGATGCTTTGATGATCACAAATGGAACTAAAACGTACTCAGTGAGACTGTAAAAGTTTTGAACAGCGAGTGCTTGTTTATTAGTTTATATGATGAAAAATTGCTACAGCAACCTTTTTTCTACACAGTTTGGAGACTTTGGTGTCATTGTTTTATGTTCTGAGTTACAAAACTGATGTGCTTCTCTTTGTGAAGGTGACCTGCCATTTATGGAGTCCTTCCCAGGTTGGTACTGCCTTGCTCTGAATGTTGCTTTCTGTAAGCCTATCATTTCCAGACCTCAGCCTGAGGATAGCAATTCCCAACAGCTTTACAAACACATGTCAAGAAACACAAGTCATTCCCTTCCCTCTGCATGTTTTCCCAGCTATACATCCACAGAGAGGTGCTGAACTGAAAAAGAGAGTGATCCCCTAGCTCATTAACTATGCGCCCTATCACCGCTGCCTGCTCAGCTTTCAGAACTATTATTTTTGATGCTGAAATCTTCGCCTTTCCAAATACGAAGCAACAAGGGCGTAATTCTTCATTTTTGTACTTGAATATATTCCAGCAATGTCTAATTTTACCTAAGAATTACCTCTGGAAAGAAAGATTGGTGTTTACATTATCAAAACTATAGGATAATAAATATAGCTTTGAATGATGTTTTCTAAGCATTACATGTTGTGGGAAACATTTTTGCATAAGCATTTCTTTTTACCCGAGCATCCATTAGTTTGGATAGGATTGTGCATTCTCCAGTGTTTTATTAGACAAAGAAATATTCTGTATCTCATCAAGTTCAGTGTCTTGTTTAAAAAAAAATTTATTAAGAAAACTCATATCAGCTAAAGGCTTCAGAGTTTCACTAAGATCCTGTTTTGAGGTGATTTTCTAGGTTAATTCAAATGGAACATCCTTAAAGTTAGTTTTGGCACGGGTGTGAGATTTCAGTGGACATTTTGTGTCGCTAAAGTCTATGAAAGCAAGCCAAAGATAACTCCCCAAGTATCACACAGATGACCTCTGCTGCTCATCATGCAAATAGTTCCAAAGAAGTGTGGAGACAGCCAGCTGAATACGAGTTGTGAGATTTCAGCTCATACTAAATCCATTTGTTCCTGTTTGTATCTAGCCCTTTGTTCTTAGACATCTTAAAATGAAATACTAAAGGAATAAAGACTCTTCCTCTCCCCATTCTCCTCTTCAAGATGTTTGGAGATGTCCTGATGGGTCTTCTGCAGCTGAGCATGGTTTTTAGGAAGGAAGTGGGGAGGGAAGCTCTGTTTGACTGGAGTTAATAATTAGCTCTTACATAAACTTTTCTTTACCCCCATATACCCTCGACATCTAACGAATATTTTGGAGCAATGAAGAGTCTTAGTAACTCTGAGGTGAGTAAACATGCATAAACATCCTGTTGCATTCTCCAGAAGTAAAAGGAAAACATCATTCTTTGAAAGGAAGATGAAATGAAAAGAAAATGTAGATAACCTGTAATCTAAATTTAGTGTTCTTTCTGGTTCTTTTAGCCTTTTATTAACTATGATATAATGCATTGAGTCATATTTTAAACAAATTGTACCATAAGTAGTGCAATTAATGAAGAATACTTTTCCATGCATTTTTATATGAAGATCCTATATCCTTTTCCTATTGCAATAACATCACTTTGGTCCCCTGTGCCATAAGACATTCATCATCATCTGAGCCAGTCCTCTTTTTTTCCCCTCCATGCCTCCTGGCTAGCTTGCAAGCCAAACAGAATAGGTACCCGCTGAGCCCAGGTGGCTTTCTGTTCTGCAGCGGTGTCGTTAGCCTGGCTCTCTGTCCTTCATCCAGCAGCTGCTTTTCAAGAAGTTTTTATGAAGGTAATATCTGAAGACTATATCTGCCAGATATAGCAATCAGATTTTAGGGAGAAATCAATAGGTGGACAGGTTTCCTTGAGTAATCAAGGAGGTAAATTTGACATTAGCAGAAGCCTTGAGACAGAGCCAGCTTAAGTGTGCTGGTCTGCTAGTATCATGTGTTTTGTGAGCAGCAGGGCAATCCCCTTTCTGAAGTTCCCTCATCTGTACATTGTAGAAGGAGCAGTAACAACAGATTTGCAGGAAAAAAAGGGTTTTCCAGAGTTGCAAAACTTTTCCGTATAATGCTACATTTCCCTTCACAGGGGAAATAAAACAGTCACTTTGGTTTAAAGTGGAACTGAATCAAAATCAGGGTAAAATCTAAATAAAATTTCTGCAATAAGCCACGGAGCACTGGCTTGCAGCCTCTGAATTGCCAGTCTTTTAACTCAAATAAAGACAGAGAACTTCCTATACAAGTGGCGTTTCTCAAAGAGGCGTACTGAGAGCCTTCCACTAAACGTTAGTGAAGTGGTAAGCTAAGAGTTAAAAAGGTTAAAAGGAGCTGCTGTGTTATTTTTATTTTTAAGAAGTCAAAGTGCACTTTAGAACAGTGCTTCCATCCACCTAAAAAAATGAATATACAACAAATTATAGTCTAGCTAACAAAAAGAGCTAAATGTTACATGACATGCATGGGCATTAGCTCTCCATCTTTCTTTCTAAAACAGCTCGAATGAATTTTTGTCTTAATGTGCTTAACTCAGTGTTTTTCCTTGCAGCATTCCTAGCTTTTTTATTATTATTTTTTTGCTACTTCTACATGATTGCCACAACAGCAACAAATCCAGAAAGGATCATAAAATTTCAAATTAAATAGCTGTTCTTGTTGTCTGAATTCAACATTGTTTCTGGGAAGCATATATGAAAATCTTCTTCAGGCTCACATAGAAAGGACTGGTACAAGTGAGGCAGATGTATAGGCTCATTTCTTGCCATGCAAACTCATTTTCTCTACAAGAGGAACATCATCAATTACCTTCTTTAAAGTGATACATAGATATGTAAAATATTATGCCAAATAAGAAGCATTTGTTGTCTCCACTAGAAATTGCATTTGATCCCATTTTATTAAAGTGCTCAACTGATAAACTTCATCTCGGTGGATTTAGTTTAAGCTGTGAATTATTGTTTTGTAAAATAGAGAACCTTGAAAAACTCCTGATGCAAATACACTTTATTTATAAAGTGTCTTCTGGGATATCACATGGTTTACAGTGAAACTACTCAATTAATAAAATAGCTTTTCTCAGCAAGTATACAATAATGTCCATAAACTACAGTATGCCTGGCTAAAAGTATTCCAAGACAATCATAGCAATATGCTAAAGGGGGCAAGCACACCCCAAGCCAATATTGTCTCACTTTTTTTTTCTTCTTAATTTAATAAAAAGCTCTGAATACAGAGACTGATGGGTTTTCGAGTTCTGACTGACGGGTTTTCAATTGATCTTGGTACTTTATAGCTCCCGACACTTCGGTAACTAAGCGCCTTACAAACCCAACCAAAACAGAAACCTTATGAGGTAGAGAGGAGTTATTAGCCCCAGGCCATAGAAGCAGCACCCAGGAGGAGAAGTGGCTTTGCCAGGATGACAGGGGAAGTACGTGGCAGCATGTGGAAATCGGCCAGATCACAGAAATCCCAAACAAGTACATCCACTGCTGGGTCATACCACCCCTCCAGCAAGCCACCGTAAAATCCTTCAGCCATCACTGGCTCACCAGAAGATGGTTTGATTCCTGACCTTTCTGTGAAAGGTGTTACATATAGACTGTTTGTAATTCTTCAGTCCCAGGCTGTGCATTTTGGGACAACCCTACATCCCCACCAGCTGGCACAGTGCAATCCTGCTAGCTTGCCAGAGCTGCCTCCATTGCTGTTTTCGCAGCTTCTTATCTTTCCCAGGCATGAGCCTGATGCTAACATGTTAACAGTTACAAAGCTAAAAAATTTAGGAGGAGACCAATATATTTAATTTAAGAAATCAAAGCGCGCTATGTAAGACTCCTTCCACAGGGCTGTGTTTGTGTTCAGCGATACCTGTGTGGATCTTCCCACATAGGTAGCTCCTGGCTTCAACTATGATGTGAAGAACCACCTCAGCCTCATCACCCATCTGTCCTTGCCGTTCCCAGTGAGGCTGCTGACCTGAAAACCAGCTGCCAGTTCTGTAGTGTCTGCTGAGCAAATGTCTCCATGATGTATAAAGCATACAAATCCATAAAGTATGGAAGTGTTGTGCTTTCATCTTACACTACTAAGCATTAAAGATTCAACATCCTAGACCTAGTCACTAACAAATAAGAGTAAACGAGGCTAGGGCACAGAAAGTAGTCTCAGGGCTTCCCAATCAACTGCTGGTAAGCTTGATTTTGCCTAATACACTGATCCATCTTACCCATTTCTGCTTAAAAGTTTATCAATGCAATTATTCCTAATGAAAGTATTAAATACAGTGCCAAACTCATGAGCCAGAGGGCTGTTTTTTCAAGTTTTTCATTACCTACTAAGTAAATTAATTAATGCAAATGAAACTCTAGTGTCGTAAAGCCACATCCTGCTCTAATTGAAGACAATGGCAAAACTGTCATTGACCTCCATGGGAACAGGTTCAGCCCCATAACTTTCATATATTGTACATTAAGCGACATAATCAGAAATACTATCTTCTCCCATTAAAATGATATATAGATATAGCATGACAAGTAGCAGCACAGGGACTCATCTGATCGCTGCAATTAGAGGTTTTTAATGACAGGTTAGGTATGTTTAATATGCAATTCCACATTGCTGTTACACTATCAGATTCTATTCAGGATCTTTACACATAGCATAACTGAATTCAGAGGCAGATGAATGTTCCTGATATTTCAAATTCAGCAATTTTGCTGATTTAGCACCTTCTGAAGCATGCACCATGTGGTGAACAAACACTACAAGCAAAGATGTTTTCCACTGAGATTTGTCAGGGATTTAAAACATTAACACTTTCCTGCTCTCCTTGCAGATAGAAAAAGTGTATTTAGATACAGAGAGCTGTGCAATCATTCTAATAGGTATCATTTCATTATCTCTGAGGAATTTAGATGTGGAGCCAACTCCATGTATTAGTTAATAACCAATCCATTAGTTGATTAACTGACTTATATGAAGAAAGCTTATCATCCATAGATTTGTCTGCTTGGAATTATGTCAAAACAAGATACTGAAAAGATAGTTTTTTCAGATTTCAACATCTTACAGAAAAATCATTGTGCCAGATTACAATGAAAAATTCTGAAGAATACTACATGCCTTAAAAATAGCAGATACTATAAACGCATAAAAACAATATAAATATAACCCAAGGCACCACTAATTAAGCATGAGTCAGTGCTTCCAGTAAATTCATGGCAACTGCAAGCAACAGGAAAAGAGTTGTCTATATGAAAGCATTGCCAACTTACTGTAGAAACTTGATCCAAAGGGTTTGAATGTCTCATGGATGTAAGATTGCCAGTTCATATCCATATATACAATTGCCTTCTCTTGGGACTTTTCTTTCTCCCCCCTAGTTATCAGTAGCTTCTTCAGAAAGTCGTCAGTGCCTGATATAGTAAGATTTAGGAATTATTCTATGAGCTGATATATTTCTTTTCTTGACATGGTGTTAGGAGTGTATTCTGGCCAGGAAGCCTGAAGCTAAATACTTCAGCATTCATAACCATGCCAGGGATTCTTGGAAACACCTGCACCTTGCAGTTATGCAAATGCCTTTGAGATACGTCAGAACACTGTTTATTTGCACCATACCAACAGCACGTCATTTGAATTAATTTTCACATTCTTGTCCTGATGGGACATAGCTTTGAATATAAAAATTGACATATGTGAGTGCTGTGTGGTTAAAGAGGTATTGATGCTTTCCCAAAATTACCCAATAGATCTTTGCTGGCCAACGATATGATTAAACTAAGATACCTTTGTGAGTTACGTATTAACCCCAATTCACAGATGTGTATATTGTTTCACAGGGATGCGTCGGGAGATGCATCCAGTAGTGATGTGAATGGGCTGAGAGTCAAAGATACACCAGTACGAGAGTAGTATCACAGTCTTAAATAAATGTTATACATCAATGCTTCTCAGCACTGTCCAGCATGACAGCCTACACCTTGGGGTGAAAACCCCTGCAGGCAGGGGCAGGTCCTTCACACCTTCTTCAGCAAAATCAGGCCACCTGGAGAGCAGAAATGAGGTGGGAGAGACCTTGTTCACCTGTAGTGCTTCAAAACATCACTAACTTTTTGTTTAAAAGGTTCAGTAACATAACAGTAATAGCTGATGCTGGAATCAGCATAAGAGAAGATCCAGACTATATCACCTGTACCTCAGGAAGGCTGTGGCAAGATTTTTTCATTTCCTGTGTTGTGGCTTCATGACCCACAGATCTGAAGATTATATTACTCAGGAGATTGTCCTTTTTCTCTCCGTCTCCTCCGTATGTATTTTTCTTTTGGTGGTGTGACACTAGCAAAGTAAAACCTTCAGTAGGTGGCTTATCTGAAAACAGAACTCTAGGAGGAGAATCTGATTTGCACATTTTTGTCACATTTCGTGCCATATATTTGTCTGAAAGGGGTGGGGATGGTGTACTGGTGGGCACAGTACCTTTATCACACAGCTTTCTAGCTTTATCTATCAGCTTTCTGTAAAAGAGAATAAATAATGGTGTCAAGCTAGGCATTTACTTCTAGATGTTCCTAAATCAAAGTGGAAAGATGAGGAGATAAGACGATGATTTGCTTTCACTGCAGGGAATACCCCTCTTACTGGGTATTGCTTGCAAAAGAGTACACCACCTCTGAGGGACATGGGAAGTCCTGCCAGCCCAGTTGCCAGCCCAGGCTGCCAAGCAAGGGACTCCAGATCATGTGCGTCTTGCGAGTGTATGGGAGAGCAAGCAGGCAGTTGCCTTTGGTCTAGTCTTTTACAGAAAATATCCCCTTCATTCTAAATGGGTACTTTTAGGAGCACCAGAACTACTGAAACCAACCATTTTGGTCTTGTTGTTGACTGTGAGCTCTGAGGGAGGTTTGTTTGCAGGCTGGCACGTCGGAAAGGTCCTGCTGTCTCCAGTGTGCCTTCTCTTAGGTCTTACAACTTGTGAACTCACACTTCAGCCTTTCCTTTGTCCAGAATTTGTGGGATCTGCTCTCCTATTCATCTTCGTATTTCCATGAGCTTTTAAATAATTTAATTATGTGTGAAACGTGCTCATTTCTAATGATGCTGAAATCAAAAAGGTTCAAAGACGGTATTGGGTACATACATAGACATACGCAAACAAATGCGTAGCACCAAGAACACCACATTCTTGGGTGGGTCTGTTAAAATGACACGTCGTGGATAGTAGCTGCCTGCAGGAATTGCTGTCCAGTTCCATGTTTGAAGCCAAACGTTATTATCTTTAATTATAATAAAATTGCTACCTGTTTTTGTTACAGCTTCTGCCTGACCACGTTCTAATGTGCCCATGGCAAGGAAAATATTGTTTCCATTCCAATTGGCATAATGAGAAAAAGCGTTTAATGTGTTGGCTTTAACACAGTATTTATCAGAAGATTATCCTTTGAAATTGTCAGTTTATGGCATGATAATTAGATCTGGTACTTGAAACCTGTCAAGTAAAAGCAAGCTTTCTTCAATAATGGTATTCCTTTTCACTTCACAGGTGAGGCCTAATAAAGTGAACTACTGAAAAGTATTGAGGCAATAGGAGGCTTGGCATTTCAGTAAGTGCAACAAAGACTGTATCCCAAGAAATTGCTCGGCAATATTTTCCATATACAAGCTTTCTTCATGAGTACATCCTCTCCCTTACAAACCAGAAGGCAGAAGACTACTGAGCAATAAAGGATGGAGGGAAAGGACATGGAAGCATAACTAATAATTAATAAAGATATGCATGGTACCTAAATATTAACAGGAAACCTTGGATATTGACTTTGGTCCCGTATCTTTTGTTGAATGCGATATAGTCTGGCTTGGCCTAACCTGCCCAGCTGACTCTGTTCTGGCTCACAAGAGAAAAGCCTTTTCAATGTAAGTACCATAAGCAGTAAGATAAACTCTGAGAAGTAATAGGGGAAGTGTTATTCCACCTCCGGGAACGGGGAGGTAAAAAAGTTAATTGCTAATTCTAAAATAAAGTCCATGGAGCAGCTGTTTCCATGTTACAGCTGAGGGCGTCACACTGTTGATGATGATGAGAGTTGAGAGAGTTAGCCTGAAAATTATAAAATTATTTCCAAATATTAATTTGCTTAATATACTGTCCAATGAATTATGTTCAGATGAAACATAGTGAAAGAAAGCCTTCTTGTAGAGGTTAAGACTTTCATAAATTTAACTAATTCATTCCTTAATTCTAATTAATAGGACTAAGGAATAATACTGGCTTTTTTTCCACTGGCTAATCAAGAAGTTATACCTACCTGTAATAAGACAACACAGTATGCATACAAATAGCAGTATCTAAAATATCTGTGACCTTATCTGCAGCATTTACCCTGTTCTGATGCTGGAGCTAACTACACGCTCAGAAGAAAAACCAGGAACAAAGTGACCTAGCAGCTATGCAAAATTGTTGTTGAAGGGCCTCTCACAGAGCTTGAGATCATATCATGAGATTTTAATTGCCGCCTTTGTTTCTTGTGACTGCACACCCCCCCCCAAAGGGGATTTAGAACAATGGCAGTGTACCCCTTCACATGGGGAATTCTGCACCTTATTTCTACCACAGTATTGAAAGGCAGCTGGAAAATGCTTCATATCATACAAGTTAATTGAAGAATTTCTGTGTTTTCAAATAAGTTTTTTAAATTACTAAGTTTCTTCTCTTCCTCCTGCAAGCACTGACCACATACTCCTGTAACGCACTTGAAGGTCTCTTTCTCTGACATGAGAGAGAGAGATTTATGTAGAAGTTTTATTTTTTGGCCTGACGATCATTCCAAATAAAGTAAATCCTGATGACTTTTTGCATGGCACAAATTGGTTCCTGATTTAAAGTGCTCTAAATAATATCCTAGACAGTTAATGGTGCATTTTAGACTTTGAGAGGGAATAGTGGTATCAAACGCTAAAGTAGCTGTGAATCTGCGATCTCCTGGGCAAGGCCTTGCTGACCACTGAGTTCATGGCACAGATTTTACTTAGACACAGGGCACATGGAAGTATTCCATCAAAGTATGTTATTATTTTTGTTTAAAATCTGCTTCATTATGCCTGTGAAATGTGACAGTCAAATGCTGTAGTAGTTTTAAAAAAACAGAACTGTTTAGGGTCATTTTTCTCTTTCTTGGGCAAAGGAAATCACAAACCGTTATGTGTTAAGATACAGTCTTTATAGAATTTTAAGGGCAATAAATTGTCGTCAGTGATAGATTCAAAATTGTGTGTATACAAGCTAACACTTGCTTTAAATGTGATTCATTGTCCACATGCAAATAGTATTTCTGTGTTATTTTCCCCTGCTTGTTCTGTGGCTGGTGATTAATAGAAAAGAAACCAACCAGAAAGTACACCTTCAAAATATTTTTTAAAATGTAAAATTTTAGTTTTATGGTTACCCCTTTTTAAATCACTAGGATCAGAGTCCAGTATCCAGAAGAGCTTTGTCTGGAGCTGTACAGCATGTTCGGCGTTGCTGAAGACCCAGCAGGCCATATTACAGTTTAAGTAGAGTTAGAAGAACCCATGTTTCAAAATCTTATCCAAATCTGCTTTTTATTCCACACAACTTATACTTCTAGATGTAAAATCATTATTCTAGATGCAAAATTTACAGGATTTGTTTCCATGGCAATTTTTCTTCACTCATTTGATCTTCTTTTAAAAAAACACCATAAACTTCTTGTGTTAACAGAGGACTGACTGTCCATCCCATATTGAACCATCTTGAATAACCAGATACAGTTTTTGTTGTCTGTGGCAGTGATCAATATTTTGTACTTCAGAGGAGGAACGGAAACCTTGCAAATTCATACAACCAATTAGCTGATTGTGCAATGGTCATCTGATGCACTGATACATGGGATTTTAGTAATGTATCTTATTGTAAATTGTATGGCTTTGGTTATAATGCACATTTGGTAGGCTGACACCGTAATACATGAAGTATATTTTTCTTTTATTCATTTTCCCGAAAGAAAAATACTGGAACTCCAGAGACTGGCAACATGGCATGTAGTAATCTGAATTCTGTGCAATTTCTGTAGCATTTTTAAAAGGATTTAGGCATTGATTCACTCCACATCTTAAGTTTAAATGATTGACACAGCAAAGGTCCACTTTAAAAATGGACTTAGACAACACCAGTGACATTGACTTATAACAAAACTTAGGTTCTTAAGTGCTCAAAATACATCTAAAAAAGAGTCTCAAACCATGCAACACCAAAGGCAGTGATTGCTTGCTACTTTTAAAAATCTAGGTCCAAATTTGAATGACTGCCTAAGTAAACATTCAGAACTTTGTTCATAAACTAAACTGTGGGAAATCTGTCCTGAAAAACACCAGGGTTTTTGCCTACTAATATGCCCAAAGGTGTGCTTGGAGTCATTAGGGAACAAAGACCTGTCTGAGAAACATTATGAAGATTAATAACTGCGCATACGAGATTGGAAAGGAGCAAACAGAGGGCATATTGCTTATTGCCTGTATCTATCTGGGACTGGGATGAAAAATAAATCAAATCCAGAAAGGTTTTCAAAGAGGTTTTAGGAAAAATTAGGAGTTGTAGTGGGGGAGGGGGAGTCCCTCTATAGGTGCAAACAATCTTTCGTCCCACCTTCTGGAACATTTGAAAGGAGTAAGACCTCCTCTGAAAGCTGGAGGTTGATGGTAAGGTACAGATGCAATACTTTCATATTCATTTAACTAACAGAAGGAATTTTTGCAGGTATCATAGGCACTGAAAAGTCTGCATTTTGAAAGTTTAGGCATATAAGATGCTGAGGGGCATTAGAACATGTTACCTGGTTTTTGGCTATTTTGTTTTTTAAACTCATCAACCCACTTAGGGAATATTTGACATACCTATGTGTAAATGGAAAACTTAGTGGAAGGCGTACAGCCTCCTTGCATCTTTATTCCATTGCACTTGTAAGGCACTAGGCACTAAATAAATTGAACAATCTTTTTTTTCTTACACCTGGAAGACAAACAATTAAGCACAGATGCATGCAGTGCAGAGTGAGAAAGTGAAGTAGTTTGGGAATTCTTACAGAGAAAGGTTGAATTTCATGTTCCAACAGGTGATACCCTCTCAGGTGGCTCATCTCTTGCTTGGAAGGCTCAGCCCTGTGGGATGTGCAGCAGAACTTTTGGAACAGAAAGAAAAAGACAGAGATGTATGGATATAATGTCAGAGTCATGGATTGCAGTTACTTGGCTTGAACTCTTTAAAATTGCTCAGGTCAGAGGTGACAAGATAAAGGGAAATTGATTCAATCACTTTCAAAGCAGTTCTCCTGAGTTACTGTAACGAGCACCTGCCTGCTTTTATCCCTTTTGTTAGAAACAATGGAAAGAAGTATCTGCACTTCACAGGGTCTTACTCTCCATGCCAAAGTCATCTAGAAGAGCAAATCCAAAGTGGTTTTGGTTGTAACTGCCTGCAAAGGATTGTGATGTGTGTATGCAAAAGACAAAAGAAGAATTTTTTTAGTATGTAGTTCATTTCACTGAGAAGTATAATTTCACCTAACAAGCACCACCTTGCCGCCTGCTGCAGGATTAATCAGATTGGTGCGTATCGACAGGATTGGACTCTGGCAGAAAACAGTCAAGGAGCCAGCCATCAGCTCTATTGGTAGACAGCTTTTTTGAAGAATTTGTCCACAGGGATAAATTCACCTTGGCTTGTAGAGGAAAATGCATATAGTGCATACCTGCACTGGGGAGGATTTCTGTGCTTGGAGCGTTTATTGCTGGCTTTGCTTGAGGAATATGCCAGAGTTGCGAAGGTTTAGTTGTCATGAAAAGCTCTGCAGAACTGCCATCAGAAGAAGCTGCAGGGAAGACAAGCTGAATCACACCACATCCTCTGCCACGGGCTTAATGCTCCCCTGACGTGACAGCTAGTGGGATGGGTCTGGTTTTGCAGCCAAGAGTGTAATTCTTGGGAAAGATTAAAAGAAGTTTCAATACAGGATCAGGGCAAATCAGATTTCTCAATGGGCTAGAAATTTCCAGAAGAAAGTTCCTTCTTACTTTTTATTGCTACCCTCTTGACTTTTTCCTTATTTCTTGCCATTATAATGTCAGAGTCCAGAAGCTAGATGAAGAGATTCGATACAAACCACCTCTACTCTATAGGGTGATCGTGGCATTTGCCCTCACCGAGTCCAGTATAGCTGGCTTTTTCTCTTCACACATTTCCAGACCCTCTAGGTTTTTTTGGTTCTAGTCTGCCCTTTAAGAATGTCATCTTCCTTTTAGGATACCATTTGTCATCCTCTCCCTTTTTTATCCAAATAAGTGGAAAGATCCACACCATTTGCTGAACCTTATTTAAGCTCTCCAAATGACCACTAATTTTAACATTGACTTACGGGTCTTATCACTGAGTAGTGGTATTTGTGATCTTGATGACATTTCTGAATGTCAACTGCAATCGTTTTGCTCATAATTGGTTCTGATTACAACATTTATTTTCATCATTTTCATTTTAGAACCTCTGTAGTGTTAATAATAAAATGCATTGAATGTAAAAAGCATACAACTTTTTCTGCAGCTCTCCTGAGATGACTCTGTGGTGTTCTTGGACATGGAAAGATTCTGCCCCATTCATCGACAGCATGGAATATGTCATAAAGAGTATATTTGTGACATCTTTCAGTGGAATTAGTAATTGATGAATTGTGGTATTATACAAGAAGCACAGCTGCTGTATAGCACGAGTCTTACAGCTAGAAAGCACTCTACAGGAGAAAAGCCTTCAAAATATAAACCTTTTACTGCCATCATCTGCAGAATACTAGACATTCACAACATGCAAATGTCCAGGTTATAAACTTGCAAGCTGCATTAATGTGGCAGTTAAATTTACTACTCTGAAAGCTACACTTGTAAAATATTTATGAATACATGTCGTTGTCACTGCAAAGAAACTGCACCGTCAGCTCAACCTCTCTCCCTGATTCTTTCCTCTCCCTGTCTTCCCCCAGTGGATTGTATTCCGTGAAATTCAAAGCACGAGCCTTACCTTACTTTAAAAATACCTGTGTGGGAGGTGCTACACTGCAAAAGAAAAAAAGAAGAGCTGCTTCCATGATATTTTGGTGCAATAGTGTTCACTGGTTTATCCACTCAGAAAGATTTCAATTTGGTATTCTTTAATGGGAGATTAAATTTGGTTTTCACATGTCTGTGGTTTTTCAATTTAAAAAATGAACTGTGAAGAATGATTTGAATTTTTTTCCACAAAATTTAAACTGTCCATTAAGTCATCAAGTGCACTGCTTTTGCAAGTGCCCTGCATAGCTGCCTAACTGGGCTTTGCAGGAGAAGAGGGTTGAAAATGAGGCTAGAAAGATTAAAAGATATGCTACGTGCTTTAAATACATATTGTACCTTTCCTTTTTGCCAAAGAGGTCACAGCTTTCATATTTAAACAATGACTAATTTTACATATATTTTGCGTATGAACCCTCCCATTAGTGTGGGATGTCCCCAGGTACATTTTGGAGGGTTCAGGGGCTAAACAGACTGTACAAGAAAGGAAGCACGAGGAAGAAATCTTGGTTTCCTTAGCTGACAGCAAATTGACATCAGTGTGATTTTTCTTCAAGAGGTGTTCAGGGCTGGATCCTTTCTTAATGTAATAATGGAATTTTGGAAAAAAAAAAGGAATTAAAATGTCTGGTCTTCAAGTTGCTCAGCTGTGATAGCATGCACACAACAGGTATGACCACATTTATTTAGTACTTGCACATCTTCAAACACTGTAGCCCAAAGTACCAGTGAAGTGTGTTTGCAAGTACCCATGGTGAAGCCTGGGGCCAAGGGAGGAAGTGTTCGCAGATGAGCTCTGAGCAGTAGCTGCAGTGCTTCTCAGTTGCATCTCCAGCACTTCAACAGCTCCAAAGTCAGGGCTGACACTGCCAAGAGCAGCCCACCTGTGCCAATACATGTCCCACTAAACAGAGTCCACACCACCATGCCAACCAGACTCCGCAGCCTCCACGCCCTCATGCCCGCTTGTTTCATCACAAGCTACGCCACATGCAGAAAATTTACTGGGTGTGCTATGCTTTCAGCCCAACAACAGCATACTGTAGAAAAATAGTCTCTGTTACTCCACAGATACCACATATCAGCTTTTCTCTAGGGAAAGTATCTTGCAGCCATAAATGCTGTCTTACCTTCCCCATCTATATTCAGAAGAAGGAGGTGAGATGCTACAGTGGACCAGGACATCTGTATTGCCCACATCCTTGTCCTCTTCCTTCCGAAAGCTGCAATGTCAGCATACCACAAAGAAGTAAGATGACGCAAGGCAAAAGATGGCCCATGAAGTTTTTCTCCTCCTTAGACCAGACATTGTCTAGCCTGGCCTGTCAGCACAAGAAGGTGATTGGGAGTAGTCATCACAGATTTATAAAGGAGAAATTATGTCTGATCAACCTGATAGCCTTCTATGATGAGATGACTGGTTTAGTGGATGAGGGAAGAGCAAAGAATATTGTCTATCTTGACTTTAGGAAGGCTTTTTACACTGTCTCCCGCAACACCCTCGCTGACAAACTGATGAAGTGCAGACTTACCAGTGGACAGTAAGGTGGACTGAAAACTGGCTGAACTGGGCACAAAGGGATCCGGCTGGAGGGAAAGTGCAAAGTCCTGCACTTCAACAACAGGAATTGCAAAGTCCTGCACCTGGGGAGGAATAATCCCATGCACCAGTACAGGCTGGGAGGCTACTTTGCAGCTTTGCAGCAAAGAACCTCAGGGTCCCTATGGACACCAGGCTGAACATGAGCCAGCAATGTGCCCTGGTGGAAAAGGTGGTCAACAGCATTCTGGGTTGCATTAGGAAGATGATAACCAGCAGGTAGAGGGAGGTGATTATTCCCCTCTGCTCAGAACTGATGAGACCACATCTGGAGTGATGTGTCCAGTTCTGGGCTCCTCTGTACACAAGAGACATGGACATACTGGAGCAAGTCCAGCAAAGGGCCATGAAGATGATTAAAGGACTAGGACATATGACATAAAAGGAGAGGCCGAAAGCTAGGATTGTTCAGCTTCAGGAAGGCTCAGGGTGATCAAACATTAGAACAAGTTGCCTGAGAGGTCGTAGAGTTTCTGTCTCAAGATAATCAGAACTCAACTGGGCAATGTCGACCAGGCAATGTCTTGAGGAACCTGCCCCAGCTGACCCAGCTCTGAGCAGGAGGGTTGGATTAGATGATCTCCAGAGGTTTCTCCCAACCTCAGCCATTCTGTGATTCTGTGATGGCCGGTTTGACCATAGTCCTTACAGACTCTGGCATAAGACTCCAAAGTACGGAGAGCATAGGTCTGAGTTTATGTAGGTATAAATTTGGCTAGGGAAACCTGCATGTCGGTAGAACTCTGGACCTGGGAAAACCCTTCTTTAGGAGCATGCTTTGTTTTCAGATTTTCTCAGTGCTCCTAGTACTGTGGATCCCTACAGTTCAGTTTGGCTTGTCTCCCTCCTTACAGCAATGCTGGGACAGCTGCTGAGCCCCTCGTCCACACCACCCTATCTGAAAGGGAGAGAGTTGTTTGGGGACCCATCCTCATGCAGTCTCATTCACCACAGTCCTGGCTGTGAAACGAGCATCACCAAACACAGCAGACCATCTGGCACACTTCTGAGCCGGCAAAATGCTGACTGAAGTGTGGATAAAGAGCTCTGGCACGACACCCTCTGAAGGCGCTCAAAGCAACAGCCAATACAATACTGGCATGAGTGTGTGCTCTGCTGCACAGAGATTGCATATAATGAAATCCTTGTTATATAATGCAGCTGATGGATAGGGGTTGATGTATAGTCAACGATTAGTGTTTCTAGGAGTGAATATTACCAAAATCTCTATTCATGGTTAAACATGTGATCTAGCTTTTCCCTCCACAGGAAAAAAAAAAAGTGACCGCAGATGTCTATGACACTTGAAAAATCAAAGTCTTTCAAAGTAATAAAGGCAATGCTCAGAAAATATTATGAACAGTAGCCCTACTACAGTATTTCCTTTAAAGAGACATCTGGGGTGAATTAGGGTGCCGCTCAGACTGTGACACTGCTACAGATGTCGAGGTGTAAACGTGTTTTGCAGGGACTGTAGATATGTGATCATGTATAATGCTTTTATTAGGAGCTCAAGCTCTGTATTTCCAGTAATATGAAGAATGACAGAGGAGAAAAGAAATGCCTTCTGAGTTTGAATTACAGCCACATCTAATGAACTCAGAGGTGTTTTCACTCAACTTTAGTATTACTTTTCAACTCCTGCAGCTTAAATGAACCTGCTGGTCATAACAGTAAATATGGGCTCAAAGAATATCCCAAGAGGTGTCATTAGTCACCTATTACATCCTTTTCTAATTTGTACACTTACCATGTTGCAGGATTTCACAGGACTGATGAAACCTCCAGAATTTCATGTTTCCCTCAGCAGTCTACAATAACCCTTAGTCTGAATGACATGTATTATTTCCTTGTTGACCATGTGATGTAGAGGTCTTAGTAAAAGATTTATTGTAAGGAAAACTAGATGTTTTATTTCCAACCTAATTGAATACATTATTGCTCTGAGTTTAAAAATTCTGCAGTGATATATTACACCTCAACACAACTGTACAAATGAAATCTGCAGCGAGAAAGCTTATTGGACTACAAATCAGAATACAGCTGTTGATAGGAGAGCTATATACCTTAAGTTACAATATGTTACAATAAAGTTTTACTGTATAAATCACAGTAGAAATAAAATAAAAATCTGGTTAAATAGTTAAGCAATACTTCTATTTTTACTGACTGAAATAATGGCAACTGCCAGAACTCAAATCCTCTTTGTTGTATATGGATGATAAAAGGGCCGTAGTGAGATCTGCCTGTCATGGCTACATGGAAAACAGTGATAACGCTGCTAATCCCAGTAAGGATTAACTGCGGAACAGAACAGCTTCCAAATTCACCCTGGAGTGGAAAGGTTGCTCTATGCCGTATTCGTTGCTTGCCCAAGTATTTGGACACAGTGCAGGCGAAGCGCAGAGCAGCAGGGGTATACGAAATTCTCTCTTCCCTCGGCCAGTGCCCAGCAGGCAGGACTGCCGTGCAGCTCAGCCCGGCGCTGCCGTCGCAGCCTTCCCGCGCCCTCTCTGCTTTGCATCCATTCAGCCTCATGTAACTTTCCGCAGCTGGATACCTGCAAAAAATGGCGCTGGCACCCTTCTGCATGTAGTAGTGCCGTTTTGTGGTAAGCTCAGCAGCAGAGGCACTGTATGGATTTTTCCTGGGGCTTTATGGATGGGAAATAAGATCTCGTGAACAGATGATTTCTACAGTAAGTCTTTCTTCTGCGGCTTGAGTGATGTCTACAGCATTTTACTCTGGGTTGAATTTCACCTGAAATGTTACGTTTCACTCCCCTATTATCTCCTATCTTCTTTTATTTTCTTCCCAAGCATACATTTTCTAAGTAACAGTTGAGCAAATTATAAACTCTGCTGCAGAGCACCAGAAAGTCTGGAACATCACAGTGCTGCGTGCTCTGAGGCAAAGAGACGCTGTAGCTGACTTTGCGTGTTATGGCTTTCTGCCTGTTCATCATGCCTCCTGCTTTGTACCTGAGCTACCTGCTTAGTCTCAGCGGAAAGCAAGGAGAGAAGAGAAAAAAAAAATTAAAAAAAAACCCGAAAGGTTCCAAAAGTCTGCAAAACACATGGGCCTGATATCTAATATTGTGACGAATATAGAACTGTAACAAATTTAAGAACACTAAAGGTAAATGAATCATCCTGTGGAATTTATCATATAAATATAATAATTGGGTTGCAGTCCTACTTGACAGCACTGAGCCTAACTTAAGTTGTAGTAATGAAGTGTTTATTCCACATCATTAATGTTTGGAGTTCAATGGGAGTTCTAAGATGAAAGTGACACAGAGATTTTCCAGATAGCAATATTTAAGCAGACATTTTAAAGAAGATGGACCACCCTGTTAGCTTTAAGAATGCTGTCTCTACCAGGACAAGTTCTTTTCTTTTGCCAAAACCGTAAGTCCAAGGATTAAAGCACCACTAAATATCTAAATGCCTGCCTTTAGATGCTTGGTGAGCCTAGGGGAACTACTCATCTCTCCATGCTCTTTATCCACCAAGTCCTACAAGACGGCCCAACTGCTCAGCCTGTCAAAAGTTTGTCAGTCTTCCACTTCTCTTGCCAGTGCCATAAGATTTCCATTGTAAATAAAAACCTCAAGTGTTCATTGCATACTTGAAATACTCTTCCACGGTGAAGCAGAAGCCAGAGGGTTGTGAACTGCCCCCATCACTTCCATCTGACTAGCACCGTCCTGCTCTCCCTTCCCGTGTTTTCTCTATGGGCATTACGAGACCCTGCCTTTACTTGGCCAAATCTACATACTGTTAGCTACCGCTGTTTCTTTTTTAAGTTCCCTTTTGTTGTGTGTCCTCTTTCATTGACTTTTTCCCTTGGCCCAAGTAATATAAAGTTTATTTCGCCTGTGCAAAGAGCATTCTTATGTGTTCCTCTTGATGCACCAATTTTCTGAACTAACCTCCGTCTGTCATTTCAAACAATTGATCCATGGGCTAAAACGGGAAAACAGAATAATCCCTCATTTAAATGATCAATCGAAAGGAATGACTAGGGGGAAATGTGGATCGCTGCTGCAGCCCTAATCATCCAAAGTGTTAGTGCAATTCGGAGACGGGAGGAGGGCAGGAGATTTACAACACTGGGAGCTCCCAGGGAAGGAGGTCTGTAAGGAATGGCTCCCATATGGAACTGGAATGCTTTGTACACCCTGGCTTAGCAATTAAATTTACAAGGTGTTGCTAAGTAGCAGTACCCCTGTAAACTCAGCAAACGTTGGAAATGCTGTTACAAACCTAGGGACTTTTTTATTGCTTCTCACATTTCAATAGGGAGAAAGTCATTAGCAGAAGGTTGTTCTTTGTACAGACTTCCCATTCGGAGCATTGGGAGGTGTGTTCTGATAAAAGATCTGTGAGCGGTGCAGCATGGCCCACTGGCAAAGGCAGGTTTTTCAGCAGGGAGGACAAAAGATGGAATAAAACAAGTATTTGGATCTAAATTAGAAAGTATATGTCTAAAATGACTGGGCAGTCATTTGCTTACACACACGTATATACATATATATATGTAGATTTCCCCTTGGAACAAAAACTGCCTTTTAGATTCTTCTCAGTCAAGTTTCACTGACAAACTTGCTTGACGGGCATCAGGGACCTGAAGCAAGCTTCAAGGGAAAAAGTAGCCATCACTCATGCTTCATTGGATTTCTATGACAGAATGATCAAATCCTGTAGAACCTGGCATAAGCACATCATTATCAAACCCTGCTTTAGCATTTCTTAACTGATCACGGAGGCTGAGGTCCTTGGTGACTCCTGTTTTCTGGCACTGTTTGTAGTTATTTGACCTTTTCTCAGTGGATAATCCACACAAAAAGCCCTAATTACTTCCCCAGCTTTGAGCGGTCCAGCACTGTGAATAATCAATGACACTGATTTAGGTATTGCACAATCAGATGCTTATGGTGTTTAAAGAACATTTTTCCATTGACCTGCCTCAGCCGTAGGACAATACCGAGCGCTGAAGTTGCTGTTGTAATCACAAGCTGGCCAAGTGACCTTGGGGGTCGGAAGTTGATTACTAGGGCCTTGATTTGAACAGATACAACACATTTTTAATGATTTCTTTATTTTTATTTTCTTAAAACAGCACTTAGTCAGGATGCACCTAGCAAGATACTTGTGTACTGACAGAATATCAGAGCAAGATTTGTCCACGCACATAGCTGAGTATTTTTTTCTTTCTTTATATCACCTTAATTTTTATTTTGGCTGTGAGAAAGCACAGTGCTGGGGGGGTATTTTTTTCAACATTTTACTTTACATTTGTCTTTAAAAAAATAACACAGTTGGACACTTGAATAGCTGCTTGCTTCAAAAATATTCAAGAATGAAACCAGAACAGGAGAAAAGGAAAACAGAATTTGCCTAGCTATTGCTATAGACTGAAATGTCTGTGAGAGGAATAGGGTGAGGATTCTTAGAAATTAAACAGTCTCTCATTTGCTGGGTTCTTCTCCCCAGTTCACATAACATGAAAATGCAGTTCATTATCCTGGGTTATTAGGTTTAAGTCTACCACCTGCTTAGTTATTTCAGCTTTAAAAACTAAAAAAAGGGAGCAGTCCCATTTTTGCCCTAGTTTTGTTTAGAATGAAAGCTTTGCAGTGTCTTTTTGTAAGGAGCCATTTGCTCAGGCAAAATTTATGACAGAATACCAGATCATTTGGGGGTGACTTTAAATCACGTAAGTCTTCCACCAATGAGACAGAAAATAAAAAGTGTTTGGTGGAGACAGGCATAAAAAGAGAAAAAAAGGGATCCTCTTCCCTGCAGAAATTTCAATCAGCCAACAGAAAACTTTCCTCGGATGCATTTTTTGGAAACAACACCTATTTGTCCCATTGAAAGGAGTATATTTCAGCAAAAGACTTAAAGGTCTACTTGCTTGAGAATTTTGCAATAATCAGTGTGTTTCCTCAGAGAAATCCCAAGCAATTAGAAGCAAACACAGAACAGGGGGCGCACAGCAGCTGTACCTGCAGGGTTTGAGGGACGTCTTGTGGGTAGCTCCACCACCTTTCCTCTCCCAAAGCAGGGAGGAAGCCCTTTCTCCCAGCTGGGGGGATCACTCCTGGCATGGCAGCCTCCGAAGCAGAAACAACAGGAAGAAACCCTTCTATTGTGGAATTTTTTGTTCTTCCAAGTTTCCTGCCAGGCCATGAGGGGGAAGATAAACAGAAGCATATAATAGGACTTAGGATAAAGTTTATCAAACAAGAACCCGCATTTGTCTCTTCCTCGGGAAAGCCTGTCTTCTAACCAGTTTCCTCTCCGTTGAGGACACTACCGCACTTCTGTCCTCCCTCAAATAAAATCTCATCTTAAGACACCTGCTAACGTTTGCATCCATCCTGATCAAGCCTAAGCAATGACATCTGAGGGAGGGGTTGGGGAAGTGCTTGTTGTAGAAAGTATATTGGGGGGGGGGGGCATCACGTGAGCACAGCCTGCTTAGAGCCCGCTTTGGTAGGTGCCGGACAAGCAGCACAAATAACATTAACTGCCCCGAAGAGCTGGAGCTCTCCACCTGTGTGGCTCTGCCGCAGGTGGCTGGGGAAGAGGAACTGAAGGACAGGCTTCGCCTTTTATCTGAGAGCTGTTTCCTCACTCGAAGACAGAACAGGAAAGAAAATGCTTACCGCAGAAAGGGGAAAAGATAATGCTGAAGTTAGTATGGCTAGTGAAGTGAAAACGGGTATTGCAGTAAACTCGTAAAGAGGGTGAAGCAGAGTTGCTGGGGCAGCTGTCTTCTGTCCTGCGACATTCACGTCCTTCCAGGGTACATCATAGTGTCCTTAAACATACAAATTGCTGTTGGATGTACTTGTACGATCAGAGAGTACACAATCTAGACAGGCACTGCAGGATAGCTGGAGCAGAATGGCAGAATTTATAGGCAGAAAAATACTGGAAAGGATCCATAGAAGGTGCTCTGAATAACTCAGCATTCGAGATTTATACTGTTCCTAGTGATTTCAGTTCACACACCTAAGCTCTCGAGGCAAATAAACTAACTTCCCAGTGATCTTTCCCAGTTTAATTCAGTAATATTTTTAGAACAAACTGGTTTTGAACACTGTCTCCGATGAACTGGACACAAACATGCTAAGTCTGCATGACCATTTCATAAATAGTTTCTACACAAAGAATATTTAGGCTCAACAAATGTTCATTTCTAAGGTGTCACAAACAGTACTAAAACTTTTTTTTTAAATTGCCTCATAAGTGGCCAACACACTAAGTACAAACTGGTTTAGTCTGCAGTCAAAATTGCCTTTTTTTTTTAAAAGATGTCTCTAATACTAATTCATCTGAGCTGAAATGGCGTGCAGCAGTGCAACCTCTTTTTTCTAATGACTGACTGAATCGGTGTGCTGTCAGCCGGCTAGGATATCGGGAGACTTCATTTCACCTCTCATTTGTCACGACGTCCCTTCAGATGGTTGTACCGTGGGCAGAGGCCAACTGTGTCCCACATTCCCCGGAGAGGTACAGCCCTGGGTGAGGATTAAGCCGCACTTGCTTTTCAGCAGTTGCTGACCAGGGAGAGTTTGAAAACGGGTTGTTGATCCCTCTTCTCCACAATGACTCCGTTTCTTTGTACCATATGGTTATGTTTATGTGCTCTGTTGAGGGAGAGCTATAACAGCTTTTAAGCCAGCAGTAGTGTCAGTGCCAGAGAAGGAGCAGTTTTGTAGTCAAGCAAAGGGATCTGAGCTTGATTTTGGAGAAATGGCATTGTTTCTAAATGCCACTTTCAGTCCTTAAAATTTTTTCATTTGAAAACTGCTAAGCCTAATTTTACAAATAGGGGATGACTAGGTGAACCTTTTCTTTGTTAATATATAGACAAATGGTCGTTCTTCTGTGCTGGATTCACTACTTTTAAACAGAGCTGAGCTGAAACTTAATTGAAATAAATATTCCTCCTCCCAGTCTCCTGACTGCTATTTTCTCTTCTAAACCAGATAAAAATGTGAATGAGGCACTTAGCCTCATTTCCCCCAAGATCAGAAATTCTCAAGTATTTTAATTTCTCATGTCTTCAAATTATGGGTAGCCCACTACCTTCAGTAATTTCCTGAGATGAAAGAAGAATTAGCCCTCTCGCAGGCTGCTGTGGTGGGTGTTGACCTGAACATCAGAGCAGCTGAGGACCGGATGGCTGTTCAGCAGACTTCCTTAGGACGTTTTTTTCCAGAAGGTCTGAAAATCAAACAAAACCTTGCTTATAAAGAAAAAAAACACTCGCCAAGCTGTGAGTGGTCTTCTCCATGTAACTTTGCTGTTAAGGAAATTATATCTAAATAGCAGGCACTTCACTGTCACATTCTGTGTTAGTGCTCAAGAGATACAGTCGCAGAGTGTTTACATACACTGATAAGACTGTTGATTCTACTGAAAAATAGCATGTTAAGTAGTAACTCAGATGAATAACATATTTTCAATTTATTGATTCCAGTCAAATAAAAGCTGTGTGATTCATAGCGGAAATACAAATACAGTGTCACGTCCCAGGAATTCACGTGGGGTCAGATGCGAGCTCTTACATGAGGTTAGGTGATGGCACTTCATTCTGTGATAATCCTGGTAACTCGCTTACACCATGATTCTTAACAGGGGAAATAAAAGGTGCTGTTTGGATTTTCCAAAATTGTCGTGCAGCTGAAATATACATAGAGACCCTGGCCTGCAGGAGGGGGAGGGGAGTTTGTGCCTCAGTTCAGTGACAAAAATCTGATGGAAGAACCAGCTTTGTCATTTTATACCAAGAGCAAAGACAGATCTTATATATGCCTCTTTCCCTTTACACCTCCTGTCCTCTGCTTTGTTCTGCTTTGAGTCTTAATGGAGAACAGCACGTCTTATGTCTCGTGACACATCTACAGCTGCTGAAAAAGGCCTTAAAAAAAGCCTTTCGCCACTTTATGCCTAATTTACATTTCTACAAAATGCTTTTGAATCCTTTCAGAAAATAAATACTTTAAAAGAATGTATGCTTCCTAAATGCAACATTAGGAAGTATATGCTTCCTAAATATAATATCCTCATTTTTCTCCTGCACATGAAATTTATTGTATCATCAGATCTGACTGAAATTTACAGTTACCCATAATGTTATTTTGATATATTTTATTTATTTTTTTTTATTGCATTGTGGAATAGAAAATGTGTTTATGGCTTTGTCCTATGAATATTTTCACAGGAATCTAATCAATCAAGATTTTAACCCAGAAAGTTTGCAGTTCTGTTTTGACAGTTATCTCCCCAAATGCTTAATCATTTTGGCAAAAATAATTTTTCCTCCAGATAAATTTCCCTTTCAAAGCTCATAGAGCTGCTGCTTACTCAGACAAACCAGGCCTGAGAATCATTTCATTTAATTTGCATGAGAATTCATATACATTTCCCCAACATGAATTTACGTACAGACTTGCTGTGAAAGGTTATTGTTTATATGCCTTTTTAAAAAACTAAAATGTACTTAGCAAGTGCCCTGGGCTTCATTTGTAGTTTAGTTGATGTTGAATTTTTTTAATTTTCTCAGCCAGTAAAAAATTCCTTTTTCTGTAGAGATCAGTTTCTGTTCTAAAATTAGACAGTGGAATGTTTTACAGAGCATTTATGCTACAATCTAAAGGAGAAAATCAAAGGAAAAGAGCTGTATAGCCCCTCTCAAATCCAGAGTATTGTAATGGTTGTTATTGCGGGAACCCACGTAGAAAGGGTCCAAGCAAGATTGTTTCCTACCGTCGCACAGAGATGTCCTTCAGCATGGACAGGATCATTCTGTGAAGATTTAAATCAGGATAAGACCATGTATTAAGGCTGTGTTTAAAAAACAAAAAAAGAGAAAAGCTCATTACTTGAGAATTCTTATACATACTTAAAATACACATTTTAAATATTATAACTTGGGCTCTTCTTTCTGCCTCCTTTGCTCACATGGGTAGCCATTTATTCCACAGGCATTGAAATCAATAGAACCAGCTGTGTAGTATTTTTGAGTTGGGCTGTTGCCAGGATGCATATAAATATTTTATTGTACTCAAAGCTTGGGGAAGGAGACGGAAGTAATAAGGCAATTTAAAGAGGGGCTATTCAGTTTATCAGTGACTCCAATCTCGGAAACTTCCTTTTCATAACCAAAGATGGGAAATTCCTGGCTTTTTATTAGCTGTATTTGCAGAAATTCAGAGAGACACAGGTTGCAATGCCACTTCACAAGCTGGCTTTGAGGGAAGGGGGACAAAGAAAGAGCTGTCTGTGGGGCGATGTATACCTTCTAGGCCTGTGCTTTGGGTTTTATTCACTTTCTAATTATGACTTTTCATTCCAGAATTTCTTTAAAATGTAGCAATTAAAATATATCTCAAGAAAAATGGGGCAGGTTTAGTGCAAGCCAGCATTATTCCATACAATGTCTGCTTTGCCTTCAGCCAGGTTTGTTTTGCCATTTTTATTTTTATTTGCTATGGCCAATATTTACATGATACTCCAGGACACACCGTTCTTTTTGGAGGTGTAGAAATTTAGAGTAGTGAATTCGGTCTGAAGCTTAAGGTAGATTTGGTTTTGGGTTGGGGGCAATTCTTTAGTATAGCAACATGTGAATAGATAGAGAAGCTGAGGAAGGTAGACATCAGCGACACAGAAACAGGGCATGACTTACTGGCAAAGGGAGAACAGCAAGTGGCTTTTAGGGTAAGCAGTGGGATTGCTGTATGTGGCTGGTTGTCACTTGTGGTGCACTGATCCCAGATGATAGCTAGCATGTCCATGAAAAGAAGCTAAAAGAAGGGGGTCATGTTTTCTGTCTGTCCGCTTACGGGTCAGCCCCCCATCTGTCTGTCCTTCCTTCTTCTCTGAGCGCTCCAACTAATTTCATCCAAGTCTGAGAGAGGGATAATGGTCTCAAAGATACTAAGTTCTTGAAAGAATGCTGAAAATGACCAGTCACGTAAAGGAGGGAAATCATATAACTGCATCTGCGTGAGGAAAGGCTGTGCTCAGCCCTTGTTAGAGAACCTAGGCGCCAGCCCAGCCGCGAGGCCGTGGAGCAGAAGGCTTCAGCTGTCCTGCAGAGAATTTCTGTTATCCACATGATGGGAACTCACAGCTCGTTCTCATAAAAAACATTCACAGGTCCTTGGCAAGGCCGTGCCTATATTCTGCCTTGATGCTCCCAAATCACCGCATCCTTCTCATGCTGTATTTGACTTGCAGCTTACTCAAGCCCAGCCATGTTTTGCAGATTCCTGTTAGCTGGCGTGGTTGCTGTGCGTTTTACCAAAGGCAGCTGGAAAAATAGCCGGGGAACTAATACTATCTCTCTTTCACCTGTTAAGTTATGCAATTAAATCAGCAGTGCCAATGCCTCCTGGATTGCTCTTCCATTATCCCATACCTATTAGTCAGTCTTGGTTTGCTCAACATTGCTCACCGAACACCTTTTTACTGTGTTCTTGCATATATCAGAATTGTTAATTTCTTTCAGGGAGATCTTTATCATGTTGTATTAATAGAAAAAAGCACATGCAGGTATTCACATTAATAGAGCTGAGAAAACTGATCTTACAGTCTGCAAGCTGAATGAAGATATTGCATCACCCAAAAGCACTCTCAGTTTTCGCTGTGAAGTTACATCCTTCACCCTTGAAAAATAAAAAATGCCAAACAAGAATCAACATTGTATAATGAAGATGTTTCATTCAGACACCAGGGTTCAGGGGAGAGAGGATTAGACCTTCTCTTTCCTTCTTAAATTAAGGCATCCTTGAACAGCAGACAAAATGTCTTGACTGTTCTGGGAAAAGAGAAAAAAATCATCAAACCTGGCATGAATTTGTCAGTTTTGTCATCTGGACCAAAACTGCTTTTTGTAGTGAAGAAACATTTTCTTTGCAAATTTGGGCAAGTTGTATTCAGTGCTTCCCTCTGTATGAGTGTCAGGCCTCCACGGCGCAGTATAGCTAGCCAAACCACTTGCTGTCATTGTTGGGAATGATAGGGCATGGGAGGCTCAACCCTGGTGGCAAGCTTGCGAGGGAGGGAGTGGTGCCTAAATGCACCAGACCCCCGATATCTGTCCTAGCAAGCCATGGGGAGGTCCCAGATAAGCCTGTCATCCTGACAGGGCAAATCAGTGCTGAAAAGGCTTTGCACTCCGTGGGGCTCAGACCGGTTGATAGGACCAAGTCATCTTCTGATAAGCAGAAGTGCTCTGCTTCCTCTGACTCCCCCAGGCCCCACTCAGACCCCGGGGTGGGCCACCGCACACCGGCAGGCATTGCTGCCACTGCTGGGCTATGGCCCAGCACGTTCACGCAGTGGTACCCATTCTGCCGGTATTTCATAGTGAAATGGCTAGGCTGGCGTGCTCCCTGCTACAGATGCAGGAGCAGTGCTGCAGTCCATTCCCTTTCCTGATTGTCAGTCATTCATACTGAAATGAAGCACACTTATCCTAATAAAACTACACCTCTATTGACATGGGAAGGGGAGGAGGACTGTACTGCATTTTCAGTAGCAATCTGGTTCAAGTGACGCATGTTTTCTGTGTGGCCAAAACACTGTATGCAATGCCAATACATTACTCTTCCTCAGTTCCCACTCAAGGTTGTACCTGTTTAACTGGAAAGGCAGATCCAAAAACTGTCTTAAACAGGCCCTTAATGTCTGGAACCTGTTAAACATTTCAGGCAGTGGTAGTAATTAAACTGCAAGTTTGAAAGGTTTGACTGCATCGTTTCAGTAGAGAACATGGATTTGTAATCCTGTCTGTAAACACAAGAACAGTAAAAGACACAGGCTTCTGCACATGATCTTTTTAATGGTTCCCTGTGTTAAGGATACTTTACGTGTCTTGAAATGAGATACGTTTAACTTCAAAAGGGCCTGATAAAGGTGATCACTTTGACTTTTTTCTCAAACAGTTATCATGATTGTGAATTATTTTCTAGCATTTTGAACAGAAGCATTCCCAAAGGGGTGACAAATTAGTTGACGGTGCTGCAAGAGAGGCTTTGCAGTCCTCTTCTTTTGAAGTTCCTAATGATGTGAGTTTCTCAGTGTTTCAGTCCTGGCTGCGGCTCACCCCATTCATTTAAAAGTTATGTGAAGATTATCCATAGGCTTTTCTTCCTTTACAGCTGCTCCCAAGAGCTGTGACCAGATGCAAACGTGATGATGTGCCTGTGCATGCCACTGTTGCTAAACTGTAAGCAAAGCAAGAGAAAAGGCTGATTTAGAAAATAAACCCAAGGTGCTTGATGAGTGAAATGTCAAGTAGATTCATGTCTGGCAAAGGACTCTTCCTTGTCCATCATCATCCAATCAATGACACTTGAACCTGGCTTGACCAGGTCACCACACCACCTCTGCTCAAAGCAGGGGGAAATTTATAGGTCACCTTTTTGAATGACAATTAGTACAAGAAGATATGGTAATCCTGCTGCCTTTCAAAGTGTTATTGTTTTACCATGCAAAAGTCTCAGTGTACCATGCGCAGCAGCGGTACCTGCTGTCTGTGTTCTTTACATGAGGAGAAACAAAAGACCTTTAGGAAACTATCTCCCTAGTGGCTCTTGTCTGATTAGAAAGTCCTCAGGGGATTAGCAGTATGAATTTCACAGCTTGTCCCCCCCACTCCCTCCCACCCCTCTGCATTAAGGTTAGAAGGATGTGCTTAGATCAAATCAGAAGGAGATTAAAGGAAAAGAAACCCCAGAGCAATTCTCTTTTGCATTTGAATGAATATTTGTAGTCAATAGTCATTTACCATTTCTTTTAAAATATCCTTGAGTTTTAGTGAAACAAAGTTCAAATGCTGCCATAAGATAGTAATATCTTATACTTCCATTTTAGATTAGTTATATCATTTACAGTTAATTTGTTATACTTGTACATATTTGCTGTTGCATGTAATCCTTCAATTTGCTCAAGAGATTTCATCAAGTCCCCAAGAAGATCAAAAGCTTTAAAGGTTTTGTTTGCATTTCCATGTAAGACTTACTACTTTCTCACTGCAAAATGGCCTAGAGAGCATTCTTTAAACCCGTGTTAACTGCCAACAGACAGAGCCTGCAGGGGACATCTTTGAGGTGTGCACGATTAAACAGAAATAAATTTTAACCTTTTGTACAACAAAGTGAGGAAAAAAATCCAATTTCCTATGAAACCCTCACTAGATTGCCTGTGAAATCTATTTCACCAAAGATGGTCTTTAAAGGGGCAAATGATGCAGACAGGTTTCCTTAGCAAGGAGTTGTAAAGGATGTTTTAAAAAGCACAATATGGTACTAAAAGGAGAAAGATGGGAAAACGCTGTTCTAAGGTATATTCATTTATATCTGCATCTGCTACCAAATCACTGTAATAAGAGCTGGTCCCTGCACTAGCATCATCATGCTAAGTAACATCATAAGTCAAACCACTGATTCTTCACAAAGGGAAAAATAAATCCTGCTTAATGCAAGCAGGGAGAGTCATGGCTGCAGGACTGATATGCAAGTAAACCCACTCTGGATTCACTTTTGCTCCCTTCTACAGCCAGATAATGCTATTTCTGTGATGGGGTACAAGTGAAAACCAAACTTAATCCAGCACACTTTAGAACTTAAATAATCAGCTGGTGAAAAGGCAAAATAGAAGTATAGATCATGGAGCAGAAGGTGCTCTGAGAGTGACTAGGTTTTTGAGAGTGCTTGGCTTTCCATGTAGGAACCTAGTGAATTGGCCCCTTTCAATGGGAACCGCTCAGTTGGAAGCACTGTGGCAGATTTGGGCTCCCTCACTGTCTTTGTGTATTTTATTATGGGAGAAATGCATTGCTAAAGGAAACTTTTAGAAATAATGCATGCAAACAGCAAAGCAGTTGTTTATTGCAGCCTTCCTAACTCGGCTATGTGAAGTTAGTCGATTAAGTGCTTTGCCTTAGTGTGGGCTGAGCATGTCACCCAATGCAAAAAGCAAAAACAAAGCAATGGTGTGTGCAGTGTTTAAAATAGCAGCTCACATGCAGCTCCCTATCTGTAAGCCTGTAGTGACCAGAGTCAGCTTCAGACATCTGAGGGCCTTGGGAAAGGGAAAAGTCTCTCTTTCTCCTGCAGCCACCACTGGAGACTGGCACAGCTCCCTAACTTGGTGTGCAGTTACACAAACTTTTTCCCTGGCAGTAAAGGCGGCTGAAGAGCTTGCTTTCTGCAGTCTCTTTTCCTCCCTCTTCTCCCTCTTTTCTCGCTCCCAGAGGTCAGCGGTCTCTTAATGGTGCTGGTTTAGCTGTTTGTGAGGTTGTGTCCTAAACTGGATCAGTGCAATGGCTGGAGGAGCTTGCTGTTCTTCCTGATTTTCTTTGTTAATGGTGCTTTTGGAGGTATTTAATCTAAAACAACTCACCGATTGACCATATAGCAAAATTGCACTAATGGCTGCCCTTAAGCAACCGCTGGAGCGATGAACAGAGAGACAGACAAAGGAGAAAATGAGCAACGAGGCTGGAACCCCTTGAACTGCCTTTGCTGCCAGAGAAAAATGCACCCCTTTCACATTCCTAAACTTAGCAGTTACCGTGATTGCTCGCCTTTAACACGGGCTCTGCTGCAAACATACATCTGCCTACAAATAACGTTAGCAATATGGCTTCCAGCTAGCGTTCAGGTCAGATAGGAAGCACGGCACAGCAAACAAGTGCAATCAATGCAGATTAATGATGCCTGCTTTCATTCATGTCTAGGTATTTTAGAGATGCAGCTGATAGCCAATCTTTCTTGCTTGTATTTATGCAAGCCACATTTATTTGGTTAGCTTTTGGTTGATTGATTTTGTACTTCTGCTTGTTTGGGTTTTGTTAGGTTTATTTCATTTCATGACAATACGGCTGATTTATTTCTGACAACAGTAGCAGTTTAATGCAAAACATTATTGAAAGCTTCATATAACTTATGTTTTTAATTTCTGCAAATACCACCTAGATGCTGTAGGGAAAGACACTATATAAATCTTAAAGTTAAATAAATATTTACTGTACAAGTGACTTGTGTTAATGAATATTGCAGAGGGAGCAGAGCACACAGATTCACCAGGAAACAACTGCACAGTATGAAAGATTTTCTTTGAGTAAGGGCAGATTTGACACCCATTCAGACTCCTTATGGCTTTATTTGCTCTACTAAGGCCATAGGGATGGTGGAGCTCACTGGCATTCACTGGTGGGTGATGGCAGGACGCCCTTCACCAAAGGGTGGTCAGCACAACAGGTCGCGTTCACATCTTAAAAAGGAGAAGTACAGAGAGGTGTGGAAGGAAACAGTGGGTAAAGTCCCCTCAGCAAAAACAATACAAAGAGGACCTGTAAAAAAAATATGGTTGAAATACAAGACCAAAGGTACAGATCTCCTTTCCTCATGAACGTTCCTGCTCACCTGTCTGTCTGTCTGTCTGCATTTTTGTAACTCATTCTGCAATGCAGTATCTTAAAGCCTTCCAGAAGTTAAGAGAAAAGAAAATTGAGTTACGTATCTCTTCTCTCATCTTTGTCACAGGAATGAAACAAAGACATCCAAACTGCTGAGTCTTGTTTTCATTGGTCTTGTTTCATAAGTTATAGCCTGTGTGACCAGTACCACAAAAAACATTGTACTGCTCTCTTTTTTTTATCCTTTGCATGCCTTTGGTTGGATGGGTTTATATTCCCTTTCATTCAATTGCTCAATCTACTAACAGTAAGACACCTGAGTTTATGTAAATTATCATTATTTTGAGTTTTATTGTTCCATTTCATGTCCCCTCAGTTTATCTGAATTTCTTCTCTTCCTTGGTGCATCCTTCCCCCTAATTTAAGAGATGAATAAGATGTGATCCCTATGGTTCTTTGCTGGGCCCTTTCATGTGCTTTGAGCTTTCAACAATGAACAACAAAAACTGGGGCATTTTTGTTACCTGTGCCATTCTCTTACATGTCCCCCAGGGTTTTTTTGGTTGGTTGGTTGGTTGGTTGGTGTTTTTTGCCATGCTTGCAGGTGAAGCAGTGAATCTAAATTATTAAAAATTAATCGCTAAAGTTTGGAGTCATCTCATGGCCAGTAAAACTGTACATTTCATTATTTAGTCTGGCAACATTCAGAAGTGAGATTCCTTTTTTTTATTGGTACATGAAAGATCCAAAACGAAAGACCATTCAATAAAAATGGAGGTTGTAAGGTGTGAGGATTTTCATCTTTGAGAGCTTTTCATGGAGCCTTTGTTCCACGATCTTGCATTTCTGGTGTTAATTTAGTGGAACAAACAATGATCAAGTATTTGTGAAGCCAGAAGGAGTCTAATCAGCGGTGGTTTACATGCCCTGCCATGAGAAGTAGTTCAAAGTATTCCCTGCCATTGTCTCGGATTGGAAGCTGGCGTTGGGTAGGTGGTGAAATACCCCTTGGATAAAATTCAGCCTGTATTTGCATCTTTGATGTAGAACTTTTATGACTCCTGTGATGCTGAGTAACAAGCTCAATTTGCATTCCAAGGCACTCAGCCCCACTGCTGATATCTCGAGTAGGAGTTCAAGCCCCATTGAAGGAATCTCACTTAACATCGGTGTGAGCTTTAACATGCATTCCTTTTTCCTGTTGACCTCCTCTTGGGGGTTAAAGTTGAGCAGCCGAACTTTAGCTGCTGCCTAGATACGTGCTGAGTGTTTGATACACATTGTCATCATAAGTCCGTAAGGAACAGTTGTGCGCATTGTCTTTGAGTATTTTTACACATGTTTTCTGGTAAGTTACTGAGGATGCAAACACTTCCCTGAGCTCCTTTACCAGATACTAGGTGTAAGGGTAAGTAACACTTGAAGCAAAGCTAGAGAACCATTTCCTGAAAAATGTCCTGAAGACTTTAAGAACCACAAGTACCCCTTACATCTTTGGGTTTTAAAAGTCAGGGTTCAAGATTATGATTTTATAGTTTTAAACTATATAACACATTTTTAAATTGATCTTTTGCAGTCTTTTGATTACAATGGCCGGATCAAAGGCATTTTCCACTTCTTCAGATGTGCCGATCCTCAGAATGTCTCAGTATTAGTACAAAACCCAATTCACTACTACAGAGTCAAGCTAGTTAATTAACTACAGCGCAGGTTCTGTTAGGTTGTTCTACAAACATGTAGTGACATTGAGGCTTGAAGCATTTTCAGCTATACTGACAAAATCTACACAGGGACTGGGAACCACAGAGCATCACAAATAATAGTAGGTATAAAATTCATATTAGGTGAAAGCTCCTCATGAAGTATGGTGAGAGAGAATATTTTGGTGGTGATAGAGGCAGGAGGAAAGGAAATAAGAAGATACTACTTTGCCACAGCTATCTCCCATTTAGGAGCAGGCACCTAAAGGAGCATATAGTTACTGTCTGCTGTATGCCAAGCAGTCATCAGCCTCCCTGGTAAATCATAAGTGGAGCAGTAACACCTTTTATTAGAACTGGTACAAGAATTTAAAGACTTGCTTAAATAATAGCAGACATTTTCAAAGGTCCTGGGAAAGCCAGGCCCAATTTCCTGAAAATCAGTAAGAACTCAATGCCTCGTCCCCTGTGAAAGTCCCGGAAGGGGAAAACAGCACAGTAACATGTTAAATCAGCCATCTCAGTAGCCGACCTCTTAACATTTATCACCTACAGTTATGCACTAAACCTCCTACAGCCCCCTCCCCCAAACTATGAGATTTTATGCCCACAGCTTACTCAGTGAAGTTACTAGTTACTACTACCATCTTCTTCCAGGCCAGCTGAATCTTGGATGTTGGGAAGAGTCAGATGCTGATGCTGCTTCTCCAAACTTTTGCCCTGGGAGCGGATGAGACGGGCAGAGAGAGGAATTGTCTGTGTCAGAAGAGAGAAAGTGGAAGTATCATGAACGATGCTTGGAAAGAAAAAAAGAAGATGCAGGAAATCTCGGTGAACTCTTAAAGTAGATAAAAGTGAAGAGGGGCAAACTGCAGAGAGAGTGACAGAAAGTTCAGGGTTCACGAGTCAGAGAGGAAGCAGCCATGCTCTCAGGTGTGTCTGCACCCGTCAGTAAAGCTCTCTGCAGACAGATGAAATATCAGTAAGAAGGCTTGTCCGTCTGAGCACTACAAAGAGATTCAGGCTTGGTCTTGAAGAAATTTATGCCTATAGTGATATAAGGCTACCCTGCCACTCAGTGGCCCCCAGCACTGAATTAATGTAACTGTTTTTTTTCTAGGTGTGGCGCAATTATTGCTTGAAGTGCTATGTTTGATTTGAATCATTGCTGCTTATATGTGTGGGAAAAACAATACTCTGTGTTAAGTGAGAGAGCACATTTAAACAAGAAAGGAAGTGGGACTTCCCTTAATCTTATTCTCCCATCTGATATTCCACCAAGAAGCTATGCTATAAGAGATACTGCATTTTCGTGAGCTGCTGAGCATCTTCACTCCTTCTTGGGACAGATCCATTCTCATTTAGACCAGTTTTCCATGGGTCTGACTTAACTGGCTTCAGCAGAGTTACTCTATAGTGACATTGTGTAAGAGCAGAGACTTTAGCTCATTACCCTCAGTATCTGGTGAAATCATTCAGCTCCTTGTATGCTGAGTCCATTATAAGGAAGAAATGGAGTATCAGGGGAGGGGTTATTTTTGTGTTGAGACCAATCCTCTGCCCTTGCCTTGGATGCAATGAATTTGTTCATCGCAATGAAATGTTGACTATGATACCTAATGAGCTTCTGTTTTGCTGCTGATCGGTTATATAAAACATGTAGCTACAGAAAAACTAGAAATGGAGCTGGAATACCATCTCTTTATTTTCCAGACTTATCCCTGAATCGGTTATGATTTGTGCAATTGCTTTTCTTACTTTGGCCCGCATACTCGAGAAGAAAATCCTGGCCCCATAAAGCCCGTAGCAAGACAGTCACTCATTTCAGCACTGATGGTTTCTTGTTTTGTTTCCAATTACTAGCCAAACACTTGATAGAAATCTTGCTTGTAATTCTTTCATTGTATCCCTTTAAATACACACATAGTGTCTCATCTCTCACCATTTAGCATAGTTCACAGTAGAAGAAGTCATGTAAACATGAACAGATATTTTTTGAGTTTATGGACAAACACGATCAGTAAGCAGAAATGCATATATTAGTTCAGTTTTCCTTCCTGATCTTTACAGAAAGCTATGACTTCACTGTTGCACAGCTTGAACACAAAAAAAAAATCTACAAGATACACTATGAATATGTTAACATTAAATAACAAAAGAGGAAAAGGGGCTCCTCCTTTGAATTTCACGTGGATGATGGATGTCGCTCTTACTATATTTCCAAGTTAATTCTAAAATATCTTCTAGTCTTTTAAATAAGAAACTACATCTATTTCTTGCACTTTCGATCATTAAAGGCTTATAATGTAGAATTTTATTCTTTCCTCTCGCCTGGAAAAGAGTTTTTCCAAATTAGACACTGAAGACTTCAGCATATCTAGAAAGATATGGCAGCTTTTATGCCAAAAGCGATATAAATCTTTCAGCTCTGAGCACATTTGTTTATATCATGTCCATCTGCAGCCATTTTGCTTCAAATTTATTGATACAACCTGGCTAAGTTACTAATTTATTACCTTTGGCAACCAAAAACACAATAAAATCAATTTGTGAGGTCATCCCTCTGTGATTCTCACTGTTGTAAAGTTTTTGTGGGAATGTTGCTATTCTTCTACTATCCACTTCTGTTGTGATGGTAATTATAAACCAAAATTACATTATGCTTGGACAAAGAATATAGAACAATAGGACTTCAGTCCATCACAGAGCTTATATACACCACAATATTCTAAAAAATAGTTCCAGATTTGTTTATTTACCAACAAATGAGACTATACAGCTATTTATGCCAGAATTCTGTAAGGCCTTCATAAAATCTGAACACCTGTAATATATCTTTCTTAAAACTCAGCCTGAGTTTGAAGATGCTGAATATTAATCTGGTTGCTGTGTCTCATTGCCTTCCATTCAGCCTCTTCAATTTTTTCAACAAAGGAGAGGATACCTAAATGTATTGAAAACAAGTCTGGTTTTTAGTAACCTTTTATAGGCACTTTAGAATTAGTCCAGAAACCTTCAGAGGCCAGTGGGCAAGAGAATGAAATCCACTTGTCTAATCTAGCCTTTTCCAAACATCTGCAGTCTAATACACACATGCCTTCTAGACTGTGAGTAAGCTAGTTTAGTCTTGGGTGTAGATGATCATGAAATTGTTAACTTCCGTAGAGCTACATATGTTTTTATTTGTGGCAAAGATAATTTCATGCCTTTCATTGCATCTCTGTATGTCTTTTAAATTACATGGTAGGTATATTGATCAGTTTGGCTTTGGCACAGACTGCAAGGGCTCTTAAAGTGCCTTAAAAAATGTGTTCATAATCCAAAGAAAACTCTTCTAAATTCTGATACAAGATACAACCCTGAGCTGTAATAGCTTGAGGAAGGAGGAGGAGAGTATAATGAAGTGACTATACTTTGTCATCTCAGTGTAGTCATAAGGACACCTGCAAGTTCTGCACGTACTTCATAGTAGCTTCAGGTAGGCATTACAACAACATCTGAACCAGTCAATCAATGTTCTTGAGACAACAGTCACTGAGCAAGACCATACCAGGGACCTTCTGACAATTTACCAGTAGCGCTAACAGACATCCAGCGCTAGGAACATACCCACCGGTGTTTACACATCTAGCAATACGTCGTCTCTAAAAACTCACCCATGGGAAAGCAACACAATTGCAATACGATTTCAGTATTGTCCAGAGAGGTGCTACATTACTGAGTTCCACTGTTGAGGTTCACTGGAGAGACGGAAGAGAGCTTGCTTTGCTTGCTTTCCACTTTCAGCTGTTATTAAATCTTCTTATGTTATTTTGTCTATTTATATCAATCCACACAAGCACAATTGCTATCCATAAAAAGCCTGTATATTATCTAAAACAATTTCAAACTGAAAAGCTTTAGTCTTCGTAATATTTATTTGAAAATATTATATAAACTGTGATTATTTTAGTATCTGATTTTTCTTAACATCCATTTAGTCATTTTACAGGGCTTCTTTCTTCAATTAATAGCAATGGGTTTTTTGTTATTGATTAAGGTAGTTGTGAATTCATCAACAGAGGACAGACTGTACAGTTATGCCCTAAAGGAAAGCTTTAAAGTAGTGGGATTATATTATGCAAATAATTCAAAAATATTTTTAAACAGGCATTACTTCAGCATTTAGATATTGGCTAAAGCAGCTTTAATATGCAAGACAGGATGTTAGGTGCTTAGCTGATCCAAATGCCAGTCTATAGATTTGAAAGACTAAAGATCACATCACTGGAAGGTTGACAGAAGTGACACTTTGCAAAGTGCCAATGATTTATGCCAATGTCTTGCTTGATGATACTGTTATAGACAGCACTGTCATTACAAAGTCCCTAACGACTTCAGTCTACATTTATGGTGCACAAATTATAGGTGAGCCCAAAGATCGAAACCTTCCTGACTTTTAGATTTCAATGACCAAGTAATTCTCACTAGGTTTGCTTCTTGTGTGTTCCCTGATACTTTACACTCACTTTTCTGTTTCAGCATTGTAATTAAATCGCATCAACAAGGGCAAAATATACATTCATTATATGTCACCAAGCCTTTTTTAGCCTTTTTCAGCAAACACCATGCAAAATTCACTAAACTTTATACTCCATCAGTAAGCAGTAATACAGCTCTGGCTTTTTTCATCAACAGAAGTGCTGCAGCCAGTTCTGCAAGGTACCAAGGGCCTCATGCCAGCTGCTTGGGTCCTCTGCTTCCCAGTTATGTCAATGCTGGGGAAAAGGGATGCTCGAGATCAGGAAGGACTACACCTCCTTCTAAAGAGTGCCTCCTGGGCTGGACTCTAGAGTAAGCTTTCCATGCTGTTATAGACTGACCACCTATGATCCTGTGATGTGTATAACGTTCTGATTTGTACATTTAAAACACTGTTCCCGTGCATTATTATTTGCCCTTTAGTCAGGCCTGAAATGATTGCTGATACTAAAGCAAATTACAGTGTTTGGGGTTTTTATTCTCTTCAGTAATTCTGTTACCTTAAGAAGACAGAAATCGAGGAACTGATTGCATGAAGCATGTAGAAGTTCCCAGGTAACACTGATAATATCAGAGGATATTAGTTTAAATCAGGAGAGAAATTAGTTTCCCATGGCCATTTAAAATGAAGGGGTAAACCTTCCTGGGCTAGGACTTCTGCTCTAGTGCTGACAAAGCCAGCCACAAAGGAAAAGAGGCACAGCTGGGACCCTTGATAGATCTAGAAATAGTGGGATGGTGGGACACGGAGGGAGGCTCCAGAAGCAAAGCTACAATTAGGTGAGCCGTAACATTCAACACCCCCCAGATAAAGTTCTTTCTGTTATTCCCAGTCAGACATATAGTCTTCCTGAGAGAATAATCATTTAAAAACATTGAGTGACATTCTGCAGGTTACTTTAAAATGAGTCTGTCCTTTCTGTGTCCATCAGGCAACCTACTTCAGTGTCTAAGCGCTGCCTAAGAGCTGAACCGGAGCACATACGTCCTACTGTAGAAGCCATTCAGTCAAAACATGCTAGAAAGCATCCAATTGCTTTGGTCTTGTGGTTTGCTTTGTAACCACAAATCCTCCGGAAAAATACAGCCTCATATTACACAATAGGATATATTCATGTCTGAGCTAGGACTTCCTTCAGTTTCTATCCCAGTCACTGCAATTCCCTGCTGGCTCTGAGGACATAAATGGAACACACAAAACCAGCCAAGCAAACATACAAATGATGGATGTCTAGATAGAAACAATGTCCTTCTCAGTGAATTTTTGTGGTGCAGCTGGCAGCATTCTGCAAATTGTTCACTCAAACAACATGTCAACCCAAGGTCGGATTAGAGCTTAACCAGAAAGTTTTGTGTCCAAAAACGTGTTGTCTTGACTGCCCTGAATAAAGCTTGAGTGTGTCAAGCTTATTGCTCTCCACAGCAATGTTAAATACAGGGTATGATAGGCCTATTTAATCTGCAAGAGAAATGGATTCCTCAGGAAAACCAGTATAAAACCAAGTGGACTGGTGTCTTTAGATCCACTTCAAGAAAGGTAGATAAAAAGTAGTTATTCAGTCAGGGAAAGAGGATCATTGATACATAAAGGCTGCTCTGGCAGACCATGGGAGACAAATAACTTCATAAAAGCTTTGATTTGACAGCCATCCCTTATACAGAACTCCTTTTCTGTTCAGACAGGAGTCTCAGGCAGTGTGTTGCAAACATGCTGTGTTAATACAGTTAATAGCATAATTTATAGAAAAGAAATATAAAAAAATGTTAATTAGCAATTCTTGCTATAGTAGATATATATCAGTTTAATACTGCTATTCAGTCAGATGAGTGAATACTTACAGCATCTGTAATGTTTGTATTTTTTTAAATTTCTGAAAAATATAAAGTCACTATTTGAAATTCTTTATTCTCATATTCTGGTAACTTCATAAAAGGAAGTTCTAGGCAGTTAAGTTAATCTTTGCAAGACCAAAAGCTTAAAAGAAGGCTGAAAAGACCATTGAAGGTCAGAATTTACATATTGATCAAACTGTAAGTTTATACTCTTGCAAACGTGTAATTAACTTTGCTGTTATTGAATTCTGGTTCACAACCAATTTTATTAGTCATAGTTTCACCAGTAATTCCACTGGACTGAAGCATGAGTGACAGACATCCATAGTAAGGTATAACGCATACTAAGGTGTTATGTTTAAAAATAGATACAAATCACCTGAAACATTTGTTATTTTTGAGGAAAAAGCCCTTCATAAAAACACAACCCTTGACAATTAAATGAAGCCATTTTCTGAGAATCATTGATGAGAAATTGAAATGAAGACTTGTATAAATGTTTCAAAGTTCCAAACCACTGGACCTTTCTCTATGCAATTTGATTTTGTAAGCTAATAATCATAAATTCAGCAATAAAACAGCTAATGGGGTTTTTTAACCCTTTGTTTTCTGACCACGGAATAGCTAGAAGCTTGCAAAAAAGTTATCGAGGAGGTTCAGCCAGGATGATTCCTGTCCAGGCAGCAAGCAAGAGCACGTGGGTGAACACATTGCTGCATTTAAGAATTGCTCTGTAACAGTTGATGAACAACCTGGGATCTGTTCTGGTTTATACATCAGCAGCAGAAACGGTCATTTATAGTCGAGCTGGATGAGCAAATGCAAGATTTGCTCCCTGAGATGTGAAGAGAAGACACAGGAATCAACCATGTCTTCTCAAAGGACTATTCCTTTGCATCCTATCCCCAAAATTGCACCACAGCCAGGGATATTACAGTCATGTAAATGAAGATGAAGGTCTCACATTCTCAAAGTTAATCATAATGGATAGTAACAATGATCAATCATAAGTCATTGATCTCAGTGGTCCTTTCACCTTCAGACGAAGAAAGAGCAGAGGGCAAGGTTTGCTTTTTAGTGTCTCTCTGAACTGACAGCCTTCTGCGCAATCTGGGTTTCTGTGTCGTGTTCCTGCTGACGGACACACAATGAATCTGCATCCTTCTTATCAGATCTTATTTATCCTTCTTATCTGTGTATCCTGGGAGCTGCGTACCCAGAAGAAGCAGTAGGTTCTCCCTTCTTGGAGACTAATGAAGCCTTTTAGATAATGGGAGAGCTGAGTTTGGACTTTGCTGCGGATTCACATGCAGGAGACTCACATGCAGGTGGACTGACACTGCTAGGAACAGAAATCCCACACAGCCTGCAGCCAAATGTAAAGATGCCTGTGGTGCCTTTTCCACTTATTTTTCTGAGTAAGAGGACCTGCATACAAGGAAAAATTTCAGGAGTCTGCACGTGTGCTCTCATGTCTAAAAAAACGTATAAAACAAAGCTAGGTTCAGACTTGAACTCTTGAAATTATGATACCTTCCAACCAAGCATGTCCTTGCTTGACAAAATAGTGAAAAATTTAAGATTATATTAAGCATTTCAGGAATGACTATCACTGATCTCAGCAGGCTGCTGTGCCTTCAATACACATTACCCTCAGCCATCATCTCCATGTCAATACAGCTATCAGCAATGAAGGCTTCACTCTGAGAAGGGAATTCCTGACTTCACTTGTTATAGCAGGACCCAGAAGCACAATATCATACAACACTCTGGAAAAAAATGACAGGATCATTGACAGTATAAGCAGAGCAATGTTATGTCTCATGGCAAAATGTAGCTGGTTGAAATGTGTTTTATTTCTGTTGAAGACAGGTAAGTTTACACTGCAAGAGAGTGTGTCACTGGATAAATGTCTACTGAAAACAGAATTAAAAACATGAAAGTGTTGTGACCTATCATTAGGCAGAGCTAACCAGAAATGGCAATATCGCTCAGCATTCATCTGGCCACATGCTCTCTAGACACAGAGAGACAGTGTGTTTAGTTAGACTTCAGTTCCAAGATATGAGCTGTTCGCTTGTGGCTTCAGTCGTGGCAGCAGCAGTAGGCTTCTTGTTGTTTTAGCATTTGGTTGAACAAATTACTGTGTCCACAAGCAGCTGTCAATAAAACTTTTTTTTTTTTAACTACAGAGAAAATGTGGTATCACGTTACATCAACTACCATGTTCATCAACCATCACATCTGAAATCACTGCATTTCATTACAGTCTCAGGCTAGAACCTTTTATTTAAATTTCCCCATACCTAAACACATGAAGCAAGCTAGCAAAATGAGAAGGCATGGTAGAGAGGACAGTCAAGGATGCCTCTTTTCTCCATGCCTGAGTTCCATCTCTTCATCTTTCAGAAGTTACTTGGTGTGATAGCTGTGAAAATTAAGTGACTGCCCCAGCTATTATTCTGAACAAACTCCTGGTGAAAACTAGGCTGCTGCTGCAGCATGTATTTACTCTCCCAAAGTGATCTACCCGCCTAGAGCTGTACCAAGCAGTTTTCTTAATTATGCACTAGCTGTAAACATTTTATTAGTTATAACTATACGGTGTTTAAAATTATTTAGTAGCTATTATACATGTCATAACTCATCCTATAACTTCAGAATACCAAGAAATTGAAATTCAGAGCACAGCATAAGATGACCTTTCGTATGCAAGCTAAATCAATTTGATACTCCTTAGAATTTGGCCCACTGAATATAAAAGAGTCCAAGCTGTCAAAAAGAGAAAGCTATATTAAAAAAAAAAAAAAAAGGCAGGAGGGGAGCGTCTCAGCAGTGCCTTGTAAATAGGTAGTTCAAGAAGTGTCTGTGAGGTTGTAGCATAGACTTTCCTCCCTTCCAGCAGTTCCCAGCCAGTATGTGGTGCCTGGGTGGTGAAGTGAGAGCACTTTATGGGTGAAGAACAGGACCCAGTCTAACAAGCTCTGCAGAACCTCTCAGGAGAGGGAAGGAAGGCAGTGGAGGTGGCTGGTGGCAGGCTGGCAGGAGGGAAGGAGCTGGACCTAGTCCAGCAAAAAACTTAACTTTTCTCAAGTGAGGCTTAGGTGTGGTAAATTTAGGAATGACTGTCGTAACTCCCTGCTTCATGTTATACTTCATGGTCACCCCAGTGGTTCACACTACACCAGTGGGAACTGGCTTGTACTGGGAATGCTGCAAAATGGCTCAATGAGCACCTGATGCTGCGGCATGCTTTCTGATGGCACAGCTCAGCTCCTGCAATTGAACCTCTGGCTGCTGGGGGAAAGCGGCTTTACATCTGCCACCCTAGAAGCCGTCTGTATCCTGAGGATGCTAGAGGGGATCAGGCCCTTCACTTGCCTGGCAGAGAGTGTAACACTGGCAAAAAAAGGCCTGGAAGGAACTTACCCCATGCTTATGCCGCCGGCACAAAAACCAGATCCACAGGGTTGTGCTACATCTTTTAAGCTTCCTTTTCTCTTTTTCTTTTTAGTAGAATCAACAATAGATGGCAGGAGCCAGAGGGGATGGTTTTATTTAAAAGTTCTGTGAAGTTGGAAGAGCTGGGATTTTTATCACTTCATTTTTACAGAATTCGGGATTAAATTCTGCGTTTGGTAACAACTGGGTGACTTCAGAGGAGTCAGCAGGCATATCAGAGGGCTAAATCTGGTTCTTAATCATTAAAATATTATGTAAAGGAACATGAATAGAAACAAAGGCAAGAGAGTCTCCACTTCCATATCAATGTTCCAGATACTTTGCATTCGTACAGAGCAGAGTTCATGAACTCTCTCTAACCATGTTAACAATCCTCTGGGTTTCTAAAGGAGCAGCAGGGGTTGGAATGAGAAGTCTCCCCATATACATCAATAACATAAGTCTTGACACACTGATGGGATTTCCAGGGGGTTCTTTGCTAACTGTGCCTGCTAAATCCTCTGCACTACTCAGCAGTGGTAGCTCAGTATGCCTTGCAGGGAGAAAAAAAAAGTCTGAAGTTTGTAGCTGAAAACAAAATGTGCATCTGTGGCATGTGGTATCTTGTGCAAAAACAAGTCAGAGCGTAGACTTCTTAAATACATTTTTCTCAGTGACTGAAGTCAGTTAGGGTGTCATAAATGGACATTTTTACAGAAATTAAGTACAGCAATGTTTTATACCACAGTTTGTATTTCACAAGATATATGTAAATACAGTTAAGCATGGCTTCATTTGAAAATCAGAGAAGTGCAGTAGTCTCTACTATATAAAGGAGAACTGTGTGACTGACAGCTAGTATGTTGTTAGTTCTGAGGAAGTAAAAAAAAAAAATCAGAGTGACAGAACTGTGCTAGACCAAGGATCCATGTCGCTCATCTAGTCTTTCTGTGTCTGGCACCTAATGATTGGACAACATTATCAGAACAGAACAAGCATTTTTTTTTTCAGTAAATCCTTTTAGTACCCAGCAATCCATAGTATAAGGACACCCTATACACCTACACCTTTTTTGTGGAATTGTTCTTGATGGCCTTTTTGTCATGATTTTTTTCTAATTTTTTTTAATGCATTTATACTTTTTGAGTTGGGAGATTGCATTCAGGATCAGATTCTCAGCTGCAGTTGGTGGCATGTTGGCATGCCAGTTTGTATCAATAAGGATCCATCCCTTAGAAAAGTCAACATGAATATAACAACTGCTTCAGCTTCACAAACTTTTTAACTGACTCATCTTTCAATGTAAGCTTTTTTCCTTAATGGAAAAATAACTGTGTACTAAAGTCTGGCATTTTGATAGAGTTTTCCAGAGTGATTCGACAAATTTTTGGAAAAATAAATCTTCATCTTGAAAAGAACTTTGAAGCTTTCTAATTCTGAACTTAAAAAAAAAAATTAACCAAATATTAGATTTTGTAGATCTATATATTGCAAATCTGACTGATAGAAAATGTTTCAAAATAGCAGTAGTATTCTATATGTTTCATGTGCTTTCAAACTATGTATATGGAGTTCCTAATTCTGTATATCTCTTAAAAAAAAATCTAGTATTACCAAAATCCAAAAGACAGTAACAAACTAATACAATCTGCTCTAAGCACATCCAATAAAATTTTCTTTGTGACATTTTCACAAAGCCGAAAGTGAAGCAAAACTTCACTCTGCCTGTGATTAGGCATAAAATAAACCCCAATGCAGGTAGTGCTATTGTAGCTGATCTTTTTCTGTCTTCGCCCCAGACACATGAAGTTCCGTGCTGGACCACCTAATACAAGAAAGACACTGATAAGTTAGAGCAAGCCCAGCAGAGGACCACTGAGATGGTCAGGGCTGGAACACTTGCTCAGTGAGAACTGGGCTTCCGCAGCCTGGGGAAGAGGTGGCTTTGAGAGGACATAAGGGCAGCCCCCCAGTACCCACAGGGAAGTTGTTGAGACAGTGGAGGCAGGATCTTCACAGCGGTGCATGGCAGCAGGACGAGGAGCAATGGTTATGAATTGAAACAAAAGGTTCAGAATGGGTATCAGAAAAAAGCTTTTTCACGATGGGGACAGTTGAATACTGGAAGTTGCTGCCCAGAGAGTTCGTGCTGTCACCATCCTGGGAGGCTTTCAAGACCCCGCTGGATAAAGCCTTGAGCCACCTGATCTGCTCTCACAGCTGACCTTGCTGTGAGCAGGAGGTTGGACTGGACCCTGCCTGTGGTCCCTTTCAGCCGCAGCTTTCCCCATGATTCTGTGATTCTACACGTATCTGTGGCACCAACGGGATTTTACACAACGTCGGTGCTCCATCAGCTTGCTCTACTAAGCACAGGCTGCCGCCCGCACATACATGGCAGCATCATGGAGAGCAGCGGGCTGAGCTGTGAGGGGAAAATCCCTTGTTGTGCCTTCCACACCTTCAGTGGAAGTCCCCGAGAAAGTGGGACCGCTGATTGCACCCACGTGTCCGAGGTCTCCTGGCCCTTTTGGGCTGTAACATTTGCATCAGGCCCAGCTGTGCAGGCAGGAGGTGACTTGCCCACCAGCACCTTCTCCACCCTCCATCCTGCCCCTGAAGAAGCTGGCTTCCGCGTGTCAGAGCCAAGCTGGAGGAGGCTGTGACATGGTTAGAGAGGACAAACGGAGGCAGCTGGGGCTCAGCTACGGTCAGGAGCACAGTGGCATGACAGTGCAGACGTAGCTTGGCCTGCTGAGGGGCACAGGCCTACAAAGGGGGACCCTGAAGCACGCCAGCACATGAGCAACTCTGCCCTTTCCTTCCAGGCTTTTCACAAGCTCTGGAGCTTCAAATTTTGAGCCTGCAAGAAGCACCTTGTTTGCTCAATTCCTGCAGCCATAGGGACAGCTAACAGCATCGAGGTGGTCCTGGATAGCCCCAAGAGCTCACCTACCTGAAAGTCTTTGCGAGATCACAGCTTAAGCAGTAGTCTGTTCTTTCACCTTCATATTAATCATCCTCATTTCTCTGAGCATGCCAGTAACAGGGTAGAAATGCACCTCTGCAGTCTCCTCCTTGGTTTGCCGTGCAACTTTCTGAGCTACTTGCCAGAACCTGATTAAATGCCAGTATTTCCACTTTGCTTTGCCTTAAATGCTTATTTAAACAAACAAAAACAAACCTTAAGTAAAAAGTGAAGTAAGTCCTCAGGCTCTGAGTGACTACAGTGGATTGATTGTACATATGGGAAATGTTGTCATAACAAAACAGGTGTTATATGGTAATTGTGCTAAGTATCCTAACAAACAAGGTTCATCTGGCACAATTCACCCAAAGCCTTCAGGGAACTTACGAAATTTATTTATAAGTGAGAGAGAAAAAATATTCTCCTTAAGCTAAGGCAGTGTGGAAAAATGGAAGCCAGCCATATGCATCCTTCTTGTGATGGCAAGCAGGACTGTTTAAACAGAGGGTGATCCTCCTCGGCACTTCTGCAGAAAGGAACGGCCTCCGTTCCCTACTGGGTCTCCTGCCCACACAGCCTGGCTGGAAACTGGTTCTCTTAACCTTAAACAACAGGGGAGGAGAGGAAGAACTGGGAAAAAAATTATAAACCAAACTTCATCCTAGTGAATTTGGGCAGATTCTGTTTTGTGTAGAGTTGGGGTAACTCAGTAATGGGGTACACGAGAGAGGTGATCAAGGGCAATGTTATGGAGGAAGCAACTTTGCAACTAGATATGGAATAAAATATTTGAAAGCAAAATATGTAAAAGGAGAAAGGAAGAATAAAGAAATTTGCTAGCTCAGGGGCAAATGTCAGTGATATAGATAGATGCATTCATGTTTGTATGTTTTCTTACAGTTAAAACCCAAAATGGACTCAGCAGTATATCATCATAAATCCTGACTGGATCAGACAAGTGTTTTTCATTGTTCGATCACCCTTCCACCAAAGAGAGTGCTGACAGCTTTTGTAACAGGTGGCACTTGCTCTATTATGTGCTGCTAAAGAGTGAAATGGTACGGGCTGTCATCCTATTCCCAAGTATCATGCCTTAAATGTGAAAGGGCTTTCAGCATCTGACTCAACTTAAATTGGCAGTGTGCTCTTCCATCTTATATCATAAACCTGACTACAAAATGGCTTGGACTAAGTTTAAATAGGTGGATATTTATAGATGATTTGTGGGTCTGTATGTCCAAGGTAAAATTTTAGCTCTGCTGAAATCAATGATAAAATTAATACCAACTGTAATAAAGCCAAGGTTTACTGCACTTTTGTAAAGCCAGGCATTTTTAAATGTCAGAAATAATGCATTCAGGAAACATGAATGCATTTGCTCAGCTGAAAGTGGGAACCTCACTCACAAAAGGTTTGGCGGTTCTTCCAGCTTAGCTGGTTTCTGGACATGCTTTGCCACCTCCTACACATCACACAGGAGTGTTGAAACTGGCAGAGAACAGGATCTGTCTTTCCCTCCTGAAAGCTTCGCATGCTGGTCCTCCTGGTGAGCCCAGGGTAACAGCTGGGATCTTGAAAAACTCATCGCTGCTGGTAGATTCAATCGGCAGTGCTGAGGTTGTTGGACACTCGAAAACAGGTTGCTGGAGCATGGTTAGACTAGCGTTGGATCTGTTCCTAATTATGGGTTTGGATTTGCTCTCCCCAGGTAATGAACCCTTACCCTGTCATGCAAGAAATGCTGACGTCGCCAACAGTGTCTGTGGGTAAAATACCACCTGAATTAGAGTCATTAAACCCACACGTATCTCTTTAGGGTCAAGGAGACAAGGAATTGCGATTCACACTTATGGGTGAGCGAGCACATAAATTATAGCTATTTAACTAATTCCTTAATTTACAAAGACTAATTGGACAAGGCTTTCCGAGAAACCAGAGGCATTTTGGACATGTTCGTATATGGGAACACCTTCCCAGTCCTCACTTAAAGCACTACCACAAGGTCATTTCTCATTACCTAAACTTCCTGAACTATTTCGAACTGTTTAATGGACCCAGTATATCCAATGCCTTTCTCTATAGCAAGGATAGTGCGATTCCCTGCGGTTGCCTCAGAGGTGCAGCAGGCTTTCAACAGCCTTGTAGACTGGCATAGGAACAGTTAAGGAGCACATGAATGAACTCTGGTCTGACTTCTAGTAAGTGAAACTGGGTGTTCCCCATCTGGTCCAGCCCTGGGGACAAACTGTGAGACACTAAGCCAGCTCTCTGTGGCTGTATTTCCCTAAAACCTTTGTATTTTTCCAAACCTAGTGAGTTTCCATAAAAATAGGACCTGCCCCAGATGACTGGAGTCAGGAGCTTGTATTTTATTTTCACAGAAACAGAGCATGAGAAGTTATTTACTCTAAAAGGTGATGTGCAGTAACGGGTATGAACCAGCACTACTTAGCCCCGGGAAGAAAGTATGAAGTCATAAGTTCTGCATTTAAAAAAAGAAAAAAAGCTACAGGAATCAAAGACTTTATTTGTGAACAGAGGATGCCTGCCAGAACCAGAAATAGTTCTGTTGCTTGATGCTTTCTTTCCTCAGGCTCACAAACCCCAGAGGTGCCTTGGGGAGTGGGTGGAGCTGCAGTGTTTTAATAAAGTACTCTGGAATTTTATTAATGTGAAGCGTTGCAAATGCCTGCAGTTCTGGTCGTGCGAGCATCTGCATTCAGCTGTCCTGGATTTTAATGAGGTGGTGAAGAACATTAGCTATGTAATTCATGTGGCTGTTCTTTCGGCCTATAACAGGGTTTAGCAAGGTTAACATTACGTTCACATTCAGATTTGAGTGTTTGGCTTCCCGGAAAGAAAAAATAAGCAAAAAAAAAAAAATCCTATGCATCGAAGGGGATCAGAAGGACGCTTGGAAATGAAAGGAGTGGTTTGCAATTGTGGAGCTCATGGAGTGCAGAGGAAGGTTAGCCAGGAGAGACAAGGGACAGGGTGCTAGAGTTTCGTACCCAGAGACTTCACTGCAGGTCTCGGATTCACAGAAAGCACTCAATGTCCTATTTCATCCCCAGTTAGGAAGAGACAAAAGCTGAAGTGAGTTTTTAAAACCTTTTTCCTTTCAAGAGCAAATCAGGTCAGTCATACTTCTTAGAAAGAACAAATGCTTACTGTCTGGGGGCTTCTTTATCAGGGCATACAGTTTGCTCTTGGTCCCAGTCCAGCTCCTGACTGGAGCTCAGTCCCTGCAAAAACGCTGTCTGCGCATTGATGCCTCCCTCGGAGATGCACTCTGCCGGCCCTGGAGCAGGACACTGCTACAGAGGTACTGTTCGCAGCCCAAAGAGAGCAGCTCCCTCCCAGGAAGCAAATTGCATTCTTCTGTGTGCCACTGTTCAGATGTCTGGTCATAAATACCGGTCAGCTTTCTAAGCACGGACTGGTAGATTGTCCTGTACCCAGAACTTACGCTTAGTGCTCCTTCAGCATGCGTAGAAGCGGGAAGAGAGAAATTCCGCACGTGAATCCTACTCTGAACATCAACTTCCTGTATGGCTATGGTCAAGTTACGTGGCTTTTCCACCCCAGTTCTCTTCCTCCCCCAAAACCCACCCCCGTCATTGGATCCGGTGTAGTGCTCCTTTCCTGCTCCCAGAGGAGAAATTGATGTTCAAAAGGAAGTACACTATGAAATCAGTCAGCACACAAGCACTCATTGGATGTGTACAGCATGTTCGCTGGCCAGCTATCTGTTCTCAGTGTTCTGAGGGGGAGAGAGGTCCTAGCCCCAGCTCTGCCACCGCTTGCTGAAGAGTCAGCATCTCTCTGGGCTTACCTTTCCCTTCTCCTAATGGCAGTCTGAACAACTCAGTCACAAGGTGTGACACTCCAGCAGACGTGCCGGGGACTCACTCTCTATGGCAAGACCATTAGAAGGGTCTGGTCAGACCTTCAAGATCAGGCAGGGGTCTTTGCTGAATGCTCCTCAGAAACTGTCTTTCCAGCTCCTCCCGGCTCCTCAGGAACTGGGGAGTCACAGCTAGGGAGAGAGAAGAGGCATGCCGGGCCAGGGCTGTTGTGCAGTCCTTCTCCCGTAAATGCAAAGGCCAGCTTGCCTGTGAAGATATTTGAATAACATTTTTCCCCTGTGCCAGATTGCGAGCTGTATGTCATGCTGTCAAGGCTAGCAATCAGCCTGATTGTTGCAGACTTGACAAACACACTTATTTTTAGAACTGCTAGATATTACACATTGCACTAGATCTCTCTTTCATGGTAAAGACTTTAATCTTCTGCTGGAGTTTCTTATTGGACATCTGCCCAGAATATAAAGACTGATCTTTCTTTCCCCCCCACCCCTCTTTGATAAAGTGTCAGAGCCTCACTGAAAGGTGTAGATGGCAGTCAAAGGATCTCGGCTGAAGTCATGCCTCTCCCACCTCTCATCCAAATTATATGTAGGGGTTATTGGCAGTATGTTGAAATAACTTTACCTTGGGATAATAGCCTTTTGCTTATCTCCCATCTATCTGTCACACTGTCTCACTTCTGTATTAACAGAGTCTACCTTTGGGCAGCTCACACAGTACAGTAGCTGTCATTCTGTCCTCACTCCTGGGTATTTAATATAAACTGAACTAAAGTATGTTAAAGGTGTACCAGGAAAGACAGTCATTTTTCCATCTCTCTCCCCAGCAAAGTGAGAAGTAGCCAAAAGAACGGCCCTGCAGCACTCCAGATGTGAAGTAGCACAGTACGTATCGTTACAGAAGAAACATTTTCTGCCTCAGGGGTCTATTAGTAATTTTGACAGCAGAGGCACTCTAATCCCACGCAGAAGACAACAAGGCTAAAATAAGATGGGACCTAGTGAGTTCCCAAAATTAAGCCCCAACTGAGATACCCTGGCCCTGCCTTCAGACCAGAGCTTGCTGCGGACTATATTCCAGACTGTGTTGCCTGACTGTGATGGCTGGGAATAAAGTGAGAGTTGAAAAGACAGGAAAGTTCACTTCAAAGGCTGATTTCTTTCATCCCAAATGTAGGGCTAGGTGACAAATGGCCCACAAGGACAACGCAGTCTGAAAACCCGAGGCCACAGGAGGCATGTGAGCACCTCCTTGACCAGCACGCTTCCCCGTCACTGCAGGAGGTGCTATCCAAACACAACAACAAGAGGAGGCAGAAAGGAGCTGGCACAACAACAAAACCTGACTGGAGCACCAAGATTAGCCATTTCTGAGAAGCAGAGATCCCAGCAGCTCAGCGTCCTCCTCCCCAGGCTCACCTCTCCTCTGCACTGTGCCATGAGCTCGATCTTTTGTCTTCTCTGAAAGTTAAAAAAAAGGCATCTAAAAAGAATAAGTGGTTCACATAAAAATAAGCCAAGATGCTTATCATTACCTTCCATAAATTACTTTTTCTCCATACTTTCCCCTACTTTTTCTGCTCTCATTTTTTTCTAAACGTCATTCACTTGCTGTTCTATTTTTTGTTCCATGTTCTCATTCACTGAGGGTGGGGGTGTAGACTTTTGATCCCTCTTTCCTGGTTTGAATTTAAAAGGGGGATATGTACAAGAAGTCTGTGGCATTTGAGTGAAAATATAAACCTATCATGTTTAAGGGAGTCTAAAAATCAAGGCAAAAACTGTCAAAACACGGCATAGCTTTTCCACAGGATAGAATATGTCCAGTTCTTCAAATAGGAAATACGTGGAAATCTCCTTAAGGAGGAATCATTATTTTTACATTTACATTTACATTTTTACAAGGTATATGATCTTTAGAGCTGCAAAGCTAAAACTTCCTAAGCCTTCGTACATTTAATCATATCCAAAACTCACCGCAACCATACCTGTCACTCCTAGCCTGCTGTCCAACTGATCCAGCTGGTGACATGAGCTGCTAAGGACATGCTCGGCAGCCAGGCTCCGCACAGAACAAATATCAGTGCGGTGCCTCTTGAGCAAGTGTGAGAAAAAGTAAGAGAGCCACAGACAACAGGGAACTGGCCTGAGGCAGTTCAGCTTGTTAGCAGAGAGAGTGGAGCAGCCCTGAAACAGATGTAACCAACACCCTTCATCTGTAATCACTGTACGGTTCTCATGTCAGGAGAGCCTGGGCAATATGAGGCTCTCAACTGCCGTCAGCATCCAGTTCATGAGAAAACAGAAGATGTGGCAAAACTCCAAGCATAGCTTGGCTTGATGGTCCAGCAAGTTAGTGTTATACTGGAGAGACACTTGCTTTCCAGCTACTGATCTCAGTTCCACCTTTTTTTTTTTTTTTTTAGTGACAGATGGGGATTAGTGTAGCTAGCCAATATGCTTAATCTCTGGAGAGCAGGAAACATTTTACACCACTCAACAGGAGGCTTTACGGATGCTAGAGGTCAAATTTGCAATGATATCTGAAAACCTAAATCCTACAGGGGTACTTGACTTCCCTCTGGCCTTGGTGGGAATTTAGGCACTGGAGAGTTAGACCTTAAATACCTTTGGGAAACTGAGCCTAGACAGCTGATGTTTAAACAGTTTCTTGGGGAGTTACTTCCTGAGCTGTTCCCAAGTTTCAAGGATCCCTACTTCAGTTATAAAGATGGGGGGGGGGATGCGGACAGATTATAACAGTATTTACATAGTGAGTCAATAATCCCGCAAGTAGCAAGACAGCTACCTACTGTAGAAAAAGTACTGGCGTGCTTGTACTTTTAAGCATAACATTGGCCTTTCCCCCTTAACTGCATAGCTGGGAAGCTGTTTAGTGAATGATATACCTGCAGTCACAGACCCTGAGAGTCTAATACTCCATTCATTCTATTTAGCTGGAATGGTATTGGAGAAACTGAATTTTATATCAGAGCTGTCAATAATTCCACAACACTGGCATTTTTCCACATTTATTAGTACAGTGTCTCTCATATACCACAGGCATTACTTTAAAATGTTTGCTATGTCATCTCACCTGCAGGAAAAAAAATGAGCCCTGGATTTCTCTTTGAAAGGAGGATGTCCAATATGTGTCAAAACATGTTGCCTCTTTTATTAATTCCTTCCCATAAGCATTTCAACCACCATGGTCTAAATTAAAATTCAAGAGCGAAACAACTTAGAATAAGGTATCGCCAGTACCTGCAAGGGCACTGTCCCTTTAAGGCCTTGCAGTCGGCCCCAATTAACATTCCAGTTTTATTGCATGTACCTGGCCTGAAGAGAGTCGGTAGCCACTGGGTATAGCATAAATTGTTGGCCTTCAGCAAAATGAACAGCTGAAACGCATGGAGTACCTGACCATGCTTGTTAGGCTATTTGCTCCTTTAATCACCCGCTGCACTAGTGAATGCCTGCCATTCAATTATCTTCAAAACCTTCATCAAGTCGCTAGACAATAAAACGTGACAAGACAGGTATTACTGTGTTAGGGTCATCTGATATCTAGAAGTGTCTCATTATTCCCTTCAGTGATTAGCTACAATTACTGCTTTAACCAAAGTATTTAAGGCCATAACTATGTTTCAAATATTCATCATAGGATACTTTATAAGCTGGAGAAGTGTTCACGGAGGAAGGACCAGCAGTTCCCAGCTGACTGTCCCCAGAGCAGCAGCAACCCCAGAGAGGGTGCTCCCAAAAATGTTTTGACCCCCAGTTTGCTCTTAAGACACGGCACTCGCTAGCCTAAGGGTAGGCAGCCTACATCTTGCCTGTGCTGATTGCAAGTGATATCAGACCTTTTAGGAAGGATCCATGTGCAAGACTGACCTTGAGTCATCTTTCTTGCCCTAAATCATTCCAGACAGGGCTGATGGGATAGTTGGAGGCCAGAGATTAATCTGAAGCACTCAAAACATCTCCCGCAGGAGGTGCCACAGAAGCCACCAGAAGGTTACACCTGTGTATGCAGGCTATGTTGGCCCCAAGGAAGTAATGTTACCCTCCCTCTGGTAATACAGGCATGCCTGGCCCCAAAGTTACTGCAGTTTCTGTATTTCAGTTGAGAATATGTAATTAGATTTAAGATTAGGCCATCTTGTTTTTTAAGCCAATGCAGTTCTATCCTAAGAAAGCCCCTTCAGCCAATTTAGCACCAGGACAGGTTTTTGTTCCTGACGCCTGAAAACAGCAAGTTAGAACCAATAAAAGATTACACAATCCCACGTTGCTTGAGTTTGGGTAAATTAGGTAATTCCCTGAATTTAAATTCTTTGTTTCCTTCAGGCCACACCGTTTATGGTGAGCAATGGGCAACGGAGAGTTCCCTCCAAGAAGGGAGAGTCCTACAGGCAAGCAGAGATGAAGGAGGCAGGGCTGGTGTTGGTGCGGTAGGAATGCTGATTGTCAAGGAGAAAGCAGGACAGACCCAGGGTTTAACCTTTCTCAGTACATCCAAGTTACATCCAGGATCAAACTAAGGCTGCCTCTCTCCCTTTCACCCTGCCCAACCTAAGTCAAACTCTGATGAAGGGGAGAATTTATCCTGATCTTTGAGTTCAAAGGCAAGACACACATTTCACAGCGGTGCTGCAGGAGGTGGAAATAATACCTGCATAAAGTAGTAAACAAGAACAGCCAGCCTTTCACTGGGGGAAAGGCAGTTTTACAGGCGCATTGCCAATCGAAACCTCTCTCCCACTGTGGCTCAGAGTGGCCCCAGTATTCGCTCTGCCTTCCACATTGCATTCAACATGACAAACTAATAACCACAGCTGGCACTGCCGCTGGCAAGTCAGCAGTTACCTCAAGCAGATGACTGGTAGGAACGGCAAAATAGCTTTTGCGTTACCTACCAGCAGAGCCCTGGAAAGTCAAGTAAGGGGATGTGGCAGATGTCCCACCCCAGTGGCTCAAGAGTTGCAAGCCTGGCTCTCCAGGACTCGCCTCCATTCCAGCCCTTCCTTCGTCCTTCCCCATCCCGCAGCAGGACGAGCCCAGTCCTCCAACCTTGGGGCTGCAAAATTCAATCCTGCCAACACTGCTGAGAAGCTTTGAGCTGGCCCTGCAGACAATGCGGCTCATTGCAAGAGAATGAGTTGCCAATTTTGTTTCTTCTGGTACAACGAAACTTATTTAAATAAAATCCTGATTAAGAGAGGAAGCCATGGACTTGATTCACAGCAGGGAAAGCTGAAAACTGCTTGCTACATGCCGTCAAATTACCGATTTCTACCATTTTATTTTTAAAGCAGAGTGCTGTTTCTTTGAACTGGGAACAACACGGCATGCACATCATTTTGGATAATGTGTATGCAAGGTCACTTTGTTCATTGGATGTGATTCAGCCCAAAGTAAGAAACATGGGGGATTTTTTCCTCTCCAGTAGAGGAGCGTCTTTCGATATGTGGAAGTCAATGACCCTATGGCAGCAAAAGGTCTGTCCTGATGTGCAGATGGTAAAGCAAGGTGGCCCACCCACCGTAAGGATCATGCAGCTTTCACCAGTCATTTGTCCTATGCCAGGGATGCATCAATGAGGCAAAACAAACTTTGTAGCTCTCTGCTCTATTCCTCCCATTTAAGTCGTAACTGCTACAGGGCACAGTTAGTAGTTGCAGATCATTGCTTTCTGTCTCAGTTACACAGGACCTGTTACACATACCAGGCGCAGCTGGCAAAAGTTCAATTAGGCACACAGTAAGATAGCTTATAACAATGCACCAAAAATTTAATATAACACAAACTGTGAATAATTTGGCTCATTTTTGCCATATGTCCTTCTAAATTTTATTCAGTTAATCACTTATCAACTTTCCCATTGCCTGGCTATGACTATTCCCATGTTAATCCATGTAGCTTTGTTGTAGCTGATCATTTCAGATCATTTCCATTTCCCATTGGGATAAGCATGTGAGCAACCCTGATGTGTACTTCATATGGGTAGTTGTATCTACAGATAGGAACACAAGATCTTCGATGGAAAATGGCTATAAATAGAGCCTGATCAAGATAAAGAAAATGCAGTTGCTGGAATTCATATTTGTTCATCCTTTGAGCTCTTTTCCTAGATCTTCTTGAAAGAAATGTTTTATCTCCCATCAGCTACCCTAGCTATGAGCTTGGGGCACTATGTCGCTTACACCACCTGAGAATCTGGTCCTTTTTGTACTGTTTGTATTCAGCTACGGCAGAAAGTCATGGAAAACATGTCCAATACTTAACTGCTTTGTGTTCATCGACAGATCAGAGGAATCTGTCATATATATGAACCACCATAACTGTTGTGTTTGTTTTCAGTACCCAGACAGAGAATTAATGGCATTGATTTTTAGGTATCTACATTTTAGATGAGGGTGCACTGCACAACACAGATGAATTTGCGTCATTCTGAGAATGAGGACTCAGCCATTTTAGAGCATCCCTTTGAAACTCATCCCTGGCCTTCAATAATGACAAAAGCTTATATATGTAGCTGTATCCTATAACAATTTTCAGTGAAACCAACTATATAGTGAATCCAGCTATGTTAGCGACATTCCCTTCCTCTGCATTGCTACGAGGGGGCAGTGATAGCCCACTGTCACTATTCTGCTGCAATTCCACTTTAGGCTGTGGTGGAGAACAGTCAGCCCTGGCAGCTGCCACCAGGATATGCTTTCATGTTTGAGTCATGTTAGAGCTTTCAGCAGTTATACCCGGGGTTGCCTGAACAGCACTGATAACATGCCAGAGAAATCTAAGGCAGGTAAATTAAGAAGTGCTGTGCTGAAATTATTCCCGCTTGTTGGGGGGGTTTTACTGGATTTTGGGGCGTATCTGTACGTCCCCTCTCTGGTGAGTGGCATTGTTACCTGCCTGCCCCCCCAGCCCTTATCTCCAAGCAATCTTACATAGCTTTTACTGCAAAATACCATTTATTCCCACACCATGAGTGGTCAGGTAGCATGCAGCTATGTGTCCATCACTACTTAGGAAACCCTCTCTTCCTCACCAAAATGTCCCTCCTCTTGTGTGACATCATAAGCAGACAGAGGGATGAGAACAAAAAGTTGATCTAGGAGAGCACAGAGGATCAGGTAAAGATGAGAGGTGAACTTGCCAATGCATTGGTCTATTAGCCTGGAGGCCAATAGGGCATGGCAAAGCCTCCAGGTCCTACTAGACACCTGGATGCAGGTCACTACTTAATGAGAAAAGTTGTTTTCAGCTGACTGCGCTGTGGCTTCTTCTCTTCACCATAAGCATCAGTATAGCAGCAGCAGCGGATATGAGTGGATTATTTCAACTTCAGTTATTTAGTTCCTGTGGGCAGCTCTTTGGCCATGATGAAGCTTGTGCTTGCTGTACCTGGGCTTTCTATATGGTCATTTGAGTCCCCTGGAGAGGACGGAGGCTGCTTGTTTTCCAAAGCAGGCCACAATCAAATTAATTCAACTCAATATGGGTAAGGCTTACTGAATTCTTTATTATAGCAGTCCTTCAGTGGGACCCTGGAGCTCTAAGTGACTCCCAGCTATGGACTCTGCTTATATGCTGCTACTGAGACTTGTATTACAATAATAAGCCATTGGAGAGATTATTCATTATATGTAATTAAGATGTTGGTTAACCATGACACCCAGAATGAGCATTAGAGCAAAGACACTTTGCTAAATCTGTAGCAGTATTCCAAGCCATCAAGATATCAGTTTGATTGACAGATCAGATAATCTCTTCAGTAATCCTCTGAATTCTAAACACAGAAACCCGTAACTCATCATCAGATAAGAATATGCTGCAGTTATACTCTACAGTGGTGGAGAACAGAGTTTCAGTTGGCTGGGTTTATCCACTCACTCTTTGCATAAGGTTCTCAGAGCATCTCTGTTTCAAAATAAAGTTTATCTTTAACCTTACTAATGCCAGGCATATTCATTAATGTCAATGACATGTTCTTGCAGAGATTCTGCTTTTTTTTTTACAAGGCACTAATGATGTAATAAAGATTAATTAGTGTAAGTTATAGTGTCGGAAGTGTATACCTTCAAGCTGTTAAATGTGTCAGTGGAGATCCATTATGACAACAACGGGTGTATTATTCTCAATAGGGATTGCTCTATGCGCCAGTGTGAGATGTGTGCTCTTTATTAAGACAAAACCAGTGAGAAGAGCCCAGATCTGAATGCAGCTGAAATAAGAGCCCTGCTTTACACAGCATGATAAGCCTTGATTTTGTAAACACTATTACTTCGCTTTCATTACATATTCCTGCTGGTATTATTTCATGGCATCAGCTATTTTACAGGCTTTTATTGTCATCATACAAAATCAGGCCAACAAAACATGCTTAGCACTTTGCAGCTTAGAAAACAAAATCAACTTGGTGATTTATGAAGGATAAGTACTTGTATTTCAAATAGAATCTGTGTATCCGTATCAATTTCTGCCCAGGTCTAGATGGTCCATCAGATGAAAAAAGTTAAAGCACACCGAAATTCTGCAGCCAATAGCACACAAGGGAGTACTGTGGCTAACAGCACATCTATATGCTTGGACATCCCGTAGTCCAGTTAAGCAGGCATCCAGTCACTACTGGATTGGAGAGCGGTGATTACCACTGCAAAGCCCATATCCATCTGTGTCTATGGATCCATATTGACAATTGAGATATACTCCACCACCTCTTCATTCAACCATCTCTTTAACTTGTTAGAAGATTTCAACTGATTTTAAGGCCATTATCAACATATTTTAAAATAAACATGAAATGCAACAGTAGGATATTTGGTGCAAACTTACTGTTTAAATGCTACAAACACCAGTAGCAAATGCATTGCTTGGAATATTTTGAGTGTATAAACCAGTTATTAAAATTCAGTGCTTGAACTGGTGTTCAAAAAGGCCAGTATTGGCATGGGATGGGCAAGTCGTCACTACACTGAGATGGGTGCATCTGAAGGCATTTCCAAATCCCCCCCAGCAACCTGGCCCCAGTGTAGTATTCCAGCCAAATAGACAGCTCTTCTCCACTTCCCAGGTTGTCACGCTAGAAGGTTTTCCTTTGTTTGTATTTCTCAAAGGAATATTTTTCCTATGCACTCTGTTCTCCAAACTTGAAATTTTACCCAGGAGTCTTCTTCACATGGCATCCCTTGAATTTTGTGGGACTGCAGCTGGGCTAGGACATTGGCTTTTACAGAACATTCAGACATCAAAATTAGATATCATTTTCTCTGGGATATTTTTGCTTGCTTGCTTGCTTGCTTGCTTGTTTTTATGTTGTGGCCTGTAAGAAGGTTCATCGATCTCACTTTTCGGTGACTCAAAGTTGGATCAAAGAATTTTCATCAAAACTTCAGCAGAAAAAAAGGTCTTTTATGAGGTGAGATCAAGCATCAAAGCTTTCAGCCCTAGAGGAGCTTGGAAGGAATCTACAAGTATTTGAAACTGAGGAAAAAAACCAAACATGCCAAGAGTGACTTCCCTGACACCCGGGGAAATGCAGTTCCTGCCTCTCTTCCTGCCATGGCCTCCGGTTAAATCAAACTTCAACTTCTCCAGACCAACATGAGTAGGGCTCAAGGCTAGATCTTCCAGCCACTTTTTTGCTGTCTTTCTGCTAGCTGTCTTGTTCAGGTTCACCTTAATACAAGAGAGGGAAAGAGAGGAGGGAGACATAGGAAAAGGAAAGATCTCTCCTTCCCCTCCTAAGTGTAAGTGAATGACCGTGCTGAACCTCCAACCCAGAAATGCTCACCTCATGCGCTCTGATGGACAACTCATAGTCCAAGGGGATTTTTCAAGAAACTTGAGGGGTTCATACCCTACGCACACGGTCTCTGCCTGAAATCTTTTTCTCTTGCAGTCCTGCTGGCCCGGAGCTGGGCTCAGCTGCCACCTGAGGACTCGGCTGGCACTGAAGCAGCAGGATGACTGTTCATAGCTTTGCTCTGATCCTAGAAATCCAGAGTAATGCCTATGCTTAGCTTAATACATCTAGGACAGAATCACAAGTGCATGCAATGTCAGAGCCTAAACAAGTCAGTCATATCGGGTAGCACACCAAAAACTGCTTCCCAGTGCTGTCAGGGATTGAAATATTAGTGGACTATGCCTCAAGAGAGCCATGAAGACCCAAAACATTGTCCGTATATCACTGACTGTGATCTGCCTGCTTGATTAAGATCTCAAGATCAAAGCTGGATAAGGGAGAAAACCCTTTCCACAAAACCTTCACTTTCTCAGAAACGAAGAGATTATGCTGCCCAGTATGAAATGAAATCACAGCTTCCTGAAATATCATAAAGCGTCAGGGCAATCCACCCTCCTGGAGCGCAGACGCCTACACTGAGAGAGTGGGCAGCTTTTGCAGACAAGGTAAGGATTCACGTGAATCTGGCCAGTTCTGGGCCTTCAGTCACAGCTCCTGCTGATGACCCGTACACCACACGTCAGGAATGCTACCTAAGAGCCAGTGTCTCGTTTTGCTTTCTGTAAATGAAAAGCAATAGTAATTACTACTACGCTGTTGATCAGCATCCCATTTGTGGAACGTGTTGAAAAAAGAACTAAAGAACCTTTGCTTTATAGATTTGAATTCAGAATTAAGACTAAGCTATCATAAGGTTTCCTATCTTGGAATCCAAAATCTGGAACTTAACACATCTAAACTACGGCTCAGGTTACTTTCCATACATTACTCATTCCCAGAGTTCAAAATATGTTCATCTGCTTAATATGAATCCATTAATGTGCTGTATGAACATGTATTTACTGAAGATCACATCTGTGCTTTGGCATATTTATAATTAGATGCACAGTTTATCAGGCAGTTACAGAAGATATGTATCTGGCTGTGACCCATTTAAGGATTCCAGCCATGTCATTTCCTTTTTTTTTTTTTTTGTAAACTAATCTACTATTATACTACTATTTGGAACTATATATTAAAAATTACATGCATTTCACTATGAATGAGCCTTTTCCTAATAACAGCGTTGCACCTGAAGTAATTAAACAACTGTAGAGCTTATAATCACAACAGAAATTGAATTCTCAGTTAACATTTTCGAAGTCCTATTGATGATTCCTACTGATTACGATTCCTATTGATTGAAAGTGATTTTAATCAGTTCAGTTGTTTTTTTAGAGGATTGACCACAAAATAAATACTCTTTTCCCATATGAGAATATTTGCATTACTAGGATCCATACAGGGATGAAGCTTAAAATTCGGTGTTGGTTTAGTTTGCCTAGCAGTCTCTCCTGACAAGAGAAAAACAACTCTTGTTTGAAGACATTCAGCACCGTAATTTTAAATGCATAGGCATATCCATCTGCTATGGATAAGACATCGGAAAATTTTTAAAATTCCATGTCTGAGACTGCCGTACAGCTCAGCCAGTTCAAATACCTACTTGCTTGAGTTCTTAAGCACCAAGCAAGCACGGGAATCAACTATAAAAAATGAAAGCTAATGGTTTATCAAATGTAAAAGCCAAATGCTTTCTTTCACTACATAACAAGTTAGCTTTCTAAAAGACTATTAACCTGTTCATATTATGCACCTGTAGTATTTTCCATTGCTCTTTTTTTCTGAGACATATAAACTTTATACTTAAAGGCAAAATTAACCAGTGGTGTGGAATAACTAACATGAGCCATTCAGATTACTTCAGCTTTCACAGGGGTTGTGGTCTAGGATTTCTCAAGCCTCATATCAGTGACAGCCTCAGCTAGATCAGCTGTCTCTGTCCATGATTCCACCCTATAGTGGTTATTGGTATTTTACCACAGACTTCAGTGACTTAGAGGAGGATTTGAGTGGGGAGAGCATGAGCTAGAGGGTCTGAAGGCATCATCATGGCATTGTACAAACCAAACAGCTGCCTGGATGGGGGCTGTGAGAAAACCCAGTGACTGGCTCCATTTCAAAGGCGTGAATTTCACCCCAGGAGTCGAAGTTTTGCCACCAGCCTGCTTATTCAGGGATGCATGGCAATGAGCTTCATTAGACTCATTAAAGAACCAGCACTGAAGTCTCCATCCAAACAAAAATTCAGTTGCAAGTCAGTCAGGTCTGGCCTATGGAGTATAAGACCATAATACATATCTGAGTCAATATGATCCTAAACCACAACACCTTCCTAATTTTTACATGATCCATAAGAGCACATTCAAGTCAAAATTTCCATCACAGCAGGGAGTACTCACTTTCTGTCACTCTCATGCATAGTATGGACAGGCTTACAAAAAATGGCTGTAACTGGAGCCCTGAACACCTGAACTCCAATAAAGGGCAATTGTCAAAATATTGTAAGTTCATCTTTAGATCTAATATCCTAAATAGTTCCTTTGCTCAGTAGAGTGTCTTTGTTTAGGCATTATAGTGCACAAGTCTTCCTAGAAGGATCTTGGTTAAGATGAGCTGATGTTCTGTCTTTTAATCTTTTAGCACCTTGACTCTATATATTGCTATTTACTGTCAGCTCCAAAATCCTGCAATATTGTGACTTCATCTTAGTGTTTAACATCAGGTGGGGGATGCACTTTACTCCCCTGTCATTGTAATGTTATAGCTGAGGACAAAAGGTATAACATCTGCAAGTGTTTTGATAAATCAGATTGTCTAAAGATTTTTTTTTAATTAAAAAAAATCAAATTAATTAAAACCATTTGGATACTGTGAAAGATAAATTGTCAGAGAAACTGCAACATACAGAAAAGATTCAGGACTCAGAGTCTGGCAGTTTCTTTAAAATTTCACACAAGTCAAGATGACAAACAGATGGTACAGTTAGGAAAATCTAGAAGGCAAAATATAGCCCCCATGTCACTTTAATGATGCCTTTGCTTATCACAGCCTATATTTTAGATCAACTTATAAAGTATTTTTCTAAATCATAAAACTCTCTTGAGCTCTATTTGCTAAAGACAAACTGGTCTGTAAAGATGCATCAGTCAAGCAGAAGATTAATTCCTGTTGTACCAAGTTGTTGGTTTTGGCACAGAAGTCAATATTTGTAAGACAGAAAGCAGCTGTAGTACGCAAGTTAGCATAGTGCATAAATCTTTGCAGCAGGTGATAGCAAGATGATGATACTATCCACAGGTAACACGATGGAAGCACTGCCACAACAGAGCGTTCCAAATGGTGGTCATCCATTTACCAGTGTGAGCCACGCTAATGAGGTCACACTGACTCACTTTGTGTCATTTCCCCTTTGGAAGCAATCAGCCCAAATATAAACCAGTAATACATTAGAAGAGGTCGCCCAGTGCAGTAGCTCTGTAAAAAGCGAGCTGTTTGTGTAGGACTCCGAGCCAGATCCAAGCCTGACTGGAGCAATAGGACATGCGGCTACTGACAACAGGGCCTGGGAAGCAGATTAACCCCCCGTCCCCTCAAAAGCTGGCGGAGGTAAAGCGCTGCTCTCGGCTTTGCCGGTGGTGCGGTACTTCATCCCACCTCTCTCATCACCCTGCCACATCGGCCCTGGGGGCAGCGGGAAAGGCGGGGGGTTAACACTCGATTTTCCTTCTGCTGATTGAAGCTTTTGCCTCCCTCCCGGTGGTGCCGGACCCCGTGGCAGCTTTGGGGCAGCAGAGGGATCAGGGCACGGCACTGCCAGGAGCTGTGGCAGACGTGGTCCTGCCTCCCTCACAGGGGGACAAGAGGCTTGTCCTCTGACAGACATGCTGCCCCCCTTCCCCATCTCTCCACCTCTTTTGCCCACCACACCAGCTGGCGGCTGGGGGGAGTGTTACTAACCACTCTGGTTTTGGGTTTCGGGTTTTTTTCAGGTGATGAGACGTGATGCAAAGCCCACTGAGGCCAACAGGACCATTCCCTTGCTTGCAGAGGGTTTCTTACGGGTGCCAGAGCTCCTGGGTCCAACCGAGGGGCTTGGTGGGGACCATGCAGCACTGCACTCCCCCTCAGTGCTGAGCACTGCCTCCAGGGCAATGAGACACCCATCCTCCCTTTCCTCCACATCAGAGACCTGGCATGGTCAGCCACAGGTGACTTACCAGCCAAGTGCCTCGGGCAAGCCCCTTCCCTCCCCAGCCACAGCTTCCACGTCTTCAGCCTGGCAATCGTTCCCTTCCGTGGCATACGATGAGCTCTGTGGAGGAGAGGCTAGAGCTGATCTAATTTTTGATGCCCCAGGTTATACAGATTATCTGTATCTCCATCGGCCTTTTTCCCTGAGCTGAAATTGAAGATATGAGATCCCTTGCCACAGTGTTACCTCTAAGACTAGATGGGAAGGAAGTTCAGCCTGGAAAGGTAGTCAGGTACTTCTCTCCCTTCTTGAGAACCCTGTCACGCCAAATTTTGGTCTCCTGGCACCTTTCATGTGAGTGCAGTTACTCACATACAAGGCTGTATGCCGTTTCAAGCCCATGGCTTTCTCTCTAACCGCTGCTGCACTCATTCTGACATTTCCGGCCTCACTTGACCAAATTGTATGTGGTTTTAGGCGAAGATGTTCGAAATTTAATGTCGAATAGATGCAGATTGAGCCCACATGGGTAGCAGGAAATACAATAGAAATGTGCAGCTCCATTATATGAATTCATCAGTGTACATGCTGCATGCTTTATAAATTTCACTAGCATGATCATCTGTTTCATTCCTAGAAGAGAAAAAGCTAGCAAATATGAATTTCTTTAAATAGGCGTCAGAAAGAGATTGACTTGAAATAAACAAAATAGTTGAAATTAGATTTTCTTGGCAAGATTTGCTTGTGTTCTTCATCAAATAAATGTACATTATGTCTTGCACTGTTACTCAGCTGTGATCCTATAATGTGTTCTCTGCATCCTGTCAGACATATGATCCTTTGTCCCATAATAGACCCAACTATCTCACAACCAGCTGAGCTCAGGGTCATCCCAGGGTCAGGCTGGTTAAAGATGGCTGTCAGTTCACTGCCTGACTCACAAACGCACTTTAAATCACCTTTATCTTACTTGTGCTGATGCTTTCCAGCCATCACTGTAGCAGGAGCTGTAGCATCTGTGTACAATGTAAGGAAACGTCTTGTAGCGTCCCTGAAAATTTCTCTGTGGATATGCAATGTGCAATGTACCCAATATAAAGAAAGTGCAGCTTGATGTATAATGTGAAATGAGAACTATTTCAAATACCTTTATGCCAGGTAGCTAACCAGTATGGTTCTCATCCATCTTGCAAATGAAAACAAAAAATCAGAGGGTGAAATACCACATTTCAGATCAGAAATATAATTATTACTTAGCCTGAAATCTCCCGCAAAAAGAGTATTTGCATAAGAAGGACAGATAATCTGAGAAATGCATCACCTGATGTTTTTATTGTGATAAATCCCTCCCTTCAGCTCCTGATGCTATACAACTTCTTAATGTTTGTCACTAGTCTCCAAGGTATAGAAGAAAGGCAGGCCTTAATTGTAAATTTACACATGCTTTATTGCCGGTGCAATGGCATGAACACATTTAACAGGATTGTCATTCCAGTTAATTATGCTGATTCTGACAGGTACCTATCACGTCTAAAATTGATAGTGCCTTTCGACCAGTTAGTATCATCACAGTATGTTGTGTCTTTCTCTCTAAGGTTAAGCATGTTAGGGGCCAGAGAATGGCAGGAGAAAAGAGTCCCTGCATACTAAGTAAGCGTGGCTAGCTCAACAGCCAAACCTTCTTTTAAGAGAACTGTAGATAGCTCAACCCCAGCACATGTTCTGCATTTCTATGTGTGCTCCAGCCCCAGCCCACCTGCCCCAGGCAAAGACAACAATCTTCATTATGCCTAATAGTAAACAACACCGACCGAGCGCCTTGGAAACTCTTGGCCTTGTTCACAATGTGTAATACCAGGCACCCAAGCAGATGGTAACACTTATTAAAGATATTAAAGCAGAAGAAAAGACAGCAGAAAAGGAGGCAACTATTAGAAAAAACTTTGCGGCAACGGAAAAAACAATTTCCATGTTCTCCCTGCAGCAGAAGTCTGAGTCGGTGAATTCCAGACTGAAGAAATTGGGGGAAGACTTGAAATCAAGAGCAAACCACAAGTGAATATCAAATGAGAGTAAAACACCATCCTTACCCTCAGCAAGGATGACCAGATCAAAGCCTCACTTTACAACCTCACACTGAAAAGGCAGATAGAAATCTGGGGAAACCGTACATCTTCCTTTCCTTCCCACACACCCCGGTATAAATCTTGTGGGGCATTCCAGAACGGAAATGGAGGTACATATGTCTTACCCTCACACCTGGCTGACAAGGGTAATATTTTCAGATTGTCTAAATAAAATTATAGGGAGGGAGGGAGGGAGGGAGGGAGGGAGGGAGGGAGGGAGGAAGGA
>JAVKLA010000073.1:8045742-8056275 GCA_034782735.1 Sagittarius serpentarius | reverse complement strand
TGCCGGGGAAGGGGGCGATGTCCCGGGCACCAGCTGCTGCTATTTTTAACCTGTTTTCCCGCAGAATGGGGCGTGCGAGCACCCGCTCTGTCTGTCTGTCCGTCCCCTGTCACCATCGATGTGACGGGTTCATTGAAACGGAGAGAGACGAGGCAGCTCGGGGGCGGGGGCTATGCCTCACCTGGGTGCAGGATGAGGCCCCAGTGGGGGGGGGGGGGCCTTGGGTTTGTCCCTCTTAGCGGTGGGCTTGGGGGGCGGCTGCGGAATAGCCCCTCTGCCGCTCCCCGCCGCCGGGAGCCCCGCAAAGCCCCGGCTGAGTCCCGGGCAGGGGAGCAAAGCCCGGAGAGCCGGGGCTGGGTCCGGAGAGCCAGCCGAAGCCCACCAGGATCCCCGCTCTGGGCAATGCTTTCAGAGCCACGCTGGAAATCATTAGAGTTACTAATTATTAACTCATGCATGCGTGAGCGCTCACACACACACACAGATGTACACACAGACACCCACCCCCCCCGCCCCCCAAATATGCCCAGCGCCCGGGACGGGCACAGAGGCGCTCACACACACAGAGGCACACGCACACGTGCTGCACAGGCGGGCCGGGGTGCCCGCAGCCCCCCGTGGGGACGGGTGGGCGGCAGTCCCGCGTGGACGCGGGCCCGGCGCCGCACAGCCCGCCTTCCCCTCCCGCTCCTCGGCAGCGCTGGGTCAGGCACTCGCCTCTTTCTCCAGCGCCCCTCGTTTTGGGGGGTGGGGGTGGTCTCCCCCCCTTTCCCTGCAACAGAAACACGGCAGCGACCGTGCGAACGAGAACTTAAATAAAGTTGCAGCCCCTGCCCCTCTGGCAGGCGGTAGCTGGACTACTGGCTCCGTGCATTAAGCGGAGGCTCCGATTAATGCCTAGGTGTAAATCTGACGTTACTTCATTAATTAAGGCATTAAAAATATAACTAGTCCGTTTAAAGCACGAGGGAGCCCGGCGTCATCCTAAAGCACAAACAAAGCGAGGGGGAAGCGAGAAATAAAAAGCAGTATAAGGCTGGGGTGGCCTCTTACGCATACCAATGGTTTTTGTCATTTATGGCTATGCAAGATTTATGACTTCATGCACCAAAGCTGTAAACAGAGCACTAAAACAGAAAACACTTGCTCCTTATGGCATAAGTGAGAAGGCACCACATGAAAGGGGAAGCGGGCAGCGTAGGAGGAGAGGAGAAGCAAAAATCCCGCGTATGCGTTTTGCTTCAAACAATCCCTTGAATGTTGCATCGGAAGAAAAAAGTCTTTTTAGTCAATAATCAACCCCACACTTTCTTCTGAAACTGCTGATCTGCCATTCGCCCTCTTGCCCGACCAAATAGCGAGAGGCAGCCCTGCGCCCCGACGGAGCCCCCCGGACCGGAGAGGAGGATTTGGCAAGGGAGAGAGAGCTGGGGACTGCAGAAACCTGCGGACGCCGGGGAGCCTGCCGGTTTGGGGAGCCCTGCCGAAAGATCTTTTCCTAGGAGCGCGTTTAAACTTTGGAGCGATCTCCAGCGGGATATTCTGACTACATGTCTGTATTTAAGAGGGGGACGGGGGGGGGGGGGGGCCGGGGGGAGGGGGTCTTTTTAAAACCGAAGGGATTTGCAAGGGACTTTAATCGTGAGAACCGAAATGGTTCATAGGAATACTGAAGTGTTTCCTCCATTCTTCTTGCTGCCTGCAAAGAGTATTTTGCGAGATTTCGTCTATTAGTCCCATTTCCCCACACTCCCTCTCTCCCCAAAGAGGTCATTTTAAACATGAGAAGATGATTTTTTTTTTTTAATGTCTCCTATGATGTCGGGATAAGTGTCCCAACGCACAGATCCCCGCTGCTTTTATCTGTCTTCCCCTCCCAGAGGCCGAATATTTTCTTTCTGCTCCATTCCGCGGAGAGCGATAGGGCTCAGCTCGGGGAGGGACCGGCAGCGTTTGGGGCTGATTCCTGGGTCAGAAGTGAGCTGCCTTTTCTTCCCGAAGGGTCCCACTCTGCGGGACTCCCCCCCTTTCATGGAATTACTCTTAGTTCCCGAATAAAATAGTGCCTGTAGAGCGCTTTGTCCTTGAATGCTCCGAAATGGAAGCAGGCAGCACCATAATTCAAGGCTGATTTGGGGGGATCGCTTGGGGATGAAATAGCAAGGCGGGGAGTTGCTGGAGAAGGGGACCAGTTCTGGCACTGGTGCCTGTCCAAGTCGTTAGAGAGTTGGGAGGGGATATTAGCTGCCTTAGAGAAGGACTGGACTACCGAAGCGAGCCGTGGTTAATCTGAATTACTGTTTATATTCTCTAACACTAAAGAATGGCAACGGATTCTTTGCTATTTGCTCAGCAGACTGAGGTTATTTACACAACTCGCCGAAATGCCCCTTTCCTCCAAAACTCTTCTTGCTCTCTTTTGCTCTAAAGCAGGACTGTATTATTTATGAGTGTTTTAACTGGGTCAATATGCATCCGAACTGGGTCATAAATCAGAGGAAACGCTGCCAAGTAATGGAGCTGCAATTAAGCTTGCACTTTATTTTTTGAGGCGCGTTTTGGCCCGTTTCAAAATCCGGCAAAGCCAACCTTGGCTTCTGGCTAGGAGCGAAACAGCTCTCCTCCCCTCGCCGAGGAGAGACAGACGCCGGGTCTAAGAAAGGACAACGTGCTTCAGAATGGCGAGAAGGGGAAATAGCATTTCTTTGGGTCAGTTCTGCTCTGAGAGCGGCTTAAAAAGCAGGAAAGCAAGAAACCAGCCCCAGCATCTCCGCCCCGCAGGTCCCTGCAAAACGGCCGCGAATAGCTCCGAGTGGAAATAACCTGTTTTGTTTTGTTTTGTTTCGTTTCCAGCGGAGTTTTTCTCGACGTTTGCTTTTCTTCCTCTCTCCCCCTCCTTCTGACCCCTTAGAAGAAGAGTAATTACAAGCACCCGGTAACTGGGCGCAAAACGGTGCGGCAGGAATAGGCGAGAGGCGCGGGGCGAACAGGAGGAAAGAGAGCCCCAGCGCTCCGACCTTTCCCAAAGCCGGGACACACCGGGGAATTGTCGTTTTGTATAGCATTTTTGCCCTCCTTGGACAGCCAAGTAATCTTTCATGTTCGTCATTTACAGTGCATTCTTTATATATAGCTACGCACACATAAGTATTCGCAAAGACGTATTTATACGTACGGATATATCTATATTTATGTAAACGACGGTATGGCTATGAATTTAGGACTAGTACGTGTTCTCCTAGAAGATGATTTCCACTCCTCCCCTTTATATTGTCGCGTTCCAGATCCCCATTCACAGACAGAGAGAAACCCCCCCACACACACATTTCGAAGGCTGATTTATTGTAAGAAGCCATGGCTGGCTCTTGGTTCAGCTCCTTCTCGCCACGGAGAAATAAAGAAGAGCCCCTTGGCTCCTCGGGAAAGGGCAAGCTTGGCCACAGAGCTGAGCGCCCATGCAGCCCTCCGCGCACAGTAAACAAAGTACCACTAAAGCATCATAAATAAAATGGCAGCACGATCGCATAGCCATCGATTTACGGAGCGGCAGCGGCCGAACAAACACCCATAAAACAACAACCGCCGCCGCCGCACACTCGAGCACGACCCCGACCGAGGAGCATCGCCCCCCACCCCCCCCCTCGCCCCCGCATCGTTTTCTCCGACTTCCCCAAATACATAAATAAATAAACACACAAACACACAAATAAAATAAAATAATAACATAAAATTAAGCGGGGGAAAAATCCAAACACGCCAGTAAAAGAGGCTTCCCATCTCTAGCCGGTCATAAATAATGATAAGATGGCAATCGAGGGGCTGGAGCTGAGGCAGCTGGCCATCAACAGCAGTGTGGGATCTCTATGGAGAAAAATAAATAAAGCAGCAAACTCTCCCTGCTCTCCTCTCTGCGAGGAGAGAGTTGAATATTTACCGCAGCAAATTGAAACAAAGGGGGAAGCAGCCTGGCTCCGGGCGCACACACACCCGCACGCACACACACGCACTCGCTCCAGCCTCTGCTACTGACCTTTGCCTCGAACAGCAATAACTCACCACATAAATGAACAATCAACGGAAATACCTTAAAATAAAATCCATCCTTTCTAACGAAGCATTTCGTCCTCTCGGCTCGACAATAACCTTTCCATAAGGAACGAAAGCTGTCAGCGAAATGGCCAGCTCTTGCGGGGACGGTGACGGGGGCAGGAGGAAAAAAAAAAATAATAGAAAGCAGTGCTTGCTCTGAACAGAAACTGGAAAAGCGTAATCGCAGACGGAGCCAGACCGGGTCTCCACTCCAAATGCCACAATAATGCGCTGTATTATGTGCTCACGTGGTCATACGTCAACTTAAATCCTTTTATTTGAAATAGGGAATCATTGAAGGAACAGGGTTTCTTAGCGCGAGCCTTTGCTTTTCAAAGCCTTAACCCAATATGTTAAAGAAGAGCTTTAAGGGAGGGGAAAAAAAAAAAATCCAAGACATGCAGATGACTGGCGGAGGAGGGGGGGGTTGGTTTGATTCTTTTTCCTCCCCCCCCGATATTTCTTTACACAAAGCCCATTGGAAGGTAAAGAGGAATTCTTCTCATAATATGGGATTACTCTGCACTTTGATACTTAGCCTAATTAACCGGCATTTGCTCCCCAGGCCCGCCACTCTGCACCACGTCGCATGTCCTCTGCAACCCCCGAAGAAAGCCCAAATCTTAATACTATTATTTCCAGACCCGTTCTAAATGGGACGATTACCAGCCTTCCCCCCACCCCCACCCGCCTCCACCCTGCCATTGTACACGGCTTGCTCAACTCCCACACGCTACATCAGGGCTCCTGTAGAAACTAAAAAGACCTATAATTACCTGACAAAGGCAAAAAAGAGTATCTTCTAAGAGGCTAGTTGATTTTTGTCCTTGTAACACACTATGAAGAATACACCTTCCTTCACTGGCGTGGCTCTGAATTTTGCAAAACCTTTTGGGACCTTGCTGTTAAACCTGTGCTTACGCATTTCCTATATAGCTAGTTTGAGTGATGCACAAAATTATAGGTTTCTAACGATGAAGAAAAAAAAATGGGGAGGGGGAGCTCTCTGCCTAAAGGGAAAAAAACAATTAAGACAAAAAAAAGAAGGAAAGTTGTATGCGGCCCCCGAGCCAGGCAGCTTCGCTGTGCGAACACAGTGCATCTTCCCTGTAAGACTGTTTAACTTGTGCTATTGACACAATAAGCTAAGCAAACGAAAGAAACCCTCAACTCACAGAACTTTTCTGGAAGGAGTCAAAGAAAATCAGATAATTCACGCTTTTAACGTGTTCCTGCTCCACTTCTGTGACTCCAGCGTTTTGCATCATGATGTATATACCCTTGCCTAAATCTTTCCACTGTCTCCCATGAGCTCGAAGAAAACTTTCAGCTAACTGCGTATCCCCTCTTACTGTTTCACCTGCACTTCATTGAACAGAATGGAAGGAGTTTTCTTTTCAAAGGTGATGTTTAGTGTTACGGGCAAGCCTTATATACTCTCCCTTGGATTGTAAAAGTGGGCCACTGGAACTTAAACCCATCAGTAACAGTGTATAGGAGTGGACATGGCAGCAAAGTCAGCGTGACATTACAACAGAGGAAGAATTTGCAATTTTTCATATGGAAGTGACTAGGCTAGTAGCAGGGTATACATATGTTATCCCTCACTAAGAACTGGAATAAAAACTATATGCCTTCGAAAAGGAGGGAGCATTAGGCACACACGACATGCCCGGGTCTGTTACTATCAGCACGACTGCTAACTCCACAGCCCTCGTACTCAACGTAAACCGAGGCTGATATTTACTCGAGATGGATTCACGGCTCTTTTAAATACGGAGCATTTAGATCCCATAAAAGAAACACACAGAGAAGTTCTTCTGCAACAATGAAACTGAAATTAATAGGGAATGGAGTAGATGCTGAAAAAAGCAGAGCAAGTCTTTCTTGGGGCTGTTGTAAAAAGTTATCGACTGCTTTGCGTCAAAAGCAGAAAGATGGCTTTAGAAGTTACAGTCCCGAGCAAATAGAAACTACAAAAGCAATAAATCACAATCATAAGTCAGCTTAAATGCCTTAACGCTAGCTATGGCTATTGGCTTCAAAACCCTGTTTCTGTGAACATCTTTATTAGTATTAATGGTCAAGTTAATCCTAAAACTACTGTTTAACAATTAACTTCGTGGACGTAGTGGGGAAACTAATTAATTCTTAAGAAAAGTAACTTCTTGACTTGTGAATACCTTCCACAGGGTGTGCTTTGGGAGGGCGGAAGGGGGAGTCTGCCTAACTTTATACTGTCCTGGATCGCAGCTGAAAATTATTCCCTACCGCCGATTTTGGAGAAAGCTTTCTTTGCTCTAGTATCGTGATTACGAGTTTTCAAACACAAATTCAAATGATCTTGCGAGCCGCAGACGCTAGATTTCCCCCGCCACCCCATATATTGCTTTGTTCCTGTTCCTGGACATTCAACATCGTGTTTTATTACCTCAGTGATTTGGAGACCTGAAACACGGTTTCTAGCAGAAAAATGTGGAATTTATCAGGGCGTCTGCTACTGATTTTTCTGTGCGTTATACACATGGCTTCGAGCTGAGCTGAAATTCCAGGCTCAGTAACAACAAACAGATCTGAGTTCATAACGTGCCTTCATTAGGAGAGACCCTTTGTGCCAGCTCTGGCATTAATAGCCCCTGTTAGCATTAGTGCAATTTAAAGTTACCTTCAGTATAATTAGATTTAGAATTTTTACTGTCTTTCAAGTTTACTTTTATGCCAGTTGTTAAGAGGTAAGCCTGTCACTCCCATGTGGAGACGAAATAGGAATCGCCGTACGATATAAGTATTTATTTCTTCGCCTCCTCGAAAGATTTGAAATCTGGTGGGACGCAGAGCTCTTTACCTACATCTGTGGGTCTGATAGAGATAAAGTTGGTCTTTGATCATTTCCAAGCAGATAAAAAGAATAGAGCTATCGACTCTGCCCTTGCGGGAGAAGTTCTGCTCAGAGTCAGCTGAGCCTGCGAGTGTTGGGTCCGTTAAGGAATCCCAAATATCTCTGCACGCAATGCTATGGGTACATGCCACCGGAGGAAGGTTCCTTCGTACCGTATTTTCCCTTTTAATTTCCTAACACAAGCGTGAAGAGACATTTGCAGCGCCTTTTTGTAGTTAAGATTTAAGCAGCCCATTAAGCCAACACAAAGAGCCCTTGTAGTCCTGTAATTTATGGCCGCTTTTAAAAGGTAGTAAAGTACACTAATTGTACACCAGCGTCCAAAAATAAGCAGGTAAATCTGGCAGGAATTTGAGCTAATTCTATGTAATCCTCCCCTCTCGGCGGCCGACATAAGAACATGGTCACTATGAAGAGCATTACATTTCTCCTGCCAAAGGACCAAGCGCATCAAGGACTCCAGCGACTCTGAACCACCAAACACCGACCTGCGCCCGGTGCAAAGCAGGCCAGGACAGACAAATACCCGAAACTTACTCGCTATCCATTCTGGTGCACGCACTCAGACAAAAATCTGGTTTCCCAACATCCCCACATGCACTCCACGTTTGCAGGACTGGCTGCGGACCTCCTCGAGGAGGAGGCGAGCAGACAAGCCGCGATAAGCCATTCAACACCCCAACGGCTCCAGCCCGCTCTCCCTCGCCTTACGCCTTCCATTTGGGAAGGAGCTAAGAACGGACAAAGAAATTCTCAGCCTCTTTCGCTCTTCAGATGACTTCGCATCCTTCCTGTCCCCGATGCCTTTAGAAGGATGGCGATCACTCAGGTCCCGTACGCTTCTTTGTCTGCCCCAGACACGCGCATTCACCACCCACGGAAGATGAATAGAGCCAATCCAGAAGGAAATTCCAGCTAGGTTAAATATTTATCACAACAACAACAACAACAAAATCTCATTCCAGCAGGCTTGTCCTGCGTGCAGGTACTAGGCAAATGGCTTTCTACAGCTGCCATGGGCGCAAAAGCCGCGGCCGGCCGCCCGGGCGCTCCCCGGCTCTTACCTCCTCCCGCTGCGCAGAGTCGGGCTGAAGCGCTCCCGGCTGCCACCGCCCCAGCCCAGCGGCTTTTTTTCGGGGCTCCCTGCAAACAAGCAACAAACAGTGCCTTACCGGGGAGTGCCGGGGGAGGTATTTTGCTCCTTCATAGGCAACACAGGCTTTGCCGGGTGCGCTGGGAGAGCCCCGGAGCGGGGCGGGCAGGGATGGAGCGGGCGTGGGCTCCCGGAGCGGAGCGTGGGTTCCCACCCGGGTGAAGATCACGGGGAGCCGAGAAATAAAAGCGTGAGGTTTGGGGTTGTGGGTTTTTTTTTTTTTTCCCTTTTTTTTTTTTTTTTTTTGCCGTAGACAGCTATGCCTTCTGTCTCCAAGTGTTTGGAAATATTGTCATTCCAAACTCTTGTTACATGAATGTCTGCTTTATTTTCCTCTGGGAAACCTTTGTTTAGGATCATTTAATCAAGAACAGACATTAAACACAAGTCGTGGCGTTCATCTCTGCTGAATAAAACGCGGAAAGGGTTCCAGTTTAAATGCGGGGTGTATTGTGGTTGGGCTTTTATTCAAACGGTTAGCCGGGGCCCGATCCTGCCACCACTAGAGCAATAAGAGACTAACAGTTGACCTCACTGAAGCGGGATCGGGCCCAAAACATTTTTTTTTTTTTTTAAACCACACTGAAAACTATTGAAGCAGGGAAAAGGGGAAAAAAAAACCCAAAAGCCTGGACGGCTTCTCTTCCCCTAAAATAAACACTGTTGCACAATCCAAAAAGACAATAGTCAGATTATTCGCATGCCACTTACTGAATCACGTTTACATATGAATTTGTCAGATATAATAATGTACCCCCCGTATTCATTCTCGCTAATAAAAGCTATCTAAAGCATCTTAAAATTGTCAGTAAATGTAAACGTTAATAATTAAATAACACAGTTCTTGCAGAAGGGTGTCATCTGAGCCTTGGAAATATTAAGTCTGTCTTGGGAGAACTTTTAGAGCAGAGACTTTGCTTTGGTAATTTAGTAGTTCCATAATTACGCTAATAATTTTAAATTTGGTGTTGAACTCCAGTCTACATAAAATCATGCAATAATAGCCTACTAAGCTGTTTATTGCCGTCTCATAAATTTGAGAGCGCTGACTGCTAAAATCTACTGGCAAACACAAAAGAAAATGGGAAGTTCAGTCTGCAGTCGCAGAGCCCGGGCGCTGCTGCCTGGGGTTATTCTTAGCTCTCTACCTTTCGCTCCACTCAGCTCCAGCACAGGGGGAACCCCCTGGCATTTTAGGCTCAAACTCATACCTTAGCCGTTTTGATCCCTAATCAATAGTCATGTTACAAACGGCAATAACCATCGATCAAGCGTGTCGTGACTGGGTCGCCCCACTCGCGTTAAATATGGAGCGTGTATCTGAAAATGGTGCCAGCGACTTTCTGTTATTTATTTTGGAGCTATTAAGTCACGCCACCATATTTTACACTGCCACAGTCCTTTAAGCTATGCTGCTTCTTGAAAGAGTTGCTAAGTAGCAATAAAGCACTTTACAAACGCTATGACTTTTTTTTTTTTAATTTGTTGTTATCCCAAACTCTAATATTCATTGCGGCACTTTAAGTTCGTACATAAATCGTTCAGACTAATGAGTCATAGAGAAATTCGCCCATGACTTTTCCTTTGCAATGCTCACTGCCTTTCCATTGCTTTTTTGGCCCTGCATTAGGAGCCGGTGATTTATTAACGCCAGGAAAATTGAACAAAGCAGGTCCTCCTGCACTGTGGCACCCAGCCTTCCACAGTGTGAATTAGAACATTATCAAATGTGTTTGCCTCGGTAACACTTAATCACCAAAAGCCGTAATGTGACCACAAGGCAGCTAAAACAAAGATTTAACATTTCTAAATATTAAACTTGTTAAGCAAATGCTCAGCAGACAAAGCAAGCACAAACAATTAAAGTCATCAAGCTAGAAATACACACTACCTACTTACCAACACAGACCCTACTGCTTGCTTAAGAAGTTTAGAATCTTTCAAGATAAATCAGGTGGGGTTTTTTTAAAGGAGAAAAAAAAAAAAAAAGAAAAGAAAAACAAACTCCAGTAATAAGGAGTTGAGTTTCACTTCTGAGAGAATCACTCCTAGTGAGAACTGACGGCCACAGATCCATTCCTGACTATCTGCATTAATTATTTAATGAGTCACGTGACCCTAAAGATTAAAATTTCAATATCTCCCCCAGAACAGACGCAACACCTTTATCTGTGAGCGCAGGGATCCTCGTACTTGGGTCCCCTAATCTCTCCTGGCTTTGACAGCTCCTCAGTTTCTAGGGAGCGCGCTTGGGCATTAATAACATGGGTTGGTCCCGCTCTGTACAGCGAGATGGGGCAGCTTTACACCCACCACCTCCCCCCTTCCCCCCCCCCAGTCACCCCCCCAAATTAGACAGTTGAACCCGGATCCTCATTGCCTGCAGCGGGGG
>JAVKLA010000073.1:8026402-8040030 GCA_034782735.1 Sagittarius serpentarius | reverse complement strand
GGCCGCGTCAGCCCAGAGACACCACGGGCGCCGAAGGCTGCTTAAGCCCAGATAAACCCCGGCCACGGCCGCCGCCGCCGCCGCCGCTCCCCACGGCTCCACCTGCCGGGCGCCCGCGCCCCGCGCCCGCTCCTCACCCGCATCCCCGGCTCCTCCCGCCCGCCGACCCGGGCCGCGTCCGGCAGTCGCGGTGTCAAGCGAGATAACACTGATCCAGCCCTGACCGTCTTTCCCCCCGCCGCCCCCCCCCGCCCCAGCACGTTTTGTTCCTGCCTTCCCCCGCGGGAGAGCGCAGGAAGCGGGGCGCGGAAGCGGGGCGCAGCCCAACTGCGTGATCCAGGGGGAGGCAGGCATTGCACAAGGCGTTGCACAATCCCTTTAAACAAGCCCGTCTCCGAATGCCCGGCGTGGCGGGGCTGCGCGCAGGCAGAGGGCGGCAGCGGCTGCCGGGCACAGGCCACCGGCAGCCCTGCGGCGTCTGCCCCCAGCCCCCCGCCGCTGCCGGCCGCCGGCGGCCGGGAGCTCCGGGGCTAGCCCTTTGCACCTCTGCAGCCGTGCTGACTGGAGGAATAGATGCAAAAGTTAGTACGAAGGTGGCGGGGAGGCCGAGGAGAGTCCTCGAGCGGCTTGCGGGGTGCGGGGGGTATAGCGAGCCTGAAAATAACGGGGAGGAGAGGGGGAAGGGAGGGAGGGGAAGGCGGACACGGCGGTACCAAATACTTCCTACCGGCGACCGCAGAGCTCACTGCGAGCATCCCTCCCCGCGGAGGAGCGGTTTCCAAACTAAGAATTTAAGTCCGTCGGTCTGGTATGCCTCGTCTTTGGTTTATTTCTTGATTTTCTGTTCCGCGAGAAATCGCTAGCGCCTTCCCAGAAGTAACTCGCAAACCCTGGCGTAGGAGGGAGAGGGCAGTCGGGCACTTCTGCGTGGCTAAAACTGAGACTGTTAACGATATTTGCTGCTCAGAGGGAAAAGAGGCAACCGCCCTGACCTTAGGTAATTGAAATTTGATGGTTAAACTAATTACGCTCTTATTCTAAGGGGGGGAAAAATACTTATTGAACGTCGGCTAGTCTGGTACGTTCAGAGTCAGAAGCGAACTTTTCGGATTTTTTTTCCTCCTTTTCAGGAAAACATATGAACACATAGAAATGTTTACCGCACCCTTCGAGAATATAATTGCTGAGTGGATAATCTCATCTGCTGGTATGGAAAAATACAGCTAATACATCAAGCGTAAATACGATACGGCTTAGATCTTGCCCTCCTAAAGATATTACACCAACAGTTACCCTGGTTTAAATTCAGATTATTGTCTTTCGCAGTTTTATAGATAATGGATACATGCAATAAAATTCTATTCGAATATATATTCTATCTAACAAGACACACATCCTATCGATTTATACTTTATACACACACACGCACGCACGCACATTGCAGGCGGCTTGTAATATGTTAGAACGTTTCCAGCACTTGGGTATACTGGGGTACTTATCTAAACAATCACTCATTTCCTCCTCCTATCGAATGTCTAATTTGTAAAGAGAGTTAAAACACATTTACTTACTCATTTCCAACAGCACATCTATGGAACCCTTTAACTGGGGTAATAGATAAGTTTCTCTATTTACTCTGCGTGGAGAGGAAATGCGGTTACACACATGCACACAGAGACAGCCGCAACTGTTCAACAACACCCATTTGACAGGAACGAGGAGATTGTTTTATTTATATTTTAAAAAAAAAAACAACAAAACAACACAACAAAAACCCCAGAAAACAACAGCAACCCATGCTGTAAAAGAATAAAGCTCCCACCTACACGGCTGTAAAAAATAAAAGATTGCCAAAGTCCACCACGAGCAGAGAGCGTTTTCCCGGTTTAAAGTGATACATACACACATACGGACACATGCGTACAAATACCTGCCGGCCAGCACCAGATGAATTACACTGGGTTATGGTAAATATTATCCTCGGCATAAGTCCTGAGACACTGCGGCCAGGGCGGTACAGGAGGCTGCCGTGCTCCCAAGCCACAGTGAAACACAACGAAAAGTGGTGTCTCGGTTTGTAAGCTCAGCGCTATGTTGGGCGAGCTGACCGGGCTCTCTTTCCTATTATTTACCGTGGTTAGATCTCAAAGTATACTTGTTTCACTGCCCTTCTTTCTACCGTGGGGCTCTGGCTCTCGGTTACAGAGAGAAGGATGCAGTTTTGTGTACGACTGTAAATCTGCAAGGTGACCTGAGCTGCTCAGCTGAAGTCTGTTTTTTTCGTGTGGTTCTATTAGTCGGCGAAGATGTGCTGAGGCAGGACCTCCAAAAGGCCTGTTCCATGTCTTTGTGGTTTTGTTATCATAAACAAGAACCCAGCCAAGACCACCAAGTGTTATCTTGCACACGGCCATTTCGACATTTTACTGCAAGATTTATGGCTGTAATAAACAATCTCAGAAACCCTTTTTTCCCCCGGTACTTCCCTTTAACAAACTTGTAGCATCATCCTAAGCTTCTCAAAGAAAGAAGAGGAGAGGAGAAAATAGGCCAGCTCCCTTATTTTTCCAAAAGGACTAAAGGCTCGATTTCACCGGTGAAGGAGACTTTAATCAGTTAATAAAGGAGCGAGAGTTTCCTGGCCGAGGCTATCCGAGGAGGAGATGGGGACCCCGCCGGAATTAAGTTGAGAGGGAGAGAGTCAATTTTCATGCACCAAGAAGAGGCAACCTCATACATACCCAAAGAGGGGGGAAAGGGGGATCACCCTTTTTCTTGTGAAACAGGCAAGCACTCCTGCTTCCCTCCACACGCGCGGCTAAAAATGTAACTACCCCGAAAGAGAAAAATCATCATAACGGCAAGAGTAGTAATAGCAATAATGATAATTCAAGTCAACCTTTCGCCGTGCCCGGGCATCCTCCACCGAGAGCGGTAGGAGGAGGAAGACTCCCACTAGCAGCCTGGTTTGAATTTGATTTGAACCATTTTGAATATATTTAGCCCCAGCTTTCCCCTCTTGAATGCGAGGCTGTCCCAAGTTTCAAAGTGACCGAAAAGTGACACCGTGTGCATTTTGTTTCTTATTAATCTTACACATTGACAGTCTTTGTTAAATAACAAGGCGTGCCCTTCACCAGGCGACATTTTCATATTTGTTAGACGCAGTGACCTGAAGTTCACCTCGGCCTTGGACTTAGTTTTTCTAAAAGGTCTATAAGAGTGTCTTTTAGATAGCGGGGTGCTTTGCCCAGGTCACTACTTCTAAGGGAAAATTAAGAAAAAAATCGCGGGAAAATGTAAACGTTATGGAATGTATCGACTGTATTCCCTCCTTTGTTCCTGGGAACCATACATGCAGCCCCCGAGGCTGCTCCTGCCTCCGCGGGCGGGAGCGCTCCTTTCCTGTGCTCGCTGCCGGGGCAATGCGGGCAGTTTTGCCCCAAGTTCAGCATCTGGTAAAAGCGGTGACTCCTCCGGCCCCGGGGCTCTTCTTAAGAACGGGGTGGTTGGAGGGATTTGCTGGCTCTGTCCCGGCGCGGTTAAATAAACACACGTAAAATGTGATTTGTGCCCGGATTGTAAATGAATGGTCTTTTGAGCAGACCTTCCACTCCAGAGCGCGGTGTGCTGAATGCAGAGAGTGAAAGGACAGAGAGAGTTCGTCTCAAATTATTAACTGTTCTGCTCCAGGTTGTTGCCTTTTCTTTTCTTTTTTTTTTTTTTTTCCCCCGGAATAACTCAAACAAGAATTCAGAAGAGTCAATATTTATTGAAGTCGCAGTTTCAACTTCTTTGAAGATATTGTCATTGATATTTTTATTCTAAACCAGACTGAAAATATGGAATTCGAGCCACTAATTGTTTTGTTGAGGAAACAAATGGATTTCAGTCACCTACTCTTGAGTAAGCCAGTTATAGCAACAGCTTTCGTTCTGGGTATATCAAAGACGCATTGTTATTCTTGGAAACAATCCGCCTGCTATTCTCTAACAAAATAGATATTTGGCTACGGTTTTTAGCTTGTTATCAGGCTTCCCTCTTACACCAAATAAATACTCTGGATGTGAAAGGTTATATACTATCTCCAGCGAGGGCAGGCTCCCCAAACGTGCAATGCCAGGGCTCGCTACAAGTGAGCAACAGCAGCAACTTGGGAACAACGTCTACACTCCGAGCAAACACTTGCATTATATACTTTCCAGGCTTCAGCAGGTACTTTAGGCAAAATCTCCAATAATCACTTTGGCTAATCTGAAATCTAACCTCTCGCATATTTGTTCTCAAGAAAGAGCGCTCGCCTGCCACGACCCAGCTGTGTCTCTGGCAAATAATTCACGCGTACCGGCTACACAGAGGCCGGTGTCGGTTCCTGCCGTGGGGGTGGAAAGGCAGCAATGCGTGGGTGGGTGGAGGTGCGCTCTTTCTCGGACTTCCCCGTCGCCCTGTCCCCTCCTCCACACCTTTCATATCTGCTTATGAATATTTGGGAATGTCCATTCCCTCTTCCGCCGACCCCTCATTCTCATCATTTCAGGCTGAATCCGGTTTGCGGTGATCTCCCCCAGAATGAAATTCCCTGTGCGATATTGGCCGGTTCTCCCTACAGACACGCCTAACAGAGGAGCTAGGGCTTCAACACCGAGGCGGCACTGGGAACAAAAAAAAATCCCAGCAATGTGGGAATAACTCTCTGCGCAAAGAAATTCCAGTAAACTTTTTCTTGGGGCGTGGGTGGGGAGGGGGCCGGGGGGAAGGAAAACAACCCTCCCTGCTCCCCATTTCGCTGGGCACTGCTGCCTCGGGTAATTCCAGAAGGCTGTGGGAACCCTCCAAATCAAGGAGCGGCGCAGCGGCGCCGGCTCCCCCGCAACATTTTCCATGGGTAGCACGACACGGCCCCACCGCTCCGCACTTTAAACGAGCTCCTTCGGACCAAACGTATAAGCCGTATTATCTCCAGCATGTGCTGTTTAAGCACAGTTTAGCGGTCGCTGCAGAAATGAGAGCAAAAACAAAGACGCGGCCAGGATCGATACACGCGTTAATAATAGCTTCTGTCCTATCTTATCTTCCTGCCATTTTGCAAAGTGAGAAGGCTTAACATTAAACCTCTTAAAGCAGGTTATTATATAATAAACAAGGGTGAAACATTTTGCTACCTGATTCTCGGAGGAGGCAGCATCAGCGGCTGCCGTGGGGGTAACACGCGTGTTTACCTGCCGCGGCTGAACCCGAGATATTCAGACGCAAATGTGGCCGATAATTCAAGATGAAATACAACGTGTATTACTCTTGAAAAGAGGAATTTTCTATCCTTTCCTCGGTAATTGAGGTCATTCAGCCAGTAGGGTTCACCTGGAGTCCATACTGTGATACACACGTAACTCAAAGCTATTTTATCTTTTGTGCTGATAGTCAAGATCTCGGCTATAACATTGACATCAAACTCTGTCTGGGCGAATGACTAAGAGTGGTGCAAAACGTAAACTTTTGACCCTCAACTTTTTGACCTGCAGTTGTAACGCCCTTAACCACAAAGATATACAAAAGCTATGCAGCTTCTTTTAGGAGTAAGAGACTCGCACTGTTTGTTTCAATAGTTCTGCCGTTTCCCCCAGCTTTCTAAGGGAGTTTTTTTTTCTTTTTCCTTCTTCTTGCTGTTGAGAAATCGGATACTTTTGCATTTTTAATTATTGCTTTTTTTTTTCTTCTTTTCTTTTCTTTTCTTTAATCTCGCAGCTTTGTAAAGTGCCGTTAGATCAGTTTGCACAGCCTTTCGGCAGCGTTGGAGGGAAGCCTGTTACTCAAAGGCGCTATATGGTTACAATTGCAGGTGAAATGCTGGGTAAGTTCTGGGCGTGAGGTTGGAAGGAATGTAGCGACGAGCGTTGGGGGAAAAGCTGCAGCTCTCTGCTGCGAGGGTCTTAGTCATTTCTCCTTGATTTTAACATAAAGAAACAACTCTAATTGTTTGCGAAGCCTTGTCTAGGCAAACGAGTTGACTGTGAACTTGGTCTAAAGCGAGCTCTGCTGGTGATTCCTAGGGTGTGCAGATTTATCTTTTCTGCATTTACTTAACCTGGCAGTGAACTGCACGGGCTGCCATTTGTTATCCAGAGACAGACTTCACCTCAAGCAAGGACTGTTCCACAAAATTGCAATAATTACCCAATAACCTTCATAGCAAATATTATTATTGAAAAGACATTTTTTTGGGGAGGGGATATAGGAAAGATTCCTTATGCGTGCTATAAGGCTAAATCCTTGCGAATCTTACACGCTCTCTATGTCAGATTTGATATTGTTTGTGCGTGTAGCTACAGGAACATGTGACTGTGATGGTCCATGAGTATTTGCCTTCCAGAGAGACATTAGTAAGGATGCTTTAATTTGAAAGGGATAATATTTTCAAAGATGACCAGGTGGCTGTGGGAGCTGTGTTTCTACACTCTGGCTAGCACCTCTAGCAACAAATCGGGGAGATTTTAAGGGCAGGAAAGAGAAAAAGCTAAGAAAGCAAAGCAATGTCTTAACTTGGTCAGGAGATTTACTTATGTCTGCATTTAATGCGTTAAATCTGTATTTGCGGGGAGGGAAAAGGCATTGCTCCAGTATCCAGGGTTTGAAATCGAAACCTCCTGATCCGCCCCTCATGATCTGTTCCATTCAATTTCCCATGGAGCAGATTGCAAACCACTCTATTGTCACCCTTCCACAGATACACACTTATTAAATGTAAGGAAATGGCAGAATAATAATTTCCCCGTAATGTTCTGCAATTAGGGCGTTTGCAGGGTTTAGACAAGGCTGCAGAGCTGTAATTTACGGATGACTTTCCATGGGATTGTTATACTTCTGGTTTAGAGAAAGTTATGCCTTGCAAAGTCACTGGTTACACACATTAAGAGAGTTGCCTAATCTTTAATTGGCCTTACGCTTAGACATGACACACTACACTCAAGTACTCCTTTCAAATGATTAGGTAAACTATATTTCAATGCGCGGAACGCCACTTGCCATTTACTTGCGAGTAAAACAAACTCGCATGCATTAATCCCCCAAACACAGGAGAAAAAATAATGTGCTTTGATAAGACCTCTCTCCTGATTCCCAGCGATTATTCTCCATGACATTTTTCCTCGGAAAACAATTAGGACCTGGGAATATTTTGGTAGAGTTCGGCAATCTGGGGTTGCTTTAATTTCAAATTTCAAAGCGGATTAGAAAATCTTAATGCGTTTCCGGATTTGAATGGCTTCACAACTGTCCTGCTTAGGACAGGGCAGGGCCAGAAATATGGAGAAGTTGTCATTTCTAGCTAACTTTCTTTGGTTGTTAGAGAGTTTCTTGCGGTACAGGCGGTTTTATATGCTTGTGGGTTTGGGGATATTTTTCTTTTCCCTAGTTCTTGAATCTCTGTACACTGCATTACGTGGAATATGCTCCAGAAGCCACATTGAAAAATGTGAAAATATGTAGTAGCAAATCTTTTCGCTCTAGACAATGAAAAATTACAATCCGCGATGATATCCAGGTTCCTAAAATATTAGTCGAACGGGTGTGTGTGTTTGTATATTCACCAGATAATTCAAATAGCGCAGTGTCGTTGAATATTGAATACTCGCGAATGGTTTGTGTCTAGTATCATTCCCATTTACAAGCGAAGGATTTTCCCTGGAAAACGACCCGTATATAAATGAAGCCCAAACTTTTAAAGGGTTTTCATGCCTTTGCTTCAAACTATAAAATTTTATGGCATATAATATAGTATAATACACGCCTATCATATATAACTTTCTGGTATTCCTATTGACGAAAATGTGACAGCTAGTGTACTATAAAATCTCCAGCTGTTTATTACGGAAATGATTTTCAAATGTGCATTTGGATATGCACTTTTAAAGCCTTTCCCATTTTTTTAATATAAAGTACATGCATATGTGTTTGTTTAGTGTTCATAGGAAGGATACACAGGCACAAAGGCTTCGGACTCCATTTATCTTACACAGGGGGATGACTCTAAATGTCAAATATTTGTAAAACTGCGAGATCTTTGAGCTGAGTCAACCTTACATACTACCATGCCTTTAAGGTTAAAGGCGAATAAATTAAAAATAGGGATCAGCCGGCAATGTGCAGACCTTGCAGAGGTACCCAACAACCTTACCCTCCTACACCCCTGTGCCTTTCTCTCATTTTTGCTTGCAGTAACAGATACAGCCTAAACCACAATATTCAAACGGGATAGCACTAGTGAAATAAAACAAAGCCCATCTCCCAGCTTGCATCAAACCACCCCGTTCTTTTGCAAACCCGACTTTATGACACATGAAGGAAAACAATGCAATCTGCCGAAACCCTGCTACTCCAAACCTGAGAAAAGAAAGACATACTCACTGCTGGTTTGGAGATTATATATACACACACACACACGTATATATTTGTATATATATGTATAAATTTTGGAAGCAATTCTCAAGTCTCTTCCCTAGCCCCCAACTAGTCGGTCTGCACCCCCCAAGATCACTCGCCTAAGTAACAACTCTGAGGGTAAGGATCAGGCCTTAATGCTACCCAGAGAAAGACAGAGTTCCTTTCACCCTTTCATTCAAGTCCTGGAAATTCAAAGACTAAAGTGAAATCCGGCCATAAAGTTTATTGCTGAGTAATCACACTCTAGTGAGAACAGTCCACTTAAATAAAAAGAATGTTGAAGTAAACACGCAGCTGGGGCCTACCCCACAATGGCAGCCAGCAATATAAGGCAGAGAGGGAGAGAGCAGAGTTAGGAGGATATTTACAATCTTCAATAAACCAAGCCCGTATTTCATAATTTGCAGCACTCTAATGACCTGTAGTCTCTTGTATTAATACTACAAGTTACAGTCAATTGGTTCGCTTAAAAAATAAAAGTCACAGGATCATATATATATATACACACACGCGTACACACCCTTTGTATACATAAATACACCAATATTAGACACACATATGCATGTGCACGGCTTCATGCAGGCATATACATCGTTTTGTACATGCATGCACACACGCACATAATTTAAATATATTTATATTTATGCAATTACATATAGAATCTAGAAAAAGTTACAACAACGTTATAAATGTGCATCCTCAAAACATGCTACGCGCTCGCAAATGGACCTATATACATAGCTAAAGCTTTCTGCACAACCCGATGCAGAAAATAGGAATCTTAAGCGCACTAGTACAGTCTGTGCCATTTTAATACTAGCTGTGATGTGCAACATATTTCACCAATCCAAAGATTATTACCATACCAGCACGCCTTCAACTCTATCATGCCTACATAAGACACTGCCCAGATAATATCAAGCCCTATCTATTTTGTTTCCCCTTTTTTTAATCGCCTGCAGTAACTACTCTTTGCTAAACAAAACCTCTCCAAACTTGGAGAGTCTATTGGAGCAAAGGAAGTAATTATCTTCTGCGGTAGTCAAAGTGATTAAAGCTAGGCCCCAAAATCCATCTCTGCCAAAGTCGCTTATTGTGGTTTACTTTGATTTGATCGTTAAAATAGAGAGCTAGCTGCTGCGAGTGAAGGGATGGGGGGGGATTTGCAGCGCAACCTGGATCATTAGTGGTTGATCCTGCCTCTCGGGCTCGGTGGGACCGTCCTGAAAAGCTCCAGGCGGAGAGGAAGGGAAAGAGAAAGAGAAAGAAAGAGAGAGGAGAGAGGCAGCCAGAGCAAGCGGGAGCCTCGGCTTCCCCACTGTACAAATAAACTTTAAGGAACTTGTGCACAAAACTTACCTTTGACTTGCAAGGAGCCATTTTTCATACAGTATTGAGAACTTGTGGTTTGGATACTTCTGTCCCTAAACCTGACAATTTGAATGGCCAGGAGGCACACGTAGCCTGCAAAAGAGTCAAATGAAGTCCAGCGTCAGTGAGATTATATGTTATGTGGTATATAATGTTGGATGTCAACTCCCCAAAACCATAAAACTTACTTTAATGGCACCACGTGACTTTTTATAGCCAGTGAGCCTATCTGTCTGTGCTATGGATGATTTTACGATCTAATTCATAGACAAAACCCTATTCATTTGGCACCCAAATGTCATATAGCCGGAACTGGGGCTTATAAAGTTTACTGTTTTATAACTTTTAAGGGAAGGCATCAATGTAACCAGTGAGTAAATGTGCAAATCTTTAGTTGCTCTTAGAAGCTCAGAAGAGTTAACCATTCAAGCTCTGATGGGGTAAGTAACATTACGTTTATAGCGAACTAATTGTAGCGAAGAAACCCAAAAATCTTTAAAGGGTGAAAAGTGGGAATGTGGCGAGCGAGGGTTACTAATAGACGCAGAGGGCTCGGACGTGGCTGTCCTGCAAATATACTTAATGAAACCACAGGAGAAATTCTAGAGCGATGCAAACTCGTCTTGGAGTTAGCAGACTGTTTTAACAAAGCACTTTTTTTTTTTTTTTTCCAACCATCAGCAGACAGCTAACAGTTGATTCACCCACAAAGGGTGTTGATTGTGGTCCTGCGATGCAGCTTTGCACCTAGTGAGAAACCAGTAAGGAGGAACTTACGGTCAAACTTTCAATTAAAAATACTGGTAGCGGACAATCGCAGCATCTACCATTTGCAACGTGCAGCAGCAGCCAGGTAAAATATTATTAAAAACTCTGCACGGGTTAGTATTTTTTTCAGAGGCAAATCAGGAAGCTCAACTTCTTGCTTTGCACAAACCAGGTCACGAAAACTTTACAATAGAAAGTTTATTTTTTTTTTGTTGATTTCCAGTCAGGTTTTTTTTAAAAACAAATACAAAAAAAAAAAAGCTGATCACAGTTTGCTCAAACAGCCAGACTTTGACTATATTTGTAACTTTGTTCACAAAAAACATACATCACAGAAGCTGCGCTTAATAAGAGCCACTTCTAAGAGTTCGTGCAAAGAGTCATATACAAAGGCACAGCAAGGACATACTGCTTGGAATCACAGTTTTCGTCACAGATTCACTATTCACTACACGTAGGACAAGTTCAGTTGATTTCATCATTTCACCTCTACAACAGCATTAATTACACAGGAATTATATAGGTAGTTTGAATAAAAATATTTTTAACAGCTTGGAGCTATACAGACATTAACACTTGACCACACATGCACAGTTAAGCAGGTTGAGTGCAACACATAACATTTGTACTAAACCGGGGGAGGGTTTCTTTCTCTCTCTCCTCTTTTTTTTTACCTTCTTTTTTTTTTTTTTTTGTTCCTTTTTGTTCAGTTTTGTTTTGTTTTAACAGTTACTTCAAGTAACACAGCTCGCTTCATATAAATAAGTTAAAACATCTATTATTTTTTTCAAGACAAAGCCATTCAAGACAAAGAAATGTACGATAAAAGCAGATCTACTTATACACGCGAGAGAATGGTAATAAACAGGCTCATGATTAAAAGATGAATAAGGGCGACAAGAACAGGGTTTCTTCACAGAAGTAACACAAGGAAGTTTTAGAAAGTCAACTTAGTACTGACATGAGACGCAGGGTCAGCTAATACTGCTCAGTACTTTTAATTGATCAAACGCTTAGGGACGGAATGCCCCTCCTGCAGCTGCCATGCTCATACTTTTCAGCTTATTATCCTTTTTCCATTTCATTCTCCTGTTTTGGAACCAGATCTTTATTTGTCTCTCTGAGAGGCAAAGAGCATGTGCTATTTCAATCCTTCTTCTGCGGGTCAGGTATCTATTGAAGTGAAATTCCTTTTCCAGCTCCAAGGTCTGATAGCGGGTGTAAGCAGTCCGAGCCCTTTTCCCTTCTGGTCCCCCTATGTTGTCTGGAAGAGAAAAGTACATGATTTAGATTCTCAGCAGCCACTCGGAGCCTTCGTGTCTTTTTGCAGCTAACAGCGACCAGGACCGTTATTCTCAGTCCTGCTTGGTTTTGTTTCTGGTTTGGATAAACGCTCAACAAGTTTCCCCCTCCAACCCCTTTTAGAAAAGGCTTGGGGGAGGGGGCATTTGGTGATCGCGGTAAGTTTTCGCTTGGATTTGGGGTTCGATTTTTTTAAAATTGAATTTTTTTTTTTTTGAAGGCTAATTCCGCCCCCCCACACCCCCGCCTCCCCCAGATAAGCTGGTTTGGAGGCTGCCTCTGCTGCTAGCTGGGTTTTCAAAGCTGGGTGAGCAAAGCTGAAGCGTGCAGCCCTTTTCCCACGGCTGAGCTGGAGAAGGCTCTGGGAGGCAGCGAGCCCCCGGCTGCTCCCCCAGCAGCGAGGGCAGGGCAGGTACCGGGGACTGCAAGTTGCTCCGCTCCCCCGCGCCCCTCAAGCCCTCTCCCCGGAGTTTGGGGCGGCTCGTCCCTCCCCCACGGCTTCCCAGCAGTGAAAACTGCCCTCCTCGCCCTCTCCTATTCTCTTTTTCGTATGGCTCGGCAAAATAAATGGGGTCAGCCGCGCCGTTCCCACCGGAGGATCCCCCCCTTCCAGAGGAGAGCCGGGAGCAGCCTCTGCTCCCGATCCCCCTTCGGGAAGGCGCTTTCTGCTCCCCCGCTGCCCGCCGGGGCCGGCGCTGGGAGCCAGGCGGGCTGTGTTTTTGGGGCCGGGCATTTTTTTCTTTCGGGGGGGGACTCGCCCAGAGAAGGCAGCGTGCTTCCCTGCGAGCAGAGTTGTGCTGAGCGCGGAGGCTGCCCGCTCTCACGCCCTCCTCTCCCCCCCTCTCCCCGACCTTGCTCGGCGCGGCCACCCGGTTTACATTAAATCCTCCTTTTCCTCCAGAGAAATAAAGAAAGAACAGGGTATTTGCTTTACCATGACTTATGTGCAGTTTTCGCATCCAGGGGTAGATCTGGGGCTGTGAAGGCTGGGCTGTGCTTTGGTCGGTCGGGGCACTTGCCTGCTCGCTGCTTGCTGGAGTGTCTTCCTCAGTCCCAGACGAGGTGCCAACCCCGTCTCTGCTGATGTGCGTGTTGCTGCTGGAATTGGACGAAGTGCTGGTGGAGTTGGAGAGGGAGTTTTTCACCCCGTGGTGACTCTCGCTGACAGGCGAACCGGCCACGGCGGTGCAGGGCAGAGGGTCAGGGGGAGGCGAGTGGGACGACGTCGCGGGCTGGTTGTACCTGGGCTCTGTCGAGGCAGAGGTGGTGTTGGCCGGGTAACTGCGGGGTCTCTCATTGGCACCAAAGTGGGTGGAAGCAGAGCGCCCGACGCTGAGGTCCATGCCATTGTAGCCGTATCCGTACCTGCCGGAGTGCATGCTGGCGGAGTCCCTGTATTGCTCGCTCACCGAGCTGTGATCTCCATAATTATGTAACTGGTAGTCCGGGCCATTTGGATAGCGACCGCAAAATGAGTTTACAAAATAAGAGCTCATTTGTTTTTTGATATGTGTGCTTGATTTGTGGCTCTTGGTCGTTTTGTGCGTCTATAGCACCCTTGCACAATTTATGATGAATTATGGAAATGACTGGGACATGTACTTGGTTCCCTCCTACGTAGGCACCCAAATATGGGGTACGGCTTCACATCACGTGCTTTTGTTGTCCAGTCGTAAATCCTGCCTGATGACCTCTAGAGGTAAACTCGTGCACTGGTGGGGGAGCTGGGAGGGCGCGGGCGGCCCGGGGCG
>JAVKLA010000073.1:7944589-7957845 GCA_034782735.1 Sagittarius serpentarius | reverse complement strand
TCTTTTTTTTTTTTTTTTGGGGGGGGGGTGGGGCGCCGTTTGTCAGTCGGGGACACTGGGGACATGTGCTTTTTGATACTTAGCTTCCTCCTCAGCTAGAGCCCAACTCACAGGGTTTTCTGGCAGACGCTGAAAGCAGCCTAGTCAGTCACACACTTGAGGAGCATCTTAGTGACCAGAAAGGCAGGCAGGTTTCCTACCTCACTTGTGTCCTTGTTTGAACTCTAGATGACAGAGCAACGGAAGCGCAGACAAAGGATGGGGTTTGTGGATGTCCAGAATACCATGAACCACTAAGACACAGAAGAGGCATCGGCTTCACCCACTGAGGGACTACACATGTGTATCAGCTAACGAGGCTGCTTATTTCTGGGTTCCACGCATGGATGTCACTGTCAGAGAAAGACGGACCATGCGGAAGGGCTTCACAGCCACCATTTCCCTTAGAGTGCTTGTAAGCAATTCAGGAACCAGGGACTGGTCAGGATTCCTCATGATACCTGGACCCACACGTTACTCTAATGCCCTTGTAGGAAGATAAATTATACAGGACTTCTGTTCCTCATTGCAATAACTCTTTATTTTGCAAATGTGGAGGGTTGTATCTTTATCTCCATGCGCTACATTCTGATGGCCTCCACCTCAGGTGTAGTGTAACTAGCTGTAGGGCTGCAATATTTAACTTACTCCAAGAGTGGCACTAGTACATGTGGATCTTTGCCAACCAGCCATCGTATTTGCTGTACCTGCTCCATGCTGATCCCTCTCCATTTAAAGAATTCTGTTCATCACTATGGTGCAGTAAAGAGGAGCTGAACTCAAGGAGATGGGGTTGTTTAATTTAACTCACCAGATCAGGATGCGTATCCAAGCTTGTACTAGCGTGAACTAGTCTTTCGCCTTCTGTGGACCAAGAATATCTGGGCAGTAGTAATAGGAGACTGCAGGTTTACAGGAGTTCACTGTGAAGGGGTGTCCTGTGTTTTAGTTTCATCTCTGGTGTAATGTTTTACTTTTTTTTGTTATTGTTGTTACTTAAGAACTGAAGAAGTGTAAATTGCCTTAACTAAATTAAATACAAAATCATGTTATAATAAAAACTTACTTAAACATGGTAAAGCAAGCTCCCTTCCTGTGCACTCTGGTATATAATGGGGCCATTATAAACAGAACTACAGAACATTCCAAGGACCTGAAGCCAAACCAGGGCTGTATTACCCAAGGTGCTCCACAATACAATACTCCCAGCTCCAGGTGTTAAAACATTAAAATGTAGTACAATGCTCCAGTCAGAAGATGAAGAAGAATGCTACCACAAAGAACTACCTTGACCACCAGCCTTTTTTTCTGAAGCTTTGGATTAGAGCCTGCTGCAAAGTTTCAAATTCTTTCACTACTTGCCAGGAAAACACTGTTCAAATACATAAAAAGGAGCAGCTGTTGGTGCTGCCTGGAGCCAAGCAGAGTCCTGGCATAGCTGTGTTCTAGACACTCATCCCAAGCCAAGCAGCGCTGTAGCCACCCCAGCTACAGTCCTGTGCCTCTGCCTCCCAAGAATAGACACTGATGCAAGCATTAAAGCTTTAAAAAGGAATAAAAATAGGCCATAGCAATGGACTAATCACACTTGAAATTTGTTTATGGCCCTATATACCAAAGTGTCATTAGAACCTATCTTTATCCCTCAGATATGCAGTAACCCATACAGAACCTTCTCTTCACACTGAGGGAAATCAGCATATAGCTACCTCGACCAGCAACACACCGCTGCAACATTCGATTGAAGTCTCAAACTCTTACGCTGCTCCACTGTCACCATGGTAAAAAGTCACTCTCAGTCCTCTCCTGTGTCTTCTCAAAAGGAAAATCAATGTGACGATTAAAGTTATCCCTCCCTCAACTGCACTGTTACCAGTGCTAACAGAGAAACACAAGCATAGCTGTTTTCACATCATCACTACTGTTATCTTCACAAGCAAATTTAAAGCTAAGATAGTTGCACCTACTTGCTCCGTGCATCTCCTGGTTGTTCCAGTTCTTGTAATACAAAGGATCAGGTCTAACACCACAAAGTTCTCTTCCCTCTACACTACATTGCTCCAATATGGTTTCAACACAGATGCGTTAAGCTAGCTATCTCCTAGCTTTTCAGGAAAAAAAAAAGGAGGGCACTAGATATGAAGGGTGTAAGGTGTAGATCTGAACAAAAATGCCGTTGCTAAGAGGAATAAATGGTTTTATTCATCATGGCAACATACAGTGCTTTACGAATATATACAGTGGAGAACCTGGGAGTTAGCCTATCACTTTGAGTCCTCTTCAGGTTTCTTGGCATAAAACTTCTCTCGCAGTTTTTTCCATGTCCCTTTTTTCATGTCTTCCATCTGTTTCAGAATGTCTGCAAAAGCGGGGGGGGATAGAGAGAGAGAGATGGGGAAAGAAGAAGAAAAGCGGAAGAGCAAAGGAATGAAAAGCCCTCTTACAACAGCTTTGCCTAACATATATTTCCTTTTTTTGACTTTTCATCTTAATGAATTTCTATTTCAGGGCCTAAGGCAAGTTTGTTTTCCCTTCCAATCAATTGTGCAGGGAGTCCCTTACCACTAACAACTAATATTCAGTTTCCGTGCACTGCAATCGAAGTTAGGAACTGGAGCAAAACAAAACTGCACTACCTTCCTACACTGCACTTACTTAATAAAGGATTTGGCTGAGAGTATTTCTTCATCATGATACCCTGTTTTCTCTCAAAATCTAATACAAAAGAAGAAATACTGAAGGGAATTTGAACATGGTGAAACAGAAGCTATGATACATTTTGGATTAACGTAGCAAATGTGCATTTCTTTCACATAGCTCCTGCTATCCATTTTCAAAGAGCCCTTGCAAACCCTTTGCTGTTGCTGCCCAGTGCAAAATACATTCAGCTTTTCACTCTGATAGATTACTGAAGATCTCCTCAATTATTCCTGAACTTACTCCTCATTAAACATCCTAATATACTTGCACGGCAGTCCCATTCTGTCCTTTAGTCAGACATGTTTAGTTGAAGTGATGCAGTGAACACCACAAAGACTAGAATGTACTTTATCTCCTGCACTGACTTCTTCTCAAATCAAGCACAGTATTAGTACCTGTTGCTAGTATCATCTTGCAATCTTCTACTGTCACTCCAGTGAAGTTTGTGTCTTTCAGGCGTGGATACTTCACAAGCGAGCAAGTAGGTGAGAGAAGGAGAGAGGAAAAGATGTTACTCGTTAATGCATTAAAAAAGGTAAAGTCTGAGCTCATTTTCAGTCAAGCGCTAAGAATTCTCTTAATCCATACCAAGAACTATCATCTGCACTGATCACACATGTCACAGAGGCCAAGATGTCAGCAGCTTTCCTGGAGTGACCAAAGGCACGAGGTAGTGCTGCATCCACCTGACCACTCATTTGGCTGTTAGACATTCCCAGAAACCCTGCTGGGATGAGGCAGCCAACTGCAGTAGGTGGTGACTCACCCCCTAAAAGAGGGATGATGGCTAATGCCAAAGCTCACCTTGTTTTTGTAGTAGTTGGTGTGGATTCTGACTAAGCTCTCGTACATTCGGTCACAGGTCTCAGGGTCAGCAATCTGGAAAGGGATAAAGTATCACACAAGGCCTATTTCAAACCTCCATAGCAAAAAACACTTCGTTTCGAGGCTTGCGAGAAGGGCAGTCAAGCAGCTGCTTAGGTGACTTCTCAGTGCAACGCAGGATGCTGGTGACCCCTACTATGCTGCTTCAGAATACAGATCATTTTCTTTCCCCTCCACTTCTCACCAGCTTGGCCTACAAGAATAATGAGGCATGTGATTTCCAGAATGGACCTTAAACTCTGCTCAAAAAGATTTGACAGATCAGCTGTGAACACACAGTTAATGAGAATACTGCTGGACAGTTTTCTTCTCATGGTTATTGGCCAGTGCTGTGAAATCTGTGAGACTTCTTGCTCAAAGGCCAGTTTTGCCACCTGTTTTGTTCTAAAGCATCAAATAGGACAATGTACTAGGATGGAAGTTAGAAAATGCTGGTGCAAGCTAAAAATAGCTTATAATTGATTAGGGAAAAGCAGCATGAAAGACACTGAAGAGCTTATGAAGGGTAAATGGATTTCTATTTTGGTCTAGTAAGTTGAAAAGACCTTGCTAATACCTAAACCTCTGCTAGGTGCCTTGGGCAGGTGCATCTGTCTTGCAGAGCCATGTATTTAGTGGTGTGGATGGCACATCATCTTGTTTTTCTGTTTTACAATGGGGGCCAACTCAACCAGAACGCTGCATTGCTGCTCGATGAGATCAAACATAAATGATTAAAATGGATACATGAATAAGAATAGTATCAACAGAAACACGTCAGGATAAAATGACACGGCTCATCTGTCCTTGGGACATTGGCACAGGTTCAGCACAAGGCAAGTAATGCCTCCTCTGTGCAAACTCGGAAAACTAAGGAAAGGTGCTCCTTATCCAGTAGGTAATGGCTGCTGCAGGAGAGAGGGTATAGGGACAGACAGACTGTCAAGAGTAAGCACCATCACACTGCAGGTGATCTTCAGCTTAACATATCTTGCAGTCACATTTCAAATGACCCTGTTAATGTTTTAAATGTTTTAGTTTTCTGTTTAGCAGAAATAGCTATTAAATGGGTAGCAGAAACGGTATTCCCCCCCACCAGGTAAAATCAGCAAAACTTATTCCATGTGAATAAAACAGACATTAGACTCACAAAGTATCCTTTATGGTTCTAGTTCTTTTCTCAGCCATTCCTCCTGCTGTCTGCCAGTACATTTCCCTTTGCTGTATTAAGCCTTTATACATACAAATTGACATCAGCACTGCAGGCATCAGTTTAGATTTGCAAGATGAGTGGCAGCTTTGGGATGTTGTAGCCAATTGGTGCAGCATATTCAGCTGTCATGAGCATATGAAAAAGTAATAAGCACTTTCTGAAATGTCTGCTGCAGACTATTCTGGTGACCAATATAGAATTAGGCGGCTATAATAGCCCCTTGAAGTGGAAAATGCATACCTGGAACAATGTTTTTATGCTAAGAAAGGGCACATTTACATTCCACAGCACCACATCCGAGCTTGTAAAGGTCTACAGCCCAAGTCAAGCATTAACTTCTCTAAATTATTTCAGCACCAAAGCCTAAACTCCAACACAATTACAACTGTAGCCAAAATACAATTTTATAACCACTGCATCCTAACAGTCCCAGGCAATGCTGCATTTCACTGTGTACTGCACACTGCATCGCACTATCATTCTATCATTTTGGTAAGCAAAACACACTTAATTACCTCGATTCCAGCATGGCGCTGACATATTCACAATGCTTTGTATCCCACTCCCATAACCACAGGAATAGGGTTCTCTAAAGCACAGCATAAACGGTGCAAGAACTGGGTGCAAACCACAGCTTGTCCTGTGCGAGGAACAAGCGACGTGGCTGACCGGGGCCTGTGTCTCAAAGGCGAGCAGAGCGTTCAGACACCGGCCTGTCCTGGGCCCTAAGGGAAGCTCGGGGCGGGAGGGGGACACCCCGAGAGACCCCAGGGAAGCTCGGAGGGGAGCCTGAGCAGGCCCCAGGGAAGCTCGTTTCACAGCGGAGCCCCACAGGCCCAACCTTCTCCTCAACTGCAACGGAGCGAGCTCCGAGGCGAGGGGCGCTAGGGGGAGAACCCCCTGTCAGCACCAAACTCCTGAGGTTTGTGCCCAGAAACCGCCGCAGCCGCCTCAGAGGGACCGTTAGACCGTATCTCCCCGCCGGAGGCCGGGAGGGAAGAGGCGCCTGCGCGGCCCAGGCCCCGCCTCGCCCCCCCCTCCCCCCCCCCGAGCAGGCCACCCCTCCCGGCCTCACCTGGGTGTTCTCCCCCTCGCGGAAGGCCTGCGCTACCCGCTGCCGCAGGAAGACGCCTAGGTCCCGCTGCCGCTTCGTCTCCTCCACAGGCCACTCCTCGCAGAGCTTCAGGAACCGCCGGTACCTCGTAGCCGCCATCGCTGCCGGCACCGCCGGCCATGGCCACCCGGGGCCCGCCCCCCCCCCCCCAATCCACGCGCGGGAGGGGATGCGGGGGCGCAGACTCTTCCGTCCTCTCCAGGGCCGGAGGGACGGGGGAAGAGCAGGGGGGGCCTCAGCCCGGCAAAACCAGTCCTCTTGCAGTGCTGGGAGCCTTCTGAGAGATACCCGGCGAGAAGGAGCCAGGCTGGTGCCAAGGGGCCGGAGCGGAGCCGAGGGCACACGCCAAGGTTCCCACGCTCCGAAGACAATTCGCGAAGTCCCGGGAGCCAAAGTATATTTAGTCCAATAATGGCACAGAGAAAAGGGAGCGGTTTCATAGCAACCCCTCTGACATGCAAAATCACAAGCGGCTGAACAATAAAGGTTACTCTCTAGTCGAGCATGCCCCCTGCTCTTCTAGCGCAGATACCTAAAGGAAGAAATTCCCCCGTCCCCTTGCACGCAACCCGAGGCCGCTTTCCTGCAGCTGTAGCTGCCCTGGTGCCAGCGAGCGAGTATCCTCGCTCCGAGCCGCTTCCTTCCCATTGTGGGGAAGATACTCGCTGCCTGCCAGTAATTACCAATTGTCATCCACTTTCACAAGACCATATTTCTTGGCAATTTCTCTTGCCGAGTGTGAGGACTATGTCAAATCATCTGTCATCTCCCGGCGCAGCCCGCTGCCAGCCCGCCCCCCCTAAAAAGAAAAGAAGAAAAGAAGAAGAAGACGAAGAAGAAGAAAAAAAACCCAGCTGGGTGTAACATAAAGCTGTATCTCGTAGGTCGTGTTGCAAAGGAAACATAAAGGCTGGCGTGCCTGTGCTCAGCAGAAGTATCTATATCCGCCGGACGCCGGTTCTCGCTGTTCTCAGGTCAACAAATTCTCAGCCCGGGGGCTCTACCTGGGGGAGTCCAGCACGCCGTGTGGACACGGATCCGGTCTGCAACCTGTGTGCGCAGCCCTGAGAAGCTGCCAGGCTGAGCGGGTCAGGCCGGGGGTGTAGGGAGAAGGCGGCTGCCCCAGCGGGGCTGGGCAGAGCCCCCGGCGGGGCGGGGGCACGTCCCGCAGCCCCGGCCCGGAGCCCACCTGCCGCTGGGGGTACGCTCCGCTCCCGTAACCCCTCAGGAAGTTTTACCCCCGAGGAATAATTCCGCTATGAGGTGATGAAGGCACGAACAGAGACGTCATCAGCACTTCGGGTGATGTAAATATTTGGCAAATAAAGGAGAGGGAGCTTGTCTGACCTATTAATTTTAGCGGGAGGCTGGAGGGAGGGAGGGTCCGGGTCTGTGACTACCCTGAGGGTCACTAAAAGAGAGGTCAGAAGTTTGTGCTGACGTTCCTAGGAAGTTCGGACACTACCTAGCTAATCAAGTAATCGTCATTTCATAATTAACTTTCCGTCAAGATCTCATCTTCGGTAGGACGGCAAGACCATGGCAAAAGAAAAAAAAAAAATCCACTTTACCTGGGAAGACGACATTATGTATACGACTATCCCAGTCAGAGAATTAAGTTGCATTTATCGGGGGTTTGTGTGTGTGTGATGGATTGTACTTTTTTAACAATAACCAGAGGATCGAAACCTTAAAAACTGTGAGCAAGAATATCCCAGCTGACATAAAAGTTGCCTATATATAAAAAGAGAATCCCATATAACTCCACAACGGAAATCGGTTAGCAAGTATCTTCTGCCCGTTTGCAAACATCAAATGTTCTTGCCATATGTCCGTTCTTATTTGTATACCAGCTAAGAAACCTGAAACGTATATATGCGATATTAAAACGAAACATGAAAGATTTTCTTAGAAATCTGTGAGAGGGGAATGTAGGTCTGAGGCGGGGGTTAAAGGAAGTAAAAAACCAAGTGATGCTATTGCCAAAAACTTTAATATTGAACAACACAGCTGAAGCTTTTATCACGGTACGAAATTTACAGCCTAATAATTCAAACCTGTGTGCTCATAGCAAGATGTCTCTTCCCCTTTCTGGGTACCCAAAGGGACGGTTTTGCTGTCCGAGGTGAGGAGCATCCCTGCAAGCCGGGGAAGTCTTTGGGAACGGCAAGTGACCGGTAACTTGAGGGGAAATGAAGAGGAAAGAAAAGAAGATGATGGTTCTTTAGGATCCGAAGAGATTTCTGATAACTAGGGTGGAAATCAAAATGTGGCCTCTGTAGAAATCACTGAAGGAACAAAACGACAGGGGGACCTAAAAGATCTGCCCGGTAAAAAGAAACACAGGAAAAAACGTGTGGGCTGGAAGAACAGTAGTTTGAGTCTTCACAAGGTGGAGGAGACCTCCGAGGCTCCCCCTCCCCCTCCTCATCATTTGGGCAGGTGGTGGGGCTTCCCACGTCTCAGTTGCCACATGATTAGGTACCAACTAAGAAGCTGGAAGTGATCTGAACTCCGTGGAAAAAGAAGAAAGGTGGGGCGGGAGGAGACCACCCAATTTAGAAAATCTCCCCCAGCTCCGCACAAAATAAGAGCAATCCTGGCACTGGGTCCCACCGCAGCTGGGAAGCGCCTTTTGTGCCCAAGGAGAAGCCACCTGTTAGACGGGGACAGCCTGGGACCCCCCCGTCACGGGAGGGTCGCTCGCTCAGGTGCCGACACATGTTTCAAAGCTCAAGGTCAGCGCCTCCCCCTCCCCTCTCCCACCTTCCCCGGATACGCCGTCCTCTCCCCAAAACCCGCGGGCTAAATAAAGACGGGAATTTCTGCCGTGGCACCGGGGAAGCCTGGAGCCGAGCTCTCCCGTGTGGTTTAGCCAGCCCCCCTCCCGCCTTTCCTGCCTACCCCTGCCGAGATCTGTAACACAGAAAGGAGCGGCAAGGGTTTCGGGTAAGCTCGGATGCCCGCCCTCCCGCCGGCAGCGGCGGGTCGCCGCGCCCCGCGAGTCCCGGCTCGCTCGGGTGGCTCGGCCGGGCGCCGGGGCAGGCTCCCGGCCCCTGCTAGCGATAACCATCAGGTACTTGCAAGGGTAAACAGAGCCCCGGGGGCGGCGGCGGGGGGGAGCGATAGCCTTGCCTGGGTTTCCCGCACCGCCCGTGGCAAACGGAGCGAGGCACCGGGCGGAGCAGCACGGCCGGTTTGCGGGGTGGCCGTTGTGGGGCTGCAGCCGGCCGGGGGCCGGTCTCGCCGGGGCAGGACCCGGGCGGGGCCGGACTGGCACCGGGAGCCTCCAATGGGGGCGAGCGGGGTCCGCGCCGCGGGGCGCCGCCGGCCCCGCTCCGCGCTCCGTGGCGGGCGGCTCGGCGGGGGCGGCGGCGCTCGGCGGCGGCCGGAGGAGAGGAGGGGAGCGGAGCGGAGCGGAGCGGAGCGGAGCGGTGCCGTGCGGTGCGTCCGAGAAGCGGGGGTAAGAGCCTTCCCGCGGGGCGGAGGAGGTCGGGGTGCAATTGCGAGGGTTTCCCACTAGATGTCTGCACAGCTAATGGTAACTGGAGGCTGCGTCCTTCCCCGGGTGTATCCCCGAGAGCCCGACCCCCCCAGCCTCTTTGAAGTCTGCCACCCCCTTTAGAAATGAAATCCCTTTGCCCCCTACCATCCCGGGGTTTTGTCCCCTTTGTTTCCCTTTTCTTTAAAGAGGGTTCTGGAGCTTAAGCTAGAATAAAATACGGACTTCTCCACGGAGAAAGCTCTCCGGTGTACGACTCATGCTATTGGAATCCTTTTATGACCTTTGATGTGTTTAAATAACGCGGTAAAACTGCGCACACACCTTGGATTAAACTTTAATCATCCCAAGTCAAGGACATCCAGGTGGTAAATGACTTTACTTTGACATTTCTACTTTAGAACAATATATGATCCCAGTCGCAGGTCAGAGAGACGCTCCCATTCTTCTCACCCTTAGAAGCGCAAATATGCTTTTGCCTACAGAGTTTAGAAACTCGTCGCTCCTGTTACCTTATTACAAAAAAAAAAGACAAAAAAGAAAAAAAAAAGGGAAAAATGACAAAAAAGAAAAAAAGGGGGAAATAAAAGAGAAAACGAAATAAAAAAATCAAGGCTCGCGGGATTCTAGTTCTATCAGGTACCTACAGACTTCCCACAGGACTGGGAAAACGTTTCTCCCTGTTAACCACCGCTCTGCCTCTTTTGGGATATGTGTGTGTATAATGACCCATACAGGAATCTAGACAAGTTTTCTTCTATGTGTGTGTGTACACACATATATGTGCATATACAATTTTAAAAACGAAAATTTCCGAGGTTTCACTTCGAGCTCGGATAACGATTCTGAACGTCTGAATGTTTCCTCATGAGGACTCCCTTCCTGTGAAAAGTTATGCTGCAGTTGATTGCTTTAAGGAAAAAAAAAAAAAATCCTCTGCAGACTTTCTCGCTGGTCCCGGTGTGGTGCGAGCACTCCGTACGAGCCCAAAGTCGGTTCCTCCCGAACAAAAAACCGTAACAAATACTGCACATACGTTAAAGAGAAATCTGGAACTCTTTATTTGCTCCGCTACTAGCACCTGGTTTAAAATTAGACAACTTTGGGTTAACACGTACAAAAGAGGGAGATTTGTGGGCCTTTTTATTGTCAATTAAAATTAGTGACAACTACATTTTGCGTTGATTTTTACCAATGGATCCCTGCTCAGCCCAGGCTTATGCTTGTCTTGGAAGCTGTGGAGCGCAGGGAGCTAAAGCCAAGCCTTTCGCATGGAGTTTTGGGTCCTGGAGTCAGTTACAGGAAAGGCCTAAGCATGGGAAATCCCATCCTTCTTTTTTATTCCTTTTCATCTCCGCTTTGACCCACTGAGACTTTACACCCCCTCCGAAGAAAATTAGAATTTGATTAAATATGAGACAAATTTTAAGGGAAACGGGCAGGAGGGAGGGGGGCTCGGGCAGCTCGTTCCGAGGGGGGCGGTTAGAAATGGACGGGTCCAGGTAGGTAGCGCAGTCTCACGGGGGCAGGGGTGAGATTTCGTCTCCACTCGGGAGTGGGGGCGAGTTCAGTTCCTCGCGAGGGAAGTACTCCCGACCTGTAGAGCACAAAAAGCAAGAGACCGAAGGGACAGTCAGCCCTGGAGGCACGGCAGGAGGGAACCGAGAAGAGTCTCGACACCTTCCTCCTGGGGTCTGCCCCAGCCCCACCGACGATGGAAGGGAGGGAGGGTGTGTGTGGGTGTGGGTGTGTGGGTGTGTGTGTATAGAGGGGTCGCGCTGCTGGCACAGAGAGCTGGGGTCGTGCACCGACCTTGCGCCACGCCTGAGACTTTACTCTGCCCATTTCCAGAAGTTTGGAGGCGTTGAGTGAGAAATAAGATTCTTCGCAGAATTTCTCGGGATTTCGTGAATTGCAGGAGAGAAAAGCTCTGCTCCCCGCTCCCTCCCGGCCGCTGGTTACAGACAACCGCCTTACACGTCTGGGCTGTGCCAGGCGGCGTTACTGCCTTAGGTACTCTGACTACTGAGCGGAGATTAATCTGAGCGAAGGAGACACGGTCGCCGTAATCACAGCTCCCCGAAAGACAAAAGGCTGGTTTTATTTTCTTTTTTCTTTCTCTAAAATCCCCGAGTCTAATTGTTTAACTGTCCGTTCTCTCCTCCGCTTCTAATTATGAACTCAAGATGTTTAATGTTGGAAAAAATACATCAGTTGTTTTAGACCCGGACAGAGCCTTTACTTGTGAAACATACTTCTAAAAAAAATAAATCTGGAAATAATTAACTCGTACAGTTGAGAACATTATGTTGCTTATACTGTAAACGTGTCCTTACACCTTTACAAGACGTTACAGAGGACTTACTCAACTAATTGAAACTGTTATATAGCAGCGTTATGTATTCAACATACTCGTTACATTTCATCTTTATGGACTTAGAGTTTTATTCCTTTCACAGTCTTGTGATTTTTTTTTCCCCAGCAGCCGGTCATTTAATCTGCAAGAAGGAGAGATATTCGAAAAGCTACGAAAAGAGAAGCAGTTTAGTGTTATTTTCTCTACAGCAGGGTGAGACGGATCACACCATCGCGGACGGAGTATTGGAAAAGGAGTTAGCTCGAAAAATATCAGAGCCAAACATTTCTCCCCCATCCCAGCACCCCGGGGAGAAACGTCTACATGTGTACCGGCTAGTTTCTGCGCTAGCTGGATCGGGTGGTGGGACCTCTTCCTGCCCTCCGCCCCCTAAAAAAAAAAAAAAGGAAGAAAAATCCCCAATAATAGCGACTTAAGGAAGTTCTTCGGCTGCATCCTTGAACTGGGGAAGCGGGGCAGAGCGAAGCCGGGTGGGCAGCGAGATGCACCCACGGCCGACCACGGGGGTAACCTCGCGTGGGTCCTGGGAGCGGGCACGGCAGCGCGGAGCATCTGCGTGTCTCTGTGTGCGTGCGTGAGCGTGTGCGTGTGAGCGTGGGTGTGAGCGTGGGTGGGTGTGCCTGTGTGTGTGAGCGTGTGTGGGTGCGCGCTCACACACACCCACAAGGAGCAGCGTGATCGTCCCACGCGCGATCCTTCCTTCCCCCCGTGTCCCCTGTCCCTCCTCCTCGGCGCTCTGCAGTGTCCCTTTCCCGGCCAAGGCGACTTGCTCCCGCAGACAGTTTGCCCTTCATGCTAGTAGCCAGCGAGCCCACAAGGAACCGTTTTCACCGCTCCCACCAGTGTCACGCCTTCAGGAGCTGATGGAGACTTTTGTTCGGCCCGGAATAACTAGCACTCACATAGGTTAGTACAAACGCCCGATTCACGGGGCAGCCGGAATAGGGACCAGGATGTGGGCTGCGCTCCGGGCTCGGATTTGTGCTGAAGACACAGTCCTGCAATTATTATATTATGTTACTTGCAGTGCCGAGGGCGGGGGCTGAAGGAGGGAAATCTAGTAGCAGGAAGGTTCGCTTACAGGAGGGAGAGGTGCGCGTATTCCCGTGTACGAGCCAATGTGCCTGAACACCCACCGCTGTCTTTGCCGACGACGGGGAGCGTGCGTGTTTGAAAAGATGTTTTATTGAAGAAGTGTTTCCAGGGCAGTGCTGCGTTTTCAGCCCTACGAACAAGGCTTTCCGCCCAGAAACCCGCCTGCTTCCCTGTCCTTGCCCTCGGCTGTCAGGGCAAGGAACCGTCCCGGCGAGCCGGGGCTAAACCTCCGTCTCTCGCCTCGTCCTAGTCCGTAATCCCGCGCGTGACCCGGCCGCGGCGGCGGGCGGGACGCGGGGCCGCGCAGGTGCCGGCAGCTCCGCCGCTGCGCAAGGGCCCGGCTGCCCGGCCC
>JAVKLA010000073.1:7929672-7944351 GCA_034782735.1 Sagittarius serpentarius | reverse complement strand
CTCCCGCCCCCTCCTCCCAAGGTCCTTCGCTGGTTTCAATAAAAGGCAGGATCTAAGCTTTCTCTCCTTCAAAGCAAAGACGTGTTACGATTGGCCGAAACGAGGGGCAGATGGGGTATTTTCAAAGATATTTCCACACAATATGCAGCCGAGACGCCCGAAGTTTCTCGGGAAGCGAGCATTGTCTAGTAAAACAATGACGGTAAATAAATCACTCATCGGGGTCCCCGTCGGCATCCTGGGGGGGGGGGGGGGTTAACCCGGGTGGGTGACTCGCCTTCCCCGGCTCTCTGCTCATTAGAAAGAGGAGGCGCCGGAGATTTACCCCGGGGTGGCGGGGGACACCGGACTGCCGAGGCCGAGGCACCGGGGAGGGCTGGCCAGCCAGGCTGCGGGTGGCGGGGAAGCCCGTGGGCACGGCACCCACGCCGCGCCCAGCAGCGCCCACGCCGCGCCCGCCCGCTCGGACCAAGGGCAGCAGCGAGGGGCTCTGCTCGGCCCATCGCCGCCGTGTCGGGGCTGGGCGGGCTCTGTTCACCCGGCTGTGGCCGACGCTGCTTGCTGCTTTTTTTTTTTTCTTTTTCTTTTTTTCTTTCCAGAAGGTTAAGCGGGTGCAAAGTAAGATTTATAGGCCTCGGTGAAAACGTGAAAATTAAAACAAGTCTTTCAGGTATAAAATACGCTCCTGAAATAAAGTTTCGAGATTTATTTGCTCAATTTTTACTTGATAAACTCCATATTACTCCAAAGGGAAAAACTTCTCTCGCTTACTGTGTGCACAAGGCAAGATTTACACTCGCGCAGAGGAGTCATATTAGGAAAGGGATGGTAAAGTCCTTTTGAACGCGAGCTTTTCAGCCCCGCAGCTGACTGTCCCCCCAGAACAGCGTGAATTTTCTGCTGCCTTGGTTAAAGGGAAGCAAAAGTTTTTATGGCCTCCACCGCGGCTTCAGTTGAAAAGTTTTGCATGAAAGACGGAGAGATTAGTGCCCCAGAGCTAGACTTTCTGCTGGAGAGAGAGCTTGGAGTCCTGCACAGCCCCGACGTTTTACTAGTCAGTGTGCTTTTTACTGCAGAGCTTGTGTGCTCTATCGAAAGCGGTTCCTGGAGGGGTATTTTTGCACTGGGTTTCACTTTTACGTGGTCACTCGTTTTAAATCTTCAGACGCTCAAAATCAAGGTATAGCCGTTTAGTGAAAAATAACCCGCCCCAGCTCTCTACTGTTAATGAACAGAAATTATTCTACTTTCATCTCGCCCCTCAGAAATATTTTTACTTAGAAAGGGCTGGCTGCTAATTGGGGTGCGCAGTTGCCTTTAATCTCTAACACAGCGCTTGGAACCTACCCAGAATGAATTAAAATAAGTCTGATAAACAAGAAGTAAACATGGCTTCCCAGTAAAACTCGTTTTATGATCACAGCTTGTGTGCCACCTCAAAATATTAAGTTTAGGCATTTAGGGCATAAAGAATAAAACCCCTTTCCAAAGTCACTAATGCTCACATTTGGTACTGTTTTAATCTTCTCTATTAGAAGTACAAGGAAGGAATACCTTTTGTTCTAATAAACTGTGGATGGAGTATAAATTTGCATGTTTACATGTACTTTCTACCCTGGAATCGTCCCCTGAACCTATGGGTAAATATGTGTATTTCTTTCGAAAGCAGACTGCAGGAGATTATCAGATCGTCGTCAGCACAGAAGTGTTCTCTCCTCTTCCTTAGTTCTGCTAGTAAGCAGAAAGAGCTCTGTGTGTGTGTGTGTGGGTGGGTGTGTGTGTACAGGAGGGAGCTCTGCCTCCTGTTGTGCAGACTTTCAGATTTATGCATAGCGAGATGGGTCGGTTTGTAGGAATTATAGCACTGAAAAGCTTTGGCTGAGTAAGCTGTAGATCACGGTTTCATGATAGCTCAGAGAATTACCAGAAAAAAAGCCCCCAGACGTGGAAATGGCTCTGATAAAGCCCGTGTCATATGGCTTGCCGTGCAGAAGTAAACCCTGCACTGAACACCCAGAAGCCCCAAAATCACCGGACCCTGTTCCCACCGGAGAAACATCTCCGAGTTCCTATGGTGGGAAGCGCCATTTGCTTGTTTGTTTACTTGTTTGTTCCATTTATAGCCATTCCTATGGAGCTCATGCCCGGAGCATCTGCGTGCCCACTGGAGCCAGATCCGGTTTCCTGGGCGAAGCCCCATCCTTATTCCGCAGCAGCGCGTTGGAAATGTCTGCTAAAGAAGGAATCAACCCGCCTGCAGCCTGTGGCGCTCCCGTGAGGGACCGGAGTCTGCTCCCCTCCCAGGCTATTTCCACACAGGAACACAAAATAATTAAATGAGCCTGAAAGCCACTCGAAATAACAACAGAGAGGTAAAATGTCCTGTGTTTGTCAAAGGATTTCAGAAAACAGGTGAAGAATTAAGATAGGACTTAATGCCATGCATATTGCATGTAAATGAAATATTTAATCTGCCATTTCATCTCTCCTGTGTGCTCAAACACCTCCAGAAGTTCTTTGAACAAATATTTAGTTTCCAAGCTATAAATTCGTCTTATGCAAAGAGAAAGCTTTTAGGATCTCCAGTTTAAACTCGTTCCTACCACTTGTTGTGGTGCTGGGAATTATCAAACCGGTCAGCTTACCTTTCCCACGAGTGGTAATTAAAAGAGAGCTAGGGGCTGTGAGGGGTGGAATAAAAGAAAGAATAATAGCATTCAAAAAATTGTGAGGTCACAAATTGTGATTAGCATCCTTCCTAGTTAATTTCTTTCTTCAGTTAACTCCTGATTTCTTTTTTTCCAATACCCCTGCAGCAGCTCTGTGTTTACAGTAGCCCTGCGGCATATTAAGAGCCCTTAATAATGTCATTGTCAGAAAGAAAAATAGACAAGTGAAACTGTTAAGAAGAGGAACTGCTACAGTATTCTCCAGTCTGCCAGAGGAGTTATCTAAAATGAGAGCAGCTTTGCCATATTCTCTCCCGAGATCCAAGAAAAGCACACAGGGATTGACTGGTGTTTTAGTACACTGGGTCGGAGTGAGATGAGGTGGGATGGGAAAGGGAGAGAGGGAAGGAGAATCCTTCTGAAAGGCTTCCACGGGGGTAAGTTCTCTCCACTTCCAGGGAGGAGAAAGCTGGCCATGGTGACAGTGAGTTAGTGGCTTTTGACAGGCTAGGTGAGGGGCCCATTTCCCAACCACAGTCTTTAGGTGGGGGGGGGTTGGAGGGGGAGCGGGAACCCTTCCCAGCGACCCTACACTACTTAGACAGCATTTATGGATGGATAAAGCTGAACATTGGACAGGACTCCCTGAAGGAAAAGAACCTTTCAGAGTAGCCATCAACCTGTCATCACTGCAATAAAGGTGTAACACACAGGAGTGCTTGGTAGGAGCCCAGGGTTTATTTCCTGGCCCTGTCACATGACATGGGGCCAGGGTTACCAAAGGTTACCCCCTCACATGGAAAGGATCAGTGGCCATCGGCTCCAGCAGCTGCTTCTCCCTCCTCCTGTCTCAATTTTTTACTCCACTCATGTGTGTGTCTTGTTAAAAATACAAACCCAGCAATCCTGTTCAGATACAACCATGCAGATGGTGAATCACACGTTTGCCCACAGCCCTGTGACACCAGCCGGGTCACAGCCAAAGGCCTGAACACCTTTCTGCACCCACCTCATGTGCCTGGAAGAGTGCCCTTTTCCCAGCTGGTGGAGACGTATCAGGGGGTTGTATCCCAACATTGTAATGCTTTTCCAAACAAGTTATTTGGTGCCTTCCAAGCCAGTCCCTCTGCAATGATCTGCTTACCCACTCATGTGAAATGAACGGGTTTTTGGCTGGGTATTGCAGTGCCAGGCTTTTCACGCATGTGGCACAGTGAAACCAGCATCAGGACTTCCGTGGGAGAGCTAGACAAAGACTTGGGCTTTATCATTCCTTGTCATGCAATTCCTTGTGTCATGAGCGATGCAAGCTTTGTTACAGCCTCCCGGCTATTGTGTAGGGGCACCATAGGAGCAACGACAGGGAAGGCCTGGAACCAGGGAAATGGAATGGGAGTAACCAGGGACTACAGAATTAATAAGAAAGGCTGTTTTCCACAAAATGTTGGTTATGATGGTTTTGCTGTGGCTTCCTCCAGACAGGCGTTTGTCAGATAACACTGTCCTACCCAGGATGTGGGTGTAGGTAAATGGCTTTCTACAAAGCCTTGCAATAAAATCTACAACAGAACATAAGAGAGTGCAAAGCATTGGTTATAGATCTTGGAGGTTTACATTACTTTTATAGAGGGTTTGGGTTATATTTTAGATTTGCTTAGTGTTACAGAGCCAAGCAGCGGTGTTGCAGACAGAAAATATTTGCCACCTCTAAAGAGCCGGAACTATGGCTGAGTCCTTTGACTCAACTTCCCACCCCAGTGTACAAAATACCAGAGCAAGGGTGGCCAGGAATGCCTGCACTGCCTCTGCTCCGGAACGGGCCTGATGCTCCACATGAATCAGGCAGACCCAGACTGGCTTTGTGCAGGCTGATAGCAGGCACTGCTCCAGTGGCGAGGAATTATTAGGGCTAACCATCCCTTAATCATATCTTTCCATTGTTATTATTACCATCGCATCTTAGCGCTGTAAGCATGACTCAACTTGTGGAGCGTGGAGAAAGCACAGAACACCGACATGTCCCCTGCCCTGGGGAGTTTTCCATCCACATGTAGGAAAAGAGGTGGTGGCTGAACTCTGGAGAGAATCGGGAAACACAAGACATCAGCAGCTTACCTGACCAGCATCCGCTTGAGGAGCCAGCAGCCAGGTGGCTTGGAAAGGAGCTGACAACAAACAGCTTTTTTTTTCATGAGAAGATCTTAAACAAAGACATTAGATCTGCAAAGTTTTGGGAGTTTCTTTTTGATTTCCTGAGAGGGAGAAAGGAGGAATTTCCTCATGATCAAAATGGGGAAAAAGAGAAAGTGGTACAAAAAAGAAGCATGAGAGAAAAACGTGAAGCTTGCCATTAAAAAAAAAAAGTTTTTCTTCCAGTCAAAGTCTGCTCTAATGAAAACTGGGTTGTTTCCACTTCAGATATTGTACAGCAGCTGTATAATGCCTGGGATGCCCCTAAGCAGATGAATTGGATTACAAATTGGATTTGTCCTTTTCCAAAGAGAGACTCTTGGAGGAGTACTGTAAATTGATCCTGATGAACAGGGCAAGGGGGTGGGTTGTTCTTATCTTATTACCCTCAAATATCAATATGAATAACAAGGACATTGTTCTTTAAAATACTACAGGCAATAATAGTCCAAGTTTTTTTTACCATAGAAAAACTGTTAACTGATCACTACTGCAGTCATCACCATGAAGTAACTAATATTACCCCTATTTTACAAGCTGGGAAGTGGAGTCGGAAAGATTAGGGCTTGCCCAAGGCCACAGAGCCAGCAGTCAGGCAGGAAGAAAACTCCAGATTTCCTGGCTCCCACTCTCCTCCTAAATTCATCATCCACACTCCAGTGATGTCTAAACAGTGGGGTTTTTTCTGCGATAAAAAATCTCCTTCTCCAAACGGTTAAAATATGTCATGAAGTTCTGCCCAAAATCTGTGTCACTGAATCAGGCACTGCTGGAATGTGATTTAGCGTGTTTTGGAGCAGCTCTGCAATACCTTGCACAAGAGGACACAACGCGTGAGTGCCGTGTAAACACAGCCACAGCCTCTGCTCTCTGAGCTAACCAGAACGGGCTACATGGGAGAGCTGCAATGTGAGACTGCAAGTCAGAAACAGTGGGAGAACAAGGCTGCAAGAACCTGTATAACATCAGAGCGGATTTGCTGTGGAGGATTCATGCATTGACTACAGCAAAACCGCCTGTCACTCCAGCTGCGGTTTTGCCCTTCCAATTGCATAGGCTAAGTGACAAGTAATGGTTGGTTAAACTATTCAATAGGTGACATACCCATTCCTGAGCCATTATAAATGCAACGTATTGGTTCCCCTCCAGCTGATTAAAAACCTGTTTATACAGAAATGAGATACTTAAGTGGGAGCAAGTACATAAGCGGGAGCATCCACATAACACAGCATTTCACTGAGGGATGTGATTAATGATTCATCTTGGATTTAGTTGATGTAGATGAAGAGGTTACTGCTGGTTTCACTCCAGCTGTAAAAAAGGGGGGTGCCCATTCCTCAGCCATGGTGTCTAGTGTGTTAATTTAAACTGAAATAATGTTAGGTTAATTAATAACAGTAGCTGTGAATGAAGCAGCTGAAGGTAGAGATCTCCTCTGCCTTGTCAGCAAAGCTGTCAAAGCTCAGGAATCAGAGAGACTAATTAATGTGTTCCAGCAGTGGTTTCTAGAAACCTATTTTCTGTTTCATTGCAATGGACCAAGAGGTGCCGTGTCCATCAGTTGCGCTGTCATAGCTGTGAGGTGGTAACTTACAGCTGAGCGCATCATCATTGCTTAAGTTGCCTGTCAGGGACACCAGGGGTGACATGGTCTTCCCTGCTCGGGCGAGGCCTCCTCGATTTCAAAAGAAATTAGTTTCAACACTTCTTATCCAACCTGTATGCAGAAGTGGTCTGGGTTGTGGTTTGAGCTGGGAGTCTACATGGAGACTGAACTAGGAAGTTACTGAAAGGATCACACTGTGCTAATGAGCGTCTACTCTTGAAAGCTCATGCAAATTAAGGCAGGATCTGAGTTTAAAATACAATGGCCCTCCCTCAGTACCTCCAAACGTGAACGTTCTTGTTCTGAACAAGTTCCTGTGTTCTTCCTTATCTCCATTGGGAACCTGGGTTAGTCTAACCAGGAAATTCACCTGGGCTGAGATAGGGTGTGGATCTGAGGTGGAGCAGCAAGTCCTGTGTGGACGTTCTTAAGTATTTCCATGTGTGAACAAGTCTTTACCCTCCAGTCACAGACTTCATCAAGAACAGCTCTGTATGTTGAGCTGTATCAACCAAGTTCTACAGATTACAAAGTACAAATTAATCCGTGAACCTGCTTGGTTCATAGGTCAGATCCACCTTCTCTGTTGTGTGGTAGGTAGGCAGGCACCTGAAAGTCATTGCTCTGGTGTCACTTTATATGCAAACCCTCTGAAAGGTGTGGATTAGCCCAATACAAGTGCCCACTAAGTTGACTGTGAGGTGTACTAACCATGGCAATTGCTTTGATTAACTTCTACTGAACAAAGGGTGTGCAAAGCCTTCCAGACAGGAGGTGGAGAGGTAAGAAAGGTCTAATCCTTTAGTTAGTGCACCCAAAGTGCATTTAAAGGCAGGTACTTGCACATTGGAAACTTCAGTTCTTCAGTGTTGATAGGAGATTACTGTTCTTTAGGAAGGATCTCTTACTAGTGTGAAGGCTTGATGCCATTTACTATACAGTCTGTGGGCAGCACATCTGCCATTCATGTACTGCTGATGCCTTTCACCACCCTGCAGGGCTAGAAGACACCATATTTTCATTTGGAACATCCTTAACTCATACATGTGCTCCTGTCTCAGAAATGAGGACCTGGCTTCTGTTCCAGACTGCTCACTAAGACACATGCGGATCTCCTTCTATCTGCCAGAGGTCTGAGGAAGATCCACTTGCTGCCTTCCTGGGCATTTACCCCACGGAGCTCTGTTGCAGAGACATTTCTGGGGGGGAGGTAGAGACAGGCTCGCTGGAAATGTGCTATCAGCAGGAAAATACTTGGCAAACTCACAGCTATGGAGGACTACAGAGAGTGGAGTAACAACCCTGTAAAGAGAGATGAGTTGAGAATTCTCCTCTACTCAAAGAGCTATCAGGTTTGGGGTACCTCTTTCCTGGTTCCCTGTCATCATCACCATTTGCATTTGTTTCCCTTCAGCTCATGATGGCTGGATTGGGCCCTAACCTTTGGATAAGTCAGACCCTTTGGCCCTCCCAGCAGCTGCTCTTCCACTGTCCGATTTTCATGCTGATATACCCATTTGATTTCATCCTAATCCGCACAAAGTTCAGATTTCTTAGTGCTGGGAGAGTTTTGACCTAGCAGGCACCAGAGTGGTTATTATATGGGATTAATGCATCTGCCATGCAAAGATTCTTTCAAGACTATTCGGGGGTTTTTTTGGGTTTGGGGGTCTTTTTTTTTTTTTTCCCTTTTACAGCATGCACTTCAACAAATGTTAACCCTTCTTTAGGCGTGATTTTGTGTGCATGTGAGTGTGTGCCTAACCCCCTAATGTGGGTGCAATCAGTTAAGGGGTTGGTTTACAAACCCACATTTCCAAAGCCCTTGAGCTTGCACGGATCTGGCATGGAAACCTCAGAGAGCAGCCAGAAATCAAGTCCTCTCCACTACCGCCCTTTTTATTTCTGTGAATGAGTATGTAAGAGACCTATAAATCTAAAACTGTGCAGGCGTGGAGGAAATCATAAGAGTCAGCCTGGTGATATTACCACGGGGACCTGTGAAATCACTGAGGATTTATACAAGCACACACGGCGATGTTGTCATTAAAAAGAAAAAAAAATGAAATGGGAAGATGGCTGTTTTGCTCTGTGCTGCGTGTGGCAGCCACCTCAGACACATGGGTTTGGTACCTCCTCTCCATGCTCTGCTGGGAGATGCCAACCTGAGGGCAGAAAGCTTTCCAGCCCCACCAGCGGTTTGGAAATCGGCCTTTTCCTGGGCAGTGTAAAGCAAACCAGTTCTGGTTTGGTGTCTTTGGCATTTGGGGAAGGGCTTGCAGGAGAGGGAGCGAAACACCCAAAGCCAGGGGGTCATGGAGGCCAGGCTCTGGGCAAACTGGTGCTGGGGCCCATCACCCTCAGTGCTCCTGGGCCAAGAGGATGCTGCTGACCAGCAAAGTGGGCCGTGTGGCTGTTGAAGGGAGCTGGAGGGCACTGAACACCAGCTGCCTGCCCAGGGGTACTCCCGTAGCTTCAGGGGAATGGGATCTTCATAGGATTCTTTATATTTACGGCATCAGTGATTATCTTTTCTACACTGGGAATACTCGGGGTCCCAATGGGGAAAATAAGGCCCCGGGCAGTCATCTACATCCTCCCGTGGCTGCCGCGGTGGGGGGGACTGGTGCAGGGAATAGCTCCAGAAACAGCCTGATGGGAGGGGGACAAGGGTTGAGCAGGCAGATTTCTTCCTGCCATTCCCCATCCCAGGGCCGCCGTGGAGCTGCTCTGCTCCCCTCCCTTGCAAGAGGGCCCCTCACAGAGGATAACTCCCAGGTTTCAAAGAGGGCTGCTCGCCCCGCAGCTCTCTGCCCGGCGCCGGGGCAGGCAGCGACCGGGAGCTGCTGGGGGCGCCGGGGCTGGCTCGCTGCCTCCCGGCCGGGGCCAGCGGCGCGGCGGGGCCGGAGTTGCCACCTTCAGCCCCTCCTCGCCCGCCGGAGCCGCTTTCCCGAGGCGCTCCGTGTCAGCGCCCGGTGGGGGAAAAACCCGGCAGGGGCTTCATTGCACCCTCTTGCCTACACCCCGGCCAGTTTCGGGGGCGGGGGGCAGGACCCGAACCGTCTCGCTGTCTCTGCTAGGGGGGTGGGTGAAATAATAACCTCCACTGGTTAATAAACACCCCGTCTCCCGCAAAGCCGGGCGCCTTCCCCCCCCCGCTGCCCCCGGAGAAGGTGCCCTGCTGGGCACGGCGGGCAGCGAGCACAGCCTGTTCTGCCCGGAGCCCGTTGCTGCTCGGTCAGAATGGATTTGCCGTTTGATCTCCCCAGTGCAAAACCCACTCGTGTTCGGCCGCCAGTGAGGGAGGGGGCGCACCGCGAACCCCCACCCCGCAGGCTCTGCCCTCTGCAGCCCCCCGGCGTGCTCCTGCCCCGCGCTGAGGGGCGTTTGGGAGCGCACGCTCTCGGCTTTCTCCCATTTTCAGTGCCTCTCCTGCGCCCAGCCTGGATGCCGAGAAACGTTTCCCTCTTTGCAACGTCTCATTCCGCTGTTTCTCCGAGTTCTGAGGGCTTTTTTTTTCTTTTTCTTTTTTGCAGGAAACACGCCGATTCCGAAGGATAGGTTGGGCTTTTGCTGAAGAGCTGCAGTGCCTGAAATGAAACATATGTGGGAAGCAGAAGTAACCCAGTCAGATTATTTCCCCCCCCCCCGCCTTCTTCTCAGAGTGCGTATTTGCAGTGGGGGCGATGGGAGCAGGGAGAGGATCCGGGGTGCCGTAGCGAAGCGTGGCTCCCCGTAAATCGGGGCAGGCGGGGCGGCCTTCCTGCGTCTCAAGGGCCCATCAACCTGCTGCCACGCAAAAGAAAGTGAAAAGGTGTTTAAAGCGTGAGTGCCTCCGCTCGCGTTTTCGGGTCTGCCCGCCTGGGCGGTGGGGTGGGGGGTGCGCGTGGGCGGCGGCGGGTCCCATCGCCCTCCCGGCCTCGGATCGCCCCTAGCTCCCGGGGGACCCCTCCCCCCCTTCCTTAGGGCTCGGGGCTTGACGTCCGCCCTTCCCAAAACACTGATGGGGGCTGAATACCGCAATCCTCTTCTAGGGGGAAGAGCTATAGCGGGGGGAAACCCTCAAATATAAAGGTGTTTCAAAGTTTTCTCTACGGAACCATCCTGCCACAGTGATGCCCGGGGAAGGAAGCTAATCTGGTAAAGTAATTCGTGTTTCCTATGGGGCTACCTAGAAAAATGGTAAGAAAGGTGTATCCACGCACCAAACGAGAAAGGAGCAGCCCATGGGATGTGTTCCACATGCTTTGATTATTATTTCTTTTTTCTTCTCTCTTTTTTTTTTTTTTTTTTTTTTTAATGCTGGTTGGCAGCAAGAATAAAAGCATTCAAAACGAGTTTTGTGGACTGGAAATGAAAAACTCCAACAGGTTGCCGTATACCCATAGTAGGAGGCATGTACTGGCGCACTGATGTAGTCTTTCCGGATTTTGGATTTGAGCAGATTTTTTGAAACTGGATTTTAATGAGAGAACAAGGGCGGGAAGAACGTGTCTATATGCAGATATGCCATAAATAATGTGCGTGTTCGTGTATATGTATGTATGTGCGTATGGGATAAGACGTGGTATATGGCACACACCGCAGACCTAAACGGGCAGCGCATATTACATCTTACAAGAAGTCGACGGACGCGATTAAAGCACAGAGGCGTATTTATTTTGATGTATTCAGGCTCCGCACATCTAAACCCTTGGCCACCCGTGGGAAACGTCGATTTTCCGGAGCCCCTCCGGGAGCAGCAGAGAGTACCAGGCTGCTCCGGCCAAGCCGCTGCCATGTGCCGCGGCTTTCCCCGGCTACCGCCCCAGCAGGACCCCTTTGAGTTCATCGCCTACAGGTTTTGCCTGCAACAGCGATTTCTCTCCCTGGGCGTGTTTTCCAACAGTTTTAAGCTGGACTGGGCAAAATGTTCTTGACCTCGAGGGATGATGGAGAGGATGACGTCATCTCTGAAAGAACCAGCGAATTAGCGGCGGGCTGCGGAGCCGTGCCCCCGGGAGGGAAGGCGCAGGGCGACGCCGATGCCACCTCGGGAGGCCGCTGCCCCGGTGGCTCCTTCCCTGCCCGAGGGAGGAAGGCGGGGGGAACCTCCCGCGCCCCGGCACCCCGGTGGGGAGCCGTCGGAGGTGCTGCCTGCCCGCCTTGCTCCTTCTCCCACACGCTTCCCTGGCGCGGAAACAAAAAAGAAAAATAAAAGAGGGGAAAAAAAAAAAACCAACCAAACAAAACAGGAGCCGCGAGGGCGAGCGGGCTGGCTTGGCTCCTTTCATCTCTGCGGCCCATCAGCAGTGGGGGGCGCAAGAAGACAGCAGTTAGTGAAGGGCCGCGGTGATCACAGCCAGGGACCGCCGGCCGGGAGGGGGGATGCCGCCATCGGCGCTGCCGGGGGGGACGGATGCGGCCGGGGGGGGGCGGGCAGCGGGGCGCCGTGCGCAGGTCCGAGCTGGCCGGGGAAGGCAGGGACCCCGTCCTCTCCCGGCCCCCCACACGGCCGGGACTGGGTGGTGCTCCCTCCTCGTCGCCTTTGTCGATGTGACTTGCCTGGGACTTCGGGACCAGGTCCTGGGAGACGAGTCGCTAAAGGCGTGTGCAGCAAGCCGGCCGGGAGCTGGAGCCATCCGGCCTGGGACAGGCAGCGCAGGGAGGCCCGGGGGCGAGCGGCTGACCCCGTCTGTGTGCCACGGCTACCCGCTGCAGCCTTCGTGTTGCCAGCTGTGCCTTGCGCCGTGCTGCCCTGCCTGGGAGACAAGCCCTTGCCTTTCCCTGCCAGGGTTTCCCAGTACGTGCTCGTTTCCTCTTTCGGAAACAGCGAGTGCCCGGGCACTTGGGCTTCACTTCTAACATTATCTTTTCTCACGCCTGTTCTCAGGCAACACAACGGGCAATTGCATGAACATGTCCAGATTTTTCTCTCCGCGCAACGCCGATACGCCCCCGATTTCCAGCAGAAGAGCGATGATCTGTCTCTCAGCCTCCCTGCAGCTGCAATGCCTCTCCCCGGGGACAAGCACCCCCGCCCCCGCATGCCGGGCATCCCGTGGGACCACCTGGGGAGAAACTCCATCCCACTGGTCGCCCACGTGGGCCGCAATTTTCTCTCCAAGTCTGGGAGCAACATGGTCAAGGTCGGGCCCGCCTCGGGATCTGTGGGGAGGCAGATTTTTCCCAGTTCAGCCTAGCCTGGGAAGCAGGAGGCCTGAAAGACAGGCCCTCCCCGGCAATGGGCTGGTGTAAGTGCCTCAAGGGGTTAATGCTGTGGGTAACTCAGGTTGCCTTCTTGCCCGCTTCATCCTTTTACTGTTTCTGGCCCTCAGTGACTGAAAAACTCAGCTGCAGTGTTTATCAGAAACTATTGACACTACATAGCAGTAGATAGGATCAAAAGTCAGTCATTAGTTCCAGCAAAATTTCTGAATTCTTTGTAAATACGCATCAACAAGGAGGAAAGAGGGTGGGCGGGGGGGAAGAGAGCATAAATGAATCTGCTCCCAGAGATTTTATTTGCCCTGGTATAAGTTTTTTGAGACAAACCTCAGATTTCCTGCTTGTTCCTGGGCTGAACTCGGTGCTCCCTGGCAGAAGCCCATGACTTGCTGTGGAAGTTTCCTACGTCTCTGCTTTTGCCCTGATTACTATCTCATAGGCCCAGTAGTCATCCGAGACATGACGTGCATGGCGTGCCCAGAGCTGAGGTCTGAGAGCACAGAGGGCAACAATGGGCCGTGGGAGAAGGATCCCCACCAGCACAGTTCATCAGGTTCACCAGCTTTGCTCAGTGCACGTTCCCTGCTGCTTCACGTTCACCTTGGCTATCTGTCACCTCTGTCCTTGTCCAGGGGACCATGGGTTTCACAGACAGGGGACGGAGAGGTGGTCGTCAGGCACTGGGGATCCAACACCCAGGATGCAAACTGGGGCATTTCTGAGTCAGGCAGCAGTGCTGAAGCACTTGACCACTGCTGAGGGAGTCAGGATGGACATTTTGTTTCTGTGGGACAGACCCAGCCTGTGGATGTGCATCCTCATCCCCGAGGGCCATGCACAGATGTGCAAGCCAAAAATAAACCAGGCAGGCAAACCTGCTGTTAGGATGCACCGTGGTAACTGATGATGCCATCTCAGCTTGGCTAGCTGTAGATGAAGTTTCCTGAAGGTGGGACTGGAGGTTAATGTTTTACTTTTCATTGTAAAAACTAGGTAAGTTTTTCCTTCAACATGCCCTCTGGGTCCATATTTGAGTTTTTATGTGTATTTGTTTTGGGGAGAGTTTGAATGAGGCAGAGGTGGACAAAAACTGAACAAGCCTTCTGCATCAGTGCAACTGCTGTTTTTCAGGACGCTCAGGCTCAGTGAGGAGTGAGGGAATTGCCATTGAGATGCTTGTGGCTGGGTTTTCCTTTTTATTTTCTTTTTTTTTTTTACTTTTTTCCTCCTTTTCGTTCGTTTGTTTCATACTTAAATTTCCATTCCTTGTCATCCTAAATGGAGTCTCTTTACACACGTCTGTAGCTTGTTCCCATGGGGTCAAATCTGCTCCTTTTCAAATCAAAGAGGAAATCACCCTTTCATTACAAGAGGCGCACAGCTGCATCTCTGGAGTAAGATACCCACGTCTGGCATTTCCCTAATTGTGAGAGGTCCCTCAGCAGATCCTGTACCCCTTGGACACCCGTATCTCCAAAGGAACCTTCCGTAGGGATTTCTCACCCCCTCCCTAGGGATGAAAATGCTCCCCAGGATCCAGTACATGAGCTGGGACCTTTGCATCCATTTTCTCTAGGCGGAGCAGATGGGGATTCAATTTCCACCTCTTAGGGTGAGTCTCCAACGCTCTGAAGCACAGCTACGCCCCTCTCCACACTTGCTGATAAGGCTCCGTGTGAAAAACATCTTCAGCCCCGTGAAAATACCGGGATTTGGCCTATCTGGAGCAGAACCAGGCCTAAAGCTGCCCCGGCACGGCTGGAAGGCGAAGGGCTGCAAGAGGGCGCAGACAGCCGCCGGCTCTGACCATGCGCCGCTTGTTCGCAGCAGCCGCGGATGACACCGTGCGTCGCAAACGCCCCTCGTTTCGGCCATTTCCTTCCGGGAAGGGCCGGGGGAGGGTCTCTGCGGGGCTCTGCCGCCCGCCCGGGGAGGACGGCGGCGGGAAGAGCGGGGGGCGGGGGGGGGGGGGACCCGGCGCCCCGGCGAGGAGGGCGGGCGCCCGGC
>JAVKLA010000073.1:7909777-7921182 GCA_034782735.1 Sagittarius serpentarius | reverse complement strand
GGGGCTGGGGCCGGGGCCGGTGCCGGAGCCGGTGCCGGCTGCCGGGCGGAGCGGGGCGGCGGCGGGTGACGGCTCTCGCCTCCCCTCTCCCCGCAGGTTTGGTTCCAGAACCGCAGGATGAAGGACAAGCGGCAGCGCCTGGCCATGACCTGGCCTCACCCGGCCGACCCGGCGTTCTATACCTACATGATGAGCCACGCAGCGGCCACCGGCAACTTGCCCTACCCCTTCCCCTCCCACCTGCCCCTGCCCTACTACTCCCACATGGGCATCGGCGCCACATCGGCCTCCGCCGCCACCCCCTTCAGTACCCCCCTGAGGCCGCTGGACACCTTCAGGGTCCTCTCCCACCCCTACCCGAGACCAGAACTGCTGTGCGCCTTCAGGCATCCCTCTCTCTACCCTGCCCCGACTCATGGACTCAGCAGCGCCGGGGGCAACCCCTGCTCCTGCCTGGCTTGCCACAGCGGCCAGTCCAACGGGCTGGCGCAGAGACCCTCCGGATCAGACTTTACCTGTTCGGCCACAACCAGGACTGACTCTTTCCTCACTTTCACGCCCTCCGTGCTGAGCAAAGCCACCTCAGTTTCCATGGACCAGCGAGAAGAAGTACCTTTAACGAGATAAACCTTCGTCTCAGGGTTACTAAAAACTCGCCCCTTTCCCGGGCTTCTCTTCGAGTTAATGTACCTACAGCCGATGTTTATTTAATCGTGGTCTCTCCCCAGAAGTGAACACCTACGGAAAAAAAAAAAAAAAGACTAAAAATAGCTCTGTCTTAAAAGGATTTACATTCCAAGGGGAAGAAGGAGAAGGAAAGAAATGACTAGTGATTTATCTCCGAGGAGGATTTTATGCATGGAAGAAAACCAACCCGAATGAAATACACTTCGGTAACCTATAGAAATGAGCTGGGACTTTCTTTTCCATGGATAGACTTCTTACCAAGGGCTGGGGCTTCTGCGGGACGCAGCAACAAACCTTACGCACAAACCTACGAGGCGGAGAAGGAAAATCTGAAATACTTGAAAGAAACATTATCTTGATAACGAAATGGCTTGTGCGCATGAAGAAAGCAAAGATGTAATCTACCAGAGTGTTCAGAAAATAAAAACAACGAGCAAACAGCAAAAGCAAAAGGTTTCTGGATTGCAACTTAACAGTATTATCCAGTTATCTCTATAGAGAAAAGCAATGCTTTACCATAAAGAAAAGCTGACATTCTGTACATTACTTTCGTGGTTTAATTGCTTTCTTTACTCTCCCTTGTCTCCTCCTTCGTTTCGAGCAGAAATCTGGCATTTCGTCTCCTCTTTCATTCCAACTTTTATTTTTAAGAGGCAGACTGGAACTGGCAGGGAAAAAATACGAGCTCCTGCCTCTTTATGGGTCAGAGCTATTTGTCCTTTAAATAACAATGTCCTATTATCAGTCGCTGAAATGTGCCCACACTGACGAAATTAGCAAGTGATGTATATGTAAGGAGGGTTTTTGAATATCGAATGTATAATGCTCTGTGAGCAGAGACCCCGTGCCAAACGCTAACAAGCCGCCGAGGGAAGAGATTAGGTGACAGGGAGCACAACTCCTTCAGACAATCACCGGTCTGTAAATTGGAGCAAAGGCGATTTCCCTTCCTTTGTACTTCAGCCTTCAGTTCTCTCATTGGCTTTTCCTTGCTGCGTGCTGCGTGTTGATTCTTGCCGGTTCCCCCCCCCCCCCCCAATTATTATTTCATTCATGCTTTGGGTTTTGTGTTTCCTTCCCCACCCCTAATCTTTGCATCTGTATGAGTCCTTCACACTGGTCCTTCTTCCTTCTTGAGGAGTATTTTCTCTCACAAGCCACCTCGCCTCCTCTTGCAGGTATTTCAGATGGAGGTAGCATCATTGCTTTTGCTTGGATTTCTGTCAACCTAAAATTTAAAAAACCGCGGACACCGGGCTGGATAGTAGTTTCTTCCAAAACCGGAATCGTTTGTTTCATTCTATTTTAAAATAGCCCAGAGAATACATTGCCATAATCTGTTAGAACAACAATAACACCACCACCGACAATAATAACAACAGACACATTTTAACAACGTATCACCCATATTTTTATTGTGTTTGTTAAAAAAAAAAGTGTTGCTTAAGACGAATTTCACCTTCGTACAATTTCTAATAGTTACAGTTCAACAAGCAGGAAAATAAAAGCTGGGCAGAACAAAGACGTGTTGACACCTCCGCTATCTACTTTGTGTTAAATTGCTGAGGAGCCTCTGGTTTATTGTCACACCGGAGACTTTTTGTCCTTAGGACAGGGAGTGAATAGCAGCGTTTCCCCATAGCGGATGGAGAGCAGGGAAGAGACACGGGTGTGCCGGGATATATTTTTCCAATCAAAAAAATTTGTTTGTTAGAGCTTTTTAAAAACTGATCCAAAGTCACCATCTTTAAATCATTAAGGGCAGATAGTTCCGCCCTTTCCGAATGAGATGTCCTTATGGACATGGAAACCGATGGCCCTTTTTGGACACTCACAAATAGATTCACACAAACCCCCCCCCCCCCCGGAAATAACAATTGTAAACCGCGTCCAAGGGCAGCGCCGGACAACATCCGAGCTCTGCAAGCCTTTCCCCTCCTTACTTTGTCTTTTAGCAGAGAGGAGAAGCACCAGTCCGACAAACCGGGAGCTGCGGAGCGAGTGCCTGATACACCCCCCCGCCCGCGGCGACCCCCGGGAGAAGGGAGCGCTGAAGAGGCCGGGGGCCAGCTGAGCGCTGCCCAGCAAACCGGGGGTGTGTGTGGGTGGGGCCTAGCCGGCCCACGCCGCCCCCCCCCCCCCCCCAGCCGTTCCCCGGCCAGGCGGAGGCACCTGCTGGGCCGCCATCGCAGGGCAGGATCCGGCCAGGGCTGCTGCCGCGCGTCGCCTGCCGAAAGACCGCGGCACCAGTTTGCTCTTGCAAAACGCCCAGTTCGCAAAATGCCGCCGGCTGGGGCGCGGGGCAATATATATATATATATATATTTTCAAATGCATATATTTTATATATCTAGCTGTGTGTGAGAGAGAGAATATTTAACCCGCTGCCTTCCGCTCCCACCCGTAAAGGGGACGTCCCCCCCCGAGGGAGCGGGCAGCAGGGAGGCAGAGACCGGGAGCCTGGGTCGCGGCTCGCCCCGCAGCCGGCGCGGCCTCCGCTCTGCCCCGCCGCTCCGGGGGGGGCCACTGCCGCCCTCCCAGCCGCCCGTTCTTGGAGGATGCTGCGGCAAAGGGCGGCTGTGAATTTCTCCGTGGCTCGGTCACAGGGCAGAGATTGCCTGCGACAGGTAAATAGGCTGCGGGTCGCAGTAATGCCAAGAGTATTTTCAGTTAATAGGGGAGGGAAAATGAGGTGTCTGGAGCGATATTGGAAAGTACAAGATCGATGATCCGTCCTCGTGTCCAATCAGCAGCCTTTAATTGACTGTATTTTCTAGGTAATTGAGCCGCTGTGCTCCTAAATTGAAGTGGAAGATACAACAATGCATCTCACTGGGAGGAATTACTCATTACTTCATAATGAAATTTTCCTTTTGCTGCGTGGGGCCGACGCCGTTAACGCCTTCTCCGCCGGTGGGGGTGCCCGCGGCCCCACGCCGGGCCCCGGCTCCGGGCACGCGTGGGGCATGGCCGGCGGCGGGGACAGACACAGGGCACCCAGCCGGCAGTAGGCTCTGCCTCTGGCCCCGAGCCACTGCCAGCAGGCAAGCAGGTAGGCTCCCCTTGTCACCCCCCCGCCGGGGATGAGACCCTTCGAGGAATCAGGGTGAGGCCCGGGCCGGGGCCCCGCGGGGAAATGCCCTCGCTGCCGCCGTGGGGAGCCGGCGGTGGACACCCGTCCCCGTGTCACCAGCGGGCGCGGAGCTGGCTTCGGGGTACCCCATGCGCCGCATCGGCTCCGCTTCCCAGCCAGCCAAATTCCGCTCCGAAAGGCCTTCCCCGCCTTGTTAGCGTTTGATTGATTGCCTTATTAAAGCGTGTTCTTGTAAGTGTGACCGAGCTGATTGCACTGCATATGTTTGGGATAATGCTCGTTTTAAACAACTGAATAATAATAATACTAATAAAAAAAGGACCAGAAGAGGAAGAAGATGAGCTCTGGAGAACGGGTTAAGCCTAAACGATCCCGCGGAGCAGTGCTGTAACTCGCGCATTAAATTGCTCCCTTACTATCACATCACTCAGCCCGTCTTTGTTGTGTTTTATGTGTCACCTCCTATACCATTAAGCGAGATAGCACCGAGACTGCCGCTTACTTCCCCGTCTCAGACTATATGTTTTTATTAAGATGGTATGATTAAACTGGATCGAATCTGCTTTCCCAGCACTATTCTTTACTCCAGCGCCCAAATCACTAGAAAATCTGCTCTCCATATTTCACATTTTCTGCTGGGTTGTTAGGTCGTTTGCCGGCACCTGCAGAAAGGCATGCGGCTCCTTTAGCTTTTTGGCTTCTACATCTGAAGGATCTTTTTGTTTTCTATTATTCTTTTGCTCGCCTGGCTACTTTGTTTTACTACCGAGTTTAGCCCCTGAAAACACCCTTCCACCATATGTCACCCCAAGGCCCGCTGTCCTGCCGCTTACAATAGTGTCACCCTGGGGTAAAGCCAACGTCAGGATGAGCTGGAGTCTCGTTAACCCAAATGGCTTCATTTAGGCGCATCAGGTTCCTCGGTGGGGGTAAAGGGGGAGGGAAACCCGTCCCACGTCCTTTTGCTGCATCCTTCTCCCCGGAGCCCCTTGTTTGTTGCCTCCTCCCTCCAGATCTTCTCGCTGCTCCGTTTGTAAGGCGGGGGGGTCCCGTCCCCGCTCCGCACCCGCCGATGGGCTGGCCCCCGTGCAGGTTTGGAGAGCTGGTACCGGGGAGGGGGTGCGGTTAGGGTCGATTAGGGTCGGTCTCCGCCAGAACTGGTCCCTGTCTCTGCAAAGTTTTTCTTCTTTTGTCTCTCTAAGTAGGGGGAAGAAGACATAGCTAGTTCAGGACCTTCAAACAAGAAAAAAAAAAATCACAACCTCTGGCCTCTAATACACCGTTTGGGTGTTTTGTTTTGATTTTGCTTTAATCAGTTAAACTGAGTGTACCTACGACCAAGAACGTAGTACAGGTTTACACTAATATTTACACACCCCATTTTAAAGAATTTCCATCGGTGTATTGCATGCACATATACGCACAAAGCAAACACACGAAGTGATTTTCCCTGCTGCCCTCACTGCAAAGAAGTGCCTGGGACTTGAGAGACAGAAATTGCCACTTAAGAACATCAGATGAAAGTATTAAGTAATTATTTAAAACAAGGCTGTTTAGAAAAATATTTGTATTTATTGCAGCTGCTCGATTGGCCTCGTTAAAGCTGGGGAGCATTTAAATTGTGTTACAGTCTCATTTAAATCCAGTTTCGTTCCAGCAGGCTGCAAAGCCTGAATAGAACCAATCACTCCATAATGATGATGAATGAGAAATTAATTCAGATACAAGCAAGACAATTTAGGCCTTCATCTGTTTAAATAGCCTTCCAAGATTATTCGCAATTGCAGGTCACAGATTTAATCAATTGTCCAATCTTGTGAAAGTCATATACTTGCATCTTCATCGAGATTATTTATAGCGCGGCGAAGCCCAGTGAAAGGTATACGCTCTTAACAGGAACAATTACTTAAAGGGAAGCGTTTGCAAAATCAAAACCAAATGCCTCCGTGGGCAGTAAATGATCAAACACCTCCTGGCTCTCCCGGCACATCCTCCCCGGCCTGAGGAAGGGAGCGGAGCTGCAGGTGGGGTGTAAAGGGGACCACTGCCAAACTCCGTCCCTGCCGTTATCCGCCGGCTCTCGGGCTCCGCGGGGAAGCCACCCGCGCCAGCCTCCGCTCCTTCGTGGGCCACCCAGCCCCGTCTCCGCGGGGCCGCGCTTTGCTCCCGAGAGCGGTGCCTGCAGAACGGACACGTTAAAAAGCGGCTTTTAGCCACGCAGGAACACGCGAACCGCCCTGCTGCTCAGCCTGGGGATGCCAGCCGCGGCTGCGGGGCGGGCTGTCGGTTTTCTGCCCCTGACCGCCTGTTCGAGATCTAGACGTACATATGCACCGCCGGCCCTGCTTTTGCCCCAGCCCAGCCTTGCTCACTACCGACCTCCCCCCCGGGCCGGTGCCCGCCTGCCTCGGGACGAAGCCGGCGGAGCACCCCCGCTCCTCTCCTGGAAGCGCCGGCTCTTCCCTCGGGCTTGGGCGAGCCGCACCTGGAAAAGCACGGGCTGCCGAATAACTCAGGGTTAAAGAAACCTCTCCGAAAGTTGAGGCGGGCCCTTTGGTAGCCGGGAGAATTGTCGCGTTTCTCGAAGAAGAGATGGAAAACAGGGAAGAGACCGCGTTTGCTCGTCAGTGTCTCAGGGTTAACTGCCTCCTCCCTCTCCGCAGCCCTTCTCCAAACACAGACCTATTTACCCGAAGCCCTCATCCCTCCTGACCCCCGGAAGGGCCGTTTCAGGCTCCTGCCCAAACTCGAGAGGCGATCGCGGGCTCGGAGAAACACCTGCTGCCCCAAAGAGGCTCACCCCAACGCCGAGGGAAGGCGGCCCGAAGGGAGCGCCTGGGGTGTGTTAGGGGTAGGGCCCGGCCCCGCGTCCCTCGTCCGCAGGAGCGCCCGCGGGCAGCGCGGGTCCGCCGCCCCCGTCTGACTCCCGGGGGCGAGGAGTCGCCGAGACCCCCTGGGAGCCACCAAACTTTGGCCGCAGGGAGCGGTGGTGGCCACGCTGCCCACGGAGAGGTGGGCTTCCTGGGTGGGGGTGTGCGGGGGTCAGCGGTGACACGTCCTCCCGGTGAGCCGGGGGCCCCGAGTCAGCGCAGTTTCCCCCCAACCTCAAAAGGGGAGCGTGGGGCGCACCCACCCACCGGCGCTGCTGGGGCAGGGAAACGCGAGGGTTTCGGGCAGCGGGCCGGGTGCGTGGGTGCGTTACGCGTGGGTGTGCGTCCCTGCTGCCCCCTTCGCCGCCCGACACGGGAACCCGGAGCACCGCCGGTGCCTAAAACAAAAGCCTGACTACAGGACCCCCGGAGCTCCGAGGAGCCAGTCTCAGCGGCGGACTTTGATGTATCGCTGTCCAATTAGTGCCTTTAATTGGTGTCCTCTGGGAGAGGCAACCCGGGAGCGGAGGCGGCGAGCGCTCTCCCGGCAAGCCCTGCCTGCTCGCGAGGTGTTATATATTAAATAAATAAACAAATAAATAAATAAATAATCCGGCCGGGCGGCGCGAATCCTGCATCCCTCCGAGCAGGAGCGGGGAAACGACCTCGCAAACCGGAAAGCAACTGCTCGCAAACCGCCCGCCCTGCGGGGCTCCGTGCCCACGGACACCCGTGTGCCCAGGCGGGGAGGGGCGCGGAGTGCAGCTGGGCCCGCGTTTTACCCCAGCCGCCGCGATCAAACCCCTCTCTCGCTGCCTGCGGAGGTGGGGGGGTCATCAGCCTGGAAACGACACTGCTGCGAACATACCGCACGCTCCTTCCCATTTGGCTAATGAAGGTCGCCCGTTCAGCGCAATTTTAGAGGTTAAATGAGGCTGACTGCAGATTTAAAGACGCTTGATAAAACGTCTTATTTAAACGACACGTACTGTATATATCGGTGCCATTACAGCGGTCTAGATTTACCTTGGGGGAGGAGGAAACAAAACAAATGCACAAACAGGCAGGGAGGAAAAAGTGCCGCCAATTTATTCCAAACCAAAAACGCTCGGTCGAAAAAGAAATTGATCGCTTCATCCATCAAACGTATAAAATGCATTTCTGAGATCAGAAGTCGCTTGCAAAGAGAGAGGGAGAGGCGGGGGGAAAGTTCGTACTTGACAAGAACCCTCAAAAAGGGCGTGCTAGGAAAAAAGGGAATAAAAGACCGCTGTCACTGGAAGCTCACCTTGCAGCAATTCTGGTTTTCTTTCCCTTCTTTTTTTTTTCTTTCTTTTTCCTCGGGTAGTCCTACAACGCTTTAAGAAAAAAAAAATCACCTGAAGCCAGAGGAAGATGAAATTTTTTTATTAATAAGGAAATAGATTTGGCAGATCGGAAAGCAATGCTGACTTCTCAAACCTGCTGTTAACGGAGGGGTCTCTGGGGAAGGCAGGCAGTTCGAGGCTGTCTCAGGAGCCATCAATCCCTGGTACCCGGTTACACCTTGAAACTCAGCCACCAGACTTTTTACAGGAAAGCATCTCTGATCGATATTTGTAAGCTGAACTATTTTATTTGCTCTTCAGCATTTGCGTTTTCAGCATGAAAATATTGTCATTTTGCTGCATTTTTCCTGAGCAGCAATACAGTGTTGCATTAGGGGCATCTTCTACTTCCAGTCCCCCCCGAAGCTAAGTCCTATATGTGTGCCATGCTTTGCCACCAAAAGTGACAGCCTGAAACCGCCACTTCCCCCCTCTATAGAGAGACCCTAATTTGCACCGGGATGAGTGTTCTCAAGTTCTTACCTAAGGGAAAAGGCCCTAACAGTCTGTTCAGCCAGTTCTCTCAAGAGCTTGATTTCACCTTGCTGAATTTTCATTAAAAAACTTTTACACTTTCTACCTTGCCTGCCTGGGACCAAACTCTGAAGGTCCTAACTCATCCCAAAATGCGTTTTTGCCTGCTTAGGGGAAGTTTGCTTACTGCTATTGCAGTGCAGGATCAAAGATGAATTACAGAGCAAATAAAGCAACTACTATTACTAGAGCCACACAATTAATATGTGGCCTTGTACTCCCATAGACTGTGAATCACTCCTGGGAATTATCCTACAATTATTCTAATGTTTGCTCAAGCCTATGTACTTTAGGGAGGGAAGTTTTCTCTAATGTGGAGATACTGAGTCATAGGTTCCAAAACCACTTTCCACAAATGACCTGACCTGAAGTAAAATTTGATCCAAACCCAAAAGGTCTGATTTACTAAACCTTCAGCTAGAAAGGAGCACAGACTTGCCTCCTCTGACAACTACAAATTAAGCAGAAAATAATGCAGAAATGAGAAGAAAAAAAGAAGAGGGGGAAAGCCTAGCTTTGTCAATGTTTATGCTCCCCTTGCAGCCACCGGAAATGTGGATTGGGATCTTCTCTGGAGGCAGGAGAGCACTCAGCTAGTTGATGGGGGTTGGTTTGGCTCCAACTGATGTTCCTAACCTGTTCCTGGTTCAGCTGTGATGTGGATTTGGATGAGTGGACAAGCCCGAGTGTCTCAGCCGTTCTCAGCCGCAAGAAGTGCATTACTGCCCCTTAACACTGGCTTACGAGGTACAAGAACACAGAGAGTGCATGACCCTATACCCTCTCCCTCTGCTTGGGCAGTCACAGCCTCCCACCTGAAAGCCTGTGTGTCATTTGGGTCACAAAGGCAGGTTTTTACAACAGAGATGTACTGCAGCACTGAGCAACTGAATCATGCGTTGCTGGTAAGGGAGGCAATTACTCCTGCATATATTTAGCCCATTTAATCTAATCGAACTTCAGATCATGACACCAGGTCCTCCAAGAAAAAAAGGCAGTAGCATCCCTAATTATGGTTCCCTACTTTTGATGTCAGTAGGGCAGCCGACACTCATGTCTCTGACACACCTACCGATTTTTGTGTCATAACGTATTCCAGTTGACCACTTGTGTCTCAAGGACTGTGCCCAAGCATTTGTAAGATAACCGTGCAAGACAGACAGGAAAAAGGGCAACGTGACCTCCATATTCTAGCACTGCTCCACAGAGGAAAAGCTGTATTCACCAGTGGGAATCTGGTGTGGGATCTCCAGATCCAGATGCAGGAATCAGAGATGCTAACACTAACTGTGCTGGCTCCCAGTGCTGATCTCCTTGGCACTGGCCCAGAGGGTATTCCCCAGCCAAACCCGGATTGCACGTACCACCACACAGGGGCAGTCACCTGAGATTGCAGCAAATGATGATCAGCCATATCACGCAATTTTAGCATAGTCAGAATCTTACGTGATTCCTACATCCAGTGCAGATTTTGTACTTACTTTGCCTTCAGTGCCAGCCTCCCTCTTTAGCCAAAAGAAAGATACTCCAACGACTGATTCTAAATTTCTCGATAGCCAGGAAGGCAGTTAGGGCGACGTTTCTACACTGTGATGCACGGCTTCATGGTGATATGGCAACACCTTATCATTGGTGTACGACTCCGCCAAGGGCAAAATCATCTACCCTGATAGCCCCAATCACTTTTTTATGCAGGAGCATAGTTCTCACAACAGCCTTTCCTTGAAAAAGCAGTTGTAAAGTTGAGCATCTGCGTGCATGTCGTTTCAGTTTGTCATAACCACCTTCAGCGAGGGATGTTACTTGATGTCTGCTGTAATCTGCCACACCAGTAGAAATTAAGGAGTTGCTGTTATCTCATCATACTGATGCTTTTTCAGTGAGTCTCCAAGAAGTTATTTGCCAGACTTGTTAAAATTTTTCATTATAGATTGGTAGTTTAACTTTAGAACAACCTACAGCTTGATCTGTACATCACAGACCATTAGATTTCTCCCAGTTTTCACTGAGCCCAGTATGATACATTTGACAGCAAAAAGTTTTCAAAACACGTGCCTGATGTGACCTGACATATCAGCTTATGGAGAATCTTAGTAGTATATGCCAACCATGATTCACTGGCAAAGCAAGCAGAATAGACCAGGAAAAAAAAAGAATCCTCCAGTTTTCTTTATTTCTCTTAAAAATTGTTCAGCAATTTATCCTTGTTCTTCTCAGCTAAATTACTGAACTTTTATTATCCAGTATTTTCCATAAAAGAAGTTTACATGCTGTAGTAAAGTACCTCTCTGTCTTCACGCTGACAACATAAGCAAATAAAATTTGTGTGACTTGTCAGTGTGAAGCACTTTCAGTTATTGAGCTCTGAGTGAGGCTTTCTCTTACACCATCTCCAGTTTTACAGTCTCCTCTCTCAAAGCATCGAAGTCATAACTACCTACACAGTGTGAGGGTATTTAACATTTGTTCCAGCAGCAGTCTGTCTTTTTATTTCTGTTTAATATTTCCTGTACAGGCAACCTAGAACCGCACTAGCCCAAATGCAGTTCTGCAGCACTGCAATGGGACTGCATGTTCACACATTTCTGCACTACAGCATTGATTTTCTTCACCTCTGTGGAGGGCTACGAAGATGATCAGAGGGCTGGAACACCTTTCCTACGAAGAAAGGCTGAAAGAGTTGGGGTTGTTCAGCCTGGAGAAGAGAAGGCTCTGGGGAGACCTCATTGCGGCCTTCCAGTACTTAAAGGGGGCCTATAAGAAAGTCGGGGAAAAACTTTTCAGCAGGGCCTGTAGCGATAGGACTAGGGGAAATGGCATTAAACTAAAAGAGGGCAGATTTAGACTAGATAT
>JAVKLA010000073.1:7866591-7903553 GCA_034782735.1 Sagittarius serpentarius | reverse complement strand
TATTCTCCCTCTCCTGTTCAGTCAAGGAGGGGGAGTGAGAGAGCAGCTTTGGTGGGTACCTGGCGTCCAGCCAGGGTTAACCCGTTGCAACATAACAAATTCTGAAGTATTACTGATAAATGCAGTAGCTTCCAGATCATCCCTGGAGCTTGCACAGAAATGGCAGCAGGAAAAAATTTAAACCGAAGTTGGATAAAACAGAACTTATGAGTGCAACATCTCCCTCTGCATACACAAACCTTCTGTAAGGGTAATTAATGATGGCTGTTAATAACAAGACCTAATTTATAAAGGAGCCAACTTAAGACAGTCATGAGGAAATGAGATAGATAATCAGCTGAAACAATAAAGATAAGTTGTGACATAATTGCGGAACAGCATTCAAGTGCTCAGGAGATCTAATGCCTTTCTCTTCATTAATCAGAGTAAATATAACATTACAGATGTTACTTATTCAAAGACTGTCGTGTGTGGTTATGAGTATATATAGCACATCTCTCAGACCACATGCCAAATCGAGTATATGTAGCTTTGCTATTATCATCTATGTGTAGAAGAGACTTTGATTTTTTTTTTATAGCAGAATTCACAAGAACTTAAAAGTTCAGAAAAGCTGTTTTTAAGCTGATATATAGCTTTGGTGGATACAATAAAACACAGCTTTCGTGTTTCAAGTGTTGAGGAAGAACACTTGCTGTTCCTAAAATCTCCCCCAAAAGACAAATTAAACCAGAAAGAATTGCTGTAACTAGATTCACCTTGTGGCACTCCCACCTGGGGAAACTCTATGAGGTATTACCTGGAAATTGTGCAGTCCAGCCTGGAGACACTTAAGCAATGTAATACTTGCCTGCAGTATTGGAGTGAGAGGCGTTCCATTACTTGTAACTCAGTGACTTACCATCTCTGTATGTGCCAATAAAACCCTAAACATGTTTTCCTGTAAACTGTGAGCAGTTAACTGCCTTCAGACTTTACAAGTAACCATCAGCTATAGCATCTCCTTGACGGGTCAACCCTGCCTCCTTGGCAGGAGCCAAGCCTAGCGGAAACAGTGGCTCTCCTTGCAAGCGCAGCCCCTCTTCACAACTGCCTGCGTTTTATTTAATGGTTGAGTGTGTTTCTCTGCATACTTTTTATACAGAATTTCAGCTTGGTCTCATCATATTGCAGGCAGCTGAGTTAAAGCCTTCTCTGTCCCCTCCTGCTTACTACAAGGGGTCTTTAACCAGCTGAGTGCCATAGGACTAGTTGAGAAAGGTGTAAGGGGCACCACATGGGCAAACCCAACCATTCCACATTATTTGCTCCCACTTCTGGGAACCTTGTCCCAGCTCACAGCTTAAGCTCAGGAAAAAATGTTCCTCTTTTCTTGGAAGTCAAGTTGCTGGCCCACAGGTCACATTTTCTTACAGGTAGCAATAATACATTTTTTCTAAGGAGCAGAGATCTGCTACATATTCCCCCTTCCTCAACTTACTTTTTCTCACTAGCTCCTTGCTGAACTATGTGGTCACTGATGTGAAACAGGAAATCTGCCAGTGCATGGTGCTCTCTAGCCATATGTTTTGTTATAGGCCGGGCTGATAACCCTGCCTGTTCCTGTGGTTCCCTGATATTTCTCATGATATGATCCTTCTTCGAGTAACTTTCAACTTTGCCGAACACCATAGAAATTTTCTATGCTGGGTGTACACTTCATGATGAATTTATATATAAACACACACACACATATATTTATGCAGGAAATAAACTGCCACTTCTAAGAATGAATATGGAGAAAAACATGGTGTTCTTCCCATGCTAAAAATTTCTGCTGACCTTTTATTTGGAAAAACATAGGTCATCTCTCCCCTATCTTGAAATATGGAAGCCTTTATTCATTTATGGCCTTTATTCAAGGATGCGCCTTTTACCATCCCTTTGAGACGCTCCCCAAACTTGCCATCATGGAAGTCTTTGAAAAATTATGGCTCTCAAGAGCTCTGTAGGAGTATTTTAAGGCTGAGTGGGCTACAAAGCCATCATCTCTCTTGTGTTCTCAGTCTTAGACCCACTGAATCATGACTTCTTTCCTGGGCAGTGACACAAGTCCCTCTACCCCAGAACATTCCATAGCTTGGGAATGTTGACACTAGCATGAGAAGTATGAGACAGGGGGTGTAAATCCTATTATGGGAAATAAAGCACAGGCACCTATATACATATATATACGAATGAAAGTAGGAAGTTGTTTTTCAGCTAAATTTTGAAATGAACTACAGCATTTTAGGTGGAGCCAGATCCTGTATGTGATGGCAGAATACATCTATAACTTTTTTCTGACTGAGCCTCTTGGAAGATGTGGGGATGGACAGAGTTTCTAGTTCCTGTTCTAGTGTAGGAGTCAGATATGTGAAGAACTTTCCAGAACTGCTGACCTGTGACAGTTCTGGGACAGCAGATGCAACTCTTTGTACCTGGGAAGCTTTACAATAAAAAAGAAAAGCACATATGGAGTTCAGAGGTTGATTGCTTTGCAAAGAGACTTTTACAACTGCAGTTTTGGAGTTAGTGCTTAGACTCTGCCTAGCTTTTACTTCAAGATCCAGAGTCTTTCCTTGGATTTGGCTATAAATTTCCTGAAGATTCTCCCTGTACAATATTGACCCCAGGTGGCTTTTCTACCTTGTAGGCCTTTCTACTGCTCACTCCTCTGTGACACAGAGCCACTGACTTCACTCTTCCACCAAAGCCACCTTCAGTGGAAGACTATAGTCTTCTATAGTGCCAGTGCCAGTGCCAGGAATGTGTTCCCAAGGTCAGGAATGTTCCCCTGCCTCAGCAGCAGGCTGAGCCAAGCTCTCAAAGGGCAACTCCTTCATCACCAGGGATTTAGCCCAGGAGTTACCAAGATCCACCCCAGGATCTTCCTAATACATATGATGAATGTCTACCATCAGCTCAGCAAGTGCCAGAGACTTGTTTGTAAGTGCCACGAGAAGGGCTACCAAGAACTTGGGTAGGTGAGAGACCTTTGCTGGGTTATCACAATGGGCCTCTGCAGGTCTTGTGAAAATGGATGCTGTGGATCCTGCAGTGAGAAATATGACGGCAAAGTCCATGAATAATTCTGTCATCATGGCAAAGGTTTGAATGACATGCAGGAAGTGCACCTGGAGAGCACACAACGACTAATGCAGAGAAAACAAAATAGTAAGCAGCTGATCTTCAGGTCAGTAACCTCTTATCTGAATGACTACATGTTTCCACTGAAAAAACCAGCACATAGTCACATAAGGAAAGGCAGAGCAAAACCGATCTAATTTTTGGCTTTTTCTAATTTTGGTTATTTGACCTTGCAACTTCAAAGCCATTTCTTTATTATTATTTAATTCTCTTAGTTTCCAAACACTGTTTTATGCTTCTTTTGTCATCCGTTGTTGCCACTTCTAGGGTGTTAGTTTCCTTCCTCCATTGCAGTGCTGAAGCTTCTTGGAGTGAAAACTCTCTTTTTAATTAGTGTCTACGTGGCATCTAGCACAGCGGGCAACTGAATCTGGTCCCAAACACATCATTTATGTACCTTGTTTGGGTCACCTCACATCTGCTCATGTGATTTGTCTGGCCAAATGCATAGGTAGCTTCTGTGCAGTTAGAGACAGATTTGAAAATCAGTCAAGGGGCTAGACAGCACATCAGATATGATGGATCAAGAGTTCAAAGAAGGCCATAGCCCAGAATTGCTGCTGCTGAACCACTTTTGGAAAGCTGATCCATTCATTGCTCCATGAAAGACTGTTGCTTGTCAGAGGTTAAAGGGATAGTACATTTGTTTACTGGGAGGGATTAGGAAAAAAAAAAAGAAAAAAAGAAACCGGTATATTGTGTTCTAATATTGACAGAAGGGACTTTACTTAGGCAGTGAAAATGAATTGCAGTATGTGGAAACTACCAACATGCCTCACTGCATGTCAGAGTGAATAAAGCAGGCCTGTGGCTAAGAAAACAAACAAACAACAAACAAAAATGCCCAAGAATCACAACTGTGAAGGCTTTGGCCTGAGATGTGAAAATTTCTTACATGTTTGTGAAAGAGAACTGCATCTTTAGCAACAGGGGAACTCAAAAATAAGGCAGAAGGAGAGACAAAACCAGAGCTGCAGTCAGCTACCAAAAGGACTGAAATTTGGGATAAAGTAGTACCATTTTCTAACATATGTTATTTTGAGAACGTGATCTGAGACTCTTGGTCTCAGTTAGACAACACTGGAAATCGTGTTGGTAAAGAAAGAAAGAGGAAAGACACAGTAAGGTTTACAGGGGTTTACCACTGCAAGATACGCTAATAAGATCCTGATACGCGTTAGTGTTTGCACACAGTGCCTGCAATGAAGGCCATGGCAGAGAACACCAACCGAGGAGTAACTGAGTGAGCAGGATTTCAAGGAGAGGAGTGAGGATGTGAGACATGTAGAGTTTGGGACCACAGGGAGAAGAAGTGAGATCCATTTTCATGACGAGATGAAAAGTTTGATCCAGCGCTCACTGAAGGCAGTGGAAATGTTTCTACTGACTGGTCCCTGACCCAGTGGTGTAGGGTATAATAAACATGGTCAGCATGAGCTGCAACCCAAATGCACAACAAAACACAATGATGAACAAGAGTCAAGAAAAGACCAGCACCTCCGTGAAAAGTTTTGTTGTTGGTATGTACTGCTGCCAAAGTAAGGCAAGCATTTTATCCCTGCACTTGCCACACAAGTGATGTTCATTTAGAGGTGGGTTTAGATGTATAGCTCTTCTAGTTACTACTGACACACACTGACTATGAGCCCCACATACGAGTTCCTGGAAGCCTTTTTGGCTTTCACATAGTGATGTGGTTGTGATTTTTAACAGTAGGAGTGAGGCACTTCAGCGTGAAAGGAGACTGACATCTGACTGTGAAGTGATGATGTGGATATTTTCCTGATGATTATTTAATCAAACAGGAGAACTGCGAGTGTCAAACAAGTACCAGCAATTTATCAAGAGCCAGTTGTAGAAGGAAGCATTCTCTGAATCATCAGTGTGATAATTACCACTGACATTTCCCCAAGGGGAACTGCATTTTTAATTGTTACAAATATAATCACACTTCTACAGAGAAGCGGGAACAGAATCCTTTCAAGGCTGTTTCTGGAAATAGAAATGTCTAAAGTTTCCATGTGGAAAAAAATTTGCTATAAGAAATTATTGGATACACCAGAATAAATATGTCATTGCAAAGGTTAACTAAAATACCGGCTACTGTACTATAATTTCCAGAAGAAAATACATTTAATAAGGGTCTCTGGGTTAAGTCCTGGCCCTACTGTAACAGCAGCTTCCTTAGCTGGGCTGGAGTTGACAGAGTTTTGGTGGTGAGGAGAGGAAGGGCTGTGTGGTCCTGCTGGGTGACCAGGAGCTGTCTCCAGCTTGTGGCCACAGAAGAGGTAACCTTCATGGTAACCTGAGGAAGGGCTGCTTGAATAAGAGCCCAAATGCCTCTTGGGGCAAAACATGACTCACCCACTCACAGTGAATGGGCTGTGGGCATCACCTCTCAGACTGGCCCACAACACATAGCCAAAGGGACCACAAAAGCAGGTCCTCTCCCGCGGCAGCTCTAACGTGACCAGTCACATGCAACCACTCTGAGGTGGTTTTTTTCAAGGGGTAGATCAGAACAAATTGGCTATGTTTTGCCTCCCCTCAGCTCCCTGTTGCAAACAAAAGCCCTTAGTTACTCATATTCCCCGTTTCAATCTGGTAGGTGCGTAAATTGTGGGATTCTTCCTGAGAGGATGCTAGGAGAGTGAAGGTCTTCAGTGTAGACACTAACTTTTCAGGTGACAAGGCTCGCTGTCGCTTGTAGCCTGCTGAAATGAACTGACCCAATAAGGTACTTGACCCTACTTGCCAACTACAGCATTGCCTTTATTATTTAAGGTAGCAGTACTGGCCTGAGGATGAGCGACTTAAGTTTTGTAGGAATACGTTGTCTTTTATTGGACTAGCTGATATGGCTGGAAAAAAAATTGAATTTTTGTCAGAGTAGCAAATGTTCGTTCTGTCAACCGAAGTAATTTACAAAAATCTTTTGAATTAAAAATGGTATCAGGTGTTTTAGCTTCTCTGCTGGCACAGAACAGCAACACTGGGTAGGGGAAGGTTATTTAGTCCTTCCCTAGTAGCGTGCACTCTGTCATACGATGCCATCACCACCACGGGCTACCCAGGCTCTCCATTTCCCCCTCCATTTATTCAGGTGCTGCGCCTGTCTCTGTAGCATGCAGGTCACAGACAGGCTGTTTTAACTGAACTGTGATTTATAGAAAGTTGCAGTCTTGCTGTTCAGAGGTGTTGATTTAGCTAGCAGAGGCTGAACATCAGCAGATAATACAATCTGATAAGCAATCTACACAATTTAGGATTTCAGCCTGCAAATTTATGAGAAAAAAAAACCCAAAACCATTTGGCTAAGAACTATTTGGTTCTACTCCTTTTTCATTAAGGACCTTAGCCTTTCTTCATTTGAAATCAATGGAAATTCAACTCGAGGTTAAGCAGACATCACTCAGTAACACTGACTGAGCTATGCCAATTTAACTTCGGCCGCATTTATTCTATCAGATCGCAATGCTGTCCTCCTCTTCATAGCTAAAATCAAAAAGATTGTTTTTGTCCTGTGTAAAAAAAGAGAATACACAGAGAAGAGAATCAAACTGAAACAAAATGTAAAAATATACTAGCTAATCACTTCCTTAAGTGGTTAAAAATGGAAGAGACAGTATATTCAGAGAGTTGTAAATAGACTAAGAGTACAGTTAACAGATTACAGCAAGATTTTTTAAAGTTTTGTATAAGTGAACATGATACAAAATGAAAAAAAAGAGCAGAACTTGCACATATTTGTACTCTGAATGCGCATACAATCGGAGATTGCATGTGCAGTTAATTGATTGGCTATGGTTTTTGCATATCCACTTTTTGCATGCATGCACCATCTTGGAAACTGCACATGTGCACAGTTTAGGTGCACATGTGTATATGGCATTTTCTGGAAAAAAGAAAACCAAAACAAAAAAAACGAAACCAAAACAAAAACCCAAACAAACCCAACCCTGGCCAACAAACCAGTTTCTCTTTTTATCGGGCTGTGTATGACAGGACGTAACCTTGCAGCTCTGTTTTATGACATTGCCTACAACCAGAGTCCCTTCAGTGATGGGTGAGTCCCTGATGCACCCTCCTTTCCCAACCCATCACCTCAACCACTGCTGTGAAGCCATATGGAGCTTTCCAACTCCAACTTTAGCTTCTGTGACCTCGTGTTTGCCGTGGGTCTCACAACACGCCTTGGCTTGTGCTAATAGTAGCTGGGCTTTCCAGTCCAAGCATTTCACAGGTCCAGGTTTTCTTAGCTGCCAAGATCAAACATGGCCAGGTGAATTCATCCTGTTATGGCCAAGTCCTTGTGCTTACCTTAACCCTTACAGAAAAATTACAGCTGGCAAGATAGGTCTTCGAAATGCGGCCAGTATTTTAAAAGGCTCATTGCATTCAAAAGTATACAGATGATGTTAAGCCTCTGCAGTAATCCATGGTACTTACATTTCACAGGCTACTAAAAGCATGGAATACTTTAAATTATAAAAATAATATTACAATGGAAAAAAGTTGTTAAAATAATTCTTTAAAAAACAAAGCCTTGAAGAATTTGGCAGGAATTTGCTTACTTCAGACTCAAAATATATTCCAACTTCATACCACCACTTTTTCCTGGATGTCTCAAGATCTTGCTTCTAGTGTAAAGCTGGAGAGCTATGAGATCATTTTCCTATGGAAAAAACCCCACCACTAAACACTTCATGATGTCAGTTGATTTGACTGATCACACTTGATTTGATTTGACACATCAGAACAGTGTGATTCATGAGCTAAGAGAGAAGGACTTTTTAGCAATTTGTTCCCAACTTATAACGTGACATCAGCGCTTCTTGAAAGCTAATCCAACATACAGTAGGCACCCCATTTTCTAAAGATCCATCTCCATTTATACTGTTCCAGCTAATATTCCTTACTAAGCCTTTAGACTTTGGTCTGCTTAAGATTAAAACATTTTTTTTTGAATTATGAACATTTATCTCTCATCAGAGAAGATAAGTGTCCCTTAGGAGAGACACGAGAGAAAGATTTGTGAGACCTAACAGATTTGTACAAGAGAATTATGACAGGTATTTCATAATGGAAAGATCCTCAGAAAGATAATTCTTTAGCATACAGATGAGTTTGCTACCTTAGCAGATGTTCCCCTTTTAAATAAAAATATGCTTTTAGGAGATCCTCTGAAATGTCACAGTTATCCCCATTACTAAAAGATATCTTGATTTATACTATTACAGTTGTTGAAACATTCCGAAGCAATAGGTTCTGAAAGCAGTACTTTACCTGCCCTGCAAGACATTTAATTAATTCCATACTTTCATTGTAGACACTGCAATTAAAATAATTCTTGACTACCTCATGGAATTTTAAACATTTTCAAGAAATGAATCCAATACAGGCTAGTGTGTGTGCAATTCTGCAACTTGGTCTCCCAGCTGTGCAATAAATTGCTGGGAGAAACAATTAGTGTAGAGTCATTTGTTAGAGAATGAACTAAAAATGTATCTAAAAATGCCAGTACTAAATGTGCTGACAATTAAGAGCAAATTACTTAGCAAAGATGCCATGTGTTCATATGTTGCTTCAGCTACATGCATTTGATGTCTAGCACCACGTTTTTGTTTAAGAAATAATTGCACATTTTGTTCAGTTTTGTATCTGTACTGAAATAAGGTGATATGATGCCAACACTTTTTAGGCAGGACTCCCCAGTGACTCCAGTTATCACCATACCTTTTCATTCCAAGGGCAAAAGTATTTTTAATTAAATGTGACGCAGGCCTTACTCATTCATTTTGATTATTTTTCCCTTGCCCCCCAGAAAGTTTTATAGGGCAACAGAATGAGAAACAGAAATGACTTACTGTGGAATTGATGTTACGTGAAAAGATCTCTCAGGGGAAGTAGTAAGACTGTCATTGCCCAATCAACTGAAAACTAGACTAGACAAAGCATTTATTAACCCTTTGCAGAAGACATTCCTGCATTGGTTGGGACTTTTAGAATGACCTACAGGCTCTCAGGCCCACACAGGAGAATAATTTGTGGTGAGTCATTACAAGTTTCTACAAAAGCACTTAGACAGATACACAAAATTTGACTTCATGGTACACACAAATTACAATGTTTCTTTTTTTTCCCCATCTTACAAAGATAATTTGATAGCGTTTAAGAATAGATTTACTGTTTACATTTTTCAGATGGGCTTGAGTAACCAGGAACTGACCCCTTCCCCTGAAATAAGGACAGAAGGCATCTCTAGAACTGAAATTGCTTCTTTTTTTGGAGTCTAGAGAACAGACAGCATGTTGAGAGAGGCCAGTGGCAACGTTTCACCATCAATATTTAGCAAGATACAGACTTAGCCTTCCACAGACTGCTAAGAGCAACATGTTCCCATTTACCTGCATTCCAGTATGAAGCTGAAATCAAGACACAGTTCTTCACAGTTAAAAAGGCAGGGAAGAGATCTGTTTTAGCACTTATAGCAAAGAAACAACTTATCTTTGACAATCATTTTGCTACACTTGATGAGTGCCTGGTGCTTTTTTTAAAGGTAAATCAGGACAATGGCTGGGAATCTGTTAAAAAAGGTCCAGGAGAGCACACACTTCCAGCCCTCCTGACAAATCTCTAAGGTATATTGCTTCAAGTTGTGTCTAGATAAGAACATTTGTATTGTTCATATTGAAAAAGTATATTGTCTATAGATCTATCTAATAATTTGTAACCATCATGCATATAGAGAGAACATCAAAAGTATCTTTACCTGCTGTTATTCATTTATTCCATATTGGTAGGTCATACCATACATTCAGATGAGATTGATTGGTAACATAGAATCATAGAATTGCCTAGATTGGAAAAGACCTGTAAGATCATCTAGTCCAATCATTAACCTAGCACTGACAAGTCCCCCACTAAACCATGTCCCTAAGCGCTACTTCTACACGATTTTTAAAAACATCCAGGGATGGGGACTCATAAGAAAATTAAACCAGTTCATCACTGAATAGATCAATTTTCTCCCGCTTACAGTTTTTCGAAGATTTCAAAGCCTTTTACCACCCTGAAAGAAAAGTAAGCATTATTATCCTTACCTCCACAGAGCTTGGTCTTCCCAGGAATCTTGGCAGAATGAGGAATAATGTCTTGTAACTGTCTTATTTCACTCAGATCCTCTTTCATAACAGACTTCCATTTTGGACAGTGAAACTGTAGACTGTGGTGGAGAAATGGGATAACTAGACTACCTTCATCTGTGCAGAAGTTTTTCTGGCTAAAATGTTGGCAATAGTAAAGTCAACCAAAATATCATTAGCCTTAGGCTCCCAGTGACATATGTTTTTTCTGTCCTCTTAATCCCCTCTAACCCACACTGCAATCCACTTTTCTGCAAGGAAGCCATCTTATCCAAGATCTTTATTCCCCATACAATGGGGATTTCTTAGGCTTCTTGATTTGTTTCTTGTCGCCCTTGCCCTTTCAACTTACTAACTTCAACAGCACCCATCTTTCCTGCATTTTCTCTCATTGCCCTTTCATTATCTCCTTTGATCAGTTCTATTTTCACATTTCCCTTTCCCTGAGGACATAAGCATGCAGACTTCTTTATCTTTCTCATTTTGGGCACACAAGCATTCTGACACATTTTCCAGTGCAGGGAACACCTTCCTCTTCCTTCTGCCAGACTCCTCATTCTCTCCTCTTGAAAAAGTCCTTTTTTTTTTAAGGGATTGTTTCTTTCTCTGGGCTAGCAGTCTACAAATTCTGTCTTCCCTGGGCAACTGTCCTAGAATTTTTTGTCTGCCTTCATTTTATTACATTTTGAAAACAGTGCTATAAACCTTTCAACAGTGGCAAAGTTCTGTGCCATCTTATTATCAGGGCAATGCAGTCATTCCTATTTAAATATATAATGCTATTATATTAATGCAGATGTTAAAATAAAACCATTTTGGCATGGCTCTGTTCAAATGTGATCCAAATTTTCTTGCCATTCACTTTTTTTCCATCTAAAAATATTTTTCTGTGATGGCTGGCTATCATGGTTTAACCCCAGCTGGCAACTAAGGACCACACAGCTGCTCACTCACTCTGCCCCAGTGGGATGGGGGAGAGAACTGTAAGACTAAAAGTGAGAAAACTCATGGGATGAGATAAAGGCAGTTTAATAGGTAAAGGAAAAGCTGCGCGCGCAAGCAAAGCAAACCAAGGGGTTCATTCACCACTTCCCACGGGCAAGCAGGGGTTCAGCCATCTCCAGGAAAGCCGGGCTCCATCACACGGAATGGTTACTTGGGGAGACAAATGCCATCACTCTGAACGTCCTCCCCTTCCTTCTTCTTCCCCCAGGTTTATGTGCTGAGCATGACGTCATACGGCCTGAGATATCCCTTGGGTCAGTTGGGGTCAGCTGTCCCAGCTGTGTCCCCTCCCAACTCCTCGTGCCCCCCCAGACCACTCGCTGGTGGGTTGGTATAAGAAGCAGAAAAGGCCGTGGCTCTGTGTAAGCTCTGCTCAGCAGTAACCAAAACATCCCTGTGTTATCAACACTTTCCAGCACAAACCCAAAACATAGCCCCATACCAGCTACTCTGAAGAAAATTAACCCTACCCCAGCCAAAACCAGCACAGTGGCCAATAAACGTTTTCTCTTGTTGAAAGTTGTGTAAGCTTTAGTCTCCTTAGTTTAATAAAGAAAATAGTAAGAGCTTTTTTGATTGTGACCTGTGAATGGGTAGAGGTATTTTAATAGAAGTGAGTTCTTCAGACTATCAGACATGGTGATACTCAACATCTAGAAACTAATATATACAAATTAAGATGGGAAGTAAGATTCAGTCTTTTAAGAGTGAGAGTAATTAGCCTTTGGAATAACTTTAATAGCTATGCAATGAATTCTCCTTTATTTTAAACCTTTAAATCAAGATTAGGTATGTTATATACATAGCCTGTTTCAGACAGAAGTCCTGAGTTTAAGACAGGGATTTCTGGATGAGTTCCCACAACTGACCATCAGACAAGATGACTGTTATCCTTCAAGTCTATGGGTGAAGGCCCAGCCCCATTCAAGTAAATGAAAAATATTCTTGATTTCAGTGGGGTCAAAAGTTTAACCTGGGTGTGTATGAAAAATAGGGCTAGCCATGGACAGAAAACAGCCAAACCTCCCTCTGCCCTTTGGTCCGCACCGGCCTGTGGTGGATCCCACATGCCAAAATGTCCTAAGGCAGCCTCACGTCAACAAGAGTTTCACATGGTTCTCACTAGCACTGGTTTATCAAGCGACACACTGGCTTTAAATGTTTTAAGCTGCACACCTTATTTTCTTGCCTTGCAGAACAGGAATGAGTTTTGATATATGCTTTAAGATAAGCAAGTACTTTGCAGAGCTGAAGTAGAACATATGACGCTCTTTGTTGGTTAACAAGGTGGTTATTTTCTTGTTGATGAAAGAGAGGAGAGGGTATTTTTATTTTGTTTGTCAGGGTATATTTCCTGAGAGGTTACATCATGTGAAAGAAACCTTTCAACCCTTTCATGCTGCAGCAGAATTTAATGCAGTGTGTTTCTTCCCATGAGGCCAGAAACATATTTCTGAGTGCAATAACCCTGCATTGAAAGGCTACTGCCTGCCAACTCTGAAAACTAAAATTCTCTATATAGTAGCTCAGGCTTCTTGCCACGATCTCACCTTGAAGTGTTCACTTTGAGGTTCTTGTTTTTCACCACATCACTAAGCAGAATGCTGTCAAATTTTTGGCCTCTCTGCTGGTACCTACCAAATTCAAAGCAGGTTGGTTTTTGGGAGTATCTGTATCCAAATCCTGAGGAGCACTAAGGATGAGTTGTTTTTATTTTAGACACTAAAATACCTCTGAGGACCTAGGTCTTCAGTTACGGGAACTAAGCTGAAAACACCAGCTGACTAATTTCATCTACATCTCTTTGAATAGCCATCAGATGGTAGCATTGTGGACTGTTATCATTAAAAAGAAAAGTAGACAATGAATGCTCTATCGAGAAATGTTTCTGAATGATTTTAATAAATTATGCAGGTTTTTTTAATGTAGGTGATCATCTGGCAAAGGTTAGGTTGAGCCCATCACTCATTTCTCTTCTGACCTGTCAAGCACATTAAAATATAAACATCTACCAGTAAGAAGCTAATGCCTTAGACTACAGCATCTCCTCACCTTCCTGCTACTCTGAAGTTCCCAAATGAAATACCAGGTCATTTCCAATAATGACCACACAATCAAACGATCAAGTATAATTAAAACAAGAGATTAATCATTTTTGCCTGCGTCTGCACTCCTGCTTAAACATTGTCCACATGCCGCTATGTAATTAAGCACCTAACTGCCAAACTCTCTTTCTGAATCCAGCATTTCTCTCTTTATCTCTCCCTCTCACCCACCCTGACTTGCATGTTAATATCAGATTAGAAAATGGCAGAGAACCAGGGTCTGCTCTCACAGAATACAATGGCAAAACTCCCACTGGCTCCAAAGCTTACTTCCCCAATGTTTACCTGCTTATGGCTTCATAGTAAAGATAAGTGTTTTCTCTAAAAAACCTGATTATGCCTAATTTAAAGAAAAAAACCCACATGCCATATAATGGTCTTTGTTGCATATCAGCACATGCTTTTCTCTTTAATAAAAGATTAAGATCCATTAACCCCAAAACTGTCAAATCTCATCCAGAATAACAGTGCCTAGTGCTAAAGCTGGTTTATAAAGTGTGGGAGGACAGATAAACTGTCTTTTCCCCTGGGTTCTTTCTTTTTCTTTTCCTTTCCTTTTCAAACGACCCTCCCCAAATAATAGAACAGTGTTTTATGTTTCAAATGTACCATATGGCATGACGTGAGTGCAGTTTAATTACATATTAGCATATTCTTACAACAAGGGTTGGCTGTTTAAAGCAGCTTGACAAAACATGAATTAAAATTTTTGCATGAACACTTTTGGAGTAAATCTGTCTTTGTTGTTATGAACATTTTTTTGAATTGTGGCTGTGTGATGAACTCACTAAACTTTCACAGCATGATACTGTGAAACAGCAAAAAAAACTAGATCATCCTTTTTCTGGTTGGGATTTTTAACTGTTATATTAAAGACCATTAAAATATATGAATGACAGCAAGTCACAGCTCCCTATGATTACCTGATTTTTCACTTTTCCTTCAAATTGTGAGGTAAAAATGAAGTAAAACATATTAAGGTCAATATTCCTTTAAATTACAAAGTAGTGAAATTTGCTGGTCAAGATTTACCCTGCTTTCTATCTCATTAAGAATGTTTCTTTACTGATACATTTAACCATCCTCATGCTGTCCTCAGCACTTGTGGATGAGCAATGGCATCATTTGGTGTCTTAAGAAGAAGGAAGCAATTAGCAGCAAATTTATATGAAAGATTTCTCTGGACATGAACCCTCTCCTCCACTCTACCTTCTTTCCCATTATTTCCTCTACTGTTGCTGAAGCATCATGTTTTAAAATATCTTTTAAACAAACAAACTAGAAAATACCTACCCAGACTGTCTATACATTGTCTGCTGCCCTCGGATGGTGCTGGGAACATACTTCTCTTTAGTGACTGAAAAAACAGTTTTGGAGATTTTTGCAAATGTTTAGACATGAGTTTCATGGAATTACTTCTGTTGATAATCACTCACACAAGTAATTGTCTGAAGGCTCAGACCCAATATTTGTTAAGTGGTCTGGATCTTCCCTGTCCTGACATTTCAACTCCCCAGTGCTCAATGAAGTAGGGGCATTCTCCAAACATGCTCCTGCAATCCTTTATCAGTGACATTTTCCTCACAGTTTGTCTTTAATTGTTTTTATTTTACTTCCCATGGGTAAAATTCTTGGCTTTCTATGGTCTGCATAAAGCCTATGTACCCCTGAAGCCTACAGAAGAGGGATTATGTGGAATTCATATGGTGCATTGGCCGGGTGCTGGCTCCATCCGCATGGATGAATGGCATCCATGTCAAATCGTTAGTCTCCCCAGAATGCTCTCTATAGTGATAAAGACGACTCGTGTTTCATGGAGATCGGTGGGCCAGCAACATCTGATCAGACTTTTCCCATCATTTGTTCCAGCCACTCTTGGACTGAACGTTATCTTTGGAGAATTTTTAAAAAATATAAAAGAAGTATTCAAGAGTTTGTCAGTAAAATGTATATCTAATCCAATTTGTGGGATAATTTCCATTTTAAGCCTGATTTTAACCTTGGCTAATTTTCTGTAAGCAAAATAAAAGCTACTTTTTTGCATGAGACATACAAGAAGAACACACTTTCCACTGGTAAGCTGTGTGGGAAGAGGTGCACTGCTACCGGAAGGAGTCATGAGGTCAGGAATAATCAGCCATTTTACCATGATCTCTTTGATAGGTAATCTTTGTCCTAGTTACAAAATTTTGCCATTTAAAATTTGTTCTTGCTCCTGATCCTCCATATGACTAGTACAGCGCATTCATTTGCCCAGACCAAAATGCAAATCATTACTCTCCATGTGCAGAAATGTCCTCGAGAGAGATCCTCTCTTCTTTCCATCTGTGCTTGGGGATACCGTCCTTCCACACGGTCTGTGCGTGGCATGCCGGGCAGGGTAGAGGCAGCTTGTCAGGCAGGGACGGAGCTGATGGGAAACGTCAGGGCTGGCGCTCAGCCTCTGCTGGCTAAGAAAAGGGAGAAGGAGGCAGAGCCTGACTGAAGGCTGAGAGGGCGTGAAGGTAAAGCTTGCAGCCCTTGGGGCAGAGGTGCTGTGAGCCTCCCGGTAGTCTCCGTCTCACTCCTTGTCCCGTGGGGCAGCAGCCAGCCTGGGCTCTGGCATTAATTGCAAGTGGCAGGGCTGTTGCATCGTATTTGCTGTCGTGCCTGCTTTCCTGTTGTCTGCAGGCAGATCTGGTAATGAAAGATGTTTGTCCCCGCTCAGCAGACAAGTCACTCTTAAACAGGGCAAGCAAAATTCTCCTTTTACTTGTTCCCTATTTGGTAGCATGAACTAGCCTCTTGCTCGCTCCCTCAGAGGACAACGGCAGGGAGCACACGGAGGATGAGAGGGTGAGGAGAAGATGCTGTTTCCCCTCACCTTCTGAGGCGAGGGAGTGCACTGCCACAGGGGACCATACGACAGTGAGGGGAAATAGGCAAGGTTTTCTGGGAGACCTTGGGAAAGGACCATGGGCTTTGAGTTGGATTAGAAACAGAGCTAGAAAGGTGGTGGCAGCAAATAGTGTAGAAAAAAACAATGAAAAGAACTGTCTGAGGGGCAAAGGAACAAGGACAGGCAACAAGAGAGAGGGAGTGTGACTGCAAATTATGGAAGAAAAGGAAGAAAAAATGCAGAGAGGTGAAAAAGAGAAGGGTGTCTTCAGATTGGGAAGATCTCTTCTCACAGGGGCTCAAGGACAGAGCCGTTACTCTGCAGGTAGCTGCGCAAACAGGCAGTGATGCCAGACCCCAACCCCAATTGGGTAGACCAAAGTGTTGAAAGCCGTACTTATCAACCAGCCACATTACTAATAGTTCAGTTAAATCAGCTTTTATATAAGACAACTTTGAAAATAGGCTGTGCTGTTTGGCATATTCTAAGCTTAAAGCGGGGTTTCAGTTTTGCAGTGTATTTCTGAGACTTTTGCTTAAGACAGCAGAAACTCACAAAGTCCTTTTTTACTGAAGGACATTAGAGGCACCTAAATCTGAACCAGAAAATATAACTCAGAACTGGACCACTACCAGTTGATTCATACCTAAAAGTCTGCAGGTGAAATGTCTCAGCTCCCTAAAACACAGATGAAATTGGGTTTGAAGTTTTGGCTTCGACCAGTCTCTTTCTAAATGGCTCTTTTGGTGATGTAAGTTATTTGGGGAGTACAGAGGCAATAATACTGAGTTATAGACCGTATTTATAACTTCTGAGCTCTCAAACAAAGCCATAAATGTACATTCCATAGTTTCCAGACAAAAATAAACAGAGCCTGCTATTTCTAATCCATTCCTCCTTTCCCTTGGTGCTGATTAGATTGCATATCCTGAAGGGGATGAATTCAGGCTCTTCTGAAGTTATTTCTTAGAGGTTTATTTGTGATTTAACACAAATGTTTTGTAGATTTGAAAGATATATGGAACAGCTGTTCCTTCTGCATATGACAACTTTTGTCTAAGCTCTTCTGAAGGAAAAAAATCAGCTCACAGATACTCATTTGCCATGGGATGCTGTGGTCTTCTTAAAGCCTGAAGATCATCTTCTCATTCCAGAGTTTCAGATAGGGGATGATTTTGACCGTCACTTATCTGACACTAATTCCATGTTTAGAATACTGAGGGCTGGTATGTTTTTATCTTCTCTCTTAAATAAGAAAAGACATTTCCTTGGCCAAAATGAAATATCTTGTAATGAATTCTGATAAGCCTAGAGTAACTAAATAAATTTCAAGACTTTACAAGTAATTCAAGTATCAGTGTTTCAAATAAAACAATGTGTAAGAATTTGTTTCTGCAAAAATAAATTCCTAAGTGTGACTTAGCTGAACCCATGCTACTGGCAACTGTCCATATTTTCCCCTTAGATGTTACATTTGTTCTTCAAAACCAAGTGGCTAACACCAAGTTCTCTGGCTTTCTCTTTGTACTGCTGTCAGCCTATTCACATGTAAAACAGCACCCCACTGCCTAATCCCTAATCTGCATTGAAATCCAGAGTAGCCATTTCAGGTTTGATGTTTATGGGTGATCTTTACCTTGGTAAGGCTGTGGGCGGTGCCTTCACAGCATCCTTCCTCTCAGTAGACCGCTGCTAAAAGACTAGCATATTAATGACTAGAGAAGTTTTATAAAGGCCAGTGCTTCCAGCAATCTGAAGATAAGTAAGTGCTCCTTTGCATCAGTGATCTGCCTGACTCGTAGAAGACATGGGTATTCTGGATTTTCCTGTTGTGAACCAATATACGCTAGATTGAAGGACAAAAGCATGTCACAGCATCAAATCCCATTAAAAAATATATGGATTAAAATCATTGAATACATTATGGGAGTGAAAAAAGCCTGAGGCTAATATGTTATGTATACAAAGGCCTCCATCTCTGCTTATTCCACACTTCCTATCTGATTAGACCTTCAGGGCCAGAAAACGTTAGAATTCAGTGACATTTAAAAACATGCATTGATAATAGATGAGCATTATGGTTGTGCTGTAATTGCCCCAAACCTGGTCATTACAAGCCCAGGAAATTCATGGTTAAATTGTGCTTCAAAGCAATGCAAACACGTAAACACATGGAAATACAGGTCTAAGTAAGAGCAGCTCTGCTCTTTCCTACCAGTAACATGATGGAATAAAGAAAATTAGGAGGAAGACAGATTTGTGTTTTCTGTCCCAGACAGATTAGACTGATTTGTGGTGACTTTTTTCAGACAAGTCTCTGTTCTTGGAAGGAGCAGAATGACAGGTTTTGGAATTTAGGAGCATGCATTCACAAGAATTATATGAAATGTTAACCTGATGCTATTGTCCCTTCTGGAATCGTAACAGTTAGCTGAAGTAATCATTGATAACAACAAGTCTCCTCCAAATGTAGCTTGTTCTGATGATTTATATTAATTTGAACTGTATTGGAAGTTTAAGGTATCTGCACTATTTTGCTGTTATGACCTTTGAGACTAAAAGTACCCTACAAGTATTCCAGCATTTACTGATTTATTTCACTGTCAATTAGCAACTGATTAAAAGATCTGCTTGAAAATTATAACAAAATCATCCTATTTCTAGTGTTAATAGTACCACAAATGGAGGGACACCAAGATCTGAGATTCATTGTGAACAGGAGGGGGTGGATTCTTTCTCGGATGATATAACCGCATCCTGCCTTACCAAAAGTAAGTAGCTACTCCAGACTATTTGTTCTTTGCCTGTAATGGTATTTTTCCTCATTCTCCTAGGCCCTGCTGTATATCAGGGAAATTCCCCTTCCTCCCAGAATTTTTTTTTTAATTAATTTTTGAGACAGGAAACTCAAAACAGAGGGAGCTGCAAGTATCACGCCAGTATTTTTGGTGAGGTCTATACTGTGTGATAGCCTGTAGCATTCTTTTTCTGATGTCTCCAGAAGCAACTATATTATTAAAAGGCAAGTGTTAGAAAGAGAAGGATATGGGAGCTCACCTGCCGAGAAACAAAGAAGAGCTGTCTCCATACTGCCTTCTCTCAGCAGCAAGGAGGGACACAGCTCCCATGAGCTCTCATGAGCTCTACACTTCCTTGTGTTCAGTAGAAGCAAAAAAACCAGATGAAATGAGTCTGAGGTTCTGGCCTAACATCAGGAAACACTTTTTGACTGTCAGCGTGACTGAGCAATGGCACAGGTTACCCAGGAGGGGTTGTGGCATCCCCCTCCTTGGAGATATTTGAAAGCCGTATGGACATGGTCCTGGACAACTGGCTGCAGGTGGCCCTGCTTGAGCAGGGGGGTTGGACCAGATGAACTCCAGAGGTGCCTTCCAACCTCAGCTGTTCTGTGAGAAGATTTTGGCATAGGTGTACTTACTTTGCACAGGTCTAATTCAGGATTTCATTCCTGCCTTACAAAATCACCTTAGTTTTGAGGACAACCAAACATTTTAATCTGAAAGTTATTTTATCTTATCTTCTAAACTGGATGTGTAATTTTTTTTTAGTTAAAATTATCAACATCAAAATTAAAGAATAAATGTGAAGTTATGGCAAATGTCTCTTGCACAGAGAGTGTGGATATATGGGACCTTGAAGTTTTTTACAAAAGCAGTATTTTTGTCTTCCATCTTTGAGTGCTGCTGGGTTAATGCTCATGGACTGCGATGGAATCATGCATATCATTCACAGCAGGGTAGATGCTGGCAGCAAGATCCACTCCAATAAATCATCTGAATGCCTTTTATGTCTCTGATGGTTCAAAGAGAGACACTATAGTATTACAAACACTGACTGCACAGAAAATCAGATTCTGGACCTTAGGTCATCTTTTCTGGGTAAATAAATTAAGAAAACACAAACCCAAAGAAAAATTATAATTTACATGGGGCAAGAACTTGAAAACGTCTGGGCTACATATACACCAAGGAACTTGATTTCAGCTGGTCTTAGCGTGTTCCAGCATTTCTTCCATGTGTTTTAGTTATTGCACTCTAATTGACCTAGCCAAATGCTGAAAGACTAGTTCACACAGCTCAAAATTAGTCTTGTTCTTTCTTCTTCACAAGCCAGAGGATGAACAGGATAATTGTAGAGGCTTAATCCCGTGGAACTGTACTCCATTAGATTCCAGCATTAGGAAATAGCTGAGAAAAATTCCCATACTGACATGTGAATAGTGCAAAAGCATGAGTTTTATTAATTCAGTCTAATTACATTATTCACCCCTTATCTATGTAGTAAGTCAAAATCACTGTTATGCTCCACAAAGACAAGAATCTTAACAAAAACCAAATATCAGAGGCGTTGTTTGACAAGATGCAGCTTATGACAGAAAATAGTTTCCTTTCCTTGAAAAGGATGTCATTATGATTGTGTTCACTGATGATTAATTGTAATTATTGTGTTTTGTTTCAGTTAATTCCCTCTAGATAGGTTCATTGGATTTCTGCTTTGTATATGTGTGTGTGAATGTATTTTTTACTGGACCTCTCACTCAAATATGAACAATGAAAATCTTGTATGAATCTGTTTGGAAATGGTAGCCAGCTTTGTTGAAATGCAGAACATCACCCAGCTGGCATAGTGAAAGCAAATGACACTCAAGCTTCAGAGTCTTTGCTAGTGTGCTTGAAAACCGTTTCCTTTACATCTTTTAATGCTTCACAGCATTGCCTCTAATCATAACTAATGCTTACTTTGTGCCTAATGGTGCAAATATCATGTATGATGGCATTTTATCTGAGGTGGCATAAAAACAGTGCAAGAAATCATTAGAGAAAATGCTAAGCAAATGTGAAAAATCAGCAAAGTTTAAAATGAAATGTTCTCTCTTGACTTCATACATTCCTGGCATAATAATACTGTAGCATATCATTATCATTAGTTGTGCTGCTTGAATTAAGGTTATACAAACCAGTTGGGTATACCCTTGCGTTAGAAGGCGTTCTTGGCAGTCTGATTCCAGCACAGCTGTCTTAGCTGCACTTTTATAAGGAGCACTGGAATGAAAGACAATATATCTAACCACCAGTTTGACCCTGTCTTCATTTTGGGTATGGGTTTGCTACATAAAAAGACGGAGAGAAAACCTGCATTTCCCCAGCTCTCCAAACAGAGACCAGAAACAGTAAGAAATACACGAGTAGCAGGAGATGATTCAGAGGCTGCCTGTAAGGAGCTGAAACCCAGTTTCAAACACTGTCCCAAGTAGCTGGGTGTTGTAGTCAAAACAGCAGTTCTAGTTGGGAAAGGAAATATTTATTCATGATGACCTTCAGGTTTTGGAGGTTTTTTTTTTTTTTTCCTAATTCCAAATAGTGCTGAACTCTCACTTGAAATCAATATAGTCGCAGGGAGCAACTGGCAGGATTGTGGCTTTGTGCAGCTATGTTAGCCTTTGCAAACCATGATTGAAAGAATAATGTACAGGCTAAATCATATTTTCCCCTCTTCTCTTTCCCCTTCTCTCTCCTCAAAATAATTAGGAATTTGTGCTTGTGTCTGTAAAACTGTTTCATTCCATTCGGCCATTCCATAAAGCAGGCATAGATAGCTAAGCTACTTTGAGTCCTGAGCCAAAATTCATATCTTCTGACAACAATCCATATCCCATCCTCATTTAAGCATTACAAATTTAATCTCACTTGTTATATACAAATTTAGTGCAGTTATAAAGGTAGAAAGGTGTATATTACTAGGAGAAAACAAAAAACCCCATCCTGGCACCCAAACAATACCATGCTTTTAAATTGCAGGTGCTGTATTATATGCATTGTCAACATGTCACAAAAACTCTCTTCTGAGGATGGGCACAGATTTGCACTCAAATAAAAACATATAGGATCCACCCAGGATACAGATTTTTCCTGTCACTCTTCCACATACAGAGATTGGGCATGTGTACAGATTAACGCTCACCAGGCATCACATGCACTTCGACAACATCACTTGAGATAATTCTAAGTTTGATGCAGGATCTCTGAAAGAACTCTGCATTATTATGTTTCAAAACAGTTTGCTCACATTTCAGTGCATCTGCTGCACTTGCTGAACCTGCTGGCCTAAGCATAACTAAGCGGTGAGATGCTGATAGTGATCTCTCGGAATCAGATCAACCAGACAGCCGTAACGATTAGCCTGACAAGCCTTATAGTTACAGTGTAAACACATACGCAGCACAAGTATTCCGGAAGCAGATGTCAGTCATTCATTTGATGTTTGTGTATACCAATATAGTTCTCATTCTTCATTTCTGTTTCACAGCATTGTCCTACATGGCAGAGAGAGAACAGAAGTAAACTGAGTCATGCCTTCTGATGGAGGCACCCTTGCAATGCAAGCTATGGTTTTAAATGGCATCTGTAGTCTAAGTGAGGCAACAGAATGTTCAAAAGAAGCAGAGCCCTATTAAAAACCTCTGTTTGTTTTGCAGGGAAATTTTATAGCAAACAACAAGGCCATTTCTTTTTGTGCTAACAATATCCATTACAAAGTTTTCAGAGCTGGGAATGGTGAAGAACAAGGAGACAGACAGGAAACAGAACATTCAAATACATTTCCTTCCTGCACTCTTTCTGATGAACTGAATTTTAATTTTATGTAGAAGATACTTGTACCATATCTATATTCTGTTATATTCCCAGGCATTCTCTCAAAAGGAAAACCAACAGCACAATGCAAATTTTTATGCACCTAAGTGATATGTGCTCAGAATAGTGATTGGCCCCCTGTGGTATAGGGAAAAAATGAAAATCTTTGCTAATTAGACACCTTTATAATAAGGAAATTTAATGGTTACTGTTATGCAATCAAGAATGAGAATTTCTTCCATTACAAAGAGCTATTCTTCACTACTATGCCAGAACAACCGCTAATTTTATTTTCAGATCAATAGTTTGTATGTTGAGTTAATAAATGTGAAATGTTAATGCAGTATCAAACAGCAATTTAGGCCTCTGGGTCCTAGTAACATCCCTTCTAATCAGCACACTCTGCAGTGATATATAGGGCTATCTATAGGGACAGATGAATCATACAATACAGAGAGCTGCTGTTAGCTCTCGTAATGATTCCAAGCTGGACAGGCCTCTCCAAAGAGGAGCTGACCATACATGCTTTTTTATCTTGTTTGTCTAATAAAATCTGTATAATTGTAAAACTTGTTTTCTCAAGAGATATAATGCATATTTATTCTCTGTCTCAGGCCAGTTGAGCTAATAATGATTGCAATCAATAAGAAAGTCTTTCATCAGTATAGTTTTCTAATAGACACTTTAAGGGTCTCCAGCTATCAGATGAACCTACTTACATCCGGCGGGTAATTCACCAGGGACATCTTGCGAAAATTACTTAGAGGAGTTAACACTTATTTTCATTTGAAGCTTGTGAAAACCCTGCAAGATGAAGGGAAAGAAAAAATATTTTATCTCTGCATTAGAATGGTAACTAGCGGGTTCAGTTTTCAAAGGCCCTTCTTAACAGCCTCTGAAATTACACAAGGAATGGTTGCATGCCAGCTTTCACATGCAACTCAACTCAAATACACGAGTTTTACACAGGCCAAAAATTTTCCTATGAAAACCAGGCATGCAATATTGCATTAAAAGTTAAGAGAATACATTTGAAAATTTGCCCCTAATTGTCTAGTGTGCTGTGCTTGCAAATGGATTCACTGCCAAGGTATATTTATGGGACACGTGAAAGTCATTGTTATTCTCTTTTTGTTCCTCTTGCCTGCTTTAGTCATTTGGGTTCTGTAACATTTTCCATATGCAAGCAACGGTAGCAGAAGGCCTCGATGCGAGGCTGTGTGAGTGCCTGTAGCTCTTTGTGACAACCAGGTCCCTTCTCGGGGCTAAGCAGCGCTCAACAAACTCTTTGGCCGCATGAAGCCCAGGCTAGCAAGTTGTATTCTAGATTAAGCAAGTCAACGTAACCGTTTTACGGTGCCAGAGGGCTGCCAGCTTTCCTGACTGTACTGTGATTCCTGTAATGTTTTATTTTCTATTTGAAGCCCCAGGTCCTAGGACCAAGAGCATCCTGGCTTTTCTTCAAAGAAAATGAGTTTCCAGTCCTCCTCTTTGTAAAGGAAAGCTTGAAATTGTAACTGAAAGGCAAACATGGAGTGTGGAGCTTAAGACTAGAACTTTTGGTTTTTAAATACCCTGATTTCTAAACAAACCTCCTTATTTTTAAGGTCTAACTCCTCATTTTGGAATTGTATGCAATAATGATACCACAAGTTCTACCAAGCACATCGTTTCTATCACCTTGCTGTTGTTATTTTTATGAATAATCGTGTTTCTATCTCAATGGCTATTTTAAAGTGATGCTTGAAGGCCAGCCAAGCTGAAGTTTGTTCACATTAGATTTTATTTGAACAGTTGCAAAGAGTGATCCATCTCAAATATATTACAAAGATATTATCTAGGATTTCTCGTGTAAAAACCTTTGTTTTTTTGCTGAGAGATGGAAGTTAAAAATGTTTATAAACTGAACCAAAGGTGCAGACATTAAACCTTCATGTGTTGCTGCTGAATGTTTTTCCTCTTACTACATGAAAAAAAAAGGTAAAAAGCATCTTATATCCTTCACACAGAGGACTTGTCTTTGCAGAACTAGAGTCATTGTAAAACCATTTGGCCCATTTCCATTCAATTTATAAGCACGTTTGAGATCCAGCGGGATGGCACACACTTCACTAAGTACAGGGGTAGTATGCGATAGGTGAATTACCACGGAAAGAAGTTCATGCTGAAAAGTTTTATTGATACAGAACTTTAAATTTTAAATATGAACAGGTAGGTATTATATTGTGATATAGACCAAGTCAGATGAAAACAGAATTGTCCTGAATATTTCCCATTCTTTTCCTAACCTGGGTAGCAGGCAAAACAGGTACTAAAGAGAGAGAATCTTCTGTTAAATACAGCTAATATAAAGCTTGTTTATCTTCACATCAGTAAAGATACATGCAGAGATAGATCATTTCAGATAAATGAAAACAAATCGGATTCTAAGTACCATGCACCACTGCAAATTCAGTATGTGCTTTGTAAATGAATACAGTTTTAGCATTGCTACCAAAATGGTACGCGGTTTGCCTGTGGGTTATCTATATAGAGATTGTTAGGACCTTGCAATAGCCATAATGGAAGATTCAGTCAATGGTGTAGCTTTCCCATCTGATTGACTCTAGAGGCAGTCATGCAGAGTTCAGAGGTCAAATTCGAGACTTCATGGCAAATCTGAGAAAAATTACCTTTCAGTTTAAGAGTCCAGGAGGAAGCCAGCCATTGCAATAGTCATTTAGAATGCAGCAGATACTTTGTTATTATGCTAAAATATAAACTAATGACAAATTTTAAAAGACAGGAAAGAAATCAGTAATACAACTTCTGGTCAGCAAAAAGCTGTTACAAATTATCCATGGAGATCTGAGGCAAATATTGCCTCTGAGCACGGCTGTCCATGCAAGATGAGTCTTCACATAAAGCAATGACTCTTGGCTATTTACCCATTTAAAAATAACACTAATGTCCAGCAGAGCTGTACCGGAAATTATTCTAGTATTTAGTGCCTTAGACTACACCAATAGCCACTCTGTAGGTACTCCTTCTCCTTACAACCTTTGGACTCATATTTTAAGATCTTTTGCATACCTAACATCAAACTGTGAAATATGAGTCCTGGGTGAGATCTTGCTGCTTAGCTTAACTTTCCCCCAAAAAGCCTTCAAACATATCTGCTTCCCACTGCTGACATAGTGATATAGACAACTTAGGCTCTCATTTTAGATGGTCTATATTTTATTGTGTGTGAGAAACATACCTGAATGGAAGTAAGATGCTAGTTACATAGACTCTAACCCAAAATATTTTTCCTGCTTTTACATAAAGACTGGTACTGACAGAGCACACCACTAAATATTAATTAAGCACTGATGTATAATTAGGTAGAAGAGTAATTGAAGAAAGTGATTTATTATTTATGAATAATGGCATTTTAATTACACCTAGACAACTCCTAAAAGTTCCTTTGAAAGCATATGCACTTTACACATGTGGAAATAAGCATTCAAAGATTACTTTCTATCACAGGCCCTTCTGTTTAATCATTTTAAATACTGGCACAGTTTTTTGTGGAAGTAATCTGCATTAGATTTTGCAATGTTTGGGTTCAGTTGAGAACTTTGGGACCTTGCTTGCATCCCCTGTGAGAACAAGACACTTGTAATTTGAGGACTGTAACACTTAACATCATGTTGAGTATCAATAAGCTCGCTACCTGGCAAGTACTCTTGAGTGTCTGTTATATGTCCCTTTGTAAAAAGTATTCCTCAAAAATAACATTTTATAAAAAAGATCATTAAGATGTCATTGGACTTGCAGAACGAAGGTCACTTGTACGATGACTGATAAAAGGTGTGGATAACTTTTCAGACTGAAATAATGGCAGTCTTGCAGACTGATCCTCAGAAAACGTTAGCTGGTTTTTGGACTGGAAGGGGTGTAGCCTGGGGACTGGCTGCTAAGGGGCTATCACTTGGGAGGGTATCCCAAGATCTGGTTAATGCTTTGCTACGGAAATAATCTTTTGACTACCTTGGGCAGGAGTGTGGCATGCCAGTTCTCCACACAGTGTTGCCAGTTCTCTGAGTGACTTCAACTTCACTGGGCTGTTTGTGAAACCACTCAACTGCCGCTGCCTATAAATACACAGTCAGAGAGCAGGGAGGAAGGAGAGTCCCACCAGACAAGGGTCAGGAGCAATTACAAAACATGTGACTGGGGGCTAAGGAAGGGCAAGCTAGCTCATATTCCTCATATGCTGTGTTTTGTTAAGGGCAGACATTCCCTGTTTAGAAAAAAGCGTCATTCTAAAGACCACTCTCCTGATGCAGTCACATCTGGGAATCTGTAGATGCCTGCTCTTATCACTGTTTTAAGGACAGTGCTGGGGGTAAATTTCTAGAAGTAAAGTTTGAGCAAGAAAGGAAAAAGAAAACTTTTTTCTGTACTAGCTGGAAGGAAAATTTGACCAACCATTATGACTGGTTTATCATAAAATGTGGTACATCTTGCTGAGATGCGCATGTTGGCAAAAATTTCTTCTGCCCTCTATCCTTTGATATATTTGTAGGAAAATATTTACAATGAAAATACTGCCTATTCAGTAAACTATAATTTCATAACAAGAACAAAGCTGCAGCAATTACTTTCCTATCAAGTAATTCTGTGGATTTATACTATCATTTAGCAGGTGGCCTGTTGACCTTCCGCCACAGGGTAGTTCTATGTGTTGTGAAGTGGCTGTCCTTAAAATATAACATTTACCTGCTGAGAACAACATTATACTATTTATGAAACCATATAATTTCAACAGCCAAACTCAGCAAGATTTTATTGCGCTCTCCACCTGTAATTGTGGAACAGCTGACTCATCAGTCCATAATCATCACTTACCAATGAACATCTTCACTAAAACTCTCAAAGTTACTTGTTTTCTCATCATTCCTGCAAGCACTGCCTGTCCCCCTCAACCCCCTCACTTTTTTGGACAGTAAAAGAGTCATCTCAAAAGCTTATAATTAATTACAGTTCAGATTAATGCCAGGGAAACATTCATGCAACAAACTCTTCACTGCCTTGCTGAAAGAAAGATGTATACTTTCAATAACATGACGATAAAATGAAATTCATTAATATCTTAAAAAATTGTATGTATTTTAGCAGTCAGTCTACCTTTTGTCTAAGATGTATTAAAGTAAATATTCCTTCAAGGATGGAGACCGTTTCCTCTGTTTTTCCTCATTCACTACCATAGAATACTTCTGAACAAGCTTTTATCTACCTAACAACTTTTCCCCTTTGAATCTTTTGCTAACAGACATAATTCACTATGGTCTGCAGCATTTGTTAAGGAATCAAACATCTGTGAAGCCAAAAATTTTCCTATATATTCCCTTCCATTTTTAGTCCAGGGACAGGGGAGAAATCTTTGTTTTCATAATAGCTGAAGCTCTATATTAATACATGACTCTAGTCAAGTCATGCTTCAGGGTTTTAGTGAATTAGTTGCAAGGATCAGCAAGGAGTACCCAGCACTTTGCTATGCAACTGGAATTTGGATTTGGTTTTGGTTTTTTTGACTCCCGTTTAGGCATTTGCTCTGGCAACAGCTGGGGTTGGGACATTAGGCGGGACGGCACAGCACTCTGAGCCTCCTTTCTCACGTGCTTCCTGGTACATGATGTTATGACTTATTCAGAGTCAAACTGTTGACCAGAGTTGGAGTGAGGGAAGGTCTGGCAGGAACCCGTTTTTTTGCAACATAGAATATAGGTCACCTGTCAGAATAATCCGAATCTAACAAATTCCCTGCCCTGCAGCAAGACGAACTGTTAAACTAAAGAGCATGGGCACATCTGCAGAGCAGTAAATTGATGCTCTTTAGCGGATAGATGATTGGAGAGTTCACCATAAATACCTCAGACTACCCGTTTTCTACTAATGGCATACAATCAGTGTATGACTGACAAACCGAAATACTTCAGATTCACCTAAGTCATTGGACTCAATCTGTCAACAACCGTACTAAACTGCCTGGCTTGTGCTCTGCAAAAGGTCAGGCTGAACAATGTGAAAAATCCCCCGTGGCAAGAGGCTCTGCGAGTCTGGGGGATTTGTGCAATAGAATTTTAATCTCTCACTTATGTTTGCAAGGGAAGAAAAATAGCATCATAGGGACTAAAGAAATGCTGCAGTAGAACTCAGCATGGATGACTCAGTAAATCCAGGATCCAGGCTTCAGGAAGGACTCCTGATGTCAGAGCAGGTGGTCCTCTTCATCTCTCTCTTTTTTTTTTTTTCCTTTCAGTAAAGTGTGTAGCTGTTGTACATAACCAGGTGATAATGACAGGTATTTGTCACTAAACTCAAAGTAAGGGTTTGTTGTCACTCTGGAGACACTTACCTTTTCAGATGGTTTCCAAAACTCCTACTACAACAACAATTTCTCAAAAAACTTTCTATTATTTTTTCAATAGCATTGCTGGCAAGATGGGGCTTTTCAGATAAGCAGTATCCTGCATTGGTAGAGCATGTGAAAGGGCAGGGCTGGCCAGCGCAGAGCTCCTCTTTGTGAATTCCTCGGCACACCCTTGGCTCTGAACTGCGTGCCTAAATCAGAGCAGTTTCCCAACAGCTCTATTCTATGTCAAAGTGACATCCAGAGTCATTATTGTATTTTCCATGCATCCTCCATCCCCTACTTTCTTTCGCTAGGGGGGAGGTGATATTTGACTTTTATAATATCACCGATATTTCTTCGAAAAGCAAACATTCTTTCTTTTATTCCCCTTGCAAAGTGACTTACATTTCTGTGATACTGGCTTGTGGCAAATTGTTCAGATAAACCAAGAGTAATTTTATTTCAATCATAGCTATATCTGAAGTGCTAAGAGGTCCCTAAAGGAAAAAAAAGAAAGATGGAAAATACAGACAGGGTCAGATTCTCAGCAACTAAAAACTGTCATATTCTCACTGCTTTTGAGTGACTTTGTACCAGCTGAAGATTTGACCCATGCATTAAAAATGTTGGGAAAGACAGTTTATTAGTCATCTCAGGTAAATGGAAAGAAGGCTCAGAAATGAAAGACTACACCCTTTATTTGACTTCTTCAAAACATTTTTAGGTTTTATTGTTAATAAGATTAAAAAGGAGATGAGCAATAAAGATATTGGAGCCGAGTTTATTATGAGAAAAAGTACACTTCAGGAAGAGTGCTCTCCCACCACTTAGACTGAATATTTGTGTACACATCCTTCCATTCACGTTTTTTTATTGCTGTTTGCCTAGGAGAAAAAAAAAAGTCCCTGTTAAAGGAATGTGAGCGGGAGTGCATTGCCTCCCCTCTCCAGGTTACTACGATGTACAGATCCACGTATTTCCCATAACTATGTAATTTTCTGCCAGTCATGACTGTAGACCCTTCAGTGGGTGAAACAGAATACTTCCCTTGAAAATAAAGCAATTCATCTGACAAACTGTGTTCCTCCTGCCTTTTGTGGGCCATACAGTGACTTTGTTTTACTGAGGAACAAGGGGAAGTTTATAATAGGATCAGTTTTGTTTGCAATTTGTTTCTAATAGATGCCAATAAGCCGGTTAACTAGGCTCTAGTTAATGGAAATTTTATTGTTTTTCCCCCTGCAGTGCACATGACCTTTTCTTACAAGAGTTTGTGATTCTTGAAAACATGTATCTGCTGCCTTGCCTCGGGGTCTGCTTACAACAGCAGGGATATGACCATAGGCTCTTCTGAACTTGTTCACCAGCCCTCTGCTTTGAGTAGACCAAAATACTTTGATCATCCTGTCAGTGGCAAATTTACAGCAACATACTGGCTTTTGTTCCATGTGTATTTCTCCAAATATAATATCTCCCTCAAGAAATCAATGATAAGCTGTTAAACTAAAGAGCATGGTAACATCCACAGAGCAGTAAATTAATGGTCTTTTGTGGATAGATGGTTACAGATTTCATCATAAAAAATGGATAAAAGATTACATATCACACAGAGCGAAACTTTTAATAACTCAACATGACTTTTCTTAATGGGTTTTATTCATTTTAATCATTATAGTGTCAATGATGATTATAGCCTTATTAGATTCTGGTGATTGAGGAGCGTGTTTATGAGATATTGAAAATCTTAGTCTGTTCGGAAGTGTAGTTGCAGTCTGTGTAGGTTTGATGTGTAACTTCATCTGCACAAGTAGGGCTCGCCAGAAGAGTTTCAATTAATACTTTTACTAAATTGCTCCTGTCTGTAGTGACCTAGGTCACAGATGACTTAAGGATTCCACAACATTGGCTTCTCAAAACAGTAGACCAGCAAGAGTGTAAATCAAAGAGAGACGAGGGACTGAAAAAAAAAAGGAAAAAAAAGAAGCAGCTGGGGGGGATCATATGGCAAAAGAAACCAATCTGCTTTCCTCTCTAGCAGCCACATAAGAATCTAGCCTTAAGTTATCACTCTAGGCTAGGTCTTCCTTCATAATGATGGAGCTTTTCACATAGACTTAAGCATATATGAACACTCACAACTAGAATGGCTCTTAATATCATCTGGAACATGAACAGAATAAACAAAGCTGTTGGAACAATACTGTTTAATGATCTTTGCATTCTGAGGGAGAATTATTGTATCACTTTTTAAGAACTGTTTTTAAAAATGCATATCTATGCTAATTCCTTTTAATGTGGACAAGAATACAACAGACCACCATTTTGATTTTTTTTTTGGCTCTTGTTTAAAGCTTGTTAAAAGAATCCTTTTCCTTGTGAGGTCACAGATACAATCTAAACACTACAAAATGAAAATGATGCCTTAAGTTTGTTTATAATTAAAATGGAATATTTTTAGTAATCACATGTAGCTCGCTCTCAGGAGTGCCAACTTCCCCTTGCAAATCAACAGTGTTATGAACTATAAAAGGTTTAGATCAGAGCCACAGAAATTCACCTAAATCATCCCGAATTAATTAATCTTTTGGGTCTTGAAAATCTGAGGAGTCCTTCAGATGCATCCCACTTCTTTGTCTCGTTCTGCCCTGTGGCCTATCCCTCACAAGGGACAGGCTAGCTGGGTCCCTGTAGGATGCTTGTCCCAGTCACTTCTGCCTGCCCTCAAGTACTACAAGAGCTGGGAGCTCCTCCTATGCTAGGGGAATTAGCAGGACATCTTCAGAGCTGCCCATGTCCTTCCTCCTCCCTCCCTGCTTTGCTGGGTATGTTCCAGGTACAGAAATAGCCAAGTCTATAGCACCTTCATCTCCTTGTCTGGCAACTGCTTCTGGGCAGTGTCATGTCTCTTCAAGAACTTCGGCAAAATTCAGTGTAATCCCCGGAATCCTTTATCCTGAATAAGGATGTCAGGATATGTCCTGCTAAGGATTCAATTAGACCTTGCAGTGCTGCTGGATGTCTTCTTTTTTGCTTCTTTTCAGCCCTAAAGCGATGCTAGCAATCTTCAAATATGTAAAAGGCAGTTCAGACAGAAAGGAAATGAGCTTTTCTGTGTCCACTGGGGATAAAACAGCAAGTGTTGGGTTTAAATTGCAGCAAAGGAGGTTTAGACTAGACATCAAGAAAAAGCACTATAGATGGCTAACAGTACAGATAGTTAGGGATTGCTGTTGGTCATCTAGGGCAGTTGTGGAAACATCACCTCTGGAGGGTTTTTTTTAAACTGTCAGGAGAAGAACTAGACAATTTTCAGAGCCCATTTTAGCCCAGTTTTTTGATGATTTCTAAGATTCTCCTCCCTGTTCACAAGTTTACACTAGGTTTTCTTTTCTTTTTTTTTTGTTTAAGTTCTGGGTGGTCAAACAGTTTCTAACTTACTTGAACTTACTCCAGATTTGAGTTCTTCAGTGTGACTGTTTCAGGTACTGCATATTCTTTTCTATCTGTTCAAATTGTACCAATCATCATGAACTGGCGATCAGTATTTTCTTTCTTAAACCACCGTATTTGTAACTGAATAACCATACTTACAATAAAGGATTACAATAAAAATCTCTTCATTATTACAGTGCCACAAAAGGCCGCCAGAGGAAACCAACATGAATAAGTCTGGCAAAAATCCTTTGACTCAGTCAACATGAAGTCATAGTTCCATACAATAGCCATGTAGAATCCGTTTGCTGTTCTTGATTCACTCTTCTATTACTCTGTTTGCATTGCAGACAAAACGCTCCAACTGCAGACCAAGACAATAAGTGAACGAACATTTGCTATTTTCTTACACATATATCTGGCAGATGACAAAATACAGACTAAAACCCCACTGATTCTCGCGTTCCTTTTCAGCATGCCAAGTGTCATGCATTGCTTCAGATGGTTTAAGAAAATGTCATTCTTATATTGCTATGTTAGGCAACACACATGTACACAATCAAGGTAAGGGAACAGGCCTTCAGAATTACCATTTCTACAGCTCATTCGCTTGATTCCTCTTTTCTTGCTAAGCCTGTTGGAAAGGTAACAAGTATCTCAAAGAAAGGGGAGAAAGGACAAAGCATGTTTGTTTTAGAAATGTCTGGGGATTTTTTTTTAATTAATATGCCAATCACTCAGTAAGCTGCAGGGCAGACTCAGTAGCTGGGACAATCCAAATAAAGCCCACATGCTCCTGTTTCAGTCACCTCCCTTTCCTCAGGGCAGGCTTATTAACTCAGAAATGGGAGACCAAAAGTTTAAAGTAGTGCTACGCGCCCAGAAGCAGAAATCTTTCTAGCTCTGCGCAGAGGAAAACTTGAGAATCAGCCTCTCTCCCTCTTGATGTCTCTATCTGGACCATCTTGGAGCTTCTTAGCTATCCCCATGTCTCTCTCGCTCTCTCCCATTTGCTATTATTTTGCAGGAAAGCTGTTACATGCTTTCAGAAAGGACCAGCAAATACGGCCTACGGTTTGCCATGCCCTCTGTGCCCCAAAAAAGGGGCAAACAGGTGTTGAGCCTTGAGCTGTTTTGCGCAGCTCCGTCTAGAACCGCTTGGCTCAGCCCCGGTGCTCGCCAGACAGCGAGCTCCTCCTAAAACAACGCCAAAGAGCTGCCCTCAGCTGCTCTGCCCCGGGAGTCGGGGAACGACGCTTTCGTCTGTGGCTCTCTCATTAATCAGAGAGCAAAGCAGACTGCTCCTGGCCCAGATCACCAGTAAATTACTTCCCGCTGCGTGCTGGGGTGGGGGAGCGGAGGGCCGGGGCTTTGGCCGGCTCCCTGGCAGCCTGCTCTGCCCGTCAGGCACAGACGGGGGATGCGCAGGGGCCACCCAGGGAGACTTTCGCTTCCTTATTGCCTGGCATGGGTGCGTGGGGCAACCTTGCCCTGCGTTAGCAGGAAACGCTCAGCAAATACACCAAAAGCGCCGAGGCAGAAACTTGCAAACCACAGTCTCTTTGTCCTTATGGGAAAGGCTGACAGCATTTAGTAGAAAACAAGCACCTTTCTGAACTCTCCTGTCAAGTTTCACAGGGATTCCTACAGACCAGGCTTTGCAGACAAGCATGGAGATGAACAGGACTCTTCAGAGCAGCATGAAAACCAGCTATCCTCCTGGTCGGCTTTAGTCATCTAATGAGCTCTCTAGGTTTCGTCTCTGTCAAACATGACGAGACACCGTAAAACTTCACATCATTCCATCGGAAGATGGACCAAGTTTCTCTAGCGTGGACAAACATTGCATTAGGATGTGCAGGATTTGGCCAAGCTTGCTCAAGTCTGCGTATGTTACCACCTAGTGACTATTCAGGGTACATTGCAGCATGTTATGCACAACGTGATGATGTATTAGGAGACTTGTAATGCAAGCAGATAAATGATGATTTATCAAAGTGACTGATCAGCGCCATTAAATTAATATAGAACAGTATCAGCAGTACATTGGGCATTTAAAAAAAAGTGCCCTGAGTTCTTTACAGAGATACACCAAAAATACCTTCTCGAAATATTTGGATTTTCTTCATTAAGGTCAAGCAGCCTATCCTGTTTCCTGGAATTTGGCCGGTAGGTTCACGGTCCCATCATTTCTTCTTTTATTGAGGTAATAACTAATCGTTTCTGCTCCATACCTTTGTCATACATAATTGCTATTTTATTGTTCCCTAAGGTCAATTTTACTAAGACTTTTAAAAAGCTGAATTTAAAATGACTAATGCTGATTAAAAGTAGGAATTCAAGGTTGCAAAGCCTATCACAGCCTTACGCCATTTCCTGTGGCTGTATTTTAAGGTAATTAAGAGCAGATCTCCCTGTAGTGCATCTTTGTAAAGTAACTGCAAGTGTATTAAGGCGCAGACCTACTTAGTAAATATTCATGCTTGTTTGCGAGGCAGGAAGCTTTTCCCAGGCATTTTTGTAAATTCTTCTTCGCTTCTGCTTGTGTACCAATAAAAGTTCTTCCAGTTGGCTGTCACTAGAATTACTTTAAACTGCTTCCCCCTAAAAAGTCAAATCCAGGGATGGTAGCATGTCATATAGCAGCGGTTTAATCCTACCATCTCTTACTCATCTGAGCAAGGCTGAGACACCTTCTGATGGGGCTGACAATGGCTCAGGATGGGATCTCCAATCCAGAGCTTCCTATCCAGCTGGAGAGGATTACCTTTAAACTAAAATCTCAGCTATTTCTCTGCGTCTGCCAGTGCCAGCATCTTTGAAAATCAGGGCTACTAGCTTATAAAGATAGTGAGAGATTTTGCACTTTTGAAGTTCTTAAACCATGAAAAAGTAGGCTGTCAGTAAGGCTGATGGAGTTAATGAGCCTGGTCACTGGGTGTGGAACTCTTAGCAGAGGTAACGAGTTTTACCTTTCAGCAGAGCTTGCCAGATTTAGTCTATTTCTGCTTTTACTCCAAGGGTTTTACTTCTCAACCCGGAATTCACAGCTGAGAAAAATAAAGGTATATACTAAAAGTTTCTGGAAAGACACTACTCACCCTGTGAAAGAAAGTTGGCTAAAGTATGATATAGAGGAAATATTTTTATTGTAATTATTATGATTTTTTTTGCAGTTCTATGATGCCTCTTTTTAAAGGTACTATAAACATTATTTGAACCAGGTTCCCATTACTAGGAAAGGTCAAATCTTACAGTAGACTCACAAAGTCAGGCTAGCCGTTAGTAAATAAGGGTTTATGGAAAACTCATAAAGCACCTAAAGTGCCAGCTTATGTAATGTATCTAATATAATAAACACTCTGAGGGGAGTCTAGGAGTGGAAAAAATGCAGTTTCTTATTATAAAATATTTGAACATAGTCAAGATTTTAGAAACTGATCAAACTGTGTGAGCCAGAAGGCTTTGTCATGAAGTCTGAAAATCCAGGAGACCTTTAGCTTGCTGAGAGGAAGCGTTTTAGCAGACCCTACAGAATGAATCGTTAATACAAACTTATATTCACAGTGCTCTCAGAAGTTGTGTAGGAGAGTTATCTGGCACAGCCATTGTTAGATTCACGTTACACTAACTACTGTACAAACAACTGCCTGGTTTTGGATTACAACAACTATACTGTACTGCCAGTAAGACCAAGTAATGTGGGAGGAATGGAGCATATCACTCATTTCTGTTGCATAGATGCCTTTTAAAAAGAGTCACTGAGAAAGCTGGTCATTGATGGCTGGTTGGCACCAAGTTAGACTGTTTTCCTGAGCAAGGATATTCCCACAACAGTTATAGTCACCTGGTATTGTACAAACTACCTGCACAGAGGCGTTTGATTTGACACTCCATCGTTGTGCTATTTTTGGCACGCTCCTTCCTAATTTGTGATTAACAAGGATTAGGTTGTTTTCACTTTGTAAGGGCTATTTATAGTTCAATAGGAGATTTCCCCCCACCCCGTCCCACTGCTACAGTGCATCAATGGCACGATTTTAGTCTTAACATATAACCAGAACTACACAGTCATGTTAAGTAATTAAAAAAAGAGCTGATTATGAAATACAAAGGACTAACTAGAAACATATGAACAATGCGCTGCATTTATGCAACATATTTTCTTCTATTCTAGGAGAACTAGACCCTCAC
>JAVKLA010000073.1:7825486-7866491 GCA_034782735.1 Sagittarius serpentarius | reverse complement strand
TTGTAGGAGAACTAGACCCTGACATGACTTTATATGATGCTTTCACAACTGACATGCCTCCTTCAAGTGGACTATGCTGTTTAGCAATTCCGAAACACAACAAAATCATGTGGGACAGAAACTGTAGAATAATACTGAACTTGAAATAATAGTAGGGCTCAATGAGCCAGTCTTTCTGCCCTTGAACACAATGGGAGTTTTAAGACTGAATTCAGTGGGAGCAGGAACAAACCAGGAAAATAGTTATCTAGGAGGGAGTTTGACTGAGATAACAGGGTTATGAAGCATTTGTAAATTCACAGGAGAGATCAGTGTGACATAAGACAGTGTCCATAACAAATTAGCTGTGGAGTATTCTAAGTGGCCAGTATACAATCTTGATTTAGGATGAAGTTATTAAAAGGACTGAATGCTGGAACAGCTGTGCTCCCACTGAAGTCAGTAGCTTAAAAAAAAAAAAGGAAACTTTTTAGTATTTATTGTAAAAGCTGAATGTTTTTGAATCTTCAGATAGGGACAGAAAAAGGGATTTAACCTGCCTTAATCTATATTGCAGACCTCTCAAAATAACACAGCTATGTGAGAGGCAGCAGACAAATGGCTCTACCCAGAAATTACTGCAATATACAGGGGTCATCTACGCTGATTACTGTTAGCAGTACTTTCCAACAGACAACAGTTGTATCAGGTTGAGAAAGATAGCAAATGCACATGCAAACAGCCGGAAGAAACTGTTGTGGAGTCAAGAAAAGGTATCGTACGTAATGGAGCTGAAAAAGCACAGTAGTCTTCCCAAGTAAAAGCGCTTTCGAAGTAAGTCGGCTGCGTGATGCAAGGTGGGAGATATGCAACAGAGATATCGGCCACAGGTCCAGGAGAATGGCCAGTAGCAGGCTGCTGATATCAGTGGTCCTGACCTCTTTGACAAGGCAGATGTTTGTACTAAGGGTGGGATCCAAATCCTGTACTGTCACTTACCTAAAAACATGAGCTTCCTAGTCCAAGCTAGCCATCGAGAGAAAGAGGGGTTTTCACCCCATTGTAAGACAAGTGTGACAAGAGGTGTGAATGAAGTCTTCTCTGGAGGAGCTTGTCTCCTTCCAGGGACAACTGCAGGAGTCTAGACACAAGATGACAAGGTTTTGAACTGCTCATGGTGCATGAGATGCATCTAATGTCAACGGCTGCAAAATGCCTGCCTGGAAGCTCCCTTCTCCCTTGCTATGTATGCTTGCCTACCCTGACGCAGCCATATGTTGTTAATGGATAACTCGAGCCTGAACAGCTAGAGAACTGGATCTGTACTTGCCTGCTTAGATCCTTGGCTTTGTTTGCTTTCCCAGTTGTGCTGTCTTCATGCCCACTTAACTGCTGCATGCAGTCTATTAGGCTTGCCCTACTGAGCCAAACCTGTGCTGTTCTGTTGCAATTTTCTTTTACTCTTCCTCTGGTTGTCTGTCAGCAGATGGGTCCATTACCAAAGCTCTGTTTGTGCTGTTGTCAGATAGCCTCTTTCCCCATTGTTGCTCGGTATAGGGATGTAGCGTGCTTTGCTGGAGTTGTATGTCTTTGCTGAGCCCCAGGAGTGCACTTAGAATAAGAACTGGGACATCAGAGCGCAAAAATCCGGTGGACAGCCCTACATGCGATTGGCAGCTTCCAGTTCTGCATCTCCCTTGAGCGTGTCTCTCAGTTCAGCCCTCCCTTTCCTCCTGTGGGCTTTCCTCCCACACTGTGCTGCCTGCCTGGCAGCCTTCAACCCAGCCCACTTTCTGCCTCAGGGTCTCTGCTTGTGACAGACTCTAAAAAATTGTGGCCCAGAAAAGTTGGAAGCAGGCTCCAGCCAATAATAAAATGACCACCCTTTTCATCTGTTACAAACCTATCCCCTATTTGCTCCCTCCCTGTTTTGTCCTCTTACTAGATACAGCCTTTGGTGCAGAGATGCAAATCCCAGCTAGCTTTGATGTCATGAATACAAATGTCGTTTTTATTAACCTCCCAAATGACTGCCACACTGGGCCGCATCCTGCTTTTAGTTAGTCAAATGCAAGTAATGTTTCTGCTTGATTTCTCTTCTGTTTTCCAGATACTTGTATTGCTTTGACGTAATTTTACACAACAGTGTCCTTATTTTCATATGCCTTTTTGATTAGTTCGTCACTTACATATTATTCTCCTTCACTGATAATTCCTTCACCTTTACAGTATAGTTTCCTACCTTTACTAAAAAGTGAAACAGGATTAAGAGCCATTAAGCATAACCAAATATAATGCAATGTACTTTAGGAAGTTATTGCACTTGTTCATTTGCATTCTTTATTGCTTGTTTTTCTTATAAAGTATCAGGAAACATGCAGATTACCATTTGGTTTTATTACTTAAGAGTTCCAGCCATCCTTACTTAAGATTAAAGTCATTGTTGCCACAATAGCTCTTCCACTTCATCGCAAAGGTTTGAGCTTGCAGAGAAACACATTCAATATAAATGGGTTCTGCTGGATCTCCAAGACTCCCGCCTAGATTAGGGCAGGTTTTTAAGTCGGGAAATGACATATCTGAGCTGTGATCAGTTGTGCTATCCAGGCAAGTCTATTTAAAAGCACTTTCCATTTTAAATATAGCAATAAAATACCACACTAGCAAACCTTCTTGATAAGGGTAAAAGCAATACATCCAAATCCAATCTAAATTTGACATTGCCTAGAACAAGAATTCACATTGATAAGTCAGGACTCATTTACAAGGCCATAAATGGGTGGGTAGCTATAATTTGGGTATTAAACTTGTAAAATATATTGATGGCATGCAAGGGCTAAATAAATAATTTACTACAAGAAAATTGGAAATCTTTACACAGTACTTAATTGACCAGCCACTCTCCTATGTTCTTGATAGCTTCCTATTTTGCATTTTTTTTTTATTTTTTACACACTGAAATTTTCCCCATGTGTATTTTTTTCCAACTTCAGTGAATGTTCATAAGTCGCTATATTTCTGTAAACACAGCCCATTTCCATCTTCGTTTCGTCAGTCAGTTACATTCTTTTTGACATTTTAATTTGTTTGTTTAAAAGCATGAATGAATCAACTGCCTTTTCTGGGCACGGCTCAGCTGGTGTTATTCTTACAACTAAAATGAAATTGCCTTAGTGATCAGCCTAACTTTGAATGTTAGTTAAACCCATTTCCAGTGCAAAGTAGACCGAGATATTGTAGTAAATGGGTATTCCAGTGATCACAGTAAGTGTGGGATTGGCAGCTTTATACAAGCTGATAAAAATCCTTATAACCACCTCACTGGCCAGTGCAACTGAGGGTAGTTGCAGTAAGGCCAATGAATTTTGGCTTTAAAGGAGTTTTGCCATCCACAGTTATTGAAAAACTGGTTTTGAGATTCCATACAGGCCCTTGGTTGACCCTGCCCTCCAAAGCATGCCATGAGTCATGAATCAGACCTACGAAATGTATAAGATTTTATTTTTAAATCATCACACTTGCTTTTTGTTAGATTTCTCCTCTGAAAACAGACCTCCAGGGTACACTCCCACCACCTTTTCCCGTGACCCAAGGAAGAGAAGTGAGGGCTTCTACCCACCTCCCCAGCTATTGTCACCTCCTTGGGTGACCATGGCACTTCTGTACATGCTTGTACCCCTTTGATGCTCATGCAGACTCTCCATCTCTCTGCTGGAGCAGCAAGAAGACAAAAATGTGCCTTTCTTTTCCCTGTTAGGGGTGCTGTGGTCTCTCTGTGCGGTGGCTTTCACTGATTAAAGAGATCGACTGCTTTTTAGAGGACTCATAGAATCATTTGGGTTGGAAGTCTAGTCCAAACCCCCTTCAATAAACAGGGACACCTTCAACTAGATCAGGTTGCTCAGAGCCCCGTCCAGTCTGACCTTCAGTGTTTTCAGGGATGGGGCATCTATCGGCAATCTGGGCAACGTGTTCCAGTGCTTCACCACCCTCATTGTAAAAAATCTCTTCCGTATATCTAGTCTGAATCTACCCTCTTTTAGTTTAAAGCCATTACCCCTTGTCCTATCGCAACAGGCCCTTCTAAAATGTCTGTCCCCATCTTTCTTATAAGCCCCCTTTAAGTACTGAAAGGCTGCAATAAGGTCTCCCCGGAGCCTTCTCTTCCCCAGGCTGAACAACCCCAAATCTCTTTGCCTTTCTTCATAGGAAGAATTTGAACTCAGATTCCTCTTCACCTGTTTTGGTTCATTCTCATCTTTAGCCATCCACAGCAACCTACTGTGCGGAGACTTATGCCCTAGACAGGCAGCGGTGGTGCTTCCTCATACACACGTCCTTGGAGAGCTTCTCACCGGGAGCTCACGCTAGCGGCAGTGTTCTTTTGCTGGTACAGTCTGTCCAAGTTTCCCAGGAGAGATAAGGTAGAGTGCCAGAGGACTTTGCAGGCATTAGTGCTTCTCTGTGAGGGTTTTTTGCCAGGGTGAAATGCCATGATAAAACACATGCCATACGACTCCAAGTCATATACTGGACCCAAGGTAAGCACCGTAGCGGTAAAGGAGCAAATCTGGAGGGAATACAGCAAATTTGGGGTAAGCAAAGGGAGAGCTTTGCTCCAGCTGCTCTGCGCCACTGCCATCAGCTTCCCTATTGTTACAGGCACCCTGAGACTCCCATCTAATTCCACTTTCCACCTGCCCTCCCCAATAAATTCCTTTAAAAATGGTAGTTATTTTTGCTCAAAATATTTCCATTGTTTCCTGAGGAATGTCACCCCCTTCCCAGCTGGGACCCTGCCCCATGGGTCGGTTTGACAGCACTTTGCTTAGCAGCCACATGACCATTTTGGAGTCCAGACCTAGCTTCAGAGTAAAATATTTTGGGGGTGAGGGGAAAGTCCAGTATTCCTTGGATGGTAGTAGGGTGGGATGTGGGTTAGGGTTTCTAAGCAAGGGTTGTTGTACCCAAATTCAGATGTAAAAAAAGCCTCTTGGCTGTAGGAGAAAGGGTACACGCTGGTGGAACTCGTATGCGAGGGAGCCAGAAGAAAGAAAAACTCAATGCTCTGCTTTACATGTGTGTAGTACACTGCTGCCTGAGGGAGTAAGAACCCACTTACAACCCCGCATAGATTACCCTGGCTTTGTCCAGGTGCATGAAACAAGCAGGGCCACACATCTGCTTATTTCCTCTCTGGGGATTAGAAATTGGAGGGTGGGAAATGAGTAGAGCCTGGGGTCCATTCTCACTTGCCAGCTCAGCTGAGCTGGTGAGCGCTTGAGGGGGGTGGGGGGGGAAGGGTGGAATATTATTTTATTTCTGGCTTAGGCCAGAGGTAAATGACTGCCTGAGGGAATAGGAGAGGAGAAGGTGTTCCGCTGAGTTACAGTGCCTCGGGGGGCTCCTGCTGCAATGGCACAGCTATGTAACCTGCTCCCTGGGGGATTGCATCTGAAATAAAAATGTAGCCTGTTACTTATTGGCATTAATGTTCACTTACTAATGTCTTTTATTGCTTAACTCTTCTATTTTGGCGCCTGGGTAGCTACTTAGGCTCTTTTAAATTCACTGGACCAAATTCAGAGATCACATATCCAGAGTCTATGCAGAGTTCGCAACTGGCAGAGTAGTGTGGGTTGAAAGTAGCAAATTTAAGAAAGTCTAGGGAGAGAGTCGTAATGAAGAAAAGGATCATGGTAGATAAGATTCCTGCCCCCACCCCCATTTACTTTCAGTCAGCTTAGCTTGAAGGGGACCTTGTGTCTCCCTGGCTCCTTTAAATACTAGAAATTATTTCTGAATCTGAGGTGTGTCTCAATGAAAAAGGATGCTGACCCAGAGTCAGGAGTTGCTTGTGGGCTCCTAGCACACTCAAGAAACCTTTGTGCAATATAACATAGTAATATAACATGGAGGTCTTAGCTCTCCAGTAATACAAATTTCACAGGCAAAATAACATAATGATAACTTATATGAGGCTTTTCATGAACTATCCCACCAGTAAACCTGTCCTTAACATGAAAAGAACACCCAATATTCAGTATATTTCCCTCTACCGTCTATTTCCTCATTTAATTGGCATGAAGCACATCACCACCCTGTCTGCACTCTAGTCTGTAACTCAGACGCTATTTTTTTACTGGGCATTTCTCTGGGTCCTTGCATCCTGGCTACATGCAGAGAAAAAACTGAGACACAGTCTTTCTCATCCAGCTCTCGTGACAGTTACGACAGCGGCATTAGTTCAAGCCCAAACACTCCCCATGCACAGCATGGGCATGGATGTCAGGAGAGGACTGTTTGGTTTTTCCAGCCTTGGCTAGCAGACTCATGGCTGGTTGTTGGCCATCAAGAATGCTGCTGTCAGTTTGCTTTCCTCAGCCCATCACTTGGTGCCCATCATGCTTTTCCATGTCACCTCCCTCTCCTGGCATGTTTGCATTTTCAAGCCCCTTCACATCATGCCCTCAATCTCTTTCACATCCCTTTTTAGTACTTCCAGCTCCCACTTCCCATTAGTATGCATTCCCAAAAAATACTTTGTGCTCTCTCATCTATTTTACTTCAGATATGGCAGGTACATGCCTAAATCCTTACCAAACCACCTCATTATCTGCAGTCAAATGCTGTCTTGAAGCTCTGCTCTGCCACACTGCCCTCAAAAAGGCCATCGAACCTATTGCCTACAGTGCCCCCCCATTAGCATCTACCCATCTGGTGTTTCCTGTCTTTCAAGAGAGAGAAAAGGCTATCTTTTTACTGTTTGTACAGCTCCTAGCACCCTGGGACCGACCTCATTGCTCTAGCCATACAAAACGCATGTAACAGTATCTTCCCCAAAAGCCAGGGCCACCTTCCATAAGATTTCAAATTCCACGCCAGCCCGAGGGTCCTCCCATGCTACTGAGCCATCGCACAGCAGCTGGGAAGCAGAGGCGGGGGGAAAGGGGTATATACAGAGTTCCTCAGTAAGGCAGGGGGAGGAGAAGAACCAGCTCTGTGTATTTAGTTACAGTTAATTATAAGTTTATGACCTTATGATGCAATTGTTGTAACCCTTGCTCAATATACTTTTCAGGCAGAGCGTGCTGAACATACAGAGGGGGTGTATTTTATGGCTGCAGTGTTTGCTTGAGCTGTGCAGATAAGAGAGCTGTAGAGAGGCCTCCGCGCAGGACGAAGCGGAGCCATTTTGGCCGTGTAGTATTGGCAGGGTCTGAGTGTCTCTGCCAAAAGAGCTTATGAAGTGTAGGTGTAAGCCACATTGATCTGTCGTCCTCTGCTTTCTCTGGCAGCAGGGGTTAAATTTTGTTCTTGCACTTTCAGAGGAGAGGAAAACTAAGGGAGGGAGTAGGTGTCATTAACACGTAAGGGAAGCTAGAGGAGGATTTTTTTTTTGAGAGAGGCAGCTTTGGAATTTGACATTTGTTTCACCCAAAGATTTTCAAATGCTGTACAATTTTTTTTTTTTTTCACACAGTTCATATATATTATGCCCATTTTATGGATAAGCTAACTGATTCAGAAAGTGAACAGCCAATAGTGTCATTTGCAGGTCTATGAATAGATTCAAAGACCCTCGAAACCTTAATCCACTTGATCCCACTTAATGCCTTCAAGATGCATTAACAGGACAAAAAGAAGTTTAATCAAAGCGCATCAAACTCCATTTAGGCACTGTAACCCTCCTGCTTACAAGGGTAGCCACATAAAGAAAAATAAGGAAGCATTAGCTTGCATTTCCCTGGAAAATAAGTAAGCAGGAATGTATGCCACATCCTGGCCGGCATTTTAATCTCATCAAAGCGAAGCTTTAAAAATGGCTGTTCTTTCCCTACTGTGCATTCCAAGATGCACAGCACAAATGTGCTCTGAACACAACAGAACTAATTGAACAATCACAGCAAAGGAGGTCAAAACCCAACAAACAGCGTAGCATCTAAAATGACTCTGGAGGATTTTAACAGATGGACACTTGTAAATCTAACAGGATTTCCTACTGGTGAGAATGCCTTAGGTAAAATTCAGAATGTCTCATTAAATTGTCAGCCAGCTATAAGGCATTGCTCATGTGAATATGAACAGCTATGCAGCTTTACTGTAAATACACACAGCCATGTATTAACATAGGCCTGAAAAGCAACATTTGGATGCAAGTTTGGTTAGAAAACCCTTTCAAAATTGAAGGAGGATCAGATGTAATGTTTCTGGCTGGGATCCATTAGAGATACAGAAGGGAAATTAAGCTGTGGGTCAGGCTTTTTCTCTCCCTGTTCTCAAAGTCCTATGGTTTTTGCCTGCATGTGCACTTCCATGCAAATTTGCAAATCAGTTTGATTTAGACTTCTCTAATCCCTTTCCTGTAATCTTCCATGTTCTTAGGCTGTTGATGAAATGCATCAACAGACCCAACACAGGTACAATAGTGCTCTGTGTCTCCCAAGTAGATGCTCTTGTGCCAAGAATTTGAATGTAGGTTAGCACAATGCAACGACACAGCGGTTGCATGTTTCCATTTTTACACGTTTGTTTTACATAGTGCCAGTGATCTGGATAAGGGCAATTAGTCTGTTTCTCACCAAAATGCTGTGTGTGCCCCTTTACCTCCTCCAGCAACCCTACTGCTTATGAGATCTGTGAGCCTGTTGTTCAAATCCACATTCCTGTACAGTCCCACTTTCTCGGTAAGAAATAGTCTCTGCTGGGTTTATTGGCATTTCTCACAGTATCTGAGTTCAAAGAAAATGATTACAAGTTAAGACAGAGCTCTGTTCTTTAAAGCGCCACAGTGTATAGATCTGTTGAGTGATATATAACATAGAACAACTTCCAACTGAGGAAAGCTTAACACAGCTCAGGCTAGCTTGCTGATAGCTGCTCAGCTCCTAGAATTACTGCTTACAAACCATAAAGGCCCCAGCTTGAGTTTCATGGAGCTGGGGGGGCCAATGTGTGTTGCGCACACCGCAAGTACAGCCACAGGGCGGGTAACCCGCCAACTCCCTAACCTCAGCCAAAAAATCTGGCCACTGCCTGACAGGCAGAGTATGTGTATTCGCTGTCTATCAGTGGCAGCAAAACAGCTTAAAGTCAAAAAAGAATCGTGTGAAACCACCGAGTTCAGTCGCAGGAGTATAAACGTGCCAAATCGACAGGCTTGGTATCTGTTAAAACTGCCCTTCATTTCTGTGATATTTTTGGCAAGGAAACAGCCCGTAAATATAAACAGATCACTTCCCTCCTTACTGAAAAGCAGGCACCTCAGAGGGAGGAAGCACACTGCATGTTTATCAGAGTCATAAATTCTGCACGAGATTTTAGAACCGGCACGCAGGGGCAAATTTCATGATCGAGCTAAGAGACTCACGGAAGGACAAGTTAACTCTGAGAGAAAAACACATGCAGTGTATCCCCCAAACCACAGAACACACCTCTGTTGGGGACTGTTTGCACTACTGTGAGTCGGGGAATTGTGCCAGGACAGGACACAGGGGTCTGTGATTATTGACCAAATCCTTTAGCAGAGAACAGGCGCAGCACTCCCGGGCTGGAATTGTAACCGTGGAGTTGTACTCCCATCCAGCAGCTGGCTGGAGAGCCCTCTTCTCCCCAACACCCCTCTCCCACTCCCAAGGCTCTTATATTCGGGATGGCACTGGAGGAAGAGCATCGAATGTGTATGCACGAAAATGAGTTATGGTAAGATGCCCGCACTGGTACAAAAATTGTGCTTGGTGTCACTGTAACTCAAAAGTGAACACTGCACAGTGCATTGTTACACTAAATAAAGCAAATACAATCTTCATTAGAGCTTTAACAAAAAAAAGATAGACCACAAATGCCAGGTAAGATACCTCAATACTATGTTATATGAATACTTTATAATTACTGCAGTCGATCAGAAGTGCAAGTTACTTTTAATGGAAAATTGTAGGGGGGGCATGTATTGTGATTTTTAAAAAAATAAGTATTTTGATTAAAAATTAAGAAGCTATTAAAAGTCTGTTGTTTGAAGACTATTTTCTGTAGAAGTTACTATTTCTTTTTCAAGTTTAAATTTTCTTCATTTTCCCCATCCAGTTTTCCCCATCTTAACTGCCCACCTTTGCTTGAATTCTGCCATCATGAAGCATACACTAGTACATTATTACTTTATCAGAAACTTAATGATCCACACACCGCCTTTTATCTTTCAGCATCCTTCTCCTTTCTTCATACTTAAAAGTGTCTTTTTCACTTGTTTCTAAATTGAGCCTGAAGGAGAGAAGAAGGAAAATTACTAGAGTATTAATGATAGAAGATACGCTAAACCTTCAAAACAAGATGACCATGAAAACAGACTTAAAGGTGGAGTCCCTATGTTCTTTTATCTATGCCCAGTGTGTGTTAGAGTTCTTTACCAGCACAAAGCCCCCTTGAAACTGTGTCTTTTGCACTGGAGCAATCCTGGTTTTGTGGTTATGAAGTCGTACCAGCAAAGCAAGGGAGAATCAGGCACCAGATCTCTGCAGTGGGCGAAACCCCTCCAACAGCCCTCAGAGCTGCAGTGGTGGCCTGCCCTGGCGTGCGGCTGTCCTGAGCATGCTTGGCAAGTGACCGAGTAACGTGCTGTTCTCCTACACTTTGGCAAATCAAAGAACCCTAAAAGATTTGTGAGATGTGACTCATTGACAAAAGCCGTGTTGATTCTTCCCTGTCACAGCACATTTATCTATATAGCTACTCGTTCTCTTCTCTGTGGCAGAGAAGTCAGACTTACTGATCTGCAATTCCGATGATCTCCTCAAGAGTCCTTTTTGATATCACCTTTGCTACTTTATATTCATTGGGTATTAAGGTATATTTGATCAGTAAGTTACCTGTACCACAATTAACAAAGCATTTTCATACTTTGTTTAGACCTCTTGTGTGAATACTGTCTGACTCTGGCAATTTCTTATTGTTCTGTTTACTGAGTCATCCTACAGACTATTATTAACACTAAAATGTGAAAATGATCATTAGATTCATAGAATCATAGCATCACAGGATGGTTTAGGTTGGAAGGGACCTTTAAAGGTCATCTAGTCCAACCCTGCCCTGCGGTGAGCAGGGCCATCTTCAACTAGATCAGGTTGCTCAGAGCCCCGTCCAGCCTGGCCTGGAATGTTTCCAGGGATGGGGCTTCTACCACCTCTCTGTAGATTCATCCCTTTAAAGAACAGCTCTATCGTAAGAACCTCACTGAGGTCCTCTTAGTGAGCACAAATGCAAAGGATTCATTTAGATTATCAGTAACAGTTTTATCTTTCCTAACTGTTCTTTTATATTTTGTTAATGTATTCACCATGCCAGGTCTTTGGAAGGCATCCTATTTCCGATGAGTTTGTTATTATTAGTTTTTATGGCTGTAGCATAAAATCTGAATCCAGATTTGAACTTTCCCAGATTTTAGAGGTTCAGATTTGGACTATTATAAAAACAGGATCAAGATGTGGAGCCCGAGGCATGGCTTTGAGCCTAACATTGCTTGCAAATATAGCTATGCCCTTGCAAGGTGACTTAGTAAAATAGCATGGTGGGGCTCCAGGTGCTCATTTTCAGCTCATTTATTCCACATTGGACTACTCACAAGAAAAAATAACATTGTTCATGCTCTGCAAATGAGACACAGGGACTTGGTTATTTTCTCTTCAGATGTAAACATCACCAGAGCTGCACAAAACCCCCACAGAGTACAAGGCAGTCTGGAAGTTCTTCACTGCTGATGATCGCGTAGGAGAAGGAAAGGACCCACCGGTGAGACAAAGCCTATATGTTTATCTCTTACTGGTCTGTTGGCCAACAAATGTTGGATCATCAACAGGGAGCACCTACACATTTGCTCTGTTGTGTTACGAGCCACTGCCAGCTCGCTGCAACCAACTTCTGAGCTGACTACCAGCCACAAAGCCATAGGGAGGGGTAGTGCCCTAGCTAGTGAAACCCTTCTGAGAGACAGGTATGTTAGCACCCAGCTGGGGTTACACAGCTTTTAGCTGTCTTGTGGTGTAGCCTTACGCCTGTTGGGATTCCACCATTTAGTATGTTCTGGAGACAGATTTATGGACCCACCTTGAGGAACATGGCTGACTGACTGACTGACTTCTGAGTCTCTCCTCCAACCCAGCAACCTCACTTTAGTTTTCTACAAGCTGCTAAGAGTAAAAGATGACCTCTCAGACAAGTATCCGTCTTTTTTATTTGCCGTCTTCTCCTCTTGTACAGCCCATGTGTTTGCTGTATGTCAGCCCTCATTGTAACTTCATATGCTGTCATTGAAACAAGAGACACAGGTGAATAAAGATATTAAAATGATGATGGTGTGTTTGTGATATGCTGTGCTGTTTTTCTGTCACGCCATATCACATAAGGCAGGCAAGTAAGGAGAAATTGGATTTGCTTGTAGGAAGTTAGTTCGATAAAAATAAAAGAGGTGGGGAAGGTTAAATTTTGATGAGCTGTTTTTTAATTCTTAACCACATAGCTCAGCTCTGTAAATAATAAAAAAATTAAACAATAAACAAATTCAACAATAAACTCTCATTGTGTGAGTTCTACCTTACTTGTACTATTATTAATTGTCAGAAAGATAAAGAGAGAAGTGAAGAAAGGAAGACAGAAACTAGCCCAAGAGGCTTATTTTGGGGGAAAAAAAAAAATCCTAATTTGCAACTTCTGCTCATGCATTACCTTTTCCCTGAAAACTCATAGCTTAACATTAAGTACAGCAGTACCAAGTACCTGATTTACTCTGCACATCAAATACAGCAAATAACTCTCCCATGTAAAGAAGAGAAAGCTTTTCTGTAATTGAGCTCTCACCAAGAAGAAAATGGAGAAGGCAGGGAAAGATGCAACTCCTGACACTATTCACTTGTTATATGCAAATTTAAAAGATTATCCAGACAGCTAAAGAACTACGGGGTTTTTTTGCCTTTTTATGGAAAAATTAGCCATTTTTTCAGTGGTAAAGATTCACGTATAAAGAGGTAAACTCTGAAGAAATTGATTGCACTTTTCAGCAATCATATGTCTGACAATTTGTTGAAGACAGAAAGCTTTATCTTCCAGGAGAAGCAGAATGTGGAAGTAATACAGACACTCTGAAGCAGAAGAATGTTTGTATTGGGGGAGAAAGAGAAAGGTGTAAAAAACCTGACTTGTACTTGAATAGCAACTATTAAAAAGTCATAATACTCTGATAGACTTTTTTCTGTTTTTTTAATCCAAGCAAGCAGCGTGTCTCTGTTCTCCTTACTCATCTAATGCTTTGTCAGCAAGACAAGGAAGAATTTAGATTGTATTTCTAACGTGAATGCAGTTGCAAGGGATGCATACCGTGTTCACAAAGCAAAATCATCTCACTGGGCTCTCCCTGGCTAGGGAGTGTTCTCCCAAGGAGGACTGACCCTTACAGAGTTGGAAAGCCAAGAGCAGTGCCAGGTGTCCTGAACCTCCTCCCTACCATGTGTCTTGAATGCGCTGAGCAAATGTCGGTGCAGGGAGGAGTTGCATCTCAGTGGGCCCACTTCTCAGTGGGCAAAGGCTTCCAGTCACTGTCAAGCCACTCCTAAAGTGCACGTTAAGCAGGTCCTGCGTGGTGACAGCATACCTTTTTCCTCTGAGTATTCCAGGAGTTGTCAAGTCTCACTGAACTGGCCATGCCAGCAAAGTGTCCCCCTATGGCAATCATAAGGTATGCAGTAGAAATTTGTAACAAAAATATTTTGGCAATCCATTCATGCTTGTAATAATCCTTCCAGATGGCACTAGTGGGAGAAGACCTGATACTATGTCACTCTGTAGGTCAACCTGGCTCTCTGGCTGAATCCAGGAACAGCAGAAAATAAAATGCAGTGAGACCATGTTGGCTTCATCAGTTTTTGGGTCTTGTATTAGGTGAGCTCAGCTAGGACCCAGGACTGGGAACCAGTGCAAAATCCTAGCATCCTCAAGGCCTCTAAGTGTCCCAAATTAAAGATTAGTTAAAAGTTCTTGGAGAACCTTTAGTTTTCCAGGTGAATTCAGTGCCCTGTCTGTAGTCTCCAAATAGGTGGGTATTATAGTGCCTAATGTTTAGGTACGTATCTGCAGTGCCTGAGCACATCTTGTGCAGCTGGCGAGGGCTGCCGATGTCATGATGTGCCCTTTTGCTCAGGAACCCAACAATTAGGGCTTTCCTCTGGGTTATGAAAGACCTGGGACCAACCCGTTCTTCTGCCCCCTGGGACATGAACGCACATCCTCTTTGAAAAGCCCCATTGCCCCAGGCCGAAGCTGCTCTGCTACCTGTAGGATAGCTAAATATTCATGGTGAGGAAGGAAGGAGAAAGAACAGCCTACGGTTGGTTGGGGCCACAGAGGGACAAGCAGAAGTACTAGTGTACCATGTGCTACCTGCTCCCCACAAGGTCACCGTCCTCTCCTCTTCCTGGAGGTCCTTCTCTGGCCCCTGACACTGAGTGATAACTGATGCTGGGGTCTCCAGGGGATCACCAGACTGGAGTGAGAGGCGTGGGATGTGCTGCAGATGGGTGGGCGGCAGCCTGGGGGGAGGAAGATTCTCCAGGTGCTCCAAGCCCTTTATTTTTGCCCTGACTGGACAGCCTCTCCACCCCAAGATCTCTACAGGTGATCACAACATTTATTCTAAAGACTATTTAATTCAAACACAAAGTGACTAAGCTTCAATAGGAGACAGGAAGGTTTTCCCACCCCAGAGCTCTGTAAGAGTTAATGGACAGACAGAGCATGCCCTTGTGCAATGTGTGTTCAGATTCCCTTGGGCTTGAGGGAGCAAAGGCACTTAATGTGACGATGACACCTAAGTCCTCTTGCAGAACCAGCTGTAATTCCCTACTAACAAACCAATTTACAGTAATTATACATGTGTTTACATCTTCCAGAGGGAAAACAAATAAAGCAATTAATGTAACTTACAAAACCAAAGTGACTGCTCCACATTAGGAATGACTCACATGGCAAAAAGTGATCAATTTTTTAACAGTTTGGAAATCTTGGACATAAAGAAGTAATTAATGAATTTTGTGTATTTTAAAGAAATAATTAATTAAAATTCTTTTATTTTAAAAAAGTGTAGAATTACTTAATGTCGTTAGGATAACAAAAATTCTTCCAATAAAACTACATGCTTTCTACCATAGGAAGACTTTGCCTTAAGAGATTTTAAAGTCCATGAATGAGTACACATTATAGCACATCCAAGTTCTGCGGGCTGTGGCATGTGCATCTACAATAGCTATGGCACACAATGCATGTATACAATCTTATATAGTAATTTTGCATCAAGGGAAATACTCTCTTTGATTTCAGTGTGAATCAGAGAGACCCTTAAGGAATAGAGGAGTATACCATAACAGAAACAAAGCTTAGTTTAGATGTGAATCACAATGCTGCCATTGAGTTTATGCTCAGTTTAACCTATTAAACAATGTGAGATGAGCAAAAATTACTCATTTCCATACTGCTGATTTTGCAGACTTCAGAAACCCTGAGTATGAAATAAATAACTGGCTCTTAATAACTTTCAGCATGGATAATATATTTAAATGTAGGAAGATGTAAATGGTGTCTTTTTACTGCATTGCTCGTTACCTCTCTGTATCAATTCAGATAAATGCAGAAGTTCAAAATTACAAGGAACTGCCTAAAAAAATTTGTCACAAAGGAAAACAGTAGGTAGACCATGCTGTTATGGAAGGTTCTGAAGACTGAGTCAACTATATCAACATAATCAGTACTGTATTTCCTGAATGACTGGCCTGATTGTATAGCTATGTCTGTATCATAAAAATGCAATGACAAAATTGCATAGAGGAAAAGACTGGAAGTCACTGTACACAAAGCTAAGTAATATTCCTCTGTGTTATTCTTCATTAGATGGATTTCCTGTGCCAATATACTGTGTTCATTCCTAAAGGCAGCACTCTTAAAAGACAAGATCACTCTAAAGGGCTCTTAGCACTTGAGCTGCTGGGTGTTGGTTTTTTTTTTTTAAATAAATAAAATGAACATTTCTTAGAACCAATGCTTTGGGAGTTTAAAAGGTAAATTATTCATATTGCAAGACAGGATGTATACGAACTAATTTATCTGACATTAGGGAATGACAGGGAAATTGGTGATTATGAAATTTGTTTGCTTTTCTGCTGGCTAATTTGCTGATATGATAAATTTTTATGAAATTGTCCCTATGCTTGGTAGGTAAAGCCGTGGTCACTTTCTGCATAGCTGCTTACCTTTGTGAAGTCTTTTCATCTCTCTTTTTCTACTGGACCTAGTCGATGACCCTTTTCACCATCAAATCTTAATTCCACATACAAATCTGAACAAATAGTAGAACAAGCAAAACCCTCTAACCTCTTCTAATTCCTTCTACGAGCCTTAGTTTGTCTGTTTTCTCCCTTTTACTACCTTTTTCTTTCAGCTTTCTTTTCCTGTATCTCTTTTTTTTCTTGCCATGACCACAAAGAATTGAGACACAAAGATGTTCTCACTACCTGCAGACATATAATATCTATGCAGAGCTGAGTCCCTGGTACCCATAACCATCTTGCCCCAGACTCTTTCCTTTGCAACATTCCTTATGAATGTAGCCTCCTCGTACAGCAAAAATGGGTTATCAGATTCTAAGGAAGGACAAACAGTCCAGGGTATCAGGCAATTATGAGTATTATTGGGGAGCATTAAAATGCACGAGACTGTAACTCAGTGTTCTTCTGAACACCTCTCATGCTTAGAAACAGAGCTGCAGCATTTGCACAAGTTTCCCCGTACCTTCTTCCTGAAATTCCACTTTCCACTGGTCATGTATTCCTTCCTCCTGAGCTCCTGCACCATTAGACCTCTATCTGTTTTGAGGTTTGTTCCCTTTGGCTCTGCCTTACTAGAAAAACGAGTCATGTCTGAGAACAGGAGTGGGCAACGGGGGCACCTGCAACAGTGCTGTTGCCTCTGCGAGTGGAGACAGATTCGAACTTGACGGGTACAGAAAATCCATCCATGAGACCTTGGACACCACCAGTTTCGTGTGGGTCAAAAACCTTTTGGGTAAAGTGTGACTTCCAGAGCTTTGAAATTGTTTAACTTCTTCCTAAGGTCAGGGCGCAGCAATCCCCTGAGCTGAAGATGATCTGTCCCTGGACGTGAGCTTCTGCAGTGCCCTGCCATTGTGCAGCAGCTGAGCGCACGCGTAGTAACTCATCCTGCACGAACTGTTGTTTCTGGGAAAGTCAACATGCAGAGGGTTGAGATAACAATCACAACTGATAAACAGCCAAGTGAAAAAATACTTGCTGTGTTACTAGGATTTGGGATTTGAGTCTCACTGCAAATGGGAGAGAAAAAGGGAGAGAGGAACAGAGGGAGGGAGGGAGACATCATTCTAAGTCTACAAGAATAAATGTCCTCCTGAGCTTTCAAAATCTGCTCTCTTAATGTGACTTCATTATCCTATTTACAACACAAATATTGTATTATGACATATACCGACCTATAAACATAATATACATCATACATGGGCCACTTTATACCCAATCCAGTTATCTGGTTCAGTGCTATAATCCATTTGAGTAAGGACCCAATTATTTGGGAAACAGATGTTGATTTTATTTCAGATACTGTTCTGGGATTGTTGTTCCCTGTCTGTTTAAAAATATTAAGTTAAATTAGATTTTGAGATATAGCATGCTTCATTGTGATTTCTGTTGTAAATCCCGTTGAATACATGTTAACTTCCTGCTTTCTTACTAGGAGGGAGAGAAAATAAAAATTTTCAATGTAGAATTTTTTTTCCGTGTGTGATTTTAAAGCAGCATGTATGAATGAAATTTGGAACCACCTTTCAAAATAAGCTGGTAAACTTATAATTAAACCGATGATAACACATTTGCAAAAGTCTCTCTGGAGACATGCTCAGTAAGACTGCAAACTATGTATGTTTTTTTATTAGTAGTGACTAATTTTTTTGGAATGGATGAAGATCAGATTTGCAGCAATTAAACTCATAACAGATATAACCTCATTAAACAAGTTTGTATACAAAGAACACTGCTTTAGCTGTTGCTTTCTTAAAGTTCATTTTGTTTTCCATCTGCTTCTTATCTGATCAGCAAGCATATAACGAGACTGGTTGTATGAAAGGCCTGTAGCGAAAAATTTCTCCGCCCCAATGAAAAGACACAGTGAATTGGGCCAAGTGTTAAGGGCTCACTTGAAAAGTTTTCATCATTCTACATTGTCACTTTCAAAATCATCATTTCCAAATTCACACTTCTCTTAGCCACTCCTCTTTCCTAAATTACTTTCCTGAATTTTGAGTGTTAAAGCTCTAAGTTGTTTCAGCCTGATCACAATATCAAATCAGTTTTGGCTCTAAGTGATTGTGATCTCCAATAGGCCCACTGTTCTGGTTTTGGCTGGAATAAAGTGAATTTTCTTCTTAGCAGCTGGTATAGTGTTGTGTTTTGGATTTAGGATGAGAAGAATGTTGATAACACCCTGATGTTTTCCGTTGTTGCTAAGTCGTGTTTATACTAAGTCAAGGACTTTTCAGCTTTTCTTATTTCCCTGCCATCAGAGGCTGGGAGGTCACAAGAAACTGGGAGGGGACACAGCCAGGACAGCTGACCCAAACTCATGTTTGTTCCATAGCATGGGACATCATGCTCAGTATATAAATTGAGGGGTGTTGGCCATGGGGCACTGCAGCTTGGGGATTGGCTGGGTACTGGGCAGCGGGTGGTGAGCAATTGTATTGTGCATCACTTGTTTTGTATATTCTATTATTATTATTATTATTATTATTATTATTATTATTATTATTATTATTATTAATTCCTTCATTTTCTGTCCTGTTAAACTGTCTTTATCTTAACCCAAGAGTGTTTTTTTTTTTTCCCACAATTGTCTCCCCCACCCTACTGGGGCGGCGGGGAGTGAGCGAGCGGCTGCGTGGTGTTGAATTGCCAGCTGGGGTTAAACCATGACACCCACCAAATCATTTTGATTCCCCATTCTTAAAAAAACCCAACAAATGTTTCCAGAGATCTTTGAATGCTCCTTTTAAACAGAGGTGATTCTGTTTAGCAAGACCAAATGAAGATTTTTTCACAATAAGCATCAAGAAACTCAAGACATGGCCTCCTATATTTCCTACTGTAGTGACCCCACTAACATGCCACTTTAATGGCCATGTGCATAATGATCCTCCTCTGGCCAGGATTAACAAGCCTTTCTTTCTACATGCCATTTGAAGCATGTTCCTGCCATGACCTATTTGGTACCAGGATGGGAGGGCTAGTGGCAACCTGAAGCACGAGACCGTTCACCACTCCCGCTGTGGCCGGGGTGAGCCTGTGGTCTGTCTGCCAGCCAACTTCAGCTCTCGCTGCCATCAAAAAGAGGACTCCTGTGGCACTTTGGGCTCCGGAGGCTGACTGGAGAGAACGTCTCACCTTGTCACGTCTGTCAGACAAAGCAGCTCTTTCGTTTTCCTTCAGGTTAAGCCCCAGTTGATGCTATTCTCAAACCTAAAAGCTTGAATACCTTCACCGGGCCATCAGGGAGGGCTATGGTTAAGAGCATGGAGGGTGCTCCCATCCTGCCACTAGCCCAGGTGCTACTAAGCCCCATGTGAGGCTCACAACAGCTCACACACTGTCCCACGTTTTAAAGGACAGTGATTGCTTTCCTGAGGTGATTCACGGAGCTAAGCAGGTGCTGACTTTAGGCATCACTAAAACAATTGTCATAAGCCACCTGAGGAATGAAAGAAAGAGGGTGAAAATACCTGCCAGAGCAAAGATACTCCATAAGACAAAATCCCGCGTGTTCCGTAGTCTGAAGGAATGATACTTTCAACTTGGTGTTGATCTCTTACACAGAAGAGTTAAACCTGAGAGTGTAAAAGAGAGAGACTAGAAGTCAGGGGGTTACCAGGTATACTAATTCTTTACATCATTTTAATGTAACCCAATATGTACATTTACACTTTATATACAAATCTGCTTTATTTACTAGGTATTTGAAAATCTCTTCATGCTGCCAGTCATTTATTTTTTTCTCGAGGTGAAGCAGATGAGATTTTAAAGAAGAAAGCTGCATCCAGCAGCCAAAGATAGAGTTCTCTGGAGTAACAAACCCTAATGCTTCCTGCTGCTGCAATTGCCATAGAAGCCAAAATGCCACTTATACTGCTCTCCCTTGTCTGTAATGAAATATTGCCACTTGAGGGGATTTAGAGGGTCACATGCAAAGGCCTTGATCCTGCGAGGTACTGAACACCCCTGGTGAGGTGCTGGGGCCCTGGTTCCCAAGGTATTTACATATATCACATCTACTGATTTTCAAAACCAAAGGAAGGTTGATGTAAAAAACTTCTGTGCACGTGAGCCCTGCGTGCCTTTTAATTCTTGCTGAAAGGGCTGAGGGTTTAGGACTGAACTCATTTCCCATTACTACTGTCTGGGAATTCTGCTGTTTAAACAGTAATAGGTCTGGTCCCTTCATAAGTCTGCTTGGTATTTATCTGGGGTTAGAATGGGTCACAGAAGGCAGCCACTGATGCAGCAGAGACAGATGCCAGCACAGCACTAAGCACGTTGGTTTAACTTGCCCAGTTCTTACAATTTTCATATCCTTATTTCCATCCTATCCAGTCAGGTGGCTGAAGCATGATATATTCCTTATTTACTGCTGAAGGTACCAGAAACTATCCAGAGCAAGTGGCCAGAGAACTGTCTAAAACTTAAATAAAATTTGGGATTTTTTTTAGATCCACAAAGGGATCTCTTTTTTTACAGGAAAGCAAACTGGGGCAATAATAACCAAAGTAATATTTACCCCATAATAACTGCCTATTTTTATACTGGTGCTAAAGGTTAATAGCACTGTTATTTACTCCTCTGCCAAAAAGTACTGAAGGATAAGAAATGTAGCAGTCAATAAAGCTGAGCCGTCAGATAAATAACATTCATATTACTCTCTGACAAATTCTTTTGCTACACAGGGATATAAATAACACTAAGAAAGCAGTTCCTACATTACAAGTTTACTGATGTGTAAAATGTAATTTTAAAAAGAGCCCAAAGCACCAGGAGCGTGACTCGCTGTAACATGATATATAGAAAGAGATATATGGTGTATCTCACACCTGTAAGAAGAAACTGGGAGAGTGAGACATCTTTGTGAAGGTGGGATGCAGCACTAAAGTAGAAAAAAAGGAAAGAATCCCATTCAGAGAAGCGACGATAGCTTTATGCACTGAACAAAGCCTCAAAATAATAACGATAACGTTTCTGTTTCTGCATTCACAGTCCTCAGAGGGATGGATTGGCCAGGAACAGGCTGGGTCTCATAGCAAAATCGCACTATGTTCAGAAAACAGCGGGTGTGATGAGCTCCTCGTGCAACACAGGAGATTTACCTCCGAGGGTTTTCTTTTCCATAAGCACCCAGGGTGGACCAGGCTGCATCTCTCCAGCAGTGAACAGCCACAAAGGGGGACACAACAGTGCCCTTTTGGCCAAATGGTCTGGCCTTAGAATAACACTTCATTGGTTCAGCCCTTTGAAAGTGAAAAAGAGCACTGTCTGCATTTTTACATTGGGTTTTGGAGTGACTCAGTAAGAAGAGACATATAGGTACATAGGTAGGTAGGCAGACAGGCAGGTAGATAGAAAGATGATAGGTAGACAGACAGACAGAAGACTGTGTTTCCTAAACTAAACAGGTATAAAATACTGGCATTAGAAAAAAAGGATGTGGAACATGACAGCATGCATGAGATGAGTGTTGGGGGCAAGAAAGAAACGTGGAAATGTTCTTCAGTGTTGTCAGTGCGTCATGCAGACATGTGTCCCTTTGCAGCGTGTGTGATGGAGAAAGAAGGAATCGCTTCATCCAGGAGAACTGTACCATTTCTTTCAGTTGCTCTGCCTCCAGTTTCTCTACTGCTCACTCTTTCAGAAGGCTTTCTTTGTGATGCTTCGGATACAAAACTATGTCGTCTGAGCTACTTCTGTGGCTAACGTTGAAAATCAGTGAAATTCTCAGCTTCCTCTGACATAGATTGTTAAAGTTATGGTCATACCATCACAACGGAGAGGCCCTGCAGCCCTTCCTGCACGCTCCTTTGCCTTCGGTCCCTGGCTGGGCAGGAGGCAGGAGTCCACCCCAGACCTCAGCTGAGCTCCCGAGGGGCTCCGGGGGGTGGCTGCGTGGCCCTGCTCGAAGTGCTGTGTAACACAATCCTTTGGATGACTGCTACCAACAGGTTTTATTTTGGAGCTTATTGAATAATTGCATCGCCCACAAAGTCTGAGGTGGGTATTTACAGGAGCTCTTGTCCTGCAAATTGCTATGTGCTGTGTTTTCTGCTGGTTTGTGCCATTGAAGAGAATTTCTGCATCGTGTTACCTATCAATATGTACAAATTATAAAACTTCCAATTTCCTGAAAACCTGATTTGGGAAAAATGTCAGTCTGGTGTACTGTTCGGTGCAATAAACAAGCCTCTCTGCTATCACCCATCAAAGACCCCAGCGACATCTGCTCAGTGCCTGCCTTTTGTAGCAGGGAGAGAGAGGTAAAAGAAGGACAGAGAGAAAAAGGAAGGATGGACTGTAAGCTGTTGACCTTACAGCTGAGCTTGGCTATTGCTGACGTAGATGACTGTTCTTGAATAGTCCTGGATTTTGCTTTTTTTATGAGAGATAATAAAAAGATAATTTAGGTTTATTGTCCATGATAACTAGCATTTTGAAATTTCTTGGAAATATTATGTTGATATTTTAAGTTCTATGTTTCTGGAACTATTGTATGTATCTCCTTTTGCTGAATTCCAAATGATCATCCTTAGAGCATTAATAAGCATACAAAGAAATGAGAATAGGAAAGCTGTTTCTAAAATGCCAGAAATGTCTTTGTTCAGCTAAGAAAATTTGTAGCACAAACCAGAAGAGGCAGAGTGTTTAAACCATAGCAGCATAATGACAAGAATAAGCAAGTGTACTGATGGTTTGGACTAAATATGCAAGTAATAAATTTCAATCAGGTCTTGACATTGCGGGATTATTTAGATGCGAGTGTAAAGATGTCCCTTCAGACTCTTCCGTACTAATGGCAAAAGCATTTTTTGTAATCCAAACAACTTTATACTCTGTCTTCTTCCAAAAAAATAAAGAAATTACTCAAATTATTATTAATTAAGGATATATGGGAAAGTACTTCTGCAGCAGAGGAGTGAGACCTCTCTAATTTCTTTTAAAATGTGTTTCAGACATGGTAGCTGCCATAATCAAAAGGATAAATTTTGCAAACATTATGATCATATCCATTTGGGAAGTCAAAACAAATATGATGTAGACCCGGCTTTTGTCACAGATAAATAGTTCTTTTTGTAGCAAGCCCTGGAGTATTTAGAGCAAGCCCACAAAGTCCAATGAAGTGTCAACTCAAGCCAGGAGCATTATTATTTATTGTCAGTTAGGACCTTCATCACTTACCATCATCACTGGAAATATTACTGGTGATTGATACTGATGGCAATGATGATTACTCTTGCAATAAGCTTAATTAAAATAATGAAGTACTGTAGCACGGAACTTGGTTGTTGCCCAGGCAGGATAATGTATAAGCAGCACAAGGAAGTCATCAGCTCAGAGAGTGCTTCATATTTCAAGTGTGACATCGCTAGGGAAGCAAAGAGGCATTGTGTATCATTTCTCCACTATTCCTGCTCCATCTCCTACATGTGCTCATATACAAATAATTGCTGGAGTAGACACCGCAGCGATTGCCTCTTAGATATTAATCCTGACTCCCTACCATAAAGAAGTGCATATTGGTCATAGTGGTGGTACCGCTGTTTTTAAAAGATGCTTTTAAAAGATGCAAGTCTCTGAGAAACTTTTTCATGTCATTATTCTTCAGGGAGCTCTTCTATGACCATTCAGTTGTGACAGTTTAATTGATCTTCATCTGCCACAGTGAGTAACCCATGCAGTCAAAGGTTCTAAGGGACCTGGAGGGGGGAGAGTAATTTCTGACCTCTCTTGTTCTAGGTAGCCAATGCCAGAAAAAACCCCAAGCACTCAGGTGTAACATCATCTCATTATTCTTGGATAGTCAACTATAAGCTATTAGATGTGCATTTAAAAGCTCAGAATGTAGATGTAAACTCTGAACCATCCAGGCTGGCTGAACTTGTCTCAGACCCAGGTCTCCCACAGCATGGGGAGCAGCTATAAAGACCACAGGCAGCTCCAATCTCAGAACAGGAAGACCTGCATTTATAAAGGAGAATACCTTCCCCTTATTCTAGGCTTTTTGGATTGGGTTAATTAAGATAGTAAGCTGTATAAACATCTAAGGGCCAGCTGACCATAAGGGTTTTCATAACAAGATTTGTATTTCTGGCTGGTGTGGCATAATGATTCAAAGTGAAGCAGGGGTCATTTAAAAATCATTTAAAGAATCACACATCTGTTGTATTAGGTAAGACATGGACACTCATTTAGGAGGAAATTTCATAACAGCTTAGGAAAAAGCCTTTTCTGAGCAGGTAAAACGCAACTGTACAATTAAATTAGGAGCTAAGTCTCAAGTTGCCACCACACTGTGCCATTGAGATGGTCTAATTTTGGATATTCTGTCACTTGTCCTTCTCTGTTTCTAGGTCAAAGATTGGTGATGTTTAATGTTATTTTGCCTGGAAGCTTGCACCTTGTCCCTTTGCCTGTCCGTAGCTTATGAAACATGTCAAGTGTTTGTTTTTCTTCCCTGCTACTTCCCACTTACTTTAATTCACTAAGCACTTCCCTTTGCACTCGCACCAAAGTTTTGAATATAACCTTCCTCCTGAATGAGAAAATACTGTAAAGCTAAGCAGTATTTTGTATAAATTACACACTCTGCAAGTGAAAAGAAAGAGACAGATGATGTCCAGATGAAGGAGAAAGGGCACAACTTAGGCACTGGTGTTACTCGCACACACCTGCAGACTCCTCCGGCACAGCTGAGGATGTACCCTCACCAGCACCATTCCAGTTGCTCCAGCCACCACAGCTCCAGTACCACCAGTGTCCTCTCGATTTATGCCAATAAAATATTTTGCCTGAATAAATTACTTTTTCTCATTAGTTAAGCCTGTATCCTGTCTCTGTTAAGAGGAAGGGAACTACAAAAGAGATATGCAATCAGCTGAATAGTGATGGTTGTAAAACTGGTTTCACATAAGATGGTATCAGGGACTGAATTTTCTTGTGCATACCAAGAAAGTGTATTTGCCTTTGCAATGAGATGTTTTGCTTGTTAAACACCACACAAAGTGCCAATTGCAGAGTGGGAAACCACCTGAATCCTCTCTTACAGTCGTTACATGCAATCATACAGATTGAGGTCTAGTATTTCTTAAAGAAGGGAGAAATGGTTCAACTAATACAGATGTGTTTGGCTAAGCATCCTATTCTCAGTAGAGGGTGGCATTTTCAGAAGGTACATTTGACCCAATTTTGTAGCACAATAAAATCTCTGCGGCTTTGTGTCTCGATATACCACCAAGAAACTGAGAAAAAGGTTGCCCCATTAGGCCGTTTGACAAACTTACAGGTAAACGCATTCAGCAGTACTTTCTAAAGAATTGCGTCAGGAGAGGAGCAGCAGAGAGAGACCAGATGGGAAAGAGCAGGGGTGCGGGTGTGTGCCCTGAGAGAAGCCTTATGCAAGGAGAATTACTCAGAGAAGAGGCACAGGAATAAGTTTATTTGGTGAAAGTAAAGAAAAACTGTTGTGTTAACCAAAACTTAAAGGTTTGAACTGGTATGTGGAATGAGTGGGGGAAAAAACCCAAATTTGTATAAAGCAACTCACTACTCAAGACTAGAAATTTGGGGGCTATACAAAGCAAGACAGCTTTACTCACAAAGCAGACAGGTGCTCAATTTTAAGTAAATGTGCTTAAGTACTTTATTGAAAAAGAAGAAGAAGAAAATAGGCAATGTTTAAATGCATTTCTACACAGGACAGTGGTGCATGTTATAAAAATTAAGGCTTCAAAGATTTTCCACAGAAAAAGTAGTCCTTCCTTCAAAAAATCCAAACACAGAAAGGCTGTAAATTTTCCTTTCAGACCCCAAGTGTGTCTATGCAGACATGCTATTCATAACCTGAATTCCTCCCTTTCCCTGTTGATTCACCAGTTTTGCCTGTAATATAGTGAAGCAAGGAGTCTCAAAATGCACCATCGTACCTCAGAGAGAGATCCTGGTGTAAGGTCAAATATGCGGGCCAATGAGGGAGTTAAGGAGAAAAATTAAAACATTTCAGCTGTGACTTCCAGAAGGCACCACAGCAATGTTTCTGTTTAACTGTTTTTTGAAATGCAAGTTTTCAGTTCTGCTGAACTGTTCTTCATTGTGAAGAAGACGACCGTTCAGAAGAAAACTTCGATGACAATCACTTTTTCCTTCATTGAGAGCAGCCCTGCGGAGAAGGACTTGGGGGTTCTGATGGACGAGAGGCTCGACGTGCGCCAGCAGTGTCCGCTTGCAGCCCGGAAGGCCAACTGTCTCCTGGGCTGCATCAGGAGAGGGGTGGCCAGCAGGGACAGGGAGGTGATTGTCCCCCTCTACTCTGCCCTTGTGAGGCCCCGTCTGGAGTACTGCATGCCGGCCTGGGGTCCCCAGCACAAGAAGGACGTGGAGCTGCTGGAGCGGCTCCAGAGGAGGGCCACGAAGACGATCAGAGGGCTGGAGCACCTCTCCTACGAAGAAAGGTTGAGGCAACTGGGTTGTTCAGCTTGGAGAAGAGAAGGCTCCGGGGAGACCTCACTGCGGCCTTCCAGTACTTAAAGGGAGCCTAGAAACAGGAGGGGGAGCGACTTTTTACACGGTCAGATAGCAATAGGACGAGGGGGAATGGTTTTAAACTAAAAGAGGGGAGATTTAGGTTAGACGTTAGGAGGAAATTCTTCACCGTGAGGGTGGTGAGGCCCTGGAACAGGCTGCCCAGAGAGGCTGTGGATGCCCCGTCCCTGGAGGTGTTCAAGGCCAGGCTGGATGAGGCCCTGGGCAGCCTGATCTAGTGGGTGGCCCACGGCCAGGGGGGTTGGACTAGATGATCTTTAAGGTCCCTTCCAACCCAAACCATTCTATGATTCCTATGTTTGTCAAACTTTTGAAAGGACAAATTAATACCAACTTTCTGCCCTAATATTTTTTTTAGGCCCAGATGCAGAACATACACATTTCATGCAAGCAGGTCATTAAAAACTGTATCTTACTGTTAAAAATTACCTAAAACTGTTATATCTCAAAACGTAATTATAAATGAAAAGTTGTGAATGTGTGAGAGTGTTTCTAGTGGGGCTCTGTAAAGATTGGTTCTCTGCTAAAAAGAAATATTAATAATTTTATATAGAATGTAAAAGTTATGAAGCATGTCTGATAAGGATGGAGGAAGTGGTTAAATAATGAGGAGGATAGGTCAGGTATTATTACAATCCTTGTAAAGTGATGAACTGGAAACAGTCAAACAATATGCATTTTCACATAGTCATTTACAAGGTCATATAGGTAGGAAGAAATCAAAAAAAGAGAGAATGTATACTATTAACATGGGGAAAGAAGTGATTTTGGAAAGGACTGAGAGGTCACAGCAGACAGACAATTAAATATGATTTCTCAGTGTAAAACTATGGCCAAAAGGGTTATGTGATGTTTCGATACATAACTGAGGATAAGAGGGTGATATTGTCTATAAATATAGCATCAGTTAATTCACCAGTAGGATGCTGTGTCTCTTTTTTAGTGTCCTTCCTCAATAAGGATATCAAACCATTGGTTGAGAAAAGCTCTATAAGAATAATACGTGGCCTGGAAAGTTTGCCTTATGAAAGAAATTCTATATATTTAGCTTATGAAGGTGAAATTTAAGAGCTAACTTGATTCTGGTTTATAAACATCCACTCAAAGAAAGAAGTTCTCAGTAACTCTGATGCTTCTCAGTTAACAAATACATAGCAGGATGCAGGCAGCAGAAACCAAAAGCAGAACTGAAACTAGAAACATGCAGGTTTTGAGGTGAACAAGGCAGCTCTTACAACAGACTGACGGCAGAGGAAGTTTTCCACAACCTGATGTTTTTAAATTAAGATCAGATTGTCCACTAGTATTTGTGCTGTAGTTGAACTAAAAGCAGGTGTCAGCAGCTGAGCATATGCAGTCTATGCAAACAGTATGTTAAGATGATGTTTGCTGCTCCATATAGCCTTCGATATATTGGAAGAGGACCAATTTATGCAGCACATCATGGAACAGGCTGCCCCAGCGTGTATCTGAGGAAGCTGGTCTTATCAAGTACAGAAACCAAAAAGAAGATAGAAGGCCACATTTCCCTACAGAGAGCATTGTACTGAGGGATAGGAAGAATAATCGTCACTGTAAGAGTGGGTAGCAAAGTAGCAATGCTGCAGAGAAGGCAAAACGATTTAAGAACTTGAGGTAGGGTCCTATGCAAATTAGGTGAAAAAGCAGTACGCTGATATGAATTCTAACTGATAAATAGAAATTAAGCCATACTGGAAAGATTAATTTGAACTACCTGATCATATCTGGTTCTGATCTCACTATAGCTACTCTGCAATCACCTGTCAGCACCACCTGAAACAGAAAAAAAAAAAAAGATGAAATAAGGAAGAGAACAGAGACTAAGCCAGGGACTATTATAATGGCATGATACAAATCTTACTAGGATTCTCCTGTTTTCCTATCTCAAAGATGACATAACAGAAACCGGAGAGCTTGGAAACAGCTAAGGATGATAAGGAGTATGTCAATGCTTCTGATTTTGACAGGATTTACATTAAGGAGAAGAAGAATTTAACAGCTAATAACAGGATACAGTGCCATGTCTAGTATAAAGACGGGACACTGCACTTTTGGTTACCCTCTGTCTTAATTAAAAATGAAAGGCAGTCAATATAATTAAAGGACAACTTTTTTTTTTTTTAAACAGTGCCTAACCGGCATGACGCAGACCCTCATTTTAGCCAGGTACTTAACGGGACTGAGAAAGGTAAGACTGTTGCCTAAAAGAATGGCTAGCATCATCTTAAACTGAATCTTAAAAAGGTTTTTCCTAAGCGTGCAAATAAACCCTCATGCCCAGGGACAAAAGCCAGCCACTAGACGACAGAGGGCTAACGAGCAGCTTCTCTAACAGAGCAGTTACTCCAGAAGGCCCCAGCTCAGCAGTTCTTCACTGGTCAGGAAAGCATGTTGAGTGGAAATGTTCAAAGGGGTGGAGAACAATTAGGTATGCAACTTCCATCGAAAGCAGGGGGAGGAGGAGAGGCGAATGCCAGACTTCCACCCGGCTGTTGAAAATCTTCCCATGCCTGAAGTTAAGCATGTGCTTAAACACCTTGGGCTTTCACGGTAGAGACGGGACCCTGGATTAGAGGACTCATGGAGTGGATCAAGCATGGGGAGCCCTATGCTGCTGTACAATAAAGCTGAAGTCTCTTTTCCTGTTGTTAATCTCTTTCCTGTCTGTTAGCCTCAAGGCACAGTGAAGAGTTAATTGATTTTCATCCAGGAAAAGAGGACTTCACTGAAAAGTGCGGTCATGGAATTTTTTATTTTATTTTAAGCACCAGGCACACCTGCCAGGCCTCCAATTATTCCTCAGGAGGAGAAAGTCTACTGTTTTTCCTGTGAGGAAACCCTCTGATCCAAGCACTTGTCAGAGGTTTGTACTTCATCTATGCACCGTGTTAATCTGTCTTCCCTTTTAATACCCAGCTGCTGGTGGAGGTTTGGGAGTGCCTATCCTTTTGTATAGGTGTTTAGTGGTCAGGGCATTTAACCAGGGAAAGAGAAAGCCAGGGCTACTTTCCTCCTCAGCCTGGGAAAATGTCTCCTGCAGCCCTGCTGGCTGCCCAGCAATGAGGGAGATGAGGTTTTTGAGCCCCTTGGGGTGAGGTGGTCATCCAGCTCAGTCCCATCATTCCTGGGGGCTAGCCCATTGCACAAAAGGGGAGATTCTTTCATGTAGCATCTTCTAGAAAAAAGCATTTTGTGTGGGACCTAACCCTCCTGCTGAATGGGGGGTGGTCTGGAAATGCCCATCAGGTCATGCATCCCTGTTGACTTAGGAAGCCAAGTTGTTGCAAACACCACCTTAGGCCAGAGCTAACCTCAGAGTTGCGCTGTGTTTCCGAGAAGAATTGTAATTTGATAATTAGGAAGCACCATTAGGAACCAGGAGCTGAAGAGAGTCGTTTTGCACCATTTTGTGCAGTGGCATTAGGGGTGAGGTTGAGCTCCAGCACAGGCTGTTGAAGCTGCATCAGGGCGCTGCTTCATTGCAAAATCTGGACCAGTTTGAGTGAAACCAAACTGCAAGATCTTCTCTGGGAGAGCACAGAACTCTCCAGTCACTCATGGGCATCTACTGGTACTGGTCTGAAAGCTCCTCAATTTGTCCCCAGACCTAACACAGACAATGTGGACATTGGGTCCTCGGTACCAAACATTTCCCTCTACAAATCCACTCCTGTTGCACCACTTTACATGTAGATGAAGACTTACTTAAATGTTTAAAATCAGTCTAATTCTTATTTGAGGTACCTCTGTTCTTTTTTTATGGTTTTCATCAGTCATGTTTTGAGCCCCTAGTGCAGTACTCTGCCAGAATAGTTTTTATAGTACTACATGGGGAAATGAGACCCGCTTCTCTGAGGTTTGAAATTAAAAAAAAAAACAACCAAAAAAAAAAGCAAAAAGCAAGAAATGTTTGTGCTAAATTCAAACTTGCACTGGAGGCTATAATGGCTCTACATTTTTTCAAATACCAGCATGAGTTCTGTTGTGTGTCTTGTACCCACTAATGGATTTTAACTTTATTACTATCCAGTTTTATTGGAACTAATCAGAAGACTGTAGGAATGAAAGGACTCCCAGATTACTGAAACAGTTAATTTTTTTAAAGCCAGGCTACTGAAGTGCAAGTTAAAAGGGAGGAGCAGATCAAATCCATGTGCGGGTCATTTAAGAGCTCAGTCTCATTTTTGAAATATAGATTATCCAGGATAACATGAATTCAGCATTTCTATGTAATGTTGGTTCATTGATTGATCCCTTAGGCCAACAGGACTTGGCTGTAGATAGATACCTAAAAACGAGTTTTAAAACTTTACCGTCTTTTAATATTTTATAACCTGTCAAAAAAAATCAGTTAGAGGCTCTGCCTTTTCTCAAGTTCTGATTATCACAGCAGCAGATCTTCAGCAGAAATCGTTTTTTCATACAACTAAATGGTAGTTGCCACGAAAGCACACGTCGAGTCATGACTCTGAAGAAATTCCTGGGTGAACAGTAGCAAAGGTGAAACGAATGGCTAACACCTGCCAAAACCTGCATGGAGAGTGCTGATGTCATCAGCAGTGCCATCACTTCGCAGGCAAAGCCTCCGCTCAGGTCTTGACAGGTAAGGGTAGGAGGCTATGACCTTCAAATAGTCTATTTTAAGATGCATTTTCTGTGTGGTCTTTTTAAGTCTCACTGAAGCCTGGGCAGGACCCAGCCTTTTACCCATCAGGTCCTTATTTATGTTTATTTATAAGCTTTTCCATGGAGGTCATCCTGGTACTATGTGAGTGCATTATGTATATTAATGGCCTTGTCCTCAAGCAATGCTAGGAGTGATGAAAGTGCGATTCCTCCCTCTGACAACAGGGAACCGATGCAAAGAGGGGTGAGGTGACGGGCCAAGGTCATGCACAGAGTCTGAGGCAGAATCTCCTGTGCCCCAGCCTCAGTCTTAACTATCGCTCTTGTTTTTGGTTAAGTTATAGCTATTTACTTCAGTGGGAGCTGAAGCTTTCACGACACTTCCCAGGGTCAAGTCTAAAATGACACATCAGTAACGTGACAGACAGTCAGATGGATACACATGTATACAAGCTTCAGGACTGAAGCTTCATAAGCGGTTTCACAGACACCCCTACAGCTCCGCTGGGCACTTTCAGTGAGCAATATGGAGACGTCATCCAACAGACACAAAGCTGGAGGATGAATTTCTGGCTCCGCTGTAGGCTCAGCATGGGAGTATTGGCAATTTATTTAACTTTGCTGCAGTGTACTGTAAAACAGACATTCTGACGCTACAGCCACCCTGCCAAAGCCTTTTTGAACAAAACACTCAGATGAAAAGCAGTTGTTCAGATTTTGATATCCGTCATGAAACAAATGGCTTTTCAAACCTTGTTAGCCTAAAAATAGAATACTGTACCCTAAGAAAGCATCCACTGAAGCACTGGAAATACCCATTCAGCATCACAATGATGCTTAATACAGTTAAGTATCAGCAGTAGCAACAATAACAAAGTGTAATATTTGCCTGTTTGTCAAGGCCACCCTTTGGGACAAAACTGCACATGGAACTAGTTAACCCGCGTGATAGTAAAATACTAGCAATCTGTATTAAGTTGACATTTAATAACCAGTCAAGAAAGATGAGAAAACACAGAGGAAATTGCAGTCCATCCTGAGGTATGTTGAAAAGAAAAACAGATTACTCTCATCTCTTAAAAGACTACCACGCTCTAGCATCAGAACTGACAGTCCAGGCTAACTGGCAATGGATTTAAGGTTTCAGGACACACAGCAGCTGAAATGGAAAGTAATGTGGATGAAGGTGATGTGTTTAGCCTCAGGAAGCATGGAATTAAACTGTCTGCTGGTCGGAGGTGAGAGGGGAAAAAGCTGGAAAGGCAGCTGTCCCTTGTTTCGGCAACAGCAACCCACAGGAAGGTGGGAGGGGGAAGGAAAGAGGGGGATGAAACCACAGCAAGTGTTCCCTTCAGTGTACCTAGCAGGAGATTAACAAAGAATATGCTTAATTATTGCTTCCTGCCCACCTGCCTAGTTCCTTCAAGAACCAGAGCTCACTCAAATAACATTCACTCCCTTGGCAAACGCATTCCTAATGGAAGCGGTTACAAATTAACCAGGACAGTTTGCTTCTTTTACCTAGAAGGAATCGCAATTATTTTCCTCTACCTTTTTTTCAGACCTGCTGGTGAACTTTCAGTTTTCAAGGATCAAAATCTGGATGTCACGCTGGGGTAAACCAGCGTAACTTCTGTTCAAGGCAGTGATATTGTCTGCATTTACACCAGTCAGTCATCCATCAGTTCTGGATGATCAAATTCACTGTCCTATTTACTGCCTTCAGTAATTCTGTGTTATCCTAGCTGGTGCTAGATTTATTTTGTTAATAATTCATGGGTTGCCTTCAACTTATGACTCTCTGTGCTACACAAATGATATGGAGTAATTAAACTACCTTTAAAGCACCTTGAGTGCTGTTGGCAGGAACAACAGCAAGTATTTAAAAGAATATTTAATACTGTGCACTGCCGGCATGCATGCTGGGAAACAAGCTCGCATCCCAGAGCCTACAGTGGGCCAATCACAAGAGAATGGCTTAATTGGTTAATCATATAAATTACAGTCACTTAATCATTTTAATCACCATCAGCCAATTAGCTTGGAGTTATGGGCTCTGAGGTAACAGTTATGCAAATGTTTGTTCCACTGCAAGCTATTAACAGCCATATTTTCTATATCAAGCTGACAGTGACTGATGTGAAGAGGGAAGTGAAGAAAGTGAGCATTTATTTAGTTTAAACTTCTCTCCCGATTAGAATGAAGCAAATTATAGGAATGGCCTTAAAATAGAGTAGTTGTCTTTTTTATCACAGAAATTACCCTCCATCGGTTATACTGATGTGGGCACGCTGAGGGGCTCTCCTAGATGTTTTTGCAGAACACTACCATGATTGCTACAGTGTCCCAGCATCTCTGTTGCTACTAATGAACAGTTTCGCTTGTAGGATAGGAATAAATGTTAGCATTCAGTTACTGGAAATCGGCAATGGTGAATAAACGCTAGTTGGTTATAGTTTATCAACAGCGGGTAATTTCCTGGAACACCCACACGAAACCTTTACTGTGTAACTTCGGACCTCACCTGCTCTGTTTCTGTCAAAATCACCCCGAAGTTTCATCTCCATGACCGCTGTGTCATCATGCTGGCTTAAATGATACTTACTACTCAAAGCAAGGATCAGAATTTAGCCACAACTCTTTCTCATAGAAAGAGGATGGATGAGATATTTCAGTATCCTACAGCTTATTTGCATTCCTTGGGGAAAATGGGGCAGCACAGCAAAAACCCAGACACAGGAAACACAGAGCAGCAGAAGCATCTTTGGTACAGCAAGGCTTATGGGTGCATTGGAGCTGGGACATACAAGACGTTTGTGTGAACAGATATCCATTGGTATTAGTTCTGTTCAGGAAATACATTGTTCCGCCCCATCGCCAACTCAGTCTCCCGTGATAGGCATGCAGAAGTTTCAGAGCTTCATTCCTATAATAAACCTGCTATAGAAAGAAAAAAAAACTGGAGAGGGGGGACATTTGTTAACATTACTCTTTTATAGTATATATTTATCACTCAAAAGTACACTTAGATATCTAGTGGATAAAAAGGGTGTGATTGCCATGATTCTCTGGAGCATTCAAAAGTTTGTCACTAAAGGAGTGACACAGATCTCAGAGAAACACTTGGGAGTTGCAAAGCCTCACACAGAAAATGCACACTTCTTGTATTTGGTGTGAGAAGCCACAAATTGCGCACTCTCAAAAATGCCTCACTACCATCAAGAATCTGAGTTAAAAGGTTTCCACAAAACACTAGATTTGTAATAGTTTACCTTGATTTTTGTGTGTGTGTGTGGTGTTGTTTTAAAACATTCGGAGCTGCAAAGTTCCATATTTGAGGCACTAAGAGGCGTGATTACATATACAAACATATCACAGTCATCAGTTATGTATTATGGCTTGAATGAAATGTGTCTACTAAGGACATCAGTAGAAAGAATAATACACCGCTTTAAGCCATGGTTATTTGAAACCAATTAACCTGTTGGACTCTATAATACTCAATTAACAAATTATTACAACATCTATTAACCATTTATTAGTCCTTTATCAGTTACTCATAAATAGAACCTTAATGTAAAGCATGATCATTTTGGCTATTTAAATTAACAGTCAGTTTGTGGAGATGACGTATGAGTTAAGAGTAACTTATTTCAGGACAGAGGGTCTGATCTTGCCAGGTACAGCAGAAAAATAAACCCCCTCACTATGTATTAACCAACAGAGAAACAACTTGCAGCTTAAAAGGCTGTTCACAAGGTGTTTCCTCTTTGGTGCAGGGGAGAAGGAAAGAAATATATTTCTGAGTTTCAGCTCAGTCTCAGTGATGCCATGAATAAATGAGCTGTGTACGTATTCTAAGTACCTTAATGAACAAAGAGCTACAAATAGGTTGCTATCTCTGAAATGCAAAAATACCTGGCAAAGCTGGGGAAAAAACTGCTGCTACAGCTGCAGATGGGTCTGTACATGTAAAGCAACTCTGATGCCAACCAGTAAAGTCTATAATAAAGGTAGCCAAGCTGAATGGCAACTGCCCAGAGGGCAATCCCATTCATAACAGGTCTGTGAGCTAGGAAAATGTTTGCATACAAATTTTATGGAGGAAATTGAAATTGAGATTAAAGCCTTGATCTTATAAAAAGACTAGACCAAGCAGTGCTCTCTGCTTACAGAGATAGGATCCGTCCCCGGCACACCACATACACACAGTGCCATGCCCGCATGGACAGCCTGGCCCCGAATGGCTTGGGGAGCAGCGCCACAGCTGCAGGAAAATGCAGACCTGAGGCTCAATCCCAAATAAGAAGGCCAGGCCAGGCCAGGCATGACATGTCCTCTCCTTGCGAAGGAACGAAATGCCTCATTTCACAGTTCTAATGCCCCAGTGCTATTGCATCTTTTGATGACCTCATTTGGGAGAAATCCTGAAAAATACTTAAGTGATACTTTTAAATTTCTGCCTTTAAGCAACACCTTACCTTTCTGTAGCACCAAGGAAGGTACGGTTGAGTAGCGGTATCTCTCATCTCTGTTGACAGGGTCCCCTGGTCTTTGCTGTGTCCTCGGCAGATACTTATGCCTGGTAAGCACTGCTTCTTCTGTCAAGGTCATTCCACGGCTTCACAGACATGCTTTGCCTGAAATAAATTAATAACAGAGCACACCTATCAATATTTATTACAATTACTCAGGCAGAATGTAAAACAAAGCCTTCATCCATCACCAGCGTGCAGTCAGACCATTACAATGACCCCAGGACCAGGCCCCCAAAACCTTCACCCCCTGTAAACAGTGTTATGTCCTGTCAGAAGCGAGGGTTGGAGCAGCTCTTCTGCTTCTGCAAGGAAGATGGAGCCAGGTAAAGGGTCCAAACAAGAGGAGATCTTTCTGCAGAGGAGGGAGAAAGCTGCGATGGCTCTAATAAGCCTTCCATTAAAATATTTCCCCGTGCCAAAGAGGAAGGGTGTTGTCTAGCATATTCATTTATTCTATTAGGCTGAAACCCTCCAAACTCTTTCTATGACCCACGTGCCAGAGGATGTCTTTAAGATGGTGGTTGTGCACCTGAAATGCTACTCACTTCAGTAGGTAAGTCGTCATATCATAGCCTGTTGCTTTCCAGCTTTAAAAAATAAATACAGCTGTGATTTTTTTACATGTGCATGCACTCTTTAAAAGCTTTTAGGAGACAAAAAATGTTATTTTCTTGCTAGTTTATTGAATGACCACCAATTGTCATATTTTGCATCTGCTACTGAAAAAACATTTTTGTGGGTGTTTAAAAAGATGCTTTAATGTCAGGTTTTCTTCATTTCTTTACTAGTGCTATTGTTTTCCTATCTCTACATTCACTTCAACCAAGCAGTGTGCGAGGAATGCCAGATCAGGCTTCCTGAAAATTAGGCTCAATTAAGCCAGGTGGCCTTTGATTGTTAACAATTGATTAGAAAGCAAAAGACAGATTTACAGCTTATTAGTCAATAACTGAACTTTTTTCTTTTTTTTTGGTAAGAGAGATCACCTTTCTGCCTGTTGTTATTCTTGGTATTCCATTAACATGCCTGTATTTATGTTACCTTGTCTTGATAGAAAGGCTTTTTTTATTCTATTGACAAAGCTGTCACTTAGAAAAGAACATAATGCTGCTGCTGTTTTTACTGATTAGTGATAGCGTTGACTATATTAAATACGATAATGATCTTAATATATTATCGTTTAGGTACACGATGGTGCTTGTTTTCTGCTTGTAGGGAGGTCACACTATACCACGCTATTTGTTTTCATTAGTGTGTTGAGGGCAGAGAGGTACATCGGTGAGTAACCCCAGAGCAGGAGCAATCTCCACTCAGGAACAGTGGTGTGCAAATGCTTTTCTCTCTGCTATTTCTAACCTTACAATGAGCACAATGAATCTTTGACCTACCTGAAGCAACAGTGTGCCTAAGGAGCGGCTTGCATCACAACTCAATCAATATTTGTTTCAGGCATTTTAGTCCAGACAGGTGAGTTATCTGAGGTTGTGAATACCAGCAAACGCAGGTAGGTGGCTGGAGTTAAATTCAAGAAAGGGCCATTGCAGCAAAGTGCAGCCCTCAGTGCAAGTTTTGGCACCTTGGGGAGCAGCATCTGAACAGGGGCTTTCTGAATCTCAGTTTTGGCCTGAATACCTGTTTGAATTGAAGTTTGGATGCTGGTACATCCACTAGCTGTAATACCAATTACAGCTTAGTAGCAAGGTAACTCCAAGAAAGATCCTAGCCACTTCTGGTTTGAGAGGCCTACATATTTTTGGAAATCTGGCTCCATAATCAGCTGCACAGAGAAGCATCTTACAGCCCATCACCAAAGCACAGGCAGCTGACATGAACAAGATTTTCTATCGTTCTTCTTCCCCATCTCCCTGTCTCTGACATCTTAATCAGGCTGCAGGAAATTAATGATACACAAACCTGAGAGATGGATGCATGGAAGAAGGCTCATCCTTGCATGGCCTGCAGTTTGAAAGCAGATACCAAAATCAGGAAGGAAAACAGTCGGATCCTGTTTTTCCATGAGAGTTAAGTAAGGAAAGCCGTGACGCTCCTTCAAGCACCAGTATAGCTGGATGAGGCTTGTCTTGGGCATGTCAAGGCATTGAGCACACCCAACAGCTATTCCCCTTTGGTACAGGGCACATTTTCCCCACTACAAATGCAAAGGCAATGAACAACTGTGGGTTTCTTGAAGGCAACAGGGAACTGCAAACTCCCCTTTGACTTTCTCCCTTTGCAGTGATTGTATGTATGGATTCAAAAGATGTTTAACAGCCACAGGGAAATTAAGACAAAATCACAGCTGTACTGCTTAAGAAATGTAGGAATAGAAAGGACATGGTTAAATTAATAGGGGTGTTCTGTTGTTCAGATCTGGGAACATGGAATACAAGCCAGGTCTGGGCAGTGAATGTTAAAGCAGCAGTAAAATGGGCAACATTAAAAGTATAAAAGGACTATTATAAACTCTTGATTTAGCCTTCTTAATAAAAACTGAAAGCTGGCATTGCTTCCAGTAAGGGCTACTGAAAGTGTGACTGTGTTAGTACAGGTGGGGCCAGGGAGAGGGAAAGGAAGAGAAAACAGAGCATCGGGAGAAAGTGTGCTTTTATTGTCTGATTTGAGGTTTTATTAGCAAAGTTTGTAATGAAAAAAGTGTAGCTGGATTGCTCCACTTTACGTAGTGAAGGAGAGCCTGAAGAGTCCCCACAGAGAAAGAAGAGAAGGAACTTATCTTTTTAACATGCTCCATTTTCCATCTCTGAATGCAGAGATTTCAGGCCCCAAGCAGCAGCCAGGGCAGAAGTTAAACTAAGAAGACAGAAAATTTTACTTTCTCCTTTTTGGGCTGGCCATGAGAGGTCATTTGACCTCTCTTAAAGCTCATTCATTGTGCACTGAGGTGAGTCAAATGACCTTGCACTGGCTATGGGCTAAAAAAAGCCAGCTACTCTCAGACCACGAGAAATCTGACTGATCATCTGGAGGGTTCCCTCCCTTTGTCTCTGTTGACAGCACAAGGGCCTTCATGAGCTACTCTTCCTCACTGAAGTCCCTTAGCTACATGCCGAACCAAGGTGCTGTGAACCTGGGGACACTGCGGGACAAAACATGATCTATCAGGATACTGTGAGTGGCTCTTGTCAGTGCCACTTCCACCGGAGACAACCACCACTCCTCCATGTGCACTAGACTTCTAGCAACATGTCACCAGTCAGAAATTCAAAACACTAAAGGCACTGACCCTACCCCAGACATTGGCTAGAGACTAGAGACTTTATTATTAGGTTATGACCAAGAGAACCCTATTCTGTTCTTTCTTTGCTCATACACCGTATATTGAATTAACTGGTGAATTTTCCGCTGAAGAACTCTGTGTTCTTCCCATCGCTCTTTCTCCTTTAACCCTCAAGGATAGCTTCTAAAATAATTGAGAACTAGAGTTAAAATAGCTAAAAATGAAACAGCTGTTGACCCTGATCTTTCAACTGTTCCCTTCAATTTTAGTTAGTCTTGTAAAGACTTTTAATGAGGGACACAGAGTATTTTTATTATCTTAACTAACTCCAATTATTTTCTCAGTTGTGTCATGCAATATGTTACTATTCATTAAGTTAATGCAGATTTTTCTTTCTTAGAATGAAGTAGGTTAGATCTATTTGTGACTGACCAAGGTATTTGGTTTATTCTTGCCATCTCTAATTGACAGAAATCAGAGTAAAATAGACAAATAACTGAAAGACCATTTCCCACCAGTTTTGAGTTGGTAACGGATTCAGATTGACCTAAATCTGCAGTAATGCAGATGTGAATGAGGATCATTGAGTATAATTAATTTCTGCTTCCTCAGTGAACAGTAGAACATATTTATCTGTATGAATGTCTGTGTTTGCAGGACAGGGCTTCATGAAAGATTTGTCAGATCAGCTTCAGAGAAATGGTGTGATCTGATGACGTAAAGAATAAGGTAGGTGGTATACTGAGTATCTGCCCTCCCGCACATAGTGTTCAGCATCTTGCAGGATTAATCCCTAACTGAGGGCTGTTACGATTTGCATTTATAACGGCCAGCTCAACCTAATAAGAAACAAGCTGCATTTCAAACTTTGATCCAAACATAAATTGGCTGTTGGTCAATTAAACAGAAATTAGATCATCACTCACTAGGCCAAAGGCATCAACAATATGTTGATGTATTTCTCAATAGCAATTTATTGAAATCATTCTGCAGCTGTAATCAGAGAAGAAAACAGAGGTTTGTTTCTCTGCTTTCTTGTAGCTCAGTCCCTTTTGGGTCCAAGGGGAGGCAGCTGTGGTCGTGCTGTGGTGCATGGAAGCTCTGGAGATCCGATGAAAGGAATCAGGTGACAATTTGCAAACTGTGGTTCCTGGTGCTGCACTCCTAACTTGAGCAAGGTCTCATGCTGCCTGTGCTGGGAGGAAAAGTCTGTTTGAGAGAGCCAGACAAAATCCCATCACTAACTGGGAGGGAGGTATGGACAAGAGTAGGAATTTCTGTAGATTTAGACCCCCGGAGAGGAAAAAAGTGTTGTAAATGTTGTGGTTTAACCCCAGCCAGCAACTCAGCACCACGCAGCTGCTCACTCACTTCCTCCTCACTCAGTGGGATGGGGGAGAGAATCGGAGAAAAGGTAAAGCTCGTGGGTTGAGATAAGAACGGTTTGATAGAACAGAAAGGAAGAAACCAGCAATGACACTAACAACAAGAAAGTGACAATAACAATAAAAGGATTGGAATACACAAACCAAGTGATGCACAATGCAATTTCTCACCACTCGCCGACCGATGCCCAGTTAGCCAGGAGCTGCTGAACAGCAATCTGCCCCCCAGGCCAAATCCCCCCAGTTTATATACTGGGCATGACATCCCATGGTATGGAATACCCCTTTGGCCAGTTTGGGTCAGCTGTCCTG
>JAVKLA010000073.1:7735348-7825386 GCA_034782735.1 Sagittarius serpentarius | reverse complement strand
CTTAGTCTAAACACGACTGAGCAACAACTGAAAACATCGGGGTGTTATCAACATTCTTCTCATACTAAACCCAAAACTACCAGCTACTAGGAAGACAGTTAACTCTATCCCAGCCGAAACCAGAACAGTAAGATATTATAGGACAAAATGTCCTAATCACTTCTTGAATTTTAACAGAAGAAAGTATGGAAAGAGGTGAGGAATCAGCATCAAGTGAGACATTAGTGCAGTAAATACAGTAATTGTTCACCAAGGAAACAGTATGACAGGAACACTTTGTAAAAGGCGGGAAAAGCAGCTGTTTGATCCTGTGTTCATGAGTAATACTTGTCTGAAAGCCTGTGATTGTTTACTATGCATCATGTTCCTGTATTTCCATTTCTATTTTAGTCCAGATAATTATAAATGGCTAATATTCCCACAAGTACAAAGCTACAATGCTGTACTTTCATCTCCTTCTGAGGACTTCATGTCATTTTAAGAATAAGAAAACCTCCCCTAACTATCAAATGTTTAGTCCAGACCAAAAATATATCCACAACTGTAAAAGACTACGAGAGTGTCTCCCTGCCCAAAGGGTGCCTGAAGATTCCTGTCAAAGATCAAAGGACTGTGCAAAGGGCCTTTCGTATGTGGGAATCTGCGTGCAGTTTATGCACTCTGCTGGGTAAGAAATGCTGTGAGCATGGCTGCAAAAAAAAACCAGAGTCATTTTTCATTGTGTTACCCTGGTTTATACTACCCTTATCATCATTTTACCTTTGTTTTGAACAGAAGTGTCAAGGATTATGGATAGAAAAATAATACTGGAGGACTGTTAAAATGGACAATTATCCATAAGAGGCATCAATTTCCAGTGGCCTAGCAACTGCCACGAAGACTCAACAACCATATACTATATATCACCTTATTTCCAAAAAATTCCTCTGGTCTGAGTCAGGTACCAAGCTAAGGGCAAAGGTTAAGCCAGGCCAGTTCAGCAACAGGAACTATCCTTCCTGACTTTAAGGAAGAGGGAAGGATAGGAGATGCAAGGAACATGGACCAGTGGTTTTAATAGAGAGAATTTGACATTGGAGGCTGGCAAGGAAACATGGCAAAGTAGAAGTGAAGGCAAGACAGGCAGAAGGCAACCAGCTGGGCGAAGAGGGAGGATCTGGAGACTGAGCAGGACCTGTGGGGTGGGAGAAAGGAGACAGACTGCATCAGAGCCACCGCTGAGGCTACCAGGCTGTGAAACAGAAGGGCGCCTGAAGGGAGCAGACGGGTCGCACAAGGCGCTGAGCGGGGAGGCTAGGTCTGACTGACGGAGGAGACAAGAAAGAAGAGTCCAGCTACGAGGCAGGACTGAAGGGTGAACATGAGGAGGAGGGGCTGCCCAGCTCAGTGGGGAAGGGCGGTGGGGCAGGAGGATACTGCACTCTGAGAAGGGGAGAGGAAGATCTTTCCAGAGCTGTGAATGGTAGCTGAGAGTCTCACTACTCCTCTGTCAACAAATAACTATGAAAACGGGTAAATATTTCTAGTACTAATCTCCCAGAACGATGACAGCTTAGTACTATTATTGGTTACTCCATTAACTCACCTACTAGAGGTCCAAAGGTCCAGCTCTGCTGATGACCCGTAGGAGTGTCAGTGTGACGCCATGTGATGGAGTTTGTTTTTCCATATGCTTTCCTGAAAGCCCTAGGAAATTACTCTCACAAAAGCATATTAAAAGGACTTTATTAATATAGCAGAGTTAATCAGAATATAAGCTAGGAAATGCCAGAAGTGCCACAACCAGCCAACTGTTACTCCTCTGGGGTGTTGCAGTCCCCACTAATAAAATATCACAACCAAAATTATAACAAAAAAGCAAACAGATTTTTTGGGTCAGTCATGCTGTGCTCACTTTGAAAATGACTGCACGGTAAGGCGAGATTTTAAAAGTTCCAAACAGAAGCAATTAAGTTGGTGAAAGAAAATATAGCTATTTGCAAATATGCCTTCTCCTCCTTCACTCTCCAGTGCAAGAGTACTCCTAAGGGACCAGTTAATTTCTGCATGTGTATGCACTGTTCTTTAGGTCACAGTACAGCAGACTGAGACACAGAAGTTCAAGCCAAAATTGTTTTGCAATTAAGAAAGTGTTGCAAGGTGAAGTTGTGAGGGGAAATAATAAAAAAGGAGGTCTTTAGTATCATAATTTTTTTTTTTTACTTCAGTGGGTCTGAAGCATATGTTTTAGTCTAAGGTACATGCTTGAGAAATATTGTTTTGAATTAGGTCAGGCCTAGATGTTTAAGAGAATTCATGAATGAGGGGCAAAGCTATATATGTTGCACATTGTGTAATGTTTTGGTTTAAGGGTCTCTGGTTATCAGAGAATAAAACTGACGCAAATCATGTTAGTCACATACATTAAGAATAAAACCTGAGAAAGGACCGACATAATTTAAGCAGTCCACATTGTGGGCACCTTACGGCTAATGGAGTCCCTGCCTTACAGCAAGGAATTACTTTCCAGCAGGCCGGTGAGATATCAGCACAAGTTAAGACTTTTCCACTGTCACAAAGAACACTTTGGATTGAACCAGGGTCTCCTGAGTCCTAGCCCAGCCTTCACAGCCCTAAGCAGTTGTATGTAAACCCCTTCACGCTAACTAAAAATAGACTAAATACATTTTAAATGGCAAGCTTTTGAGAATTGTATTTTCTCAACAACCAGCCATGGAATACAGAACAAAGCAGAGCCCAAGTGTTAATTGCTCCAACCCCATAATTAAATGCAGACATACTGTACTCTGACTGTGATTCTTGAAAGCTTGCCCACTTGTTTTTTTTCAGTCCAATAAAAAAGAACACCATCAATTTTTTGTTTGAGTAGATGCAGTTTGCAAGAGCTGACGTGACAATAGGTCATTGGCATAATTACGATCAGAAATGCCTTCATGCATTAGCTACAAGCTAAAAAAAAGGCAGTAGTCAAGCCACTGCAAATTATTCTGCTTATTAACATCCGGTATGCTTTAGAAAGCAGTGAATGCGCATGTGTTTATTTTGCGGTTCTGTCGGGGGATGGCCCTGGAATCAGATTTAATGCATGCCTGCCTGGATGAGCCCATGCTCTTAGTTGGACAGATGCAAGCCTGTCTGGCCCAGAAGCCAAACGCTCACATCAGCACAGTACCATGAGCAACCTAATGTGCGTTGCTTTGCTAGTATGTCTTCATAGCTCTGGACCAAAGGCCAACCTACATACATCCAGACCAAAGTGTCTGCAACTAGAGCCAGTGTCACTCTTCCTCCATTCATGTCTCATGATCTGAGCCAACATTAACAGTTTTCACCTGACCCACAGCATGTAGGTCCTGCTATCCCTCTCCAAGTCTGACCTCCACTGTTGGCTCTGTTTAGCAGCTAAATGCAAGTTGAATATTTATGATTTAGGTGTGCCAAGATCAAGCCTTTACTTCCCAATTGAATTCAAGTGGTTGCTTTAATAAACAAGAAATCCCTTCCAAAAATTGAATCAACACGTTATATGCCTTCAGGGCTTGGAACCCCTAGGCTATCTTCTGCTTATGTTTTATTTGCATCCTGCACATTTTCTTCCTAAGTGAGTGTCTAGGTCTGCAAACAAAACCAAAGCTGAGATTTTCATATGATCACTTGTGGATGCTTAAATCGAACACCGAATTTAAAAGGCCATTGTAACATATAAGCAATAATTTTCATTTCCTTTAGAGGGTGGGCAGCATTAGGGCATCGCTCTCGTCACCACCTGTACATTGGTGAGGAGCCCTGACATGGGTAGGAAGGCTGGGGTGCTGTTGCTGTCACTCGGGGGTCCCCTCTGAGGAAGCCTTGCTCATGTGCTTCCACTTTGGAAATGCACTGAACCAAAATGCAGGTTACCCCGTGCTCACAGTTCACCTCCCTCCCCCTCGGCACCACCTATCCTGTGGGCATTTAGCATCTGTCTCCAGATTCGCATGCAGAGAGGGGTTAAAAGCATTGCTGCACTTACATCCTACGCGCAGTGGACTTTGTACCACAATGGTTTCTGCAGGGCTCCAGCAGTACTGGCTGGTAATTTGAAAGGTGCTTTATGATCTCTGCAGAGTGAAATAAACTCGTGAGAGGTAAAGCCTTGAGCCTGAATAGTGCTATAAAGCTGTTTAACTTTAGCAAGTTAGACAATCTCAAATAATATCCCCCTGGGGGCCGAGTAAATTCTTGTGGGAGAGGAGGAGGGTCAAGATACAGCGAGGGAAATGCTCGGTAGATGCTGTTCTGCCAGCAGTGTCAGGGCTTTTGCCTATGACACAGGCTGTGCACCCATCGTTCCTCCATCCGCAGGCCACTGGCCTATGCACCCCACCTGCAAAGCAGCTCTCTGAGATTGCAGAGAGGTCTTCTGACTCTTTTTGAACCTCCAAAGTATCTCTAAATCTGATCTGATGATTTCCTGAGCAGGTATACCTGGGTTTTTTCCCTCCCTTGGTACCCAACTATAATACAGCAGTGAATTAATCAATGATTTTTTTTTCTTCTCATATCAGTACTGTATCCTACTGTGATATTTGCTTTCTGCTTTACATATTTCCTTATAAATAAGACACTAAACCTGAGGAAGCTGTGGTTGCTTTAGGGAATCTGACACAATTCAAACATCTTCCTGGAAAAATGTAAATTGTTCCTTTCTAAATTTGTCCTACGGTTTCAAACCAGAAATATAATTCTGCTGAAGCTGTTAAATACGGTGCAATTATTAAAAGGCTGTGGTGTGCTCAACCAAGAGGCAATAACATCACTTCAAACAGGTAAACCATCCCTGTAAACTGCCTTAGAGATCCTTATTAATAACAGTAAATAATTACTATTAGTTCTATAACCAAACTGTTTTAGGCCCATGGGAATGCAGGGAGAGAGCCGACTTCTCCAGTGAGAATTGCAGCCATTATTTTGGCAGCATTGAACCTAGATTTATGGTATTCCATTAAGAAGGAATGCATTAACTCTACAACTGTCACCACTGCATTGATGTCAAAGGAAGTGCTCTGCCTGGCTTTGCTGACTTGATTGATGGAAAATAGTATATCAGTCTGGTTGCTCTCTATCTGATGAGAAAGGCAAGTATCCTGGATCCCTGAAGCTATAGCAAAGCTCCATTATTTTTCTACTCTTGGCTAATTTTCCTGCATTCTTTGGCCCTGGCCGTGGAAAAGGAAAAACAAGACAGTTGATTTTTTTGCATTGCCCAGAGAGGAAGCAACCCAACAGGCAGAGCAATGAAGTTGAACCCTTCTCGCCTTCCACTCCAGTTAAGTTTCAAGCTTGAACTTTGCTATCACCACAGTGGGCCAAACTTAAACAGCGAATTCAAACAACTACAGATTTGGAGATCACTGCAGACTGAAACCCAGTCAAAATCTTGATTGCGGGATAAAGATTTCTTACCAGGGATCCACTCTTCCCACAGACTGCAAAAATACTGGATTCATCTCTGGTGAATACTTAAAATAGCACCTATTCCTGTAGCACATTAAAAAGGCACTTATTTTTTGCAAAGCGGGGAAGGGCTGCTATTGCTTTTGAACAGACGGAGAACTGAGACACACAGGAAATGTCTAGCAAGTAAAATAACCAGGGACCATGCTCTGGCCCCGAGGCCAGGCAGCACAGCGTGCTTCAGCTCCACATACCCTAGTCTCTTCTTTCCCTTCCCCACCCCCTCAGACCCAGGGTACTGGAGTCGAAATTGCCTGCTGGGAACGGTCCCTGGCACATGCTCTCCCCTGAAGCGTGTCTGTGTGTTGTCTGGAGGAACAGCAATCAGCGCAGCCAGGGCTGCGCTTGGGAGTGTGCTAGCAATTAAGGAGCATGGCCAACTGCCGGCCTCTCCTGCCGTCCTGCTCTCTCTGTCAGGGTAGACACAGCAAAAGGAGGTGTGTGGCCTTCTATGGACCCATAAAGGACATGGCAGAACACCAGCATTCAAGTCCATAAATATGATCCTTGAAACTTTCATCTAAACCTATTGGCATTTCAATGTTTAACTGCAAGCTGAACCAGACGAGTAACACTCTGCATCTGCGCGTGTCCCCAACAGCTCCGGTTGCGGCGACCCAGGATATTTGCCTTTCTGCCCTGAAAGACTTCGACTCGATCAGGGAGGGCACTGTTCTTGTCAGTCAAGTCAGGAAAGTAACACAAGGAAAAGACGGGATCCATGATCAGCTTCATTAGCTTTGCAAATGAGATCCCAAAGTGCACACAGATGCATGCGCGCGCACACACACAGAGCTGTGCCCATGCACAAGCATGCACAGTCCAAGAGACTGCCCGGTAAAACGTCTCAGAGCCATATATGCAGAAGACGGGTCCTGCAAGAAACAGTGCCTAAGTCTTCATGAATCAAGTGATGTCCCCACAGTCACGCTGGGGTCTTAATCCTTCCCGTGTCTGACCCTGCTCCTGTCTGTAGAAGGCACAGTGGTTCTGGTGCTGACCAAGGACTTGAAAAATCTGAATTCCTCAAGAACCAAAAGGACAGGGCCACAGCTAAATTACATGCCATACATAAGAGACGGAGAAATCAATAAAACATATTTCTTCTGAGTTTTGTTTTCACTTTGGGTCAAGAAGTAAATTAAGATTATGGAAGAGACCATTTTATCAGCTTCTGGCCTATACGCATTGATGGTTTTGATTCTATGTTTTAAAAAAATATATAAATTTAGGATGCTTTCTGTTAGTTTTCTTCCTGTGTTATTATTAGAAACCATCCCTGTAGACTTAAAACTAATGTTCTCTTTACAGAAATAATCTCTATTATTCATAATATTTTTAGCCTGAAATTAGTCCTTCCACAAAGCCTTCCCATCTCAGCTGAAAGATTAGTCTCTTTACTGTCTTGTTTCACTGCCCTCTTCTGTTACTCATCTGCTCATACTTCATCTCATCCAAAGCTTTTGCAAAAGCAAGGGGCTTACAATGAACTCATTAATCAGCGTTTCTGGAGTAAAGATGTGGGGAAGTCTCACCCCTGCACATCCTCTCATCATTGCTGTGCTTATCATCATCTTAAATTGGTTTGTCAGCCAGCCACTCACCTCAGTTGCTGTTTCTTGCTATGCCAGCATTACACTCCCTATAAGAAATCATAAATTATGGCATGTAGCGAGGTTCATATACCATTAAGCAAAAATAATCACTCAGAATTTTGTTACTGACATTTCCCTCACCGCCTCTTGCACAAATGCGTGTTTCTAATTCAAGTTTTTACATTTTCTTTCCGCACGTTTTCATTCAAGTCTCATACTTTTATTAAATGTGAGCTATTGAACTAACTCATTTCACTGAATTATTCCACAAATGATTAAAACAGATTATTCCAGAAACCATCATCCCGTAATTCTTTACCTTCTAAAATGTATTTACATATTAGGTTTCTCTAAATTGGCCCCCTGTAAGAATTGAGACTGCAGCATTCTGGTGGTGCTGCTCGAAGACTACTTGTATTCACTGCATGAGAAATTCGATGTAAGCCATACAGAAAAGACCATAAACATAGATGTGTACAGACCAGTTTGAAAACTGGTCTTTTCCACAATAGGGAACAGTTTGTTCTCTGTATTTGCTTGACCACCATCTTGCCCTTTCTAATACACTTAGTCATCACTGTTTTAGAGTACCAGGCAATGTGATTCAGCAATCTTCAGGCAAAACAGAGCACAGATGTGTTTGGTCAGTCTGCTGGCTAATTGATAATATATCAGCTGACAGCCTGTGGGGGAACTGGCTGCAGATGTCTCTGGTTGAGAGCCGTGTAGCTGTGATGACCATTATGAGTGCACTAAGCTTCAAACTTTGCGTATTTGTAAAGGACTCTGATAGACTGATGGACATTTAAATATTCTGAAATAAATATGCTAAACATATTCCTGACTATCAGATTTTATTATCAAAATCTGCAGTGGCCAGGGACTTGTTTTTTATATATTCATAGAAGGTATTGATGGAAAGAAGCAGCATAAGTTTTATTTGATAATATATATTTTTAATTGTTTGCATAAACCCTGGTAGGAAAAAATTCTGTGCAGCAACCTAACACACACTCTCATCTTTCTGTTTGATTGCAGACTTCCAAATAACCATTGGCAGGACTAGCAGAACACAACAAGCATCTGTGTCTCTGCTTCCGTTTCTATTGCCGCGACAATTATCTGTATGAAACCAGTTCTTTATGATAATAGTGCTCTACCATAACAGACCCAGTCAGTTTGGTACAATGACTCTTCAGAGGATTTAACTTTTTATTATACTGAATCAAAAAGAAAGAAGCAATCTGACTGAATAGCTGACTCTTGAGCTAAAACATGTTTTATCCATTCATTTTTCAACAAGCTTTCAAGACTGTACTGCATAAAGTTTATTTTAGCTATCAAAAAATCTATCAAGATGTGTTACTCATTTTAAACAAATGTTCCTATTGTAGTGTCAGATTTACATGTTTTTCTGGCTCTGACTCAGATAGATTCTTCATGGGGATCAAAGAGAGAAAGTTCATTACATCAGGAAACTCACTTAGATCAACTTAGAGTACTTCAATGAAAGTGAATTTCCTTTACTGGAACAACTTTAAGTACGTGCATATATTTTGATGTTCCTGGTCCCAGTCTTGTGATGTTCTCAGCCCAAATACTCTCCTTGGCTCCAGAGACACAGAAAAGGTCACGCAAATATTCCAAGATTATACCCATTATATACCCCAGGGCACGATGTTGGAAGTTGTAGCTTTAACAGAAACTGGTTACTTAACTCTACCATGAGCCTGATGCATCATTCAGGAAGATTTTTACTGTCTTCCATGGGTTCATGATTTTGTCAGCAGGTAGACACAGATTAGGTTGCATATTTAAGGAGCTATATAATATTTAGTCTATTACTGCCAGCTTCTCCTACAGAATATTGTCCTATTGTCCAAACAGTAACATTCCTTTACACCTACTTGCCTATTCATGAAAATAAAAGTAAGATCAGGTAAAGAATGTTTTAAACCATTTTTGATGGAAAAATGCAGATCCAGCCATCAGAACATTTTGTGAGATGTCATTTACATAAATATTACAAAGGTTTGTGGGATCCACAAAGGAATGGCTGGTCAGAAGGAACAGGGTAAGTTGTGAACACACAGGGTCAAATTCCCGAACGCCCACATTTCTTGGGTTTGCCTCAGCTATTGAAATGCTGGTTCTTCTGAGCTGGAGTTGTTTTCTTTCCTTTAAAACTCATTGAGCTTGAGGCCTCGTTGCATCGCAAGACAAAAGTGAATGTATGTCAAACACTGGGATTTTTTTTCCAGAAGAGAATTCCTGTTTTCCAGCCACCCCTACCTAAGTGAGTAAAACTGATGATGCCATCTTTTGATGATGCCATGCACAAGCTTTCTGATTTCATACCATGTTAATTTGTTGGACAATACTTCTTCCTGAGCTGATCCCTGTAGCTCACGATTACTAGTCAACTGTGTTTTCGAATAATTAAATATTTCCGCCAACAGTTGCTTATCACAAATGTAGACTATGATACAGCTGTCGGAGTTATCCCCAGATTAGCTTTTTCCACCACATGGCATTTAATCTCTGCAGGGAAATTTTCTTTGACATGCCCACCTGGATGGAGCCCCTTTTACAATTGCCAGTTAGCAAGTACTTCCATTCTGTCCCAAAACAGTTCCTACAGTAAATGGAGGAGATAAGGCAAAGACAGACTTGAGGCATGCAGACTGTTTTACGCCATGATTACAGATAATGTCAATCTACTACTATATTGCCCAGGCAAGTACTGCCAGCCTGTGTGACAGAAATGTGCTGACCTGTGCAAAGATAAGTACTCAGCAAAATGGATTATTGCAGAGTTAGAAAGTGATGGGTTGGGGGCATGTGTTTCCATGGATTCCCAAAGTGCTAACTGCGAATATTTGTAAATGATGCGTGGATAGTTTAGATCTAAGCCTAAGTGCTGTCTAAGTACCTACGGAGTTTTGCTTACCCAGTGGCTCTGAATAATGACCAGTGAAGACTTGCAGAGTTATGCTAAATATGGAGCAGTAAAGCTACATGATATTCTATAGCACTTTCCTCTCTCTCTCCTTCCAAACCTATTTCTATCTCTGGCATTAGAACCAAGCCCCAGTGAAACTACCGGGCATGAACCCTTGCCATCCAGGTCTTAGCACTCTCATATTCAAAGACTTAAATTCAGTCCCTCTGCTCCCTTGTCTTTCACAACCTGGGGAGAAGGATCCTCTTTGAAGATGAGGGCAAATAGGAGAATCTCAGGAGAATAGGTGATTTCGTGGAATTTTCACAATGTTGAGATGAAATCTCGCTGGAGACCCTTATGGGATTTCCCTGCCATTAAGCCAGAATCTGACACTTTGCCAAGGTTCAGCCTTTAACTTGAAACCCAAACCCTGATTTAAAGCTGATCTTGACCCACATCTGGTCAACATCTTCTGAGTTTACAGGCTAAAGAAATCTTGAGCTGGTTTTGTTCTTTTTAAAGGTGACGTTCTTCTGTTAGAAAGGTGAAGAAGAGTGTTTTCATCTTATTAATATAGTGACTTATGTTTATATAGTATTTTTTAAGTCCCCAAATCCTAAAGTGCTTTAGAAACCATACAAAATGATCTCTTAAGCCACTTCTGAAATACAACTCTTAATGCAATACCATATAGCAGCTTAGTAGAAGATGTATGCCAGAAGTCTTTAATGACCACAGACAGGACCTTGGTTTTAAGTTTCACCCAAAACACAGTAGCTCCATCAGCATGGTCTCTTAAACTCCAGACTGGGTTGGCAGTTCAATTCCGACTCCAAAGAGAGATTGCCACCTACTAAATCATGGATGTCACTCACGGCAGCACCAACACATTCCTCAGAGCCCTTCTGCTCAAGGCCTTGTCAGCCACAAATCCACTCCAACCTGTGAGATGCAGTATGCCTGCGCTGGAAAGTGTAAGAAAGAGTGGTAAAGGGGAGAAGAATATCAGAGAAAAAATACTTGCCACCCAATCTACACTTTCTTCTTGCCAAAATACAATCCACCTCTCAGATCTAGTTTCAGTTACCGTCTTGTTTATAAAAACCACATACAGCAACTTGCTTAAAACAATGCCACTGAGGTATAGAAGTCAAGCTATTAACACATTAAGCTTAATCAATAAATTACATTAATTCATGTATTGATCACATCATCTATTTGAAAAATAAGCATAACAGCCTGTCTGGTAATATAAAACATGAACAAAGAGAGTATACATTTCAAATGGTACCTGAATTATCCCTCTCCCCAGAAATCCTAGACTCATCCAGTAACATTGGCAATTCACAGAGGCTGTCTATTTTTCATAGAGTACATCAGCAAAAATAAATTTCTGAATCAACCTGAATATTTTGATGTCAAATTATCTAAAAAAGTCTTTTCGCATTGTGATAAAACTCAGGCTTAAGTCCTTAACTTTTTAAATTACCAAGCTTTTAAAAATATGTAGAGAAGAAAAACAACCCTTACAATATCTATATGGTTTGTATGTAGAGTCTGATTATGTAAGAGCAAAAGTGAAAAAAAGATTTTTTGTAAGGGCAGATGAGACCAGCAAACAAGACCAAAATATGTTTCACAGGACAAGGCTTGCAATTGCTAAAGCTGAAGGCTAAGTTTTCCAAGACTGACTAGCAAGTTGGAACGTCTCATTTTTTATATGTCCGACTAGATGCACCTCTAATTTTCACTAGAGGTCTTGAATTTGGCACTCCAAATTGCAAATGCTATTTGAATATTTCATCTGGAAAGTGAAATTAAAGGAAAGAAAGAAAGAAAGAGAGAATGATTTTTGTGGATTGTATCTATGATGAGAAAGTCGAAGGAGCAGATGAAACTGCATGTTGCAAGTTTGGAACTCAGCCGTTTTTTCGAGTAGAGGGCCATAAGAATAATACAGGAGTTGGGTCCGCTTGCATGAAACTGGAAAGCTATGACCACCATATCAGGCTAAGGCAGCTGCAGAGGAAGAGTTCCAGGTGATAAGCAGAGTAATGCTGGGATGCAAGAGCTAATGAATTTAGACTCATTTAATTCGCTTCAAATTGATCATATACTTTTCCTGTAAAGCAATTTCTGAACAGCTTAGCTTGGCCCAGAAAAATTAAGAATACTGTACTAAAATAGGAGAAACAATATCAAGTCAGCTTTTTGCTTAGTAAACTATGCAAAACCTTACTGTACAATTAAGGTACACAATCCAATTACTAAAATATGTAAAATTGAAATAATAAACATGTAGTTTGATTAGATGAGGATATAAAAGCTATGGTAGTAAAGTCAACATTTGAATCAATCAAGTTTATGAAAATTAAACTAGCAGACCATGCATATATTACTTATGCATGCAAGCATTACTAAAGTATTCAACATTTATTAGGGAAAATAGTGGAAGTTTTGTTTTCATCTAAAATCATATTACACGTAAGCATGACCTCTGTCACCTCTTTAGTGCTAAATAAGTGAGCTTATCAGGCTTAGTGGCAAATTACTTTTCAGTAATTTTCATTGTTTACTATTTCCCATTAAAGAAACTTTCAGGACATCGTTATCTTTTGTGCTGCAATGTATTAAAATAATCATAATTTTACCCATGCAAACAATGGCCAGCACTTTTTTCACTTAGAAAATGCAAAAGAAGGTCCGCCATGCCAGACTGCCTAACTCATGCTGAACACAGAAATGTTGTTTCTGAGCTATGAATGCCTGGTTCTATGAGAGAATGTTTCTAAGTGAAGCTATTCAGGTTTCTGCCCTGAAGCTTTCTCAGTTTCCAGACTTCAGCTTCTACCAGGTGCAACAGAAAAAGGAAACGCACAATCAAAATTTCAGGTTAGTCTTTGTATTTTATTTGTAAAAATGCATTCAGAAAAATATCTGTTTCAAATCTGAATGCACCAAAACAGATGGAGTGTGGGTAATTTTCCCCCGTGTGTTCACATTTCTATCACAAGATTGTTTCATATACACAAAAGCAAAGGGTCATATATTATGCAAATGGCAATAAGAAGAAATGCAGTATCAAGTCTGAGAACCCATCATGTGTAACAGCACCTTGAGGGCCACTGTCAGTTGCTAAAAGAAGAAAAGGTGGCTGCTGCCTAGGGATGCATATCTGCTCTATTTATGGCCCTTCTGCTTCCTTTATTATCCCAAATTGACACATTTTCCTTGATCTCTTTCTCTTGCTCCAGAGATCCATTCAAAGGTTATTTTCCCAATGAGGAAGCAAGGCTTTAGGCAGATTCGTTATCCTGAGTTTAGCAACTGTAAGGCTAATTCATCCCTCTACTTGGAGGGGACATATCTGCTCATCTGCTGACCACCTTAGTCTTTTTTTCAAGCCTTCCCTGTGGCCTTTGGCAACGGATTTGTGCCTCCTGTCTTCATATCAGGCAAGTTAGGCTATCTCCTCCAAACCCTGACCAGCGATGTCCAATTGCTTGAGGGTTTAAAACAGTTAAAAAGGACTTTGTTTCTTTTTTTTTTCTTTCTTTCTTCTTAGTAGCTGCTATTAGCCTTACCCTCATGTTTCAGTGAGTTTTCTCCCAGCAGGGAAACTGCCTGCTGCAGGGTGCTTTGTTGCTTTCATAAATCTCTAATTAGGTCCCTATCTGATTTAACAAGAAGTCAATCCTGTCCCCAGTCATCTTGAAAGCTTTACAAATCTTTGCTTTTTGAAGATCCCACTGAGAAAACGGCCTCCTACCTATCCCACAACTAATCTTTCCTACTTGCTTTGAAGGTGTTTCCTAATACTCTAACGTCCTCTCTAAATAAACTCAGAGCAATTAAATAGGAAAACATTGTAACATACCTTTCCATGCTCAAAGGGTATCTGTCAGAGGGTTAGGAATGGTCCCTGACTGAGCGTAAGGCCCTTTACTGGCAACGACAGGGTTCATTAAAGCAGGTACAACTCCACAATGCCTTGGCAATATCAAGATATTATTTGAATTTCAGAACCTTTGGGATTTTCTTGAGATTTTTTTGTTTGGTTGGTTTTGTTTTTTTAAAGGGTTAATTAATTTAATGTAATGTTATCCAGCAACCACAACTCTCGACTTGAAAAAGAGGGCCGCCAGTGGAATTTGTTAACATTTTCTCCGCTCAGATGTTGGTCACTTCTTGCTTAGCAGGTATAGGAGGAAAATGGAAGAAGCAGCTGTTTAAAAGTTGGAAACACAGTCTGGAAATCGAGACCAGCAGAATACAAGCATTGATTGTGCACTTGAGTTCCCCCCCTGGGCTTTTAAAAGGAAATTTAACATTTCCAGAGTCTGAAGAGATTATTTCTGTACATGTAACACAAGTGGAATTAAGAACAAGCCATTTCCCTGATAGCAAAAATTGAAATAGTCATACTTATGTTACCCAACTCCACAACTTACATGACCACTTCTTTTGTGGATTTTGTCCCCAAGGGACGCCCATCTTAACCCAGTGGTTGCCTGTGAGGCCCACCTTCCTCTGCAGCTTTCAGCTCAAATGTCAGGACCTGACAAGATTAATACATCTTTCATGAAGCTGTGCAAAGCACATTGTGAGAGGTGCTGAGTGCCCTCCACTCACTGGATCAGGCCAGTAGGAAACTAGAAAAAAGTGTACAAAACAGCAAGAGAGCAGGAGAGCAGACCAGAGAAATTTCATGGTGTGCTTTCCTTGTCACACTCTTCTCTCCACATCCATCACTTATTGCTGTGCATGACAGGAGGCAGAGCTATATGGTCAGACCTGACCTGGTGCTTTCCCGTTTTTACACAAGACTACAGTCCAAAAAGAACTATTTCACAGGAATTGTTTCATTGCCTATATATGAGCAGGCATTCACATAGGAAACAAATCACGGCATTTACTAACAGCCATATTTCCATCAGGTGCAAACTTTGAGTTTTTAAAGATTTCTTCTCCAAGCAATTCTGCAAGCACTGCTGAGTCTGAAAAGGGAGGAACAAAGAACTGGAGACGCAGCTAAGAACATAATTCACGTCAATAAGAACTTCAGGTCTTGACACCATTGAGAAGATGACAGACCCAGAAATAACTTTTATTGGTATGACACAGCAGTAAGTGCCAAAATCCATCAGGAATGCACCTGTATCTCACATTTAGCTATCATTGGGCATTAGTACTACAAATCATTAGTACAAAAAACTAAAAAAACCCACCCCAAATCCTGAAGGACAAATGTATTGAACAGTAATTACTGCATCTTTACAAGGCCAGAGCCTCTGTTTAATATTGAATGCAAAAAAGACGACAAAGATCCAAAGATGCTGTCACACAGCCTGTAGTGATCCTGACTGTGAAACCCAGTATCTGGGTGACTGAGCTAGAATATGTTTGTTAAAATCATTCTCAAGGATGAATTTTTCACTTTTCCTTGTGAACTGTTTGATGATTAATTACTGTCGCTGTCAGCAAACAGCACTCTTATTTCCCTCACTTGAATTTTTCAGGCTTCAGTGTCGAACATTGGAAGGGAACTGGAGCTTGCACCTCTGCTGCGCTAAAGGGCTGGGCCAGTCTTGGACGTGTTCTGCCATCATAACCAGGTCTGCTCTTTACCTCCTCTTTGGAAAGCCAGCTGACTCGTGCTTCCTCAGCATTGCTCTTCAGGTACGTTTTCCACACACCAAGACCACGTTTCTGCAGCAGGATGCCACCGGCATGGTCAGGCCAGGGCAGGGTCGAGGGGGAGAGGTGCCTGTGGCCAGCATAGCGGCACTGGCAGATGCTCTGGAGAAGGTGATGTTCCAGCAGTAAAATTACACTTCTGCTGGTGTAATCTGTCTATAGCAGCCCAAAGCACATCATTGCCTGTGACAGTGCATGCACAGTGCTTTCCAGGTTGCAGTCTTTACAGGTATCACTAACATATGCCCCATGCAGTTGGCCAAAACGCCTCTGGAACTTTATCCAGGATCACATCCAGCTTTCTAATGTGCGCATATCTCTAAATATCAAAGCTAGCCACCTTGTCCTAAAAGTAACAGTGGGACATCACCAGTGCTAAGGAGGAGCAATTAGGATATTGATGTGCAAATGAGAAGACTAGCCGAAATCTCAGGTTAACTCTAATTTAAAAGCTACTTGGTAGAGAAATCGTCAGACACAGCAGGTCACTTCTTTGGAGCTTCGTTTTGCATGTCAATACACAGCATGCTTCCTCCTTAAAGGTAGATGGTAACTGAAGAGGAAACATAAGGTAGCCAGGGGCTCTTTTGAGGAGGGTCTTTATAAGAACAGAGATTCAATTTTGGGGGGTATAAGGTCTGTGAGTAAAGACTCTGGAAAATTCCTACATATTGAACATGCAGACTAACTGCAATAAAAATGAGATTTGTCACCTGGCACTGCTTTGGAAGCGCATCAAGTGTATTGCAAGGGGCTCACCCATGTGCAAGTCGTTCTTTTGATCTAAATCAGAAGAAACAAAGTATAAAACCAGCTCATCAGCACACTAAAGGCTCAGGAATCCTGCGGAAAGAACTGTAGACACATTCGCACATTATAGCAATACTGATGTCATGTGTGACAATGATGAGCTATAAAGCAGGGGGTGGAGGGATACACCCATTTGCGATCCCACATACAAAACCTCTATGAATGAAAGAAAACAAAAGCTCTATTAAGATGTATTGGATCTGTTAAAAAACTTGCATTCCACATTAAGATAGTAACAGAAAACTGAAATTTCTGCTGCCTGGCTCTTACCTCCTGTTAGGTACGTTGTATTGTTTCCAAGCAGCGACAAACCAAATTGAACATTTCTTCAAAGGTCACATCTATCACAGTTTTTATTTTCTCATTTGATTCAGTGTTTTAGGGTCTTGTTATTTATTCTATTTTACCTGTTCAGTGAAGTAAATCGTTCTTCCTCTGGATAGAAACCAAATGTTATTTATAGAGTTGAGTGAATATTTCACAGCAAATAGCCTATCCAGTCAATTCAAATTTTCCTTCTGTTCATTATTTGTTTATGATCAGCTTGCTATTTCTTATCTCAAATTAGGGACAGTAGTTCAGCCTAGATCAATGGAAGATTTAGGCTGTCATGCACAAAATCATCGTACTTCATCAAGTTACAGCAATTGAAATTATTGCCAATTGAATTCCAAGTATATTCTTCTGCCCATTAGCAGAAAAGCTTTCAAAGAGGACACCACCACTACATTCAGGATGGCCTGGCAAAATTTGCCTTTCGCCTTGATAAATTTAAGACTATCATGACTCACAGGGCCACCCTACAAAGGGAAATAGATGCATTTGTAGCACCCAGAATGGTATCAGACATAAGCTCTTTCCCACAGTAAAAAGCATTAACAGTTAAAGCCACTGCTTGCTAGGAAGAATTTCTGACTTAGACCCCTAACTGTTCTCACTCTGGCTCCTTTTATGCAGTTGGTTTGGCCACCAGCACAGATCTTTCACCTAGAGCCTGTCTTTTGCTGGTTCTGGTTATTATAGCATGAATAGAACAAGAAAGTTTTATTTTAGAAAGGATAGTTCACTCTTTCACTGAGGACCTGGGGATCCCTACAGTTGTGAAGTGGTCCCTTTGCAGGCAGAACGCTACAGTGAAGCCACAGGTTTCTAACCTCACCACAGTGTAGAGGCGCATGAAGCCATCTCATTGCAGGCCAGCGTGCTTGGGTGTCTGTAGGAAATAACCTTCGTAGAGGATGCACAGACAACCAGGACTTGGTCCCTGTCCCTCCCCAGAGAGGCTCTGCCCTCGGGAATTACGCTAACATGTGCCTTTGTACATGACAGAAGAACATACTTGAAAGAGTCCAACAAAGGGCCATGAAGGTGATGAAGGGACTGGAGCACCTCTCCTGTGAGGAAAGGCTGAGCGAGCTGGGACTTTTCAGCCTGGAGTTGGGGCTGAGTGAGGATCTTATAAATGTATATGAATACCTGAAGGGAGGGTGCAAAGAGGATGGAGCTTCTGGGCTCTTTTCAGTGGTGCCCAGTGATAGGACCAGAGGAAATGGGCATGAACTGAAACACAGGAGGTTCTGTCTGAACATCAGGAAAACGAGCACAGGCACAGATTGCCCAGGGAGTGGAGTCTCCGTCCTTGGAGATACTCAAAAACCATCTGGATGTGGTCCTGGGCAACTGGGTCATTGTGGGATTCTGTTATTCTTCCACACATCTGAGGCCACAGGGCTGGCAGACTGCTACTCAGCATAGTGGTGGCTGCAGATTTCAGCAATGGGGTGTCCTCATTTACCTCTTCATCTATGAAATTGTTAAATAGACCAGGTTCCTAATCGTGACTCTGTAATTCCTGACTTCTGGCTATTTAATATTTGGCTACCTTTCATCAACAGATTTGTTGATCTTAACTCAACTTTCAAGTCCAGACAATTTGCCCCTCTCTTAATTTTTGAGAGATCCTATCATACAGTAATACAATTCAGAAGTCAGCTATACTCTTCATATTCACTATTTCTTGCAAAATTATTTGGTTTGATGATACGATCTGATTTTTATAAAACAACTGACACTTTTTGTAACTTGAAGAGCCACATTCCGATTTGAATTGTGCCACTAAAATTAATATGGGAGAAAAAGTCCTGGGCTACCGAAATAAATGGTAAAATTTCCATTGACTCCAGAAGCACTCAGATTTTTTTGCTTGCTTAAGGCAGAATTATGTCCAAGTGGCACAACTCAAGTCAAAGATGGAAATAAAGATGTGTGCATGCATCAAAAATACCCACTGCAGTTTTTCTCCTTCATATTCAGGAAAGTACAATACTTCTCAGGTCTGCCGTACAGCACAGCTGATGAACGCGCCTAATGCTATGATAATTTTTCCCATAGAGGTAAGGAAGTCCATAAGAAGCAGAATTACTTTCAGTATCATATGCTTTTTAGTAAATACTTCGGCAATATTCTTTTAGTACAGTACAATTTGTTAGCCTTTATGACATGCAGTAAATTAATAAGACCTACACACTGATTTTTATTACTTTAGGTAGAAAGATCACAGCCTTCTCCATGTAACTGAGCAACTGTAAATTACTGTTAACAACTACATGAGAGAGAAGGAAGTGGAAAAGTCACCCCCACATTGATGACTATTTCCTATTCTTCCTTTGTGGGTTTTGGGAAGGGAAGCTTTCAAATAAAATAAATAAAATAAAGGGGAGACTAAGGGGTTGGAAACCCTGTATGTCTACCAGGGCTGCTGAGGACTTTGTAGCTCACCATCAAAGGAATTCCTTACAACTAGCAGGATTGTCAGCCATTATGTTGTTAAAATACATTTTTCAGGAATGCAAATGTATTTTGAAATCTTTTAAAATCCAGGGTCATAAAAACAAGCCCTCACAGAGAACAGTTTAAAAATCAAGTTAATATATCTTGTTTCCACAATAATAACCTGGTAAGCTCCGTAAGAATACAAAGCTAACAGTGTTGCAACTCCTGTATTAGAAAAACAACTATTTAGGCCAGTATCGGTGTGCTTCCCAGAGTGAGCATTAACAATATGCAGAATATGGTCACAGACATGACATTTCACCAAGCAGAAGATACATGTCAGTGTCGATCTTACTTCGGATGACACAAAGAGAATCCCCACAGACGTCCATTAATGCGCTTGGATACAAAATCAATGTCAGTAAGAAGAGGATCAGCTCCACACTGCTGGAAGGCTAAGGCTTGCAATCTCACATTGATCTGATGTGGCACAGGTAGTTCTCAAATGTTAAATTAACAAACAGAGGTTTACAGCAGCAGTGAAAAATCAGCTCCTCTGAAAGGGCGTATAGGATCTGTCTACACTAGCAGCACAGTAGGAGCAAATCTGGAAAGCTACACAGTTGGTTTTGAGGAGCCAGTGCCCACACTGTGCGTGTTTTATATCTGGAGCTTTCTCCAGACCAGCTGCAGTCTGGTCCTGTGCACAGAAGGCCCACGGGCAAGTCAGACTGCCTGAGACAGACCGGGAGCACCATCCTGCTCTGTAGCTTCATCCGAAAGAAAACTTGGTCGCGTACTCTGGGATCGCTCTGCAATGTGAATCCAAGTATGGTAAATGGGTACGGTCAGAAAATATACTGTAATGCAGGTTCCTGCTCTGGACTACCTCACTGGTTTAGGCACAACCTTAGAGACTGATATCGATGCAGCTGTTTTTGAAGGAGAAGCGAGAGGACACTTGATGCTAACTTAGTCAAAAAGTCAAAAAGCCAATTCAGGAAGCAGGAGCAAGGTGCAAGATGTGAAAACAGGAGTGAATGTGGCGACATAAAATCCAGCCTCCTTAATGACTTGAAGAGTGATTTGGGAACTGCTCTTCAAACTGACTACATAGTGTGTTTAACACCTGTGTGAGTATTAGGGGTTGCAAAGGTGCAAGAGAAAAAAATTGTGGTTCAAGTGGAGCAGGAGAGCCAAGGGGGACAAAACACACTAGTTAACAAGGAAAAAGAAAGGAAAATTATAGTAATGGCTTGGGTGGAACCATATGCTGCCTTTAGGGATGAGAATGATGTGTCTCTGTGGATGGTGCTTTGGGACAAAGACACACACGTTCAGGTGTGATGGAAGGAGTGAGGAGAAGACCACGTGACAGAGTGGCGATGGGAGGAGGCAAGTGAAAGACACTTTTTACAGACTGTGATCTGGAGGCAACAAGCGAAGGAGAACTGTCAGAGAGGGAGAACTGAGGACGAGCAGCAAGAGAATCAACAGAAAGGTCAGGTTTATACAGACTAAACTGAAGACGTTTCTTTGTCCACCTTGGAGGTGACATGAAGCAATACGAGCAGATACAGGCACCTGAGAAGTGGCTGAAGACAGAAGAGAGTTCTAGAAAGCTCAGAAAGATACAGGTCCTGCTGGACGTGTGGGACAGCCGACGTGTGAAGCCATGCGTGTCCCTGAGCCCACTGCCGCCGCTGCTTGGGCTCTGGTCGTTGACAGGAGTTGGGCTGGAAGGGAAGGAGGCAGCAGCTGTAGGGCTCTGGGGTCAGGCACAGCAACAGAGGATGTCCCACCTTGGATCACAACTTTGTCCCACCGGGTTCCACTCTTTGCCCGCAGTCACACTCAGCACCCAGGGCATCAGAAAAGCAAGGCCCACAGTGCTTTGCAATGCACCTTTGAATAGACGCGGTCTAAAGTGGCCAGAGACAAAATAATTTTCTGCCTGCTATTTATATCCTTAAGCATAAGATTTTATTATGGCTTGTTGGATAGCTACGTATTTTACCGAGCCCTTTAAAATAATTCCAAGAATTTGACACACTGGTTTCCAAGAAGAGAGTAAAGAATTCCAAAAGGTGTTTTACATGCTGTGAAATTGCAGGTTCTTTCCTTTGTTCTAAATTTACTAGTAATTAATTTCCTCTAGCAATCCCATATTTGAATCTTGGCACTATAAAACTGAGGGGCTGAACACAAACCTTCAAAGGTAGATGGCTGATGGGCTGATGCAGAGTGCCCTGTAATAATGTAGATTTTATTTTTTTGAGGAAGTGTTTGGGTAATGTTCTTACGGTAGCCTAAGTGAAAAACTAGCATCTGGCTGATGAAATAAATAAATGAAAACCAAACAGGGATTTACAGGGAAGAGTTTCTAACTATATTTAGCCTGTCCGTGAAAATGGTATGTATTTTCCTCAGTTCAGCCTTCCACCCTATGTTTTCAGGCACAAAGACACTAACCTAAGTTTATTTGCCAAGCAAAAGGGGACACAAAATGGAAATAGTGTAAGCAGTGAAAAAAACAGATTCATAACATTTTTCACTGTTACTAGGGTAAGGCGGAACTCCATGATTAACCTCCCTGTGTCTAACACCGGTATTCTGTTTTAAAACACACATACCTACATTATACCCTTATTTATATACCTCTCACCCCAAAGTTTGTGAGATCATTAATATAGAAAGAATCTAGTCTATCACTTTTAAGACCTTTCCAGCTGCAGCAGGTTTGCACTGAAACTGCGCACACTGGTTTCAGCCATACTTTGTGGTTTTTTCCCCTTTTGATGTTTTTGTCTCCCCATCACAAATAAGTTGCAGTTTCGCTGCCTTCTCGATTCAGAAGAAAAGGAAACCGTTGGCGAGGCTGAAATCAGCTGAGAAGTAATGCACTTTAAAATGCTAAAGACACTGAAGTACTGTAGCTTTTCTATACTCTAGAGTGAACCTCACCATCTGCTATGTTTGTGGCTGAGACTGACCTCCCTTTGTATTAGACAAAAGTAATTGTGGGGATCAAAAGAAGTTCAAACAGGGAAAAATGCAAGTGCCAAATTTACAGGCTGCACACAATTTCTGCACACAAACCAGCAAGCATCCACGAGGCATTATTTTTATTCAAAGGCGATGAGTATTTTACAGCCTAGCGAAATCCTCTTCAGTGAACACTTCAGCTCTGGGATCCTTCTCCCGCAGACACAAGCGTCTGCTTCCCAATTCTCTCCCATGTACACTCTTTACTCAGCCAAGGATGAAAGCCACCAACGAGCAGAGAGAAGTAACTCTTCTTCAAATTTCCAAGTATGAGCTATTTTTCTAATTCCCGCACTCCGGCACTAAAGAGGCTCCACAAACATGCCAGACTGCCAGTCACCAATTGCCTGTTAACATCTATGGAGAGGAAAGGCACGATTTCCAAATCAGGATCCTGCCCCTTCTCACAAAGCAATTTTCTACTGAGATTTCTTACTAAAAGGAAGCCAGTAGCTTTCCTGCAAGTAAATAGCTCGTTAAGGCTGGAAGTAGGGTTTGTGTGCAAAGACTGTCCTATGCAAATCAGAGCTGATGAGCACTTAACTAATCTGTTTACAGACCAGAGCTGCTGGGCAGGCCTCAGCGATTTTCTATCAAAGCAAAGAACCATTCTTTATGGGCATCTGGTTGTCCCTGAATTGGTAGTTTAAGCATATACCCTTGCTTCAAAGAAAGATCAAAGGATTTATTACTTCTAAATGAGTGCATTATTTCCACTTACTACTTTCTTGTTTGCAATGTGTTATTAACAGCACCATGGCAGGGTTACCTTAAGACTTGAGTTTCTCATAGATTCCTGAACGTGATTTTAGATGTTACATGTAGGCTATAATATGCAGGCTGTTCCATAGCATGGAGAAGGAAGTAAAATACTAGCAAACAGATTAGAACATCCATTTGTGGAAAAACAAAGCAAACCAGCTGTATTTTGATACAAGAAAATGACTCGTTTTAGTTTTTACTGTAAATGTAAACAATGGGTCTGTTTCAAAATGACAGCCACAGGTCAGCGGACAGAGCCAGTTTTGGGTCCTCTTCATATGAAAAGAAACACACATCGCTCCTCCTCTCAGAAAAAGCTGAGATACCACAGTCACGAAGTAGCACAACGACCAGTTCAATGAACAAATTCCTATTACCCCATAAATGCCTGCCATCCCCATCCTTTTGGCTTACTGTTTATAGCTCCGTTTACTTATTAAGTCTGGAAGAAACAAGGGAGACACATTCATTATGTGCTTTCTGGCACTACTGGGAGCACATGGAAAGCAAGTAAGACCAAGTATCTTATTTGCAGGCACACTGAAAGCCTACAGTCAGCTCGGGCACAGCACTGGAAACGGAATTTTCGGGAGGAAGCACAGAAGTAGATTCCAGGCAGCCAGGGCCAAGGCAGACAAAGCTGCCAAAACTAGAGCCACAAGTGGCCCCAGGGAGAGTTTGGAGGGGCTGGTGTGATGTTTATTGCTCAGACGGCAGAGCTGGGTGGTGCGATGTGTGACAGGAACTGCATTCTGCTGGCTGTGACTTTAGTGGTGGTGTCTGAAGATGTCTGCGGACTCGGTGTCTCCATCTTTATCATGGTGCCAGAGGGAGCAGATTGTGGTTCCCTTATCTGTTTTACAGGGAACCACCTTCCCCTGATAGACCTAGTAGGTCACGCAGCACAAGATGTTGCCTACTTCTTCTCTTTTATTAAACGCAGACTCCATTTGCATCCACATAAGCTAACATAGTTACCTACCCAGGGACAAGCAGAGGAAAAAAGTCATAGAAACAGGAGGTAGGGACAGGATCCAATGGCTTTCCAGTGAAAGTAACATGTTGGCATCAGGTCCTGTGACCTATCAGTCTCCATTTGCTTAGCAGTGTTTTCCTCCCCTTCTCCTGACAGGGACCAGAAATTGGCTATTTTTGAGCATGAACAGCAAATGTAGCTGTAACACAGTCAAATACAGGAAAAAAATAACCAACTGACATACTGCGGGCTCTTGGTGCCATGCAATATATAGGTTCAAACAAGGTAGAGCTTTTATGAAAACCCTGTATATAGAAATGGAGAGGAATCCAAGCATATCTTAAATCCATGTGTCTGAAGCTCTGGCTTCGATCACTAGGTGAGTGACTGAAGTTAGTCTTTTTTGTGGACTGCGGACTGACAGCTGCCTGACACAATTACACACCACCAAGGGGACCAACTTCTCCTAGGCATTGTACAAACGGAGGAAGAAAAAACAGGGCACAGACTGCCAAGATGACACTGTAAAACAGGTAACAGCTACAATATCCAATGCATTAGCCTACTAAATATTGGTCATTGAAAGCTTTCAAGCTCTATAGCCATGGAATAACATGACTGGAAAACAAAATGGCCTACCATTGCTAGCCACAAACTAGCCAGTTTAGGTATGGAAACAGCCTGTCTACACAGCACTGCTGCCCCAGTATTTACCCAGCTTCCCAGGAAAGCCTCTGGGACTAGAGAGCTGCAGATACACAAACAAGCTAGCTTACAGCTGGCTCAGGTATGCCTGCAACCAGTGATTACAGCCCAGTTAACGCTGTTACATCATTTGGAAGAAAGCACTCTGAACAAAGTAGGCAGCTCAGAGGTTCTAAGAAGCATTCTTTAAGTTACTTTCCACATCACTTGCTTCCCTACAGCTGTTAGTGCTATAAGTTGCCTGCATAAATCTAAGCTAGTTTTGTCATGCATCTCAAACTAGAAGACAGACAGCAACAACACTTGATTCTGGCGAAATAACGCTTTCATCTGACTATATTTGAAGGCTATTACTTTTGTTTTACTTGTCTGGTTTCTCCTTTGAATTTCAACAAGGCAAAATACAACTCATTTCTTTTCTAAAAATACTATAAGGACTGAAATGTATTGTAACAATATTTGCATTTCTTGCCAGGGTAGCTGCATTTCAGGTACATGCAAACATACCTTTTTATCAGTTGTATCTCAGTGGGTTTTGTCCAGCGCTCCAAGTCTTTCTGAAATCAGCAAACTTCATAAAACATGTTAGCACATTTATTATCTCCATATATAGCATTTACTTTAACAAACAGAACACCGTCATCACTAACAGAGGCTCAGTAAAACTAAATGAAGAAACAGACTGAGTTATCTCTGACCTCAAATGAAAATCCAGACCTCATCTCAGGGTCAAGGTCAAAAGGAAGAGTTGGGTGTAAAAGCAGAAAGAGCCAGACGGCTTTTAATTATACAGTAGTTATTATGAGACATTTAGTACTTCAGAAAGGTTTATCCACCTGTTTCAATTTACCCCAAGTGCTCACAATCCATGATGAATGCCAAAACCAAAAAAAAAATAACTGCCATATGGATGCCTAGTTCCATGTCATACATCTACTGAGCACACCAACCATAAAAATACTCATTCTCTGTCCACCTAAGAAAACTTTGTAACTGTTGCTATTATTCTTACTGGAAAAAAATTACTGTGTAACTGTGCCAGCAGGCAGGATGCATTGTGACAAATCACATACAGAAAGCAACAAATCTTAAAAATACCAGCAGCCTTTAAAGACCATATATCCATTATGCTGTTGCACAGAATGGCAAAGACATCCTTGCTGCTGAAAGCTTGAGCTTTTCAAAAGCACCATTTATTCTAATTTGTACACATTGAACTAAACTTCTCTTGCTACTGAAATACAATTTTTTGATTTTGCAAGGCTTGCATTAAGAGTTCTAAGAACTTGATACTGAAGTCAGTAAAAAGGCTTCCCCTCTGTAAGTCCCCTAAACTTCAAGAGGGTCTTAACAAACCTTAAGTCTAAAATACTGCAGAGAACCATAGCTCCACCCCTTGTGTCAGTGCACCAAGAAAACACAACAGAGGTTTCTAAAGTGCTTCAAAGTTCCCACAGCTTATTAGTCAGCCCTGTAAAGACAGACGATATTTTCAATGTTTCTTGAGAAAGCTGAATTACATGAAGGAGAAGACAAGGATGATGATGTAAAGATGAAGGGAAAGCAACAGGCACCACTACTGATCAAGTTAGTACCCTCAGAGTTGTGCCTGAATAAATTTGATCTTACAAATCAAGCTGGTGGACTAAAAGCATAAAAAGACGTCTATTGCATAAATACAGTAGCCCTTGTATGATGGTAGCCCTTCTCTGCTTGCTCCAGGGGCGGCCCCAGTCTTTCTGCTCCATAAACCATTTAATAAAATCTTCTTGTGGCAAAGAGCCATAAGATTTAAACAGCTGAAAAGACAGGTAGCTCTGTTCTCAGGGAGGCAGGGAGAGCAGCTATTCTGTCCCCCTCAGCATCTCTCTCATCCACTGTGGGACAAGGCTGGGATGGAGACCTCAGCAGCTCGTGCTGGCTTCTTCCTCTCACAGTTACCACCCCAACTTCTCATAATCCCGGTGCCAGTAATGTGGCACAACCCCTAGCAGAGGGATGTGCTTGAGCTCCTCCAGAGCTGCATCTTGGCCACATCTGCACTGGAATCACGTGGGCATTCAACACACACTGTGAAATCTTGGCAGTATTGTACTTATGGCACAATTCCCATTGATTAAAGCAGAGCCAGAATATCACGTATAATCCTTTTACTTGGTCAGAATACCTCCTCTTCCTCCCGAGGCTTGTAAGAGCCATAAATAAAGTTAAAGCAATATAGTACTCAGCAGTTTTAATAGAAGGCCTCCTCTGTTAAACGACCACCAAAAATAGTTGCTCAAGACGGGTTATACTGAATCATAAATGAGAGAAGGCTGCTTAGGATTTTTTTTAAAACCATCACTACTTTTATTGGTTGTCAATGTCTTCCTGTTATTCAATAAATGCATTTGATATAGGTGAGTTTCCAAAGTAAGCATGATGGGAGGGCTAGTTTAACATTCAAACTAATTTAAAAAGAAGTTACCTCAAGTTTCCCTTTGGGACATTTACAAAATATGCAGTTAATTTGTTGCACCTAATTTGTGTGTATGTACTGGGAGGTAATTAGTGTAGAAATTCAAACAATTTTACAATCTTTCTGTTCAACGCAACAAATTGGAGTTTTCAACACCTGTTTCTGGCAGTGACAATAGTTTTAGTACTTGCTTAATTTCCATAGACCAGAAGTATACCCCAAGCAAAAGACACATTATATACGTACGCACATGCAGACTAGCCATAGCTAGCATGAATACCACCACCATTATTATGTATCCAGTCACACAATATTCCACTGCAGAATTAGGAAGAAAAATGTGTATTCCATACAAATTGTATTACTGGCTTCAGGTATTGGACATCATTAAAGGTTTCAAGGCACTTTCCATAATAAGACTTATTTAAAAAGTTGTTTCTAACTTTGCCAAACTAACTGCTTGTTCTAAAACTTTACATGCTGGCTGTCTGCCCTGAAGCTGGGGTTTTTGGTTTTTGTTGTTTGTTTTTAATTTCAGCCAAAATCCTCCTCCAAGAAGGAGACCACAGAACATTTTGTTGGTTTGCCAAAATAGCATTCTGGCAGCGTTTCCTCCAACTTGAGCGCCCCATGCTTTGGAGTAGGAATTTAAAATTTGATCAGAGGTTGTGGGGGAGGAGAAATGAACCCCAGGAAGCCTAAGCTATAAGCCTTTGGGAGAAACACAAAAACAACAACGAAGTTTCCACATGCTTAACAGAGACTTTATGATTTCAGAAGCCAAAAGCCTCAAGGAGTGTCTCTCACTGAGCATATTCTCTTCCCTCATGGCTCCCAACATTTATGTGTGCACATAATGTCCTCAAAAAGCAAACGATTATGCCTCCTGCAAGCCCAGGGTTACAGGTAAACCCGCGGTTACCGGCAAACACATTCATAGCAAACGCTGCTGCCGGCTGGGGTGGACAGTAGAAAGAAGCATCTCTCAGCAGTCCTGCTGATGCCAGCCAGATCTCCAAGTCAAATACAGAGGAGACACTCTTAACCAGGAGTCTCCTGCAGTTCCTTACCTCATCCATTATAAAACTTACAAATGGACACAGGTCCTACTGGCAAAAACATCCTTCACTACCTGACTGCAAATTCACTGTGAGACTAGATCCATCTTTTGTATTATGCCAGGCAGGAGTCCCATAGGAAAAAATGTTACAGCATGTGATCTTGTCATCAAAGGTTGAACCACACATCTGCAACTATGGTTCCACGTTTCTGCGTTTTCCAGCGCTTGAGTGGTTGTCTTTGCAATTTTACTAGTTTCTATTAAAGGTAGTTTTGTGCCTAATTTCTGAATGAATGCAATCCTGTAGAAACAGTAGTTTTATCAAAAGAGAAACAATTTTTTAAAAGTAAGATTACACCCAGTAGTCCTACACTCATATATAACGTTAACGAGCCTCAAATCCCTGAATAACCTAGAATGTCAAACAGTTTTCAAAGAAAACTGAAAGGGGAACAGATCAACCAGTACTGTTTAATGGCTTTTGTATGATGTTACTAATGTGTTAAAATATAATGTCCAAGTTCTCAGAATATTATTCACAGACTTGAGCTAATTCAAGCACACAATTTTGCTACCCAAATGTGCATATATAAAAGGATTCGTCATACAACCAAAATAGGAATGTAAATGCATAATTGACCATTAAGCCTACAGCCTGCAAGTAAGTCTGAATGTGAGTAGTTCTAGCGAAATGAACATGAGTATTTATATTCATGAAGCCAAGTGTGTACCTGTACTTTTGCAAGAGCAAGGAGATGGTGAATGGTTAAGATAATACATATGCAAACATATTACCATCTGCATTTCACAACAAGAGCTCCTGAAAAACTTGGTTTTGCAAGATAATCTGTAGAAAACCAAGCAAATTAAAAAATAAGACCACTTAGTACAAGTTTTTGGTTAATTTTGTGTGTACAAGAGTGCATCAAAACAAAAAGCAAATAATCATACAGCAAGTATTTACCAGTATAGATTTTTATTTCTTTTCAAAATAATGGCATTTGTTTAGATTTAAAATACTTCAGTAATTACCTAAAACAAATGTACACTTTGTTAGAACTTCTGGTAAGTGCTGTTCTTGAGTTCTGAAAATGTGTGACAGAATACAAGAAAATATAAAATTGGGTTAGGAAAATACAATAACTGAGCTTTACAAGAGGGACACACACTCTTATTTCAACTAAGTCTATCAGGTAAATATGCTGTAACAGCTCTCCACTTAGAAATGCGTGTCTATAAACTTAATCTGCAACCTGAATCCCAGGAAAAATTCACTACTGATCAACTCAAGGCTAGTACTTCCAAGGGAAAAAAAAAATCCATCTCAAGCTGTGTTTCTTCATTGAACAAATCTTCCCTTTTTCCATAAAGTATTCATTTTTAATTGTAATAGCTCACTATATATCATAAAATCACTATATAACATTCTCTTATTATTCAAGATTCACCTAAGTTTGTAGTCATAATGTAAGATATTTTGTATGCAGTTAAGTGTTTCATAAAAAAAAATATTTATTGCATCTAGTGAAAAAAAGCTTTTATGGTTCTTAAAAAAAAAATCTCTGTCTGGCTAATTGCCAAACAATCCCTTCCTCTGGCTTGCTTTTTCAAGAATAATGAAAAAACCCTGGAGTTCATTGTGATCTAGACAACCAAAGATGATTAGTCTGTATGGGATCAGGATGCACAATATTTGATTAAACCCACATACTTCTCAAACGAGCGGTAAGGATAAAAAAATGCGGTTTTTTGTTGTGTCCATTTCCAAAGGACAGCTTACAAGGTTTCCTCCTCACGTAAAAACTGGAACACAGCTGAGAAGTCTTTCAGGGCATAGCCTTTTGCACACATCATCCTGTAGATCTGATGTGCCTGGGATCCCAAAGGAACTGGTGTCTTTGTGTTGGTGGCAGAAATCTGGGCCAAGCCAAGATCCTGTGGGGAGGGAGAAGAGGGAGGAAGAGGGCAGAGAGGAAGAATGGAAGGAAAGAAAAAGAGAAGTCAAGGAGAAACAACAAGGATATAAATAGCCATGTACATATTATAGGTTATTTGGCTTCCATTGTGAAAAGAACTCTACTGCCAACAAATACAATACTCCAGCCTTAAAATTTCAGTCCTGGAAGAAGGGAGTCTTGTTTAGTTTTTAATTTTTCAAACAGTAACTCAATGTTACCCAACAGAAAAATTGCAAAGTTTGCAAGGCAGGCAACCTCCTTCAGGACAGGAGGAATTTTAAGATTCTAGATCACTATATAACCTGGTAGCAAGACTCAGACTCTTTCTCCCCACTTTGTTATGTCATCTCCAAAAATAAAATTTCCCTGGCTATTCACTTAAGCATTTCATGTATGTTCTAATGGTATCATTTTCTTGTTCAGGCAAGACGACATCTTTCTTTCTAAGAACAGGATAAAAATCAAGCAGGAGGAATTTGAATAACAACAAAATTAAGAAACTTAGCATACATATATTTACTGTAATGTGACCAGTTAATAGCAAAATGAGAGGCACAGGCTACTTTCTGAATATGAATGATTTGCAGCCTAACTGGAAGGATGTATTAAAGAATTCCTTAGGGGACTGTCCTGGGTCTGCTACAGCTCAAGGTTTTCTTTAACAATTGAAGATAAAGGGATACAGAGAATAATCCTACTGCATTTTTAAACACTAAATTTGGGGCAAAAAAATGGAAGGGCAGTTGCAAAGAGGATGAAGTTGAAACCTGTCCTCCAAGAGTCCTTGGTCAACTACAACTATAATCTGCAATAAACAGGACAGAACTCAAAGGCAAGTACCAGGTACTATGACTAACTACAGTTAGCTAGAAATAGTCAGCTGCATACATGCTGGACAGAAATGACAAGCTAGGCTGGAGGATGTCTTGAATTCTAAGCTGAATCAGACATGAAACCAACCAAAGAAGGAAAAGCTAACAAGGGCCTGGATATATAAACAGATCTTTTGTTTAAGTATGAAAGGCAACTCAAGGTTGCCTTTACAAGGTCTTGCTAACAAAATCAGTTTTGCAGTCCACATTTCAAGAAAGTTGCAAAAGAGCCTCTCAAGTGTTACCAGGAAGTGACTGGATTTTCTGTCCATCCAGGACTACAGTGGTTTATAGAATTTGCTGTGTTTTCATTTTTTTTTAAATAACAAATATTTGATACAGAAGAACTGAGAGACTGTAGTACTGCTGAGAACACCTTTGGCTTCTCAGGGATGACTTACAAGACAGGTCTTTACTTTCTGTGTGTCTGGATTTGAATTAGCACAAGGAAATTCAAGATCTTACTCTACTCTCTAAATGTCACTTTGATCTGTAAATCGGCTCTATAAAGGTCAATCTGATACAAATCAGAATTATAGTTACTCTTCCTATTACCCTTGAATGACTTCAGGATCTAGCAAAATGGGAAAAACATACGTATCGGATGTCACAGGATCCAAAATACTCATCTGCATCAGGGCAGATCATTCCTTCTTGTCTAGCAATTCTGTTGAAAGACTGATGACCTGACAAATCTAGGAACAGTTACTTTAACCTCACTTACAATAAGATATTTCATGACATATTCCTAGCCTCTTCTAAACCCTCCTTGTGAAACCTGTTGCCATATTATCCATTTTATTCAACAAACCTTAAATCATGTCATGCAACAGTAGAATGGGAAAATCATCTAACTCCAAACTAGTGAAGGTGCTTGGTTTTGTAGTCATGATTGTGAGCTATTTCTCTGTGAAGGGGCATTCACAGAAGCAATCCCTGAAAATTCTGAATAGACTGCTAGCACAAATACAATTTCATAAAGCAGTTCTGTTGAGTTTAATAGTTAAACTCTGGCTCCAAGACGGTTGAAACATCAGACAACATCTCAATAACTGAATGGACAAGGACTTCTGACTCCAAAGTGCAGGAAGGTTGTTTGGGTTTTTTAAATTCCATTCTATGTATTAGAGCTTTGAAGGAAAAAAAATACAAAATGTAAGTAAAGCTTATCCTTAGCTTCAGGTTGTGAAGTATTCTCTACCTTTTCTCTTGAGGTTGGAGATTCCTCGAGTGAAACAGTACAAAACAGCTCAGAAACAAATTTGCCCTTTGCTGACCTTTTTTGAAAAGTAAAAATCAGAGCATAGTTTATGGCTCCTCTCATACTCTTTGGAACTGACAACATCTTCCAGATGTCTCACTGTACCAACTATTCTAACCACTTTTTTCTCAGCTTGGAACAGGGAAACAGATTCTCTTTCAGAATCTGCTTTCAGTGCTCGCTTTGGAAATACCTGGCTCCTTACGTTTATTTTGCAGTTGATGTAAATGAAACTGCCATTTAGAATAAAGCTCAAAGGCTGTCTTGACATGAGTCAAGAATAGTACGATACAAATCTAGCTCTTCTCAGGATTCAAAGAAGACATTTAATTAGCAACTGTGCTGTGAATGAAAGATGGAACTTCTGGCCCGCAATGCCTTGGACACAAAGACGGTGAGGAGAAGTAAACTAGATTTTTTAAATGCAAAATCTTTAGAGGAGGTTTCACATTAAGTTGACTAACTTCTACATTTCAACATCAGATTTCAAGACTGAAGAGCTTTTCAGAGGTGTCTGACAAACTTTTCTGTCCAAAACACTAAATAAGAATCCTCTGGCTTTGTTTGAGAGATCCATTGCTGAAAAAATATTTTTAAGAAAGCCTTTGACTTCTACCATATCTGATATGTGAGCAGTAACTTGAAGTTTAGTAAACTGAAGTTTAGTGACTGTGTTACCGAGTCACTCAGATATTTTCATTGTGGAGTACTTTCTTCTGAAACTCAGGGTTGTACCTACCTCTTTCTCCTTTGAATATAGCTTTTCTTTTTTCTTAAGTGACAAAAGCGTGCTCCGTATTTCCCATAAAAAAGTCCCCAACTCAAACAATTCATAAACTGCATGATATGTCACATACCAGGATGAAATGGATAGTAGCAAAAGTCTTTCCACAAACTAAGGAGCAGTGTCTTAAAAGAGGTCACCACTGCACCAAATAATACCCTGAACATGATCAGCTGTCTTGGCTACTTACTCATTCAAGTAATTTTCTGTCTATATAGAATAACATAGCATTGTTCAAGAGGCATGAGAGGAATTTAGTGGCTTTCCTTCTTACTGAGGATTCCAGCCTAAGGAAGGCACTTTTCAGGACTGGCAGGAGAGGCATAGTCAGAAGAGGTGAACAGCAATTACAAACCCCTCTGAGGACCTCTCCTCTTAGTTATCACTGAAGCTTTATAACCAAAAGCTGGCAGATTCAACAGGTACAAGCCAGGCTGCTATTCCTCCAATGAAAGGAAGATCTTTCAAGGCAGCTTCCAGAGGAGATGAAGGTCCCCCTTAGAAGCAGACCAAAAGAAAAAAAACCCTTCATAAAGAAATTTAAAAGGGAAGGAAGGAAATATGTGCCCCTACCATATTTATACTATGAGGTTATTCTGACAAGAGTAAGAGTTATGAATCATGAGAACAGAGATTGCAGTGTGAAACAGGGCACAACAGGCAGAACAGACTCTGGAAACAGCACACAAGATGTAAACAAGAGCTTTGAGGCAGGGCCAAGATCAGGTTGCTTATCTCTAATCAACAGCCCTGGCAAACTCCAAACAATAACCTAACACATTTTATAAATCAATAATTTAAATAACACTTTATTGTCCCCCATGTTCAATGACGTGAACATGACGTAAAAACTGCTGCTTTCCAATATTTTGGAAATGAAAGCTCCTGGTTGTTGGTCCATAAAGGTAAAATGTTGCAGGCCAACCACTGAGGGGTTTTGAGCCATGCAGGATTAGCAAAATTTTTTGGTGCTACCACATGCAAAACACTCTGGACCCACTCTGGACAGAATTTGGCTAATTCCACTGAGTGTACAAATGCACTAATTGACATAAATCAACTGCAAAATGAAAAGAACAGTATCAGTAGGCAGGTATTACATACAGGAACTCCAGCACTGTGGAGATTTGCATGGCAATATCTGAGTTTGATCACCAGCTCTGAAAATGTTATTTTAAAGTGCTTAATTTCCACTGTACGTGGAAGAGCTGAAAATCGCCAGAATGCCTAAATCAGTTGGGAGCACTCATAGACTGGTGTGCTTAAAACCTGTCCTGGACGAACTTAAATGCCTCCCTCAGAACAGTATCCCCATGAAACTAATATTCAGTGTGAAATTATTTCCTGCACTTACATATTTAGATGAGAGATCTCTTCTAGGGCTGGTTTTATAATTTACCTTAGGCAATCGTTGTGCTAAATGCAGAAGTAGTTCAAGAGTCAGAGTTCTATAGCTCCTTCCTCCAACTGTGTGTCCTCATCAGTGGGATGCAGAGCTCTGACCTCTTTGCCTACTTTCCTCTGGCCTCTAGGAGCTTTGTTTTCCTGACCACAGAGTGACTCAGGACAGTGCTTCTCCTAGAGCAGCCAAGAGCACGGCAGTAAGTGCACTCTCCTGGGATGGGACAGCTGTAGGTTAAAATTTCCTCATGCTGAGAAGGACCTAAAACCCAGATTACCCACTTTGTGGACACGTAATTTAGATTACCAGGTTATTACTCATAAGAAGCACTACTTCTGCCACCAACAAAGACAATTCAGGAGAGCTCACAGCATGGTGCAGGTACCTGCAGAAAACCAGTCTGCGGGGGAGTGGGTTGAAACCTGTCTGCTTTCTGCATTCCAAATGGCCTTAGGCAGAAAGACAAGCACATAAGCAGTTGGCTTAGCAAGAGAGGAGATGCTATAGGCTATGTCCAATAGCACAGTTTAAGGTATCTGGAAGAGATTGGGCCCAAAATCTTAGATGCTTATGCCATTATTTGCACCTAACTAGGTCATCTGGATTTCCCCAAATTGCTCTCGAGCTTAGGCTCCTAAATTCTAAAGCAGTCATGCAAGAGGCACCCGAATGGCTTGCTGAGCACTTGCCATACACACAAGTCAATCAGGACTCCTGGATTAAGGAAGAACTCAAAAAGACAATACATATATTCTCATTGAGTGGCTCGGCAGTAACAGTGGCTAGGAAGAGGCTGGAGGCTAAGGAAAAGCCCCCTACACTCATTAATTCAGAGCTACAGTAAGAGGTTGGGTCCCCCTTTGTTCATGCACACATATTTCCTCGTAATCATAAATTTTCACTGAGAAGAATGTTTGCTAGAAGCCCAAAGAGAAGCAACTGTACATGCTTTATGTGCAAATGTTATGTACCTTAGCCATGAGTGTTGTTCCAAAGCCACCTTGATAATTATTAGCAGATGGTACTCCTTCCATCACTCCAGGAACAGGGTTGTATGTGTCGCTTGACCAACAGCGACCTGAGCTCATATTTAGGATTTTGGCCAGCAGCTTTGGGTCAAGGCCTAATCTGTCAAAGGTCAAGGAAGAGAAGTGTTAATGTCAAAATGCACAAGACATGGGTGACTTGCTTTATATCTTAGGACCCTACCGTCATTTCTCTCCCTTTATTATAAGTCATGAAAAATGACAGAGTATTGATATTGGGGGTAGGGATGCTGTATCTTAAATTAAAGAGCATCAATCCACCATTTAAGCAGCAGGTTTTCAGAGCTTTCTTTCTTTTGCACTAAGCAAATCCCCTTCACCTAGCAATTTTGAAAGTACGAGCAAAATAAAGGTCCTCTGAGACAGTAGTTCCCTTGTATTTCAATTACTAAAAGGCATTCACTGTTCTGCTACCTACTATGTCACATGCTTGTTCTTCACATCAAAATTATATTCTCTAAAGCTGAACAAAGGAACAAATTCACAAGCAAGTGCGGCAATGTGCGATGTGTTTATACATGAACACTAGTGCATTTTTGATGTATGCAAGATAATGCAAATGATCCTGCTCTAACAATGTGAATAAAAATGCTACACTTCTCAAAAAATATTACTGTTGTATACATCTGTACATTCTTTGCTTTCCTATTATTAAATCTTCCTTATATACTCCTGCTTATGAGGCAGGTCTGCCTCTTACTGTGACATGTTATCTATTCGCAAACATATATTATAGTTCTGGGTCAACTGTTGATAAGGTTACTGATCCTGATAAAACAAAGCTTGCCCAAGTAGAAACGTCATTTGTTCTATCACGGAGCTGATGGCATAAACTGCTGTTCAATGTAGACCCTGGAAGTTCTTCAGCGTTATAGGAAATGAACCCTCTTATAAATTCACATTTATGCTGATATTAAGTTGCAAGTGTAATTTTACACCAATAGCATTTATACCGATGACGAGGAGCAGCAGCACTTTATCTGGCCTTGTACAAATGTTCAGTTATACTCATGACAAAAAAGAAAGTAAGGGAACTATCTCCAGTAACAACCCAAGATGAGAAAATGACATTTTAAAAGGGATCTGTCACAACCTTACAGAAAGGTTTTTTACAGAAGTCAACACTCTTTACATTAGCTCTTACACCACAGACTTTCTGCAGATCTCCATAGCCATGGCGATCCTAACACTGCTTCCAGGTGCTGTAGCACTCAAGGTTATAATCGGTAGAGGAGAAAAGCTCATTACCAATGGAATAGTTGCTAAAATTTATGTCTATTTATTCCAGTAGGCATTTTGGATTTGAAAAACTACGTTTAAGACAGTGGGCCCTACAGCATGGTTTCTGTTTCCATAACAGCACGTGTCTCCTGCAATTCTGCCCTCCTAATGCAAAGCAAGATCACTTTCTGTACTGCAAAGGTAGCTTTTTAGCGTTACTGCTGTGCACTCTTATTTATGAATTGCTGCAGCAGCCCCTGAAATTCAATGGAAAGTCCCCTGCTCGACTCAATGGGACCAACCTTTATCCTCCTCCCCATTTCTTCCCAACCTTCTAACTCAACTGAATGCTTTCAACAGCCATTTATTTAAAAAAAATACGTATTTTCCAGCACTGATATATTTTCACAGTATTTGCATTGTACTTTTATCTTGCATAGTGCATCAAAGTCTTCATCAAGAGCCACTCTGAATAGCTGCTTTAATTTTTGTCATCCAAAAAACCCACATTGGGAGCAGACAATGCCTGAGCTTTCAAATACACAGAGGTTGCTTTTTTGGCCAAAACAAATCTCTTAGCTTGTTTGTTTCCTTATCATTGTTACATCCAGACCAGTATTTTTAGCAATGTGGTGCCTGCTTGTGCCATATCTAGCTGCACGCAGAGGCCCGTAATTACAGCTGCGAGCATACCGCAAGACAGAGAGCTTATTATTTCAAAACGCATGTAACCCTCCCAAAGAATGCTCTTCTCACAGCGTTCCAACTACCTCTCTGTGAAAGTATACTTTAAAAGATATGTGTGTATTATACAGATATATAGAATATTGTCTGCACTAGGTCTGGCATATTTTTGCTCTAGGAAAAGAAAAAGGAAGATAGTGTCAGTTTAAATCCCTGCTTCTTCAAATTTCACTGCTCTTAAACACCATGCAGATTCTCTTCAGGAGACCTGAACCTATTTTTTTTTCCTCCTTTGCAGCAAGTGTATCATTAATAAGAGCAAGTTAGAAGTGCTTTGCATTTCATCTTTCTGAGGATTCATCCACTGGTGCATATATAACTGACAGTTAAAATTAGACATATATTAAAATCAGTTACTGAAGAAGTCCTCTGTCTTCCACTGTGCCCAAAGCTTGTAATGGTCTGAAACCAGCTAGAATATACAGTAATTGTCATTCAGTGAGAGTCTATCCTAGAAAGTCATGCTTCAGTGGAGAAGACTGAGTTTCCATTTGAAATCAACAAATTAATCCAAGACAGGTATCTGAAAGGGCAAGTTTAATAGGAAGCAGCTACTGGGCTCTCAACCATGATAAAATGTTATTGCTGTTTCCCTGTAAATTGGCTGGGAACATATGATACTCTCTGCATAAGAGCTCCATTGCTGTTCAAGAGATATACTGCTCAAGCTATCAAAATGATGACAGTCTGCCAGTCCCCATAACAACTTGCCATTGGACGTGGCAAGAGCTTGTGCATGCGCATGTGAATTTACAATTACCAAAATGTTCTTCTCCTTTATAAGCAGAAAAGAAGCCTGTGTATTAACTGTACTTATAATAGAGCAAAACCAATTGCTTACCTCAAATCAATGCTTCTTCAATAACATTCCTAATAAACTGAATAGCAGAAACTCAGCAATGGACACACATACCAAAAAAAATGGTTAAAATAGGATCCCTTCGAGCCACTGCTTAAAACTGAAGTTTTGCTGAGCTTTGTTAAAACCACATACTGAAATTTTCATACACTCCTCCAAGAGTTCAGTCTGGAACAGGCAGAAAAATTGAAATGTCATCTCACAAAAAAGATACGTCCTGGTCTCATTTTAAGGTGTAACAACTGAAGTAACTGAACTGTTGAGAGTTTCCCATCTCAAGGTACTTCGGATAAATACCATATGAAGTTGCAAATATTCAAGCAGAACCTTAGGACGCTTCTACCACAGCGAAAAATGACTTTGCCGTTGGCGTTTTACACAAGGAAAGTGCTTTTAAGTGTCATTACTAACCTTCACAAGACTTAGCTATAGCCCCATGCCAAAGACAGCAGAGCCACAGTGCTGTTGGACGAATTCTTTTTCAAGGCACTCTTTCTAAAATTTGCAGTGAGGATGTGCCCAGGGCTAATCATCCCTCAGCCTGCAGCATACTCTCCTCTCTATGCTGTTGACTCCCATTTCTGCTCATGTCTTCCATCTACAGCCCAGGGGTGCTCACAGAAGCTAAGATCCAGAGACTGAAACTACGTTTAGACTCAGCATCAGAGGGCAAAGTTCTTTTACCGTCTTTTCACTTTATGTATCTAAAAGAGCAAGCAGGCACAAATCCATATACAGTAAAATTGCTTAGGAAAGAGCTGTATTTGCAGCTTTTGGCATAAATCTGGGTGCCACTGCAGTCCCTCCTCATAGAGACTACCTCCTCTGCTGTTGGAAGTACAAAAGTGATTTTGCAGTGAGGTTATTGCCACAGAGCCCTTATTGCTCTCCTGGTCCCTTATATCCCAACCATATTAAGCAATCTTGCCCTGTCTTGTGTCACTACATAAGCCCTTCCCTGAGTCTGTGCAGGCAGCTTCTGAAGGGACCGCAAACAACTTCCATCTGACCTAAACACAAACCAGGCATCAGCACTACTTCATTTCTGAGCTTTATTTTGCTAGTATTAGAGATTGTTTCACTGGAACTCAGGGCTTAGTAAAAGAAAGTTACTGACAATTAGATGATCAGCAAAAAGAAAAAGAAAAATAGTCTCTGGCTGCGGACAGTATCACTTAATGTTTTTATTTCTTATTTGTGAAGTTTACATGTACTTTATGTGTTGGTTTGACACAGTAAGTCACTACACTATTTTGCAATATGCACATTACCCAATAAAACCATATAGCAAAATGTACTCAAGATTCTTCTACTGACAAGTTGCACTATCATGCTAGAAAAAAAGAAAATACAAATGACAAAGTGAATTCATTTCCAGAATGTCTGCCACACCTTCTAACTTTTAGTAGCAACATTCGTAAAGCATCAGGAAATTAATGGAAAAAAACAAAAAGTAACAAAACAGGCATTTCAGTGATCAGAACTCAGGATGGATTTTTTTTTTTTAAATTAGTTACAGAATCTAAACCAAATCACTTCTAGTGAAAATGCACATCTTCATTAGTAAATGAAGATGACTAGTAAATAAAGATGATGTTAGAGTAAAGCAGAAAAGCAAGTAGAATACAAATGCAGAAATTACATAGCAATATTGCCTATTTTTCTGGACGTTTCTTGTTGGTGTTTTGCTCATTAATGTCAGTTTTCCTTCCTCCTCACCATGTTCTATTTGCTACTTATGTTGAAGTTTGGAAAAATTCTATAATTTCAAATATAAAATAAATAAAACAATAGCAGGTGGAATTTAAAAAACTGAAATGAATAAAACAGTAACTTTCTGCTTCAGAAAATGCAAATTTAGGCTGCATGGTTTACGAAAAAATTAGAAAAGTGGTTTATAAATAGAATAAATATCACACTGTTTTGAAGACTTAAGCTCAGAGTATATATTGGTTTCTGGAGGGTGCTGTAATATGACTTTCTAGTTACATCTAGTTCAGTCAGCAATGTTTTGAATAATTAATGATCCAAAGTCCCTAAAACTCAAGATTTAAATGACGTAGCAGATATACACAATGCATGACATGAAGATATTTTATATTCTATCTAAAAGTTAACAACATGTCTAAGCTCCACAATTCCTATTATGAATTTTTTATATTTCCAGTGTCCTTTACCATTATTAGGTCAGACTCAGACTTTCTTCACCAGATATGCACCGACCTAATAAATCAAGTTCAGCTTCCTACTCTCTCCAGACTAGGCAGCCACACTATCCTTTGAGTTTTAGACTTGGAAAAAAAAATCTAATAGATTTATTAACATAGCAAAACTTCTAATAATTAGAATTACAAATGTTAACTTGTACGTTAGAAATTTGTACACACCAGAAGTGGAAAGCTCTTATCCTAGTTATAAGCAGAAGTAATCTTCTTCAGGATTTAAATCACAGCACATTAAAATCAATGCAAGGGTTCTAAATTACTTCATAAGGCTTTAAATTACTGCCTCTGTCTCAAACCTCATGCAGTTTTGGACTAAATGAGATTCTGTTCTTTGTATAATTTGGGTTACAATCAGCAGGTTTCTTTTACAATAAGTAGAGTTCCTTCTTGATTACCATGACTGTAGGGTAGGAAGGTTTGTATATTGCCATCTTCACATTGGATTTTTGCTTACAACTACTGAATACAGATTCAGCCAAAATTTAAGCTGGGAGAGGACAAAATTAAAAATGAAAATTCTAAACACCTTCAAGCTACAGTGACTGCAGACATCAACTCATTCTGCACAGGGCTTACAGGCCCAGAATATTTGTCTTCCAAACATCTTGATTTTATCTTCAATTTTAACTCTAATCATTCCTATAAATGTAGATAAAAATATAATGAAAAATCAGTTGCATATACTTTATGAAGTGAACCATGACTTAAAACAGAACCTGACGAAAGCTTTACACTATCCTGGACTACAATAGTTGTAAGCAATGTTACCGTTTTTATTATGGCTTGATGCAAACATGCTTCAGGATCTTACAGACTCTCAATTTTAAAATGTAAATGGTACAGGATATTGATAAACCAATTAGCACTGATGCAAAGCAAATTCCTCTTTTATCTCAATTACAACATGACAACTTAATAGGTCAAGATAGTCTAACATCTGAGACAAGGGCAATTCAATAAAACAACTGCATCTTGATATGGTAATTAAGAGGAAATGTGAATCCATTACATTGCCTCGTGTATGTGCGCATATGTAGGCGTTCTTTTTTATTTATTTAAGCATTAGATGCCCTCTTGCTGTTTTCATAGTGTATCAAATCCACATGAATACATGGTCTAAAGCCCAGCTGAAAAGTATCTACAATATCTGTAGTTTCAGCAGGCCAATTTTAAGGATGCAACTGTGCAGATAAATAATCTATGAAGAGCCCGTAAAAGATACACAATTGCAAGATAATCTCTTCAAATATAGGACTTCTCTATCTATAAATTTGCAAATGACCTAAATCTGGCTAAAACAATTTATGAAAGGTTCAAATACTGTGATACTGAACTGGTACTTGCAGGCACTGTATTGGAAAACAAAACAAAATCTCAAAGACCACAGCAAAATAAATAGCTTACAATTGGAAAGGAAAAATAAATTTGTTTGAATATGCTGCCACTTACAAGTCAGATGTATCACCTGCTAGAAAAGAAACGGTACTCTTAGCATTGACAAGAGTGTAGTGGAGCATACTCCAGCTTTTTGACAAAGCAGGAGTTTTGGCAATTAGGACAAACTGCATTGATAAAGTCGAACAGAAAAATAGATGTTCTTTTTTATGCTTTGTTCTTAATTTGATACACACATTGTACAGGAAGTTTTACTTTACAATATATTTTGGAACAATTAAACAAAGTAAACAAAGCTAACAAGAGCCATGTGGGAGTATAACACTCTGAATACACTGTACATTAGCTTAGAATACAAACAAAAAGTTATCTCTGTATTACCTCTGCATGTTTATAATGTAAGACAAACATTATTGTACATTGCACTACAGCAGAACAAATAAACTCTTAAGATGCAGAATGCAACAACCTATACAGCCAATACAAGAGAATATTCCTGTTCTGAAGAGCCCTACTTCAGTTAAATAATCCCTTTAGCATATTAATGGCTTTATAAGAGAACTTCTGGCAAAAGTTTATCTATGCCATCTAATCATCATTGTCTCACCAAAAGTCAACTGTAAAACACAAAAACTGTTAACACAGAAAAAATGCTTCAATCCAACACAAAAATCAAACAAACCTGATTCCAAGATTCATAGCCTCAGCAGTTCCAATCATACTGATGGCCAAGAGCATGTTGTTGCAGATCTTTGCAGCCTGAAAGTAAGTTCAATCATCAATTAGTTTCTGCATTTTCATAGACCTAACATGTAGGAATCTTCTTTAACTAGGTCCGGGACAGTATGATCAAATACGTTCTGACAGCTCTCTTTTAAAGGTAGCACCAGTAAGCACAGATCTATGATAGTATAAAGTCAATGAAAGCTGCCCTATGGTTCCTTCAGAGATTAGAAAATACTTTTTTTCTTAGTACAGTAGCTCAGTTAGTATCCATGGCATGTAGGGGCTCCTTGTCCTTCTGAACGTTCAGTAAATCTAAATTTAAAAGAAAAAAAATTAAAATCTGTGTCCTCTAAAAGTATAATCTCAACAAGCCAATGTGGAGAAGCACCAGGACAGACGTTTTGGTGCTAAGCTATACAACATGCTGGAGAAGAGTGCCATGAGGTTATTTTATAAACACATGGTTGAAGACAAGTAAACAAGCAAACAAGTACGAAGACATATTATCATGCATTTAGTTGTGGAATAAAAGAGTAGGTATCATTAAAGAAAAACAAAGCAACAAAAATAAAAGACTGGACAACTAGTAACCCCTCAGGAAGCATTACCTGTCCAGTTCCAACCTCTCCACAGTAGACCACATTGGAACCCATGCATGTCAGCAACTCTTTGGCAGCATCAAATTCTTGTTCCACTCCACCAACCATGAAAGTAAGGTTTCCAGCTCGAGCAGCTCCAACACCTGCATCAAGACAGCATTGGATTTAATAGCACTGTTTTAAAAAAAAACTTGAAGTAGTTTATCTTACCAGTAAGAGTCTGATGATGTAAAATTTATGTGCTTAATACGTCACTTATGATGAAACTCTCAAAGTCTATGTAAAAGTAAGCTTATAGTCCCAGCACTTACAGGATCAGAGATCTTAATTTTCAAACATTTGATGAAGATAAAGCCACCTTATCTTTCAGGCATAATGGCAGATAAACAATTCACAAGACTTATAGAAAACTGGCAATGTCACTCTTTATAGTTTCATATAAAGAAACAATCAACCCTTCCTGCAACTTTGCACCCCACAAAATTCACTGTACCTGAATTACTAAATAAAATTTGTTTTGTCAAACTACTCTTGACATATGACTATTGACAAACTATGGCTCAAAGTTAATTCTGCTTTTACCAGCTTTTCCAAACCTAGGCTAATTTTTAACAGTGCTTCCTGATTTTCACATCATTGAACATCCGAAAGTCACAGGCATATAAAACCAAGCCTTCTGAATCTCTGCAGTTTATTGTGTTTCTAATCGGAAGCAAAATTCTACTTAATCTGAGAAACTCTGAGTCAGTTTCCTACACATAACACATATAGAATGATGTAAAGAACTATGTAAAAAGCAACGTAAAAATGATTCACACACACATACACACTATTCCCAGTTTTATTCCTGTAAGTCTGTCCTGTCTTTACCACAGGTCAGTAAGCACACACCATAGTTCTTTGATTATACAGTTCCTAAGCACAAAACCAGCAAATTTTTCATGTGATGTTTATCACCTCCATGAAATATTCTATTCCTTAAAAGAAGCCTAATTCTAGTATGAATTACTCATACATCCTTAATCTCCTCATCCCCAACATTTAATGGGTAGAAGTGCTAGCAAAATTTGGCCCAAACTGATGAACACATCAGCTTCCTCACTATTTTTCGCTTCAGCAAGAAGCATAGCCACGATAAATTTTCCATGCTATGCATCGAACTTGGGGCTGTTAGGAGGTACAGCTGCAGATAACCACCTATTTCAAATTAAACATGCTCAACTAGCTACAGTGTTCTTACAGAACGTCCAAGTGAAACAGTTTGTTCTTCCTCCACGTGGTGGACCATTTTGTTTCTACAGTAAGTCAGGCTGCTCTCCAGCTCACAGTTCTTTGTCACCAACTTGCTACCATAATAAACATGAATAAATGTTTCTATTGAAATAGTTTCCAGAGTTTTGGGCCCCTCACCACAAGAAGGACGTTGAGTTGCTGGAGCGTGTCCAGAGAAGGGCAACGAAGCTGGTGAGGGGTCTGGAGCACAAGTCTTACGAGGAGCGGCTGAGGGAACTGGGGTTGTTCAGCCTGGAGAAAAGGAGGCTGAGAGGAGACCTTATCGCTCTCTACAGCTGCCTGAAAGGAGGTTGTAGAGAGGTGGGGGTTGCTCTCTTTTCCCAAGTAACAAGCGACAGGACAAGAGGAAATGGCCCCAAGTTGATCCGGGGGAGATTTAGATTAGATATTAGGAAGAATTTCTTTACTGAAAGGGTCATCAAGCATTGGAACGGGTTGCCCAGGGCAGTGGTGGAGGCCTCATCCCTGGATGCTTTTAGAAGTCATGTAGGTGCTTAGGGACATGGTTTAGTGGGGGACTTGTCAGTGCTAGGTTAACGAATGGACCAGATGATCATATAGGTCTTTTCCAAGCTAGACAGTTCTATGATTCTATAATTCTATCAGTGCAACTGGAACTGCCTTCACTGAGCTACCTGTTGCGTAGCAACAAATGAAAACGCACTCTTAAAAAGCTTATCAGTTGAAGACAGAGCTTTTTAAAAAAACAAACAAAATATACAATCTGACCTCAAAGAGCAAAAAAGTTATTCTGTTAGAGATATATCTCAATTAAACAGGACATTTCTGTCTTCCTTGTTCCCCATTAAATAAATGAAATGATGCAGTAAAAAATGATAGAAAGAGAAAAAAATAAGACCACAACTAAGCCCCCATGACAACCAAATTTGTGTACAAAAAGTTCTGATAAAGTGGGCAGCCACAGCAGGCTAATCAGTCCTTCCCTCAACTTAAAGCCTTAAGCCCATGTAAGTGCTGTACCGCAGCTAAAGAATGAAGTGGTCAGTACTGGACTTTGTTTCCGACATCAAGGACGGTTACACTGCAGCTCCTCACAATGAAGAATTTTTGTTTGCTTTCCCATAAAAATTTCAATTGATGCACTGTCTCTGTGCAACTGCTCTCTGCGACTGTGTCTAGAAATACTCCTTTCTGTATCTGTCAAGCATTTATTTCCCTCATCCTGCCTTCCAAAGTGCACCATCTTTTGAAGTCACTGAAGAACTTCAGACAAATTTGACAGATCAAAGTCTCAAAAACAGTAAATAGCTACCAATTATGTGAAAATAGGCAAGGGTAGAGGAAAGAGGCTCCTGCTGATGCACAAACTAGAATCACAGGATTGCTGGGGTTGGAAGGGACTGCTGAAGATCATGTAGTTCAACCCCCCTGCTCGAGCAGGGTCAGCTGAAGCAGGCTGCCCAGGACCGTGCCCAGTGAGCGTTTGGACATCTCCAAGGATGGAGATTCCACAGCTTCTCTAGGCAGCTTCTTCCAGTGTTGACTACCTCACAGTAAAAAAGTGTTTTCTTGTGTTTCAGATGGAATTTCATGTGTTTTAATTTGTGCCCACTGCCTCCTGTCCTGTCACTGGGCACTACTGAGAAGAGTCTAGGTCCCTCTTCTTCATTCTCTCCCATCTGGTTTTTATAAACATTGATATGATCCCCCCTGAGCCTTCTCTTCGTGCTAAACAGTCTCAGCTCTCTCAGCCTCTCCTCATACAAAAGATGCTCCAGTCCCTTCATCATCTTCATGGCCCTTAGCTGGACTCACTCCAGTAAATCTGTATCTTTCTTGTACTGCTGAGTCCAGAACTGGAGCATCCAGAAGAGCTCAGTCAGACCCAGAGCTTTAAAAAAAATCAGTCTACATATACAACACTGCTGAGGTACTGAAATATCTACGGTGGTGAAGTTCTTCCTGCTCAGGTTGAGAGACACCCTATTTGCAATCCTTAAACCTCACTTGAACAACTCCTCCCCAGGCAACTCACAGGAACTGGGCTAAGAGCAAAGCCTAGGTTTAGAGCTAACGCAAACAGGTCATTGTCATCTTGTTGGCTACCAGTTTACTATGTACATGACCGCAAAGATTGCTACATTAATAAACACAATGATTTTCATTCCATTCCTCTAGCTATTTTTATTCAAACCACATAATGGCCTTTACCACTAATCCTGTGATCTGACCTGCAGCAAATTAAGTAGACAATTTAAGTCAAAGCTTACAAACAAAATCCAGTACTATCCATCATAGGTCAATAGCCTTGTATCTAGATTACAGACTGCTAAATAGCTTCAGAGAGTCATTTATTAGAGCAAAATTAATGCTGACAATAGTTTTCAGCTGGTTAATCTTCTGACAGCTGCACTCTCTCACTTGTTCAAACACTTACATTTCAAGTAGAAAAAATAAATTAGTTAAGTAGAAAAAAAGAGCAATTTGTTGTATAATGCAGAAGGCTTGGAAAATTCTCCTTTTAAAAACAAAAACCTGTTTACTTCATGGTATATTTTATCATCTAGGGTCCTTGCCAACTATCAGCTATTTTATCAGAATTAAACAAGCAACGCAGCAAATCTATAACACTGGCAATTTAAAAAAAAAAATTGGCAGGGAGTGTAGGCGTACAAGAACTGTAACTTCAGCTAAAAATAGAAATAAAAAATCATTACACAAGAATGCACAGCTTTATTTTACAATCACAGATTCCATACAAACAACAGAAGCCAGTGAAGTATTATCAGCTTCTAACAGTAAAGAGAGCAATGGAGAAAGCACAGCAGCTAATGTAGTTTTTCATCTTTTGATTTTTTTTAAAGATCTCTTACCATCTAAACCAGTGCTTTATGTACCACTGCTGATTAGGGTCAAAAGTCCTTCAGAATATATTTGTTCTTTCCAAAATACAAAAAGCCTCTTCTCATCCTCAGGGAATGGTTTTCTGAGAAACTGTATTTGTGATTACTGTGTGTAAGATTTCCTCTGCTGCAAAGCAAGACTGCTGGAGCCCATGGCTGCAGTCCTACACTCAGCTTCTCTAGGTTGATCCCCCCCATACCTGTGTGCAGAATCCGTTAAGGAGGTCACACCAGCAGATCCCAGAGAGGAGCTCAACTCCAAGTCAGTAGGTCATAACACCATCAGAGTTTTTTCCAGAGATATAAACTGACAGGAACAGGTTTGCAGATAAATATGATAAGAGATCTAGCTAGTGAGGGGGCATGCAAAAAAATGAATCTGGGAAAAAGCATGGTGAGACATTATAACGTAGCACTGCAGTATGGCATACCTACTTGGAGATGGGTTTCCCACTTGGGTACTAGGGGTTTTGGACTAAGATCTGAAAAATTAATTTCTTTTATCAGAAGAGGAACATAAAGAACTGCTCTCCAAAGCATCCTGTTGCATCTGACTGATTTACTTGTGGGGCAAGGATTAGTTCAATCCACGTGCTTCTCACTTTGATCGCCAACGGATTGCTCAGTGAACCTGATGCAGAGCAGTTCCTGAGTTCAAAATTTTAGACGAAAATGTGAATGGAGGCTTAGGAGCCCTTGTACGACAATAGCAACTGGTTGCAGCTATCCTGGGATAGTTTAGACATGACTTCAAGTTTTAGCCTCCAGGCCAGGCAGCCTCATTCAGTAGCCACCCTGCCCTTCCATATTCACTTTTTCATGCTTATTACAACAGTATTTAACATGTTGGAAGAAGTCTTGCAATTTGCCACTGATGTTTCCAGTTCAAAAAAAAAAAAAGAGGTCTCACCTCTATAGCTACATCATTAAAGCAGCTTGGTTTCAGTCAGTTTGCTTATTATTAAGAATACAATTTGCTAGAAAAAAGACGTAAATGTAAAGTTGTTACATGATAGTATCTGCTTTTGGTTTCAGTTTTGTTACATTTCTGTAAGAAGAGCAGAGTGCAGATAAGTGATATTATAAGGCTACATAGACATTACAGCACCACCGCTGTGGTGATGCTGAAAACAGTTACACCGCTGAAAACACAGAGCACCCAAGCATATCCCTGTGCCATAATATTTAAACCTCTGTTGTGTTGCACCTGCAGATAAAAAAATCCGTTGCTGACAAAGCTGAGAAGAAAAACTGAAACAATGTGAATGTAACTGCTTCAAAGACTCTGAAGGACAAGCTGGAGATGAGAGCTATAACATCAAGAAGCTTAGGCAAAAAAACCGTCTACTTTGTCATTTTTCTATTCAACATGTAGTCTATTGGGCAATTTTAACAACTAATGTTGTGACCTAAACTGGATAAAAAAAACAAACAATCAAACAAGAAAAACAGTGCTAGCGTTTTAATCCTTCCCCCTGTTTTACCATGTTGCACCCTCAAGTGCAAAGAGTTGAGGCTTTGCCTGTTAACGCTTTGGGAAGTGCAAGGGAACACTGGTCCTTTATTCTGATATTTTTGCAAAAACGCAGCTTAAGCAACTGTAGTTGCCTCAAACAAGCAGTTTCTTGTCATGTTTGCTCTCTTTCAGATAGGTTGAACTTGAGAGCCTGCATCTGTGTATCTTGTGTGTGCGTGTGCCTTTTTAAGGACTAAGCAGTCCTTTTTAAGTACCTGCCAGCTCACATGAAATACTTTGTCTTTTGCAACTCACAAAAAGTTAAACCAAGATACACAAAGAAAGACTGACTGAAAAGGTTACTATTGTTTTGCTACATATACAAATCCAACACCAATTAAAAGGCATGTATAGGCAAAATCAGCTACAAATCCCAACTGGAAACAGAAGCAGAATATTTAGAATCATACTATAAATTTAAAATAACCACGAGGAGACTAGTCATTTTATAAAATATAGATAGGGTATCCATTTTTTTTCTACTTGCTTCATAGCCAACGTCTGCCATCCTCTATATATTTCCAGGAAACAAGTAAACGAAACAGTCTCAGACACACACACCTCCAACACACCACCACTCAAAGGGCTTGCGGTTTTCCCTATTATAAAAATCAGCATCAAAGCTACATCTATGAAGCTATTCTGCTGCCATATAACTAAAACACAGTAAATCACTTAATTTGCTCAAAAGAACTTAAATGTTTTAACCAGTCTGCCATCAGCGGAGATAAAGAAGAGGGCCGATGGGACCGGGCTGCAATGTGAGCCGTCTTTAAAATGCAATTGTTCTAATCATTTTCTACAGATGCAGCCTCACAAGGGGCTGCTGTCACAGGGACCATTTACGACTTGTTATGGTGTCTCTATTGTTTACCAGCGACATTCACTAAAAAGGCGACAGCTGGGATGGAAAGCTGCTCCTCAACGAACAATATAATCCCGTGAAAGTAATCAACAAATTTAAGGGTGTTAATTAACTTTACACTTTATCATGTTCAATTAGTTGTCCTTTCTCGAAAAGATTGCCGTGCACAATCGGTTTAGAGCGTGCCATGTTTGATTTGTAAGTGATCACTGTTTCTGTTTCAAAGTCCATGTCAGATGTTCTCTTGGGTTTTGGTGACACAGATGAATGGCTCCGCACATGTTAGGGGGTGATCTGGTTTAACATAAACCAGCATAACATAACCCCTTGTTAACGTATTGCTGGCCTTTCAAGAGCAAGAACAGAAACGCCCGCGCAGGCGGACGCACACATACATGCACAAAACCCCTGCGGCAGCACCACCGACAACGAGTCAAAGTTTCGTTTTTGCTGAAACGCAAAGACACAAATAAATGGGCAATTTTTCATCATTATATCTCAAAGCAAGACTTGTCTTTTAGGGGCACGCTTGGGATCATTTCTTCCCAGCAAGATCCCTAGTTCTGCCACATTATGCACTCTGTACAAGCGCCTTCGTACATTTTACATAATGCACGCTGCCTTTTCTAATGGCAGCTGAGAAAACGCTGGGTAGATGCGCTAAGTTCCTGTGTATATCAAATTCTGTGGTGGCTTTTAAATGCCTGTACTACATTTATAATGGCAAGGATTTGAGAAGAAGGTTGACTTATCTGTTATTAAAATTTGCCGGTTTCCCTTTAACGCACTGTTCCTGCTTGCTAATGGGACAAGGCAAAGCTCATGATGAAGAGACAACATACTTGGAAGTGCACCTTAATGAAAGTCATCACTGCTTCTCTCTTCTGATAAATAGAGCTTTGCATCACCGTACCTTATACACTAGTGATGTTTGAACAAAAATGGAAATGGAGGTTCAGGTCAGTGCTTGGAAGATTTATACAACGAGCACTCAATATTACTCCAAACAAAAGCACGCTTTAGAAAGTAGAAGCATCTCTTTTACAGCATAATCCAATTATACATTAGATTATGGCTGTACAAAGAAAAAAGCCTAGTGGATTTTTATTCTGCAGCAACAGGCAAATTAAATACACATTATCATCATTATTTAAGCAGTTACATTGTACATAAAAACAAACTGCAAAAAAACCCACCCACAAAACAAAACAAAATAAAAATGCAAAGAAAGCCCAATGGAAAAGTTGTTAACTCTGAAAGCTAATAATGGACTAGGTTAAATATTTAAAAGGAAATTATAGACTGTATCAGAAATAGCTGAAACCACAAAACAAAGCAGTACAAAACATTAGTTTTCTGCTAGGAAGAAGATCTGCAGGGAGAAGGGAAGCGGTCGATAGATCCTTAAATTGGACGCAATAGCTGTTCTTCTATCCCAAGTTGGCAGCTGCTACATTTGCAGACCTGGTTCATTATTTACCCATAATGACCATCAAGCTCCAGTCAAAGTCAGATCACAACAACTGTCAGCAGCTCTTTTAATTAGCCTTGTTTGAATTCAGATAAATATCACAATGGCCCAGCTCCTGCTGAAAAAGCAACAGAAGACTGCAAGGAATAAGCTGCTCTGACTTTCTAACAAACAGAATTGTGAAAAAGTCCTGAGAACAAAACTTTGTGGGTTTTTTTAATTGAGGAAGGGATGGTGATGTGCATATTATTATTTTTCCCTCACCCGATATTCATATCATGACCTACAATTCCTGTTTAGGGGCAAATTTGTGCATTTCAAATGCCAACTGAAAGCATTACTCCACAATCTAAAAGGTAAACTTTAAGAGATGGTTTACAGGTACTAATTAAATCTCTAACCTCTGTGAAATCATATGTTTTGAAAAACTGATTCAGAATTAAGGAATGCACATATTAACAGGATTATCCTCTCTCCTAATTTATCTCCTTCTGTTTGTTTATCCTCAGGGAACATAATCTTCTGTTGCATCAAGCCACTCTCATTCTCCCTGTGTCAGCAGCAGAATAATAATTCCCTCCTCCTCCTCCACCCCCCCTCCCACAAGCACAGGCAAGAATGAAGACGAGTGGATCAGACTGTGTGCATCAGCATTAATGCTCCATGCAGCTATTTTCCTAGCAGTAGCAGAGGCTGAAAGAAAGATGCAAGAGAGGTGCACAATATGCTACCTGTTCTTGGCAGCCCAGCATGAGAGGGAGTAATTAAACAGATTTTGCCTCCTAGAGTAATATGAAGGTAGAAGATGCAGCCACAGACTGCTTTAATAGCCTTTCTTTAGAACCTCCCTTGCTGTCACAGTTGGGTCCCTATTTTGCTAGGTGCTATTCGAAGACAAAAGACAGTACCAAACTCTCCAGTCCCACATGCCAATCTGAGAAGTGTTGCTGTACATGCAAGGATCCTCGGGGCCTCAAAAAGAACATACTTAGGGATTTACACGAATCATGAGGATACATGTATATAAACAATAGGTACATACATGTGTTATAATAGCAGAGGATATCCCTTTTGGGCACAGAAAAAATTATGTAAACAACACGAGGAACTGAAGGTAGAAAGTAGTGCAGAGGGAAGGATAAGGAACTGATTAAACAAAATAGCCAAAATGGTCATGAGAAACTTTATGCTTTAAGAGGAAGCCCTGAGTGGAATTATATAGGGATTAGTACTTGAACTTGGCCATGGACGCCAGAACAAAATCTTCAGTCTGATTTAGATGTATTATAGAAGGACACCAAAACACAGAAAAGAATATGCCTTCTCAATAAATCATGCAAAAACTGAGTAGAAGCTGTGTTTAAGGTAGTTTAATATGAGGGGAATGGACCAGGAAAATTTTATGGGATGGTACTAAGTAGCTACTGATGCCTCCAAAAGGATTAGCCAAAGAAAATAAGTTGCAAAAGGCGAATACACACAAAGATACTTTAACTTTTTCAACACAAGTACAAGCTGAAAGGCCTGGTGAGATCATTCTGTCTGCAGCAGTTTTTTTAAAAGCATTACATTTACTTCTAGTCATTGTAATGTCAAAGAGAAATATCAAAGCACCTGAAGTTACCAAGTAAGAAAGTTAACAGCACCGCAATAAGAAAGGAAATAAAGTATGATTGATTAAATTATTTGCTTATTTTTAATACCCAAAATACTGTATCAAAAACATTTTAAAACAGTAGTTCATGCCAGTCATCTTTCCTGTTCTGTCCCTTTAATCCATACTCCACCATAAAAGCCCTAGACAACAGAAAAAGCCCTTAGGTGTTCTTGCTGGGGTACCAGATCTAGTTAATCCTTTACCCATCCCTAATATTTATATATATGGTCTAAATCTTATTTGGGGCTGTGGAGCTATAAAGAAATACTAAAACTTAACAACAACAATTGCAAGTATCTACTGTTCTGGACAGCAAAACTAACTGCACAGAGCTTAGCACAGTTCAAAACAATTATTTAATTTTTTATCTGGACATTAGCAAGAAGGCTGGACAGCCAGTGAAGAACAGGAGCAGTATATTCCATGTATCCAAGATACCAAAGTTTCAAAGCACATTTCAGGACAGTCCAAATGTAAAGCACATGGCACTAAGCTATCTGGTTAACCATTGCTAGTTTCTGAGTAAGCACAGCATCAAATACAAGAGAAATATCAAATACAAGAGAAACAAAGAAAATAATTCATCATCTTCTTGCTCCGCACTACTGTTTGAATTTCTAGTCTTTTAGGGGAAGTCCAAAAATGAAACACAAACGTGCATGCAGCTTCTCAACTACGTGGGCCAGTGCTAACCCTCCACACAACTAAAATTCAGCAGACAGGCTCTAGCACAATTCCCATCTGCCCGGATAAGGCTTCAAGTTGTAGAAATAAAACTTCATCTCAATCACATAGTGCAAAAACAAGAATAAATTTTGTCTGGCATTAGAAGGGTGACAGAGCTGCATATTTAACACCCACTGAGGTCATCACAACCCCACTTTCTTCAGAAGTTTCCTCTCTATGCAGGAGATCAGCAACCAGCAAATAGACTGTTATGGGACTATAGGAGAAAAAACTTAAAGGGATGAACAGTTATAATGTCCCCTTAGAAAAAGAGAAGGTAAAATCCCAGAAGAGCTATTCTATCTGCTCTAACTAGAATCCACAGACAATACCAAAATGAACAACATCATCAAAACCCCATAAGTTTAATGTTTGTGTGGGATAGCAAAAGCTACAAATAGACCCAACAGTCCACCTTGGCATCACAGCTTCTTATCTCATCTGTTTTGACTGAGCAACATACACACAAATTCATGACCAACAAAACCAGATGTGTGGCCAACCTCGCTGAGCTATGTAAATTACAAAAAGCAGTTAGCCATACACCACCACGTTTGCAGGTTTGGCTGGCTGGACTTGAATGTCTCTATCTGGAAAGTACGAAATACTCATGCATTCTACCTTAACTCCATAGCAAAATGCAAGTATGTTTGCACAGCATTGTGGAATAGATATATAATAGCTGAAACCCTTTTATTATAACATAAAACCAAGAACCTTTGAAGGAAAAACAAACCATGAATTTTATTGTTGAATATATTATTGTTTACATATTTCTCCAGTATTAATACAACCGTAACAAGATATTAATCCCCTTTTACAAAAACAAAATACATGAAACACTTTAGTCCTTTATGATTTTCTTTACCATGTTACCCTCATACAGGCCCCCAAAAGCAACAAAACACTGCAGCATGTTTTTTGGCCGAATAATGAAGGCATTAAGCACATAGCTTAAATAAATAAATAAATAATCACACTGAGGTATGCATTTAAACTGCATTGCTCAACAAGTACAAGTTCAAGTGTTCTTAAGAAAAGGTTTGCTTCTTAGAAAGCCAGCTGCAGAAGCCTAAAGTCATGCAGGTAAATTTCTGTTGATGCATTCATTAGCCCTTTCCTGTTATATAAGAAAATAAAAACATTGTAAACACAGAAAAATAAAACAAAAAGCATTAGAATGGGGTGTAACAGCATAGCATCCCTATTCCTAAGCATTTCTGGTTTATCCAAGATGTAGCAATGCCATATGCCAATTCCAAGCAGTAGGGGAATACTTACATTCAAAATGTTTAAAAAGTATCTAGTGTTTAATAGCAGGAATCTAACAAAATTTTAAAATAAAAGAGCAACTTATATGCAGAAAGAAGTATCAGGCAGGTTGTTTTAAAATAAATCCATCTCCACTATTTTCTGCTAGAGAACTGCCCAGCTGCAGGTTTTAATTTTACCTGTTTCGGGTACAGTCTGACAGGACAACTGATACAGCCTTACCAACAGAAATCAGAAAGAAATGCTTAAAAAATAGGACTGAAGACTGCATTGCACATTTTGGAAGGAACTTTTGAACCTTGTCCCTTAAAGTGTCATCAGTGGTATGAGACCAAGAGTTTTTTTGATAATCTGAACCATCATCAGAGTGCATTGCTTCAGATTCGTCTGTCCTTTCCGCAAGTGCTTCAGCATTGAATCTTGCTTCTGGATACAGTAAACAGCCCACACAGTCTATCTTTCAGCTCCTCCTTTAAAATACATGCTTATTTTAAAGCATGCCTAACTTTGTATCCATAAAGTAATAAAGAATTTTCTGCTGCCCAGTTTCAGCATATTCACAGTTAATTCTCGAAGCTTTCGTTTGGCACTGGAAAGGCAAAGCAATATAATAACACAAGATGACAACAACTGCTAGAAAAGCAGCCTAAATTGGAAAGATATAGAGCTTCCATTTAAGGAATCTCTTCATTACAAGGCTTTTCCCAGTTCTATTTCCTGTTTAGGGATCCTCTGTACATAATTCTGTTATTACTCCTCTGCAAAACAGATAGTATATCTGTTTCAGAGAACTAGATTTAGCATTGCTCTCCAGCCTCAAATGCAATGTACTTTTCAGTGTTCTCAAATGTACTTGATGCCACTTACCCAATGAGTTCAAACCCTTGTAATTTAATCAAAAGTCATACTTCTTTATCTATGGAATAATTCTAAGTTTAGTATGGAATTATTTTTAAAAAGAGATACTATTTTTATTATTACTTTTATTGTTACAGGATGAGCAAATATGCAATCATATGGTTTAAATGTACAAATCTTTACATGCTCCAAATGCTGCACTTTCATGAAACAAAACACATTTTCACATTTAACTGTACTGAATGACAACTTAGGGAGACACACTATAAAATAACTCACTTACCCCTTTTTCCCCCACTAACTGTAACTATTCCAACACTACAACTTAAGCAATTTTGCACAAAACCAAATTAACCTTTTTCTTTAATGTAAAGGTATCTAAAGTCAGTACGTGCCCTGTTCTTCCATTTAAAAAAAGAGTGCACTTTGCCTATGAACAGAATCAAGAGGGTAACAAAGTTAATTATTTCTCATAATCAGTAATTATGATTAGATAAAAGAGTCTTTGGTAATGAACTGCTCTAATGATGGAGGACCTCCATCCTAAGAAATATAATAGTACATTAACATAACTGTGTATGCAAAGTACATAGAACTGCTGCCACAGTTAACTTGTCATTGAATGATTAAATAAGAATTCATAATTAGAAAAATCCACAGTGTAATTTATTGGCCTTCCTGACAGTTCTGGTTCATTAGAAGTTGATTACCAAACAGTGACCTCTAGTGGCCTACAGTTTTTTCATGTTATCTTGTTTCTCTTGGCAGTTTCAACTGCTATTTAACCTAAAAAATAAAGGTAGGTTGAGGAATTTAAAATGTTTCCCTTCATAATTCCTTTTTTTTACTTCTCTTAAAGTATATAGTGTGCTAATTGCTTCAGAAAAAGGTTTCCCTTTCTGTAACCATTTATATAAAAGGACAAAAATGTACATGTATGTGAAAAAAACCCAACCTCTCAGTTTTAAAGTTAATACTGACGTTAACATGGTTCTCATGCTAATTAATACTTAAATACTGATTAAGCATAATGTCTTCTAGAAAAAAAATATAATATATTAAAAAAAAATCACTTCTCCAGTGTCAGTTACAAAGACCTTGAGAAGCTCATACTTCAAGTAAGCCTTTGTACCTTAAAGTGAAGTGCCTCTAAGCGTCGCCTTTGAACAAAAGTCACTTTTGCACTAAAACAAATTATATTGGCTCAGATAGAAGAGGCAGAGGACAGGGATGGAGAAAACTCCCCAATTCTCTGCTCCAGACAGGAGAAAAAAGCCCAACATTTCATATTAATTGCTGAACACATGCCCTGCAATACTCTTAACCCTTAATTTCATTTTTAAAGAACGCAAATTAAATTTAAGTAAGACTTGTGTTTAACTGCGAAATCTTTTAAGCATTAGAAAGTGGAATTTCCCCTCATTCAACATTATTAATCCACTGTTAAGTTACTTAGACTTCTATTTTAAAATTTTCCATTATGATAGATATCCTTTTTCTTGTACCAGGACAGTGGCTAATTTTTTTTTTTTTGAAGTATGAATGTTTTTAACAGGAAGTAGCACATCTGAAAGTAATATAGAAGCCCCTGAAACAACGTATTAAATAAAAATCCATACTCAATGAATACAAGCATTTTAGATTTCCGTTGTTTTTGTTTTGCATCTTGTTCTTTTTCCAACACTAACATTTTATAAATGATGTGCATGTATTTTTCTTCGCTTTTGTCTAACACAGAACTGGCTACAAAAATCATGCCCCTTTATCAGAGAGAAGCTAGAAAATATACCACATAATCCTGTTTCATACATAAACAGATTTTTCTGAGAGAACTATTCCAGTCTCCCAGATGGGAAGAAGTCCATCATCCTTGTATGCTGGAAATAGCTTTAACAATTGCTATAAACAGAGAAATGGATAGCTACAGGATAGAGATCCCCACCCCGATTTTCATGTGTGTATGTGTGTGTGTGCAGACGCGTGCATACACACACAGAAGATTCTAGCTGTTTGTGGCGATGATTTAATACAGTGACTGGATAATGAGGTGTGCTCCCCGCAGCAAGTGAATCACCATTTAATGCTATTATCAACAGTTCATGACCCACCGGCATGAAATGTCAGCCTGATTAATCTGAACACTACTGACCTCAGAGAGGAAAAGCTACCTTATTGTCAGAATTTAATATACAATAAAACCATACACAGAATATAAATACCTGATCAAGCAAAGCCATTAACAGAAAATCTACTTTATTTTGCTCTACTGTTTCTTTTAAAATTGCTAAGGCGCATTTTTTTTTCCTAAATAAATACTTTTGTCTAGTCAAGCAGGAAGCAATCCATTAGGACCTATTATTTTGATGTACAGTGAAACATTTCAAAATGGCTGTCCAAATACAAACCCCAGGTTGATAAAACCAAGAAAAAATAGAATATGCTAGTGTAGGACTTGCTACTGTCAATTCATATCAGGAAATGATCAGAAATTGTTCTTGCTTTTCTAAGGTCAACGAGGCAATAAAAATACCAATCTGTAAATAGGGAACAGCTTGCATGAGTGATGCTGCATTGCTCATAGAAGAAATCTACCTTAGCTTAGTAAACCCAATACACTTCAAGATTAGAAACTTGTGCCAGTTATGTTCATGAATACAAGGGGAAAACCCCCACATTTTATTACATTTACAGTGAAGATTTTTTCTTTTGTAATTCAGTATCATGATACAGCCCCACTCAACACAATTTTTATAAATTTATCTATTCTCTGTGGAGAATAAACCATGAAAATAAGAAACCCCCCACCTTTTACCAGTCACAATGAGGTTAGTACAATTTTGCTGTATCTTGTCCACATCTCTCTTTAATTTAACCTGGCTAGGAGCCTTATAAGCCAGCTTTTCAGGATTCTGTACATCACAGTATATAAATAACCCAGACTGAAGCTGGTAGGACTACATGGCATTTGTCTGTCAAACTATATTAACTGACACAAGCATAGTACTGTGGTTTATTGTTAAAACACAGTATTGCAAAATAGCTGAAAGCTGCTGCAGTTACTTTTAGAATGAAAACTGCAATGGTTTCACCCCTCACTTGGTACCTTCGTTACCTGGTACTGAAAGTGTTAAGGGATTTTCAGTACAAGGGACTGGAAAAGAGCTAAGTGAAATCCCCAGAACTGCCCACGTATGAATGGAATGACCATGGGTGAGACAAGAATGATCACTCCAAGTATTGACTTATAACCACTGGCAGTCAAAGGAAGAAGAACATGTCAAACTGACTTGACTAAAACTTGGACAAAACATGAACCCTGATGTTTCAACTCCCAGTTCAGAGCTCTGCTGGAAATGTAAAGAAGGAATAAAGGAATTCTGGACACTTACACAGGAAAGTAATTCATGCTGCCAGCACGGACATATGTTTAAGCTTTGCTTTTCCATTCAGAAACCAAACAGTTCTTGTATGCCAGCTGACTAGTAAGTGTTGGCTTGTTTTGCAAAGGCTGTCCTACATAGCTGCACATACTGCTAGCTGCAGTGTGCCTAAATGGGTAACAGTATCTGACAGCAGTTTAAAACCTCTTCTGCACCCCTCCTCTGAACTTACAGAGGGAAAGAGGGATTTGCCATACAGTAGCACAGCCATGGCGTGCTCACTCTTGTAAATGTCAGACCTAGTAATAAGAAGCATTAACACAGGGAGGCTGTATTTGGGTCTCGATCAAGCACAAACTGTACACCTGTCTGCTAGGATGCCCAAAATCCTTCACGATCATGGTGCCCTCTTACTCTATTGCAGATTAGCTCACCTATGAGTCTTGCAGTTAGACTGCATCTTCTGCTCTCACAAAGCTATGTAGCACTCTTCTGTTATCCAATGCTGCTTTGCCCCTGTGGTTCCTTACTGTCCACTCACTCTGTAAGCCCTTTTGGAGACTCTTTGCCATAGTGATTTTTGTTCTGTTCGAGTAATCCCCATTTCACCACTTTGCCTCCTGGAGAGGAAGAGGAACAAGGGAGTGGGGGCTTGTTCTTCCCCTTTCCAAACAGCTCCTTGACACAACCGAAGTCCAGCAATAAAGCAGTCCGTCCAGACTGAGGTAAAAACCCTCCACAGTCCTGACTGTGTTGGGTAGATGCTACAAGTCACATTAAATGGCAAATTCTGCATACAAACAGGGTGTCAAAGATACAACATGTATTAAATAACAGTTTAACCACAATTCCTGCGTTGGACAGACAGATTCCCAAACCATCGTAGGAGTATCTTGAAGATGGTGGTGGCTTACCACAGCAGTGGCAACATGGAAAAGAGCATCAATGATGAACCTAGAGAAAAAAGGGACCTGCCATTCTTGCCTAAAGGCAGGCAGATGACAACCAAATAAATCCAATTTTCCAAACCCTGTGTAGTTCAGTCCACTTTATTGACCTGCTGTGTTACTCTGTTTGGCTTCTACTCTTCCTCATCATCTAAGAGGGGCATATAAGAGAACAAAACAACCAAAATATGATAGAAAGATGTTATTTGCAACTCAAGCATTGTAAATAAACTCAGTAAAATTGCAGATATCAACTCTAGAGTGGAGGTGCATTTAGTAATCAAGGAAAGATATAACGAGGGTTTGCAAGGTGGAGAGGCAAAGATGGAGGACAGAACTGCATCCTGTCTAGGAATATAGTTGAAAGGAAGGACCAAAATGAAGTAGAGAACCCACATGATTCATACACTGGATGGAAAGAAACAGCCATCCTTGAGGGGAAACAATTTTCTCATCTTGAGCCACATTTATTTTCTATTTTCACGGTCTTTTATTTAGAAAAATCAGATTGCATTAGAAATGTACTGAATCATATGCACTGACGAGATGTAATTATTAATACTGAAGAAAGAAGTCAGAGAGTAGCCTAAAATCTCCTGTTTTCAAGTATTCTCTAGAATATTTTGGCATGCATGTAATTGGTTCAATAGATTTGGACTGTTTTTTCCTCCTCACTCGCAAAAAAATAACGAGGAAGCAAGAACCTGGAATAAACAATGTAATTTGGCATGTTTTCTACTTGGTTTATAGCTATCTATAAAATGCCCAAGATGATTCTGAAATGTTAGCAAAAGAGAAAACAGTGGCTAGAATAATTTTTTAAAATATGCTTTTAAAAGCTTTTAAATGAAAAGGAAAAAAATACATTTGCCTTCATACGGAGATAACATTACAGTTTCAAATTAACTTTTTAAGTACAGAGGAATGTACATGAAGAAAGAACAGCACTTGCTTGATATAAACACAGAAAGTAAGTTTTTTAAGAGGTTATCCTGCAATCTTTCTGTGCTTACCCCGGTCTTACAACATGTAATTAGGAAGCATTCAGGTTTTTTGCCCCCAGATGTAGCCCAATCAGAGATTTGGGGTTTCACTCATGAAGAATGGTAAGGAAACTGGGAAGGATGCGTGAACTACAGCAATTTATTTCAGAATACAGACTTAATTCTAATAAACAGTCTAAACCAGCAAAGTTTTCCTAATTTTTTTATTGTCTCTTCTCTGAGATTAACAGGGGTAATCATGTACATGAAGTATGGCTCTGGCTCCTGCTGTATCCCTTATTCATCAAGATACTACAGTTCACTGGGGGCTTTAGTAAGGAAAATATAGAAATATGATCATGTTAGTACTTAATACAAACTTTTTTGGCTACATATCTAGAGTCTCAGCAGGAAGTCAATTTGTGCTCTCTGTACTGAGAAACCTCAAAAAAGAGGCTGTGATGACACCTGCATCTCCCTTTTGCTGGAGAGTGAGGGAAAGAAGGATGAGAGAAGAGAGTTGTTTATTGAGAAACTTACAAAGCATATTTAATTCTATATAATTTTAAACAAATAACTGCTCCAAATTTGAATTTAATATTCAAAATTACATGAAAAATTAAATGCCTGAACCAGTTAGTGAGCAACTGGCATAGAAGTAAAGCATCTCCACCAGAAAATACTAAAATGGGCGCAGACTATGCACAGACAATAATCAGATCTCCTAAACACAGCCTAACATTATGCTCTTATCAGGGAAGGTAATCATACCTGCTACAACATTTGAAATACCAGCCCCTTAATCACTTTTGGCTAAACATATAAGGTGCATTTTGGCATTTCAACAATTCAATTTCCTTTGTGTGTACAGTACAGTTTTTCAGACTACCTTCCCTGTCTCTGTGCAGCCTCTATATATTTATATCAAGTACAACTCCTCATTTTCTTTGTGCAAAATACACACAAAAAAAAAAAGGAAAAAAAAGGGATCAGAATGACCTACAGGAAGCAAAGATGCAGCACTTACTTTTAAAAAGGCTATTTTCTATCTTGTGTCAAGGACTTGCTAGAACTCAACAAAGGAAACAGTAAAATGATTATGTAAGCATCTCCAAATGTTGCCAAGTCTCCCTTCTTGAGGTAGCTGTTCAACATTTTGATTAGAGATTTGCACTATTGTTCTAGGAGAGACAGGTCGATCAATGGTATTTCTCAATAATATTATATTTAAATTCATGCACAAAAACTTAAAATGACAGGTTAATGTCCTAAAAGGGACACTTCCAGAATCAGATAAAAGTGCACTCAAAAGGCTTCTGCTTATTTAGCATATGGACTTATATGGACATCAGACTTAAAATATTTCCCCACTCCAAAGCAATATATGTAACAAGAATTCAAGGTGGCAAGGGAAGACAGTTTTGTCGAGTATGTTCTCTACATGCCTATTTTTTTAATCTGATGGACACAAACCAGTGATTTGCTCAGTCACCGTTGCTGTTTGAACAGAAATGCTTTGAGGTTCCCATTCTACAAGCCAAATCTTTTAAGTTTTATGTTGCAGCACCACAGGACTCAACAAAACTTATAACTTGTTATTTCAGCCTTCTTTGATGAATAGATATAAAAATTAATTAAAAGGTTTAATGGCATTATTCCACTTCTTTCAAAGTGGAACTTTTTGTAAATTACTTATTGCATGCTAAGCATTTATTACAGTCAATAAGAAAAAACACAAGTAAAAATGTCTAAAGCCTATAAAACAATCAAAGTGGTCTTTATTTTGACAATTTCTCTTATTCATTCTCCATTCAGAAGGAGTTCTTTTAAAAGAGAGAACCCGTTCTGGACAGTCTCTGAGGTGATATCAAAATACTCTTGATAAAAAGAAACCCACCTATCCCTCCAAATTGTGAAGTTTTTGGTCTTATTTTAACAGTCTAATCTCTCTCTTCTTGACACAAAAGGGAACTCATACATCCTGCAACAGAACAAGATGGATTAAACAGACAAATTACAATAGGACATTATATAGCTGATTCCAGACAGTGACAGAGGGGCACCAGCCTGTTAAATCCAGGTGCAGTAGCTCAGGCAGGCAATTTGAGCCAGCTTACAGAGAAATGGAAGAGGGACCAAGCATTAAATTAGTGTGCTAGAGCAGACTCAAAAACTGGATGAATGGGATGCTTCATGAGGCTGTTTTACACTGATCACACCAATAGAGAGTCCTCTGTGCAAAAGAAGGCCTTTGCTGCTACCAAGTATCCTGAACTCAGTTGGGTGCAACACGCTCCTTCATCAAAAAAGGACTCCAGCCTGACTAAAGCCAGGGTGCGTAAGTCCAGGCAGGGAATCCCAGCCCACCTGCAGAGATATGAACCATTAAATTAGAGAAGGAGTCTTATAGGGGTCCCCCTGCTACCTTCAAATTATGAAGTGGGCAGGGAAGAGCCTACAGCCAGGTTGCCCTGACTTGACAGTGTTAATAGAGCATGGCTACAGTAGAATTAGGCATGACTCTTAAAGGTACCCAAGCTTTCAGAAGTGGAAGGTAGGGACTAGATAAAGGATGTGATAAGACAAATCATAATCATAAGTCACAGGACTAATCAAGTGAGGAAGGCAGAAAACCTGGTGGCAGAATCGACTGGTCAGGTTTACAAAGGCTGAACGCTACTTGCCAGAAAGAAATAGAACACAGTAAGAAGGAGGGGACTAATGTTCAACTTTGACATAGAATTTTTTTTCTGAAAAAAGGTAAAAGTTAGGGCTTCTGATTTGACAGAAGTCTATGGATGACTACCCCATAGGAACAATTCAGATACTGATGCTTGAAGAACAGCAGAACACAGGTCTCTCCTCCAAGCCGTCCCAAAAGAAAGAAAATTAATAAACTCAGTGAAGCAAGAAGATCCTTAAGAAATTTGGATTGCTAGGGATACTACATCCAATAAAAAAACCTATTCTTAGTTCCCTCAGTTTGTGGGGGTTTGCATACATCAAAAAAGGGACTGCCCAAATCAGTCGCCTGTATGCTAGACAGCAGGCACCTACTTGTTTTGACTATGTCACCTTGTAAACAGGAAAAAGTAACATCAATGAGGACAGAAATAATAAGCAGATGAGAGTATATAACTCCCGTTAGTGGTTTTATTACTGTTTTGGGAGTGGAATGACCTGGATTCTAAAATCCTGGTGAACGGGAACTTTCCCAAGTTCGGGAGGGGCAACAGAGTTTAAATCCAACAGCTTAATGCTTAGTGTCTGGGGCTCAGGGATGTTAGGACCAAGCAACTTGGAACAAGAGAGAGACAGACCTAATTTTTTACATCACTTCTTGCAGCATGACAGAGGAAGAGATGTCTAGCATTATGCATATTCTTTTCCTACCTATACAGAATATTTGCGCACAGTACCCAAGTAAAATAGTTGTTGCCTCGATTGTTACCAGCGCTTTCCTTTACAGTGTATATCCATGAACTGTTCCATTTAACTGAACCTGCTAAATCTGGGATACAGCAATATTAGTACCCACGAAGGGATACAGGGGAAAAAAGTTCTAGTATTTTGTCTTACTAAAGTAATAAGCGCATAAAAAGGCATTTCTGTCACTGACTGGGCATGCTTGGTTAGACGCAGAAATACGGTATTGAAACTAAACATGCAGAAACTAACACCAAGTGATAGATTTCCAAACAAAATGCTGGAGAACAGGTTAGTCCTGTCCTTGTTAAAGGATGGAAAAAGCTTTCAAAAGGTTCACTCTCAGCGGTAAAGCAGCAGCCATTTAACAGAAGCAGGCTTCTGAAGCATCTTAACAACTCTCACTGGTGACTTGTTACATCTTACCACTGGTCCCTGCAGGTCCTGTACCCTGACAGGCAGAATGAAAAGATTCTCTAACGGGGCCACTGGCTGTCAGAAGCCACCAGCTGGCCTGCCAGGGCTTTGCAATTGCAGGGGCCAGCTGACAGTCTGGGTGTTGCTGACCATGCTGAGAAACGTGCCACCCAGCTGCTGTGTGGTCACGTCCATCTGGAGATCTCCAGCCAGACAAATCTCTGGGCCTGTCAGATCTCTTCAGCAAGCCTTGTTATGCAAATTCAATTACTCAAGTGTGCCCTATTACTGCTGGCTAACTGCTCCTAGAACCAATCTCACACTGACAGTCAGCTCACATTTTTACCCACCAAAAGTACCTCATTTATTCTTGCTCAACTATTCCCTTGTATCATTAAGGCAGAACAGGCAGAGTCCATAGTACTGTAACCTCTCTGCAGTGGGTTACTATTCCTTGCAAAGAGCTTAGAGAGAAATTAATTTAAAAACATACAGCATCTAATCAAACATGAGGTAAAGCCACGCTATCTACATAATTTACCACTAGAAACAGAAATTATAAAACTTTGACAGAATTCTAACTCATGTGGTGAGTATTTTAAAAAGCAAACAAATAAATATGAACCACAATATTCAGGAAAGCAGTGAATTGTGCTTGAGGTATTTGCTTTAACACAGGGGAACAGGTAACGAAAAGCAAGATTTCTCATTTTATTTAGCACGCTGGTGTTTAGATTTGTTCAACTAGCAGGACTGCTGCAGCAATAACCACCTACTTCTTTCACATATTTAGTTACTGAATCTAATTTAGATGTAGTTTGAGCTATTATTTAGTTTTCACTGACGCAGAGATATGAAAGATTTTAAAGTATTCATCATGTAAATGCAACACTGTATAATATAAAAATTTGGGGAAGATTTAGAAAGGAAGAGTTAAGCATCATATTGTTGATTTGCTCAGTATATAAATAAAAGTTTCCGCTCAAAACATCACTGTGAAATTGCACGCCTTCATTTTAAAAAGTTATTCAAAGCTGGCATAGGAAATGTTACCAGATAAAACACTGCTAGCTAGAACAAACTACTGTAAGTATCTGTATCTAGCATATAAACCAAATTTAAAATATTTGTGTTTTTCAAACTACCAGCAAGTAAAAGAAATGTTGTTAGTGAAAAAGAATACTGGAGAGGCTTTCTAAAGCAAAGAATGCAACTATATTGAGTAAGAGGCTGCAGCATGGTAACTTAGCTAGATCAATATGCAGTGTGTTTTAAAACCAATTCAGGCCTCAGGGCAGGCGATAACAGATCAAGCCAAGTCTCTCTAACCTAGTTCTCTTTCCCTTTACAGGAATGAAGTTGCCTTTCTAAGTGTTGATTCATCTTTTCAACTCCTTTCAACAGTGAGTTCTGGTAAAGAGAAAAGGACTGGGGGGAGATTTACTTAAAAACCTTATCATTTACCGTCATAAGGTTTTGTCTTCAAAGATGACTGCTAAACAAATTCTTAAAAAATCAGTGTTGGAAGACTGTGGGGAAAAACATTAAGATGCAATCGTAAGACTATGAGTTGATTAATGCCTAGGAACCTGAACTGTTGTGAAGGAAGACATGAGTCAAGCTTTGGGAGAAACTGGAAAAATGGCACAGCACACCGTGCTGGCAGAACGCTTGGCATGAGTGAGGGAGATGGGAAGAAAGATATCTTTGAGAGAGAGGCATTGCTGTGTTAGTTCTTGAAAGGGGAAGATATGTGATGCAGACAGAGATCAGAAACGCGGAGAAGGATTCCAGGAACATATTTACAGGAGACTGAAAGAAATGAAGACTTTAGGTGAAAGATAACAGCAGGGATACAAAGGATCATGAAAGGCCAAGGAGAAGTTAAAATACGCAATTTGCCACGGCCTGAGATAACTGGGTCATGGACCAGGGTCATACCAATAGTATGGGAAGATTCTCAAACAAATCTAAGTGAAACATCTGCAATATTTAGAACACACCCAATTTTTGGAAAAAGAGAAAAAGTCAAACATGATAGTGGGACTAGAGTGTGAAGGAGAAAAGTACTAGTGATGGGGAGGGACACAGCAGACTAAAACTGTACAGTAGCAAAACCTTTCTAAGACTGTAAAATAGTGGGAGATGGAAAGATGTTTTTGCAAAACAGAGCACATGGTAAAGAAAATAAGACACATCTGCAAGTAAACCAGAAAATAGATGTTTGAATTCAGAACAAAACTGTTACAGACAGAAAAAGTGATTTTGAAACAGCCTCATGTTTATTCTTCCATTTTTACAAAGATACCCAAATTCAATTAAGCAAGGTAACTTAAGTGAAAACTTAACAGCCTTACTGAAGGATCTTAACAAATGGTGTAAACCCCAAAGAAATCAGAAAAATTACCATTCCCAAAGAAAATTATTTTTGTTGAATTGGGCAGGGGTAGATGGGAAAAAGAGTGAAAGAAAAGTATAATGGAAATGCACACTATTGGCACATCTGGTTTTAATTTAGGAGCATTGCTTTTGAAGGAGCTTTAAGAGCCTCATTCCTAATGAAGCCAAAGACATTCTTGTAAAAATCAACTGAGGGATGTGCATGGAAATCACACCCCTCTCCCTATTCTCTCCTTCTTAAGGAGGTGGCATGAAAAACATTTTCTAAAAAAATGGGAGACTAGGAAAGTCTGAGAGAATACCAGATCTAAAATGAGTTTCATTCTACTTGCTATCCACAAAAACCACAGTATCCCTATTCAGGGATAAATTAGCACTCTGGGAAAGTTCTGTTTCATTGAAGTAATCCTGAATGACACCTTCCAGACAAAAGAATACGGACAGCTCTGATGACACCACCCTCAGGCTATTGGTGTCTGACAAAACCAAGTCAAGCTTGCTACAAAATTTCTGTAACAATAATGCAAATATTGTTGTCAGGCTCAGGCTATTCTTCTCTATTTATGCAACGTTAACATTTATTTATTACTAATCAAGATACAACTTTATAAATGGAAGTTAAAGAAGCAATACTGCCCCTCGTTCCATTGACAAAAGACATGGACAGATAATCCAAAACCAGGTATTTCAATAAAATGGAGAAAATCTAATGTCAGCTAACTCAGTTACCTGAGAAGTACCCTCAAGGTGATAGGATTCCACCACTTGGCATTGTCAGTACTGATCCAATCCTAATTACATCAACTAGTAATTTCACTTTCTGTATTCCTTAGTCACCGAACTGACAGCCAAGCTCCTAATAGTTCTTGCTAAGAAAAAGGGCATAACTATTTCCCACCAAGAGAACGAATGCAAGTAGACATCGGAGAAATAGCTCCTTTTGTTGACTCTTTTATCCCAATCTCTTGTTCCTTACCAGAAGTAACAAGAGGTGCACCGCACAGGTAGTTCTAGGCCAAGTTATAAAAGCACTGTGGTTTTCCTCCAAAAATGCCAAAGAAATTAGAATGTCTGTTCATGCAATTCTCACAGCAAGTTTTATTCCTGCATTATGCAGTATTCTGCACTGATGTTTCATATGAAACATCAGCTTTAAAACTCACATGGTCCAAAGCTCTCATTAAAACTGGCTGAACAGCTTAGTCTCCCTCACATATACATTCAAAAATTCTGGAGTCAACAAGAGTCAGGGGGTTCTTTTTTTTGATCTGAAGGGCTGAAATCCTACATGAGAATAACAGGAAAACTGTTTATTCTTAACCTCTGTCACTTCCTAGGTGCCTGATGCAGTGAAGTATGAAAATGCATATGCCTCCTAGATTTTTGTTTAATCATGTCTAATGAAGCTGTGAGTGTTCTTGATAGATGTATATACTGATTTAATTCTTTAATTTAATCCTAACAAGCTTCTGCCCTTAATGATAACTTACGTCAGTGAAGTATCTTAATACCTTGAGAAAAGCCAAACATGGACAAGCTTTTTATTCAATCTACACTGTGCCAGCGTATACTTCCACCACTACGTACCTTTGGAGATTTAATTTTAAAAAGGAAACCATTATTATTTTCATCCTTTTCCTTTGTTTCAAATTCCATTTCAACAGTCTGAAAGACTCCCCATTTTAGCTGCATCCTTGTGAAAGCAGTACAACCAGAATATGTTAGCCATAAAGCTGTATGGCACATCACTCATTTCCATACTGGATTACCATTTTAGTATTATTTTTTCAGACCTGCTTCTCATATACTCTAACTTTTACTTGTTTTGTATGCTGATTCATATTAAAAAGAAGCTTTCACTAATTAGCATGCAAGGATATACAGTGAGTTGCTTAAAAAAAAAAGAAAATGTCTAAAGTGCATTCAGCTAACTCAAAATCAGGCAGCAATGAGAAGTTAATCAAGTGTTTTTTCCTTAGTGAGTACCATTTTATATTTACCAACACTGAACTGTATTTGACTCCATGCTGCTTGATCACATGTCTTAATTTGCTGCCTTACATTTAACTGAATGTACTTTCATCATCATATCCCCAAAAAACCCAATGTATCTTGGTCTTTTCTACTCTCAAGTGACCAAAATAATTTTGAAGGACTTGTAAAAGACGTAACTCTTTTTCTGTTTTTTTCCAGATAGCAGTTCACAATATGGAGATGAAATAGTGGGGGTGGGAGGGAACTCTACCACCCATAATACTTCTAGATTCACAGAGTGGCAGCAGGTAGTGAAAGGTGCAGAACAGAAAGGAAGAATAAGATAACTGTAGTTTTCCTGTTCTGAAAGCAGAGAAAGATCTCAGAGAGATTAGAGAGTAAATCTCTCATTAGATCAGAATTGGCTCACTTAGGGCCACTGCCACTGATTAAAGGGCATTTTAAAGGGTAAAAAAGAGCAGCCTTTATGTCTAGCAAGAGCTGACATTCATCCGGGCTGCCAGAAAACGTTTAGTCCTCTCTTTTTGTAACGATTCACTTTGGCTACTCAGCCCGTCGCATCCAGTCACTTACTGATGGCAGCCAGAGTTTTCCTGGGCTCACTGGAATACTGTTGAGACAGAAGAGATCCTTTGCACTGAAGGTGGCTTCTGCATGGAGTTGGGATCCTTTCAACAGCAGCTGCTGGGTATCTGCTGTACCTCTCCCACATTGCCAGCAACCACCATGCTTCTTCTCAGAGGCTGTTCTCATAAAAGGATTAAGAGTAGACCCAATGTATACACATATATTAAGAGCAGACATCAAATGGGCCCAGAAGAAGAGAATGTATGTGTGGATTTGAACGCAATTCTTCCAGTGTTTAAATTGGTGCAAAAACCTAGCTCATCTGCTTTTACAAAATTTTATCTGTTTCTATCAAAATACCAGCCAAAGGAAGACGATGATAAAGTAGGAACACGTATGTTCCTTGCCTCAGCTCATTATGAGCAGAGTGCTGAATGTTTTGCGTGAAAACCATTCTTTTATGTACGTGAGATTAATAATGGAGTCTGTAAGGTCATTCTTCAGCAATTTTCAAGTTCTCTGAAAACTGAGGTGGTCAAGTCAGAAATATAATCAAGGCAGAAACAGAAGGACGTCTATGACAAGTGTTCACCTTGTAAAGACACTATGACAAGTAATTTATTCCAAAACAGATGGGAGCCGTTATTTCCATACAGTAAGCTTCTATCCAACTTGCACTAAAAACCACAAATATAGTTAATCTGCAAGATTAACACATGTGATCTAAGCAAAAGAATTAACTAATAAACACTTCCCAAAATTTCACAGAACTTGCCAAAAGATGAACTGTAGACTTCAGACTTTGGAAAGAAAAAAAAATAATTGTAGACATAGGCAATGACATGGCCTAACAGAGGCACCTGTAAAGAGGTGGCAATGGCAAAAATTATTTGGACAGTGCAATTAAGAAAACAAAAGCAAATTTTACAATGGCTCCCTCCAAAAGATATACAAATCTCTAACATGCAAAAGAATCAGGAGTTGCTCCCTCCTGTATCATTAGGTGAACATCCAGGGAAAGATTTTTGTTCTCCATAAAATTTTATATTTACACTTACCTTCTATTCCACCTACCTAAAAGGAACACTTAAAAAGACTAAAACACAGGGGTATAAGAATATTTACTACGGGTATATCTCTGCAAATTGTTCTGCAGTTACAGACTGTATTACAATAATGAATATTTAATAAAAATGCATCCTACTGATGCATATCTGCCTCATGAAATTCTGAACTTGACTTATTTTTGTCCCAAACTTTTATTTGTGTAATTTTGACACTACATTAATGCACCACTACTGCAGCTTTATTACTTTGTAACAGGAAGTCCCGGCAAGAAATACACAAGTTCACTCTGTACACAGACTTCTCATTTCTTTCAGCTCTGCCCTTTGATTTTAGATTTAAATATTATCAAGACTGGGTAATAAAATCTCCATAATCATACTGAATTATTTTCCAGTTTTTAACCTTGTGCCAGTGTCACTAGATTTCTGCTTTGAGCATGTCTACAGTACAATCTACACTTCATGTCAGACAAAAAAGCCAAATACAACACAAGTTAACTCACAAACTCAAAATGTACAACCAGAGCAACATAAAGTTCCTGCTCCTTTTTACAGCTAACTCAAGTATTTATGTAGTACAACATAGTCTGACACATAAGTACAACTTCAGACACTACCAATAATGCAATCAACCAAAAATGTATTTAGTTTCCTTCTGAAAAAAATTATCTTGAGAAAATTGTAATTCTGATCAAGATATAAACCGCAGAAGAACAGACATCCAGGGACATGGGAGCATTCTTGGGAGCCAAGAGTATGATTATTACCCTTGATGAAAAAAGGACAAATGATACATCACCCAATTGTGAGGCTAATGCCAATTATAAACACATCTTTTCAATTTCAATCATATTCTCTCGAACAACAGTTCCTTCAAACAGAGTCTCTGAGGTCTCATATGAAAAAATGTTTATGCTAACTAAATCTAAGAAATTTGGATTTAGTATTTATGTTGTTCGAGCAAAAACTACAAGTCATACTTTCCTCTGCAAGGTTGCTTTGGCCAAACAGGCTGTTATGCAAGATTTCTATTTCAACCATGTAATGGGAACGTTAAGTAGAAAGATTTAAGTGAAACCACTATTAGTATACTTCCCAGTCCTGACAAGCCGTATCTTCTTTATGGCAAAGGAAACTCTTAAGTTTCTCCATTGCTCCCAGCATTGGCTACCAAACTTTGATGAAATGTAGCAAAGAAGTTGTAAGTCACAAAGCCTATGAGTGAGGAGACAAACATGGAAAAAAAAATCTGCAATATCAGGAATAAAAGATGATGGCAAACTACAGAGATGGCTTGAAGCAGATTTGCAAATAGGACACTGGGAAGAGGAAAATGCAGAATCACAGTAAGACCCAGGGGACCCGAGTCACAAATAGGAGACCTGAGGAGATCAAGGAGAGAGATTTATACTATAGGAAGTTTTTCTTGCACAGGAGAAGCACTTTCCCTTGAAACACTTCACTGGAGGAAGTTGAGATGACACCATATGGCCACCTGGTCAAGGCAAGGAAGTGTGGGCCAACAGAGGGCTATCATTAAAGAGGTCAAGAGACACGTACAATTAAACCATCAAAGCGATAGCTATACCACAGATAAGATAACCCAGTAGGGGGAAAAAAAAAAGGACAGTGAATCAGAGAATTTAATCTCGTGGAATGACAGGCAGGAATTTTTAGTCACAATTTTCAACCATTCTAGATAAAGAAAGCTTCCTTCTTGCCCCTTGAACGGCTTCTTTGCCATTTGCTTTGTCACATATTACAAGCAGTTTTTCTACTCTGGCTGTTTCTGCTGTGGGGTACAGCCTGCTGCATTAGTTTCCAAGCAAAATGAAAACCTACAGCAGGCTCATCTTAGCTTCAAAGCAGGAGGCACTGTACTAAATTTCTTCCCGCTTAATACACTCCCTTTTAAGGTTCTGCTGAACACAGATTGTGGGTCATAGGTTTGGGACAGCAGTACCACGCAACGAACCATGTGCCAGTCTTCTGCAATTCTCCCCAAACCTCTGCTGCAATAGGCCCACCATACTGGTGGTTTGATACTATCCCTTTCACTAGAGTGGCCACATCCTCCCTTTTGTCCTGTCATTCTGGCATCCTGTTTATGCTGATCAAGCCTCTGCTCTAGCTGTATTAGCTAAGGAATCTATTCAAAAGAATAGCTGCTCTGGCCAGCCCCCCTTCAGTCACACTGGATACTCTAATAATTGCAGCAAGTGCAAGAGGGTAATATTCATTAGAAAAAACGCTACCCTGCACTCCTAGCAAGGACAGAGATGGAAATGGACATTTTATTAATTACTTATTTCCCTTTGTTCTCAAGAGCAACATTCCAAATCTGCTCTCATACTGAATCCATTTCTCTCATGTTTAATGACTCAAAGTTGATAGTGCTGGTCTTGGTGATAAGGTAAAGCCACTGTCAAAAATGGAACCCAGAGGAGCATTTCTAGAAACATCTCCCTAGCCACCAGAGAAGGGAGTAGATGAACTTTGGTAAGGTCACCTTAGCTCTTATCGTAAAATTGTATGAGTTACATAAAGAAGGGTGCTTGTGCTCTAGGTACTCTGGAAATACTGCTAAACCTCGGGTACTAGAACTGGAGGCTATGTCAGCAGGAATGAATTGAAATATTCCTTAAGATTCATCACCCCCATGAGTCACAACATTCACCCAAGCAGTACTTCTCCAGCAAGAGTTTCAAACCCCTAAAGCAAAGTTTTCTTTACTGGAAACTCCTACAATAATCTCCGTATCTATGCATAGCACTGACTATATTAAGCTGAAGAGGTGTATAGGCTCCTTCCTACAGATCTGCTGGGGAGATTATTTCCCACGAGAGCAAGCTGTACTAATGTCATCAAACCAGACTGGCATCAACTCTTTTCATCACAAGGTATGAAAAACCATCTCTACGATCTGTACTTGAACTCTGGAGCTCGAGAGGGCCCATGAGTTTAATCCTTATCTCCTGCCACTCTTTGGCCTTTGCAGTGAATAATAAGGCACTAACCATTTATATAAGATGTTAAATGTCATTCTCTAAAGCTCTTACTCAAACAGTATTTATGATTTGTAGGAAAGCCAATGAAACAGCATAGGCTGAAGCACCAGGAATATGTGAAGGGAAGCTCAGAACTACATTTTCTTTGTATTTATCCTTGACAATCACCCACCTTTCTCGAAGTTAAAAGGAGGCAAACCAGAATCAGTGCTCAAATGAAAAACAGCTGACTGAAAACAAATGCCACTAGCAACAAGTATTTATAGTCATCAAAATAAGGAAATGATCTGAAGAACCTGCACTCCGTGGCATGAGTGTAGTAGAGGAGACAAGTAAGGGAGAGTATCAGAGCTACCAAACCCTGCCAAGTCTCTGGCAGCAGAACATATACACATAATGCGTGGCTAGCCAGAAGTCTGCCAGTCTACCGGGCTTTGGACAGACTGTAATAACACATTGCAGATACAAATCAGGCCAGAATTCCCATGTCACAGAAGTGAGGTAGTGGCAAAGCAAGCACAAGGTCCAGCAGAGCCACAGAAAAAATCCCCACCACACAGCACAGTGCAGAAACTCCAACTAACACCCAAATACAGTTAAAAAATTACGTAGCAGCGTAAGATACTGTGAGCAAATATGCCCATTTCTTTCCCAATAGTACTCCACTGCATTACTCCCTCAGTGACCTAAGCTGATTTCACAATATTTGCCATTTTTTCTAGAGATGTTCCTAATTGTGGATCTAACTATGCAAGAGACATTCCCTTCCATTGATAAATACAGCCTCCAACAAATACCATCTACCATATTCATCTACCAACAGTAGATTTATGTATGCAAGTTATGGAAACTGTATGGCAGTTACTGCAAGATCATAGATTTCAATCCTGCGAAAAGAAAATTAAAGACAAGAATATGAAGTCACCCACTAACTACAATGCATTCCAAGCTAAAACAGATTGTGTGGTTTTCCTCACTTATAAATAAAAATAATTCCTTATAAACTAAGCAAGCTCCAAATGAAGACATTTATTGTATTTTCTGCTTTAAAAATAAAGCAGAAGCAGCTCAGTTATTAAGGCCATGGACAGAGGAGTGCTGTAACACTGAAATTTAGGGGTAAGGATTTACAGCTCATGTATTGTTCATAGTCAGAAAGGGCTTGACTATCTGACCTGTAGCAAAATACATTGGTACTGCTGGTAAGACTTAAAACAAATACATGTGTGCTGCAGGCACTGCTTCTGCTACGTATTTTTCAGAATAGGTTCTTATAATCTTTTAACTCTAATTCAGTCAGAAATTAAAAGAAATTAATTTCTGAGACCCTATTAGAAGTGCTCCCATGCAGTATTTTTAAAAAATATTATTTTTATCCAACTTTCATAGATTACTCATGCACCAGTTCATGAGAAAAAGTTATTCCTTTGTTCAGCCATTCCTAGAATACTATAAGGTCAAAGATTCAGTATCAGTAGCTTACTTGCATTCTGACAGGCCTCCAGGACAGTGTTTTCACTTTATCTGGCCACTTAATACCTTCTAACAGTTAAAAGGGTCTTCAGCAAAGTTATTTTGCATTTCCACATGATACTGGCAGGATGGCAAGGACGCTTCTTTTAAATATCATATATAATTACGTGAAAAGCATTACAGAATAACACAATTTGATCTCATTACACTCGCTGCCAGACAGAAAAAAAAAACAAAAATGCAGCAAACTAAATTTCTAGGGAGAGATAACAGAGCATATTTCTTAATATCCTCATGTTAAGAGGGTTACTGAAGTATCCCTCAACATATGTAAAAATGTGGTCACAGTGCCATAAATTCAGTATGTGGGAAGTGTTGGTACTAATTACTGGTATAGAACCTTGACACTAGACACTGCAAAAACCAAGCGTCAACTAGACTAGCTCTTTGACAGCAAAGAGGTAATTATTAGGCTTCCACTCTTAAGGAATTCCCAGGACTTATTAATGCTAGCACACAAAAATCCCTGATCAAAGAATAGAAGCTTTTTTCACTGTGATAACATAACCCACCTCTAAGAAAAAGATTACATATGATCAGACAATAAAAGACCCACTTAACAACTGCTTTGTCATGGGTTTGCTATAGATGTCCTAATCATAGAATCATTTTTCATTTTCACAGAAGCATCCAAAGAAATGGTTGACTAAATATGTTAACAGTTCCTTGAAGGCTGCAGAGTTAGAAAAAGAACTATGTATTGCCTGTTCACTTTCCTTTGGCTTTGTCACTATCTACCCAGGCAAAGACAAGCCACCAAATTTGTGACTGAATCTGTGCAGTGAAAAGCACATGCTCAAAGAAATTATAGGATCATGTATCAACTTGTCTGAATTCTGGATCCCAAACACAATTTGACATGCAAAGCCTATTTTCAAAACTACTTAGATAATGAGTATCTTAAGCCCAGCTACATGTCTTTGGATCACTGGCACTGTTCCGTATTTTAAGACCAATTCTGAGACTCTCAGAACTGTTATGTTTAAAATTCCAACAATATGTCTAAGGCATAGTGTTCATGAAACAAGACACAGAATTTTCAGATATGTCACACCTCAAAGATATTGGGACTGACTAGAAAAGCATACCTATAAAGAGTTTTCATATTTCCATGTGCTTCTTTTCCCTAGCATTTTGGGATATAACTCTGGCATCTGTATCTGACTTCTGCACACTGGCTACAAAACCTCTTCACTGGGAGAGGAGTTTGGCACTGAACCTGGTTGACCAGACAAGGGTAGTGGAATCTCCATCCTTGAAGGTTTTCAAGACTTGGCAGAAGACAGCCCCAGCCTACCTCATCCAATCTTGGCAACAGTGTGGTTTCAAGGGTGAGGTTGGACTAGATGACCTCCAGAAGTCCCTATAAATCAGGACTTCTCTGAAAATGAGACACTAGGACAGTATGCTGGTATTTCCTTTCCAATGGTTGACAGAAAACATCTCCCTTAAATAGGCCAGATTTCAGAACACCCCTGGCATGTGCTAACCAATACTGCTTTATATATTCTCTAGTTTTGCAATGCTTTCTCTGGTTTCTTGTGCCCATGGCAACGCCTTGAGGGAAATAAATTCTTCATCCAATAGGTCTGTAGTTTTTCTATTAGCCAAAGCAAGCTTAACATTAACAAAGCTATCCCTTTACGGTACAATATACTCATTCAGACAAACTCCTCCCACACAAACAAAACATAAAAGCTTCCCATTCTTCTTTTGGAGAGAGACATAAACCCTTGGCACTCTGAGTTCAACAGTAGAGAATTCTCCAAGCCAGCACCTATATCCATGCAGTCCCCTCTCTTCCCTGTGACCCGCTTCTTGGTTCCAGTTAGTAAGTCTGGATCTGTCTTACCTATGTGGATGACACTTCAGCTTTTCCTTGGGCAGTCCACAGTCCAGCAGTGTCACACTCTCGCCCCAATACTCATTACAGCGTTTTCTACTTAGATATTTTTCCTCAGAGTCTACCTGTCTAGGAGAGCTGCATGCTTCAGAGACTACATGAAGAAAACCACAGGTGAAGCAAAACATCATCTTCAGCATGCTACTCTCACTTTTAGAAAAAATTTCCCCCAGAAGTCAAGCATACCCTGCTCCCCAAGAAATTTTAGGAGAAAATTTTAAGCTAAGCTAAGCTTTCTAGGGCAGTCTTATTTCTCCTCGCCTTCTGACTTCCTGCCTTTAGAGAATGTTCTTCCTCCAACACAACAGTCTCCAACACCTTACTTGCCCATCCATTTTTACTGGGAAGCACATACCTGTCCATCCGCACTTTCTTTCACCATAGATATACATGCCCACAATCATTCAAATTGGCCTGTCAGTAGAAGAAAACCACATTGTTCAGTAGTTCATTGTCATTCAGTAGCTACAGCTCCCAATTGCTATCTTCTAGCTGCTTCCCATGCATACCCTGGATAAAGTACTGATTACTCCTACTGTTTGATACTCTTACTGCTGATTACTCTTACTGTTACTCTATTGGTTTTCAAAGGATACAGGTTATTTTCATAATACAGGACACAAGCGTGTCACTCGAAAAATAAAGTTAACAGACTAACACAGACACATAGTTGATACTACATTTAGAACACAACCACCCCCATTCTGCAGACTGTGTGGAACTGACAGAGAATGTCAGTTTTGAAAAAAATGGTAACAAATACTTTTTCCACTGTCTAATCACATTAATCTGGGTTTTCTATAATACATTACATATATAATAAATGTTATTTATATGTAATTTCAAAGCTATCTTGTCTTGTGAGGCATTGCAGTGTTGCAACTTTTAACTATTTTAACCATTAAATGATTTTACACAGATACAAAATTTGAGATCACAACATAATTTACTGACAAACTGAAAATCTATCAATTCTCCTTTCTATAAAATTTTTATAGTAGCAACAAAAATTATTTCACTAGATAATCATTAATGCAACAGAAATAATTCAGCAAGAAGGTAAGGTGTATGCTACTACAATTACTGTCATTTTATGGCTTCAATACATATTTGTGTGGAAGGCTGAATGCAGTAAACACATCAGAGAATATCTTATTACCCAATAACGCACACAGTCAGCTACCTCATTGGCATTATAAAATGGTTATTTTAGGTTCTTGTTGTTGTAAGGAAATTTTACACTTTTTGTTGTTAATTTTATTGGGTCATTTCTGATATGTAAGGTAGGACACTAAGATAAGAGAAAAGAACATGGATATAAATGGGCACATGCATGCTATTTAACATGTCCTATCTACTAGCACCTAAAAAGTATATAGTCTATAGGTGAGAACTTTAAACAGTTTATGTACACTATTACTTGCTTGAAACATTATTTCTGAAGTCATTAAAAAAAGTCAAATTAGGAACAAGCAATGATGTACTTAAAATTTCAAGATCAAATGTTCTCAGCTTACTGTTTGTCACCTTATTTAAAAGGTGTTTTATTTTTAAGACAACAAAAAAAATATCTAAAAGTATTTATATCAGCCACGTTGTTCGCAAGCCAGCAAAGGACAGAAACGCATGCTTTTCCAGCATGTGTATTATTCCTCCCAGAGAGGAAACCCCTCCCCTTTTGCTCTAATGAGCGGGGTTTTTTTTAGTTTTTTCAACAGCATAATAATCTGAAACAGACAACCAAACACACATAAAAGATGTTCTCTGACACCTTCTCTTCCTTCTTTCTCATCAAATGAAGTAGGCCACAAGACCATAAAAGAATTAGCGTTTTATATTCCAGTTGCTCTGCATAGTTTTTACTCCAATAGCCATGTTTCCCTCACTGTTCGACACTGCAACCACTTGTTTCACAAACGCTCCAACCTACACCCCACTACCCCACAGAACAGCTTTTCTTGTTAGAGTTATTCAATGTCCTGGGAGGGAGAAGTTCTGCAACCTTGCCACACTTTATCTGGTCAGGCACAGCCCTGAGCAAAGGTACAGGAAAGTGTAACTATGGGAGAAAAACTTCTGAAATGAGTAACAGGACTGACCTTTGAAAAGTTACTACACTTCTTGAAGACACTGTTCCTAACTGTTCTCATTCCTGCTTCATTATCCAACATAGGCCAGCTGTGAATTCTGCTTCTAAAGCAGATTCTGCAGATTGCAGTTCTGAAACTTGCTGGGGCTTCTAAGGTTTTTACCTTATAATCTCTTTATTTACCTATTTCACACCCAATTTATGAAATTATAATTCTCTAATCCCAGAAAATGGTGAAAACAATGGTCCCGAGTATTTACTTTAAAAGTTTGAGGGTGTTTTCTACAGAAGCAGCTTTAATTTCTTCCTCTGCATTTACTTCCAAGCTGGTAGGAGCTGGAGTATAAACCAGAGGTTAGGAGTTTCATATGTTATCATTAGTGTGGTATCTTTACTTTGCCACTAACTAGCATTTTATTAAAAAAATAAAATAAAAAACTTGATTTTGTTTTATTTTACTAGTGGGATTCCAGTACATCTGCTACAGATCAAGAGTCTTCGGGAATATACAGACTTTTTTTTCCCCGTAAGAAAAGCCCTTCTGTACTTTTTGAAATTTCATGTAGGGTTAAAACAAAATATTACTAGGAACATCAACTGCAAAAAATCATATGCATAGCCACATCCTTTGCATGCATGTACATGTCTCTTAAAAAAAACCAACTTTTGACAATAAAGTAGCCAAACATTTTTCAAATTTTCTAAAGACCGCATGCTGCTTATTTAAGCATTTCCATTTTTACTGACCCAAGCCAAAAACATTTACAAACAGAAGGATAAAAAAAATTAGAAGTGTCTATGTAGGAAATAGCTCTTGTAAAGTTTAAAGCAGTAAGTACACAAATACTATAAAATCCAGGCATTCTAAAATGACTGTAGCTTTAACTGATTATAGTAATTAAACATTCCCATTAGACACTTACACTGAATTTTCTATTTTAAAAAATGTTTCTCAAACCACTTTAAAAATGGGCAAAGCAATACACAACATTGCCATGGCTTTGACACAATATGCGTCCCCACATATTACTTGTGTCAAATGAAAAGTCTAAGAAAATTCTGAAGTTATTAAAAGACATTTTATTATTTCGTTCTTCTCCTTTCTTCCCCCACTCCCCAGTTTTTATCTAGCTAGCTCAAGTAATACGTCGGATCTTAAATGGATAATATTAATCTATTTTTTCTCCTTTATCCAGACATTCTTGTTTATCACCTCTGTGCTGTGAATCCCACAGCAGCTCCCAGCAGCAGTGGTGTCACACTGAACTGAACCGGTACACAGGGAGTCAAAACTGTGTTATGGTTAAACACGTCTATAAGCAAACCACTTCCAACTTACAGAGATTCTTTCCTCAGCAACCATTATTTTTAATGAGGCCAGTTTACTTTTGGAATCTTGGCAAAAAACAGTCATTTACTCTAGTCCTAGAGCAATGACTGCAAACTGGGCAAACATAAAGATTACATGCAATGTAAAATCTGCATGTGCATATCATTACACAAAAAACCCATGATGTGCTGGGAAAAAGGCTTGTCAAGCTATCGTGTTTGTTAATGAAAAGAACAGTTTTATTCCAAACCAGTCTACTGTATCAGATTTGATAGAACAAGTGTTAACTAAACGTCGTGCTTAAAAGCTTTGATGAGAAAATCTAACACGTTAAACTAAGAAACAGTTCAAGGACAGCAGGAGGCAATTCCAGAACACAGGCACAATCTATAAAGGCAAACTACCACAGCTTTTTGATGTTAAGTAAGTAGCAATATCAGTATACAACAAAGCTTAGAGGCAGACCATTGTATCAAGTTTAAAAGTTTAATATCCAGGGTCAAAAGCCTCAATTACCTATTCTAATACTACTTTTCTTAGTGAGGAAATCAATGTTAAAGTATGATTTGCTGAAAGCATTTCCTAAATTATCACATGGGGTCTTTCTCATTCCCTTGGCATCTGAATTTTTAATATTTCAGTTATGCTGCATCTCAGATACTCAGTCTACAGCAAAACATATATGTTTGGAATTCAACAAGGTGGGAGGTCAGAGACACTTACTTTGAAAACATATACATTTCCTAAAACAGGTTATGCCCATTAAATGGCCTAAAAGGGCTACAGCACAAGAGGAGTGGGACTTAGTAGACCTGCAGATAAATTACTGCAGTAGCACTTCAAATTCATCTGTTTCAGGAGAAAGCATAAACGTACACGTGCAAAAAATATAAAACTGGGCGAAAAAATCCCCCCTTACTCAAACTAAAGATTTACTATGTTTTTGACTATGTTATTGTATTAAATTTGTCAAAGAGGCTACATGACACACTTTACTAGCTATTTAATAATTTAGTTAATTGGTGAAATATTATTTTCTAGTTATTTTTTATGGGTACGTGCTTTCTTTTGTCCCTTTATAAAAGAGTATGGAGGGTATGATTAAATGGTAATTGGAAATGGAGGAAAGATATCTTTTTAAGGCAAAAGAGGAAAAAAACCCAACTTCATAATTGTAGTTTGTCATCTTTATTTTTTATATAGCAAGATATCTTTGCACTCAAAGAAAACCACATGGATTCCTCTACGTGTTCTTCTACGCCACTCCACAGCTATTAAGAAATTATTTTGTCCTTCACTGTGAATGAATCTAAGCTCATTCATTAAGTTAAACAGGAACATAATTCTGTTGCTATCGCCTTACCAAAGGAAAAAAAAGTTTTGCCAATACCCTGACATGGCAATTTCAACACTTTTTACTTTTGTAAACAAAATATAGAATTAAATCACTTTGCTTTTTAGCAATAATAATCATCATTATCAGATATTCTAAACTAAGCCCTAAAAGTTAGAGAAAATTAATGGGGTAGAGGGGAGAACTGCCTTCTAAATGCCTTCTGTACAAATCTTTATAAATGATCAATTGCGTATTTTGAGCAGGCTGGGCTGCAATGCCACCTGGTGGCTTAGAAAAAATAACAGGATTCTGTTTGAACAGTGCTTAATGGCTTGGAAAATATGCAATATTCTATAAAAATACCAAACATGGCAACAATGTTTAAGTTAATCATTTGCTTTTCTTAGCTAACAAGTCTTTTTTCATTCTGTTGCTCCCAGTGTGCAGTATTTTAAGTTTTAAAGTTCACATGTCCAGATCCAACTTCACCTGGAATTTTACAATTGTTTTCAATTGTGAGTTGAACTTGCCGATGAGTGTATTATACTGTAAATAGTTGCACACATACACACAGAGTATAATTCACACAATTAATGCCAAGAGTTCAATTTTTCCCCATTTGAGGAAAAATCAAATACAGCAGAAGTCTAAAAGGAAGGTTACTGAAATGCTTTGTAAAATTACACTGTATAATTAATTCCATAGTAAGAACGTTTTTATGGTGTGTGTTGGTGACCTTTTATTACCATCAAGTTCACAATGCTGGTGGGCTGCCTTTTAATCCCTCTGCAGACAAAGGCCCTAAATAAACACAGATCCCTTCCTGGGAAAAAGTCCTCTCTGGTTAAATGGTAAGGAAATGAGTAAATCATTAGTAATCTTTAAAGCCAAAGCTATAAACTCAAGTTACCTTAAGTTAAAATGAAAGTGTCCTGCAAGAGTTTCAAAGTTCTGTCACAGATAGAAATCTCCAGCTCTTGACTCCAGACTAGGCGCCAGCTGATAAACAAACAATTTAAGTCAAGAGCTGGAGAATTCCCAGCTTTTTCATTTAATGGCTTTGGCCAAGAGTATTTATTGCCTCCAGTTTTATTCTCACTTAGCTCTAAGAGGAAATTTAAACTCATCATTATCTTAAAGCCCCATATGGGCCACAGTCAACTCACCTGATAGAGCTCCTTTTACTATGCATAAGTTCTACTCCCCACTAGAAGTGATGTAATAGTGTAAACTAATTAAATGTAGTTTTAGGCTGACTTTTTAATAGGCTAAATAAATTTTGCTCAATATGGTTTATATTCCCACTTGGGGCAGTAACGATTCCAAAAAGTTTAACTTTACAGTTTCCAGTCTAAACTATTAGTAGTTTACTCCATAAAGGACAATTGAAACAAACAAACAAACAAACAGTCTTCGGAACAAGAGCATCCAACTGTTAAAAGCAACTGCATTGAAAATTCTTTGCCATAAATCGATTCATTGGCACCAAAAGGTACACAGAATTGTGAAAAAGCAGACCGCATAACAATTCCAATACTTCACAGAAAACATTTCAGGAATGCAAGGACACACATGTAATTAAAATTTGGTGTTTAGTAGTTGTTCTGGTTTTAGAATGAAAATAAGCAAAGCTATGGAGCTGGAAATTAAATATTAACTAAGCATCCGTGGTTAAGCCATGGTGTTGAATGTGGTGAGCAAGTCCAGCATGGAAATATTTTATCCTAACTCAACAGGAAGATAGCATCATCCTGTGCCTCAGATGCCACTTTCTTCCTTCGTCTGTTCTAAAAGTATATACTAGGGGAGGTTAGAGTTCTTTAATACAGTTTCTAATGCTTATTTCACCTCAGAGACTTTTAAATCCATCATGATTTAGATTCAGCACTTGCATCCTCATCCCTGGCATCTCCCCCTAATAAAAAGTATTTGTCCTGTATATTAATAGTTTAGAATCTTTTCACTTTAGAAATAAATTTCACAAATGTCAGAGATGGAGAACTGTGCTCAGCAAAAAGTCTGACTACCATTCCTAAAGGGTTAACAGAATTTAAACTTGAAACCAGGAGGTTGTATTCCCCGCCCACCCGGCCCCCTCCCCACAAAATACTTTCCTAACCTGACTTGGCTGAAAAAGCCAATTAATTGTTCCAGTGTCTGCCAAGACTTCTTATTCCTTTAAAAATGCGGATAGTGTTTGAGACAGCTGCCTATTCCAAACCCAGGTAACACCCCTAAATGTGGAAAGAAGGAGGGAACATGAATTATGATTAGTATTTTAAATGTAATGAAACTGACAGACAGGTATGTTAAACCTACTGTATTTCCAGCATATATTATTTAAAAAGAAAACCACAGAGTCTAGATGTCTCTGCTGCTCTACTGAGTACATGGATGCAGTTTAATGCAAATTGCACTAAAATATATGGAAGTAATTTTTCTGTCTTTGTTAGGAACTGACAGTACAGACACTATGATACCATGTAAAACACACACACATGAAGCAACCACCAAGCGACAGGCAAGAACCTTTCTCAGCCTGAGCCATTGCAAACCCTACAGAAACTAGTCATTTTAGGTCAAGTTAAGGTCATTGCAAGGCAGAGAAAAGAAACCCTTATGACAGTTGTATGCCAAGTATCTGGCTTAGCATTGAGCAGAGAACTGCAATTAAATCCTTATTTACTGCTCTACATGAATAAGAGGTCTAAAATATACTACAGTACTAAGGAAAGCAAGGAAAAAAGTCCATAAAACTAATTTTGCACCATCTCTGCTCATTAAGAAGCTCATATCAAGAAATCTCTGTTGACTGAGCTGTACATGGATTCAATGTACAGAAGAAGGAGAAAATGAAACATTCAAATATTAACTGTTAATAACTAAAACACTAATTCACATAAAGTTATATGATTTTACCATATTATAATAATGTAAGTTACTCTCTTATAATCTCTTACATTTTAGAAGGGGTAGCAGTCATTCGTATTTGTTGATAGCATTTCCACTATCATCAATTAAATACACCAGATTTATTGTAAGTCTTTCCTGTAACTTCAGATTTAAGTCACAGGTTTTATTTTTGGAAATAATCTCCCATATGAGTTAACAGGAACACCTGCATGTAATATACTTTGTGCACTTTTGAAAATCCTTCTATAGTGAACATGTAGACTAAAACACAGGTAAGTGCGAGCTAGTATTGACAATTTCTAAATACTGGGAAAAATTACAGAAGTTTCCGCAAATATATGAAAATTAACTCAAGCAAAGAAAATCAGGAATTGTTTTTTTGGGAGCATGTTTACATCTTTCTGGCTATTTTTACTTTGCTTTTTTTTGTTTTTTTAAGGAAACGAAAAATGTTGAGAGCCTATGTGCAACACATACAAAAAGGGCCTTCACGCCTGAACTCTCCAGCTTAATTTTTCCCCTCCCTAAGCTTAATTTCCATGCAGTTTCTAAATACATAAAAGCTATGGAGTTCTATCTCATCATAGTGACTACTTACAGCAACAATCAAATTTCTTGCCTTTCATAGGAACTATCTGATTAGGGATGCAAAGTAATGATGGGCTGTGCAAATTGGCTCCAGATTTGTAAAGTATCCAAGTTGTATTGCCCTCCGAAAACCCATTCTCAGCTTGGGAAGTTTAGATCCAGTTGAAGCAACACACGCAGGTGAGCCAAGAACAGGTATATACCTTCCTAGCAAGAGTTGTCAGTACCGGTACATATTCTAATAACACTTGGCAAAGTTGCAGACAAAGTTCAGTGGTTTCAGCAACCTGCATGAGCATTAGAAACAGTTAAAACTCTGCACTAAAGCCACGCACCAATAAAAGAAACACTCCTGCAGTCTACGCCAGGTACTTACAGACAAGTACCTTTCAGCTGATAAACCTTCTTCAGTTTTCTTTTCCTGCAAAAATCCTGTACATTTTGTCACTGGAAATCCAGGGCAACAACTGGAATTTAGAAAATGCGTTTTATTTCGTCAGCCAGTGTAAAGGATACTCAAGTTGTTATAGAACAAAGTGACAGATTCAAGAATAGTCATTCCCAGCTGCGACCTCATGAGAAAGAGCAATATATCTAGTAGAGTGGATGAAGGGAGAGGAAAAATGAACATTATTTCTGCTTCAATTAGAGAGTTAGGAAGTGAACAACAGCATTTAAAGTGAGTCAGCCATTCCTGTGCTGAAGAGACATAAATAGAGTAGTAACGAAACATAACAACTTGCAAAGCCTAAATACATAGTTCTGCTTCAAGGTCGTGTCTGCAGGAGACACTGCTTTGAAAATAACCATAAAATATTCTAACCCAATGCATCCCATTTCCAAGAAAGGCAGAAAGGAGTATAAGTCATTGTGCTATGCTATATTTCAACAAGGTTTAAATAATACATCAATAAGGTTAGATGCTCAAAATAGCAAACAACAAATTCTTTAACTTAGGTGACACCAAATAATAAATCCTCTATGTTTAGTTTGGGATGAAGGGTATTTCCAAATAATTAAAACAATTAGCTTATAGCTGCATGAAAAGTCCAGCCAAATCATGCCCAGGATGTCACCTCTACATAGTGCTTTGAAACCCTTGAGTTTCAAAGACAGTAACTTGGTAGCGTAAGACAGACAAGATTACCCCACAGACACTTAACAGTCACTGAGGACACACCTCTTCAACTTGCACTAAATTCCCATTGAAATGGATAGACTTAAGTAGATGCTTAAGTGTTTTATGCTGAATTGGAGCTTTATAGATGTGTTCTATTAAGGTACTTCTAATGATTTTCTTTCCCATGACTGCACATAGTTTAAATTTCTTGATCCTTAGCAATAAAAGGATAACAGTTAAAATGTTATTAAAATGGAAGCTTTGATAGTGATGAACTAATCATGTGTCTTGTGACATTTGCCGTTTTTGTAAGCTTCTGTTACCCAAGTCCAAAGCTGAAAATAGCAGGTTTTAATATATACTAAAGTTTTAGCCTTCAGTGCTTTTAAATGTTAATGCCAACAAACTAAAAATAAACTAATAAAATTTAAAATGAGTTGTCTCTAAAACATTTAAGATTTGGAATGTTTGACCTATGAATTCATTAACATTTGGAATTAGGGGAAAAAAAGGCAAGATACAGAAGACGTTCAAATGCTTCAATGGGATCTAATGCCCTATGGTTCAATAAGCTCTTGGTATCCCCCACCATAATTAATTATACTCGTGCTTCCCTTATCCCTCTTGTTAAATAAAACAGAAGACAAAATACAACAAAGCAGTTCGTCCAATCAGTAATCTGCATGAACTACCTGAAAAAAGATGACCCCAAAATGATGAGTACACAAGAAGCTGCCAAGCTATATATCCTCTCCGCACTTTGTTTTCCACTGAGTAGCTTTTTCTTGTGAGTAATGCAATAGCAAAGGAAAAAAAACCCATGACTGTACTTTACTACTTCTTGCACAATGTGATGAAAGATCTGACTCAGAAACTTGTTTTCTATTTTCAGCTGTACTATTTGGTCTAATAAAAGCTTCTACCTCTCTGTACACCATTTCCCTTCTTTGTATTCTTAAACCACGATGTAAAAGAACATTGGTATTGTGTTACTATGAATAGTACTGAAACATTATAGATATGTATTACTTGTGTGGCAAGGATTTAATTAGCATAATAATACAGTACTATGGCAAGAATTTATCACTAAAAAAGAGCTGAAATTTCTCTGTGGTTCAGCATTCAGGAGCAAGGGAAAATGGCAACTCACACCACTTTAACACTCTGAGGATTACTGCACCCAAGCAGTAATTGACACACATCCCACAAGAAATGGCAAAGCCATAGGAAATGCCACTCTTAACCACATAGGGTTACATTTGACTGACAACTGCCTTCGGCCTGTCTTTTTCTAATTAAGCTCTGTCTGTTTCCTTGGTTAGACTGGCTGGCTTGAGGCCTCTCAACAGAACGTCCACTGTATGTTATTTCATCCACTCCTCCCAAAACCTTTCACTGCCAGAAGCCAGGGGATGCTTCCTCAAAGCATGTCATTGGGTAGGGGCAGGCGAGACAAGTGGGTGGGTGGGAGTGGATGTGTGGCACGTGAGCACTGGGAGCAACCTGAAAAAGCACGGTTTTAGTAACTTTGACACATCCAAGGAAGGGTTAAGTACCTACAAAATAAAATAAAAAGCACCATTTTTCTTTCATTATATAGTCTGACCAAAAAGCTTCTGAAACCAAAATTAAATAGTGTGTTCCCTTCCACTCCCCAACATACACACTCTAAAACAAATAATGGCCAAACATTTAAATGAAATTCTGTAGAAGAATTTGTCCTTGGATGAAAATGGCACATTTGAGCCTGAAGCAAAAGTAAAACCGCCAAGTTATAAACCTCTCAAAGAGAAGGTTTATAATGGAAATGCCAACAGACCCTTAACTATAGTGGAGCTGTTAGGTGCCAACATATAAATAATTTTAGTTTTTGTGGTCACTTACGATAAATTAGATACAGTGCAAGTGGAAACAGTAGGGTTCTGATTCAGTAAACAGTAATGGCCAAAAGTGCATGTTTGGATTTTTAGACAAGTATAGCATAGATTTGATGCTGGCTCTGAAATAGAGTCTATAAGGGACGTTTGGACTTTTTTAAGTAGTAAGCAAGCCATATTCTGAATTCTTGAGGGCTTGTAAAATAAAAACTCCTTAACAAGCTTTGCTGCCTACTGTTTCAATCTTCTAAGAATCCTTTAACCCAGTTACCAAAAAATGCTCAATTCAAGATTGGTGTAATTGTCTGCTAAGTAAAACAATATACTAAGTAAGCACACATAGGCACATTTTGTGTTAAGAATTGCTAAGCATACTAATACAGTCGGAAAAAAGTAACAGTAACAGATTAATCACCTTCTTCTTTATTAGGTGTGCCAGCCACTGCACCACTAACAGAAATGCATTCCTATAGTCCGGTTTGTTCTAGCACAGGAATGATGCATTTAGGTGATCAGGTATGTTCATTTTGGCCCTGGGAGGCATTTATTGCATTGTTTCACAGCAGTCAACCCCCACAGTTTAGCACGGTATGTTGAAGCAGTGAGGGATGCTATTAGTGCTCTCTGCAGGAACTTCCATCTTAGACAGGGTGGGAGCCCTCAGAGACAGCCAGGATTCAGGCCGAGGCTGCTAAGAGGGTGCTCCATCTCAGGAAACTCTCCTGCTTGCCAAATTCACATCACCTTCTCATTTAGCACTTCCGCTACAAAATCTTCCCACTGCCGCAGCATCACTCCTAACTCCCCACTAATATAAATTCTAAGATGAATATCTGCAGAAATAGGAAAGCTATACACACTCCTAGTTTAACTAGAGCTCTATTACCACAATGTTTCACATGCTGATAATGCTACTGAAAATTCCTTTCTCTAAACTGTCCTCCAACTTTTAAAAGAGAGAGGAAATCTCTATTATTCCAGCATACTCAATGTAAAAAGCCTTATTCAAGACAAAAAGCATTTAGCTGCTCCCAAATACTCCTTTCAGACTACTAGCCATGGTAGCAACTCTGGGGAAATGTGGGACATCAGAAATCAACCAAGTTTGAAGAGCTAACTATGTATAGTCATATACCTGTACAGATTACCAAGGGGAGCCTATTGACGAAGCCTTCTTACTCCAGCTACGGGAGGCGTCGCGCTCGCAGGCTCTCGTCCTGCTGGG
>JAVKLA010000073.1:7706469-7735248 GCA_034782735.1 Sagittarius serpentarius | reverse complement strand
GTGTCCCTGCTCACCACAGGGGGTTGGACTTGATGACCTTTGATGGTCCCTTCCAACCCAAGCCATTCTGTGATTCTATGAGTCTATGATTATCTAACAAGTTACTTTTATATTGATTTCTGAAAAGTCATGATTTTAAGCAAAACCAAGAAATCTAACAAAAATTAAACAGAAGTAGTACGCTCCTCAGCCAGAGCTAAGAGTCAACGTGACTTTCTCTGTACTCCCACTGGCAAATATACTAAGAGCCACGAGCCACACATTCCCACCATACATTCTCAGAAAGCAAAGGAAACACAGATTGAAAACAAAATGACATCAAAATGTGTTGTTTCTGACTGCAAATGGTTAAACTACATAATTACTGAGTAGCTAGGATCTTACACAGTTTACAGCAACTCATATCAAATAAAGCAAATGGATAATAATTACATGTCAGATTAGTATTTTTGCCAATGAACTAAACTACACATTAAAAAAACCCATTAGTTTACCAACAGTTAAACAATGTAAAGGGATACTATCAAATTATTATGTGGATTTATTTAAAATATGTAAAGGTTTTAATAAAGTGTTACACAGTGTTTCACACTTCCCCCCCACCCCCCATTTACTGCAGACAAATTTAATATTCTTCCACAATACAGAATAATTAAAATACAACTGCTTACAGAGCCAGGAACTAAAACTAGAAGGGTCAGCATTACTGTGACATTTCCATGCATTACTCTGTTCCTGTCAAGCCACCCTGTAACTCTTCTTAATGAACAGATACAGTTTAAAGCTGTCTAAGGTCTATGAAATTCCATGCACTGTGCTCCAGCGAAACTACAGGAATGAAAATGATAACTAAGTTTTAAGGCTTAACGTTGTAGGTCAAGTACAGTGCAGTTAAGTCATTTGTTTTCACTTCAGGTCCTTGGTGTGGTTTAACCCCAGCCGGCAACTAAGCACCACGCAGCCACTTGCTCACTCCAGCCCCCCAGTGGGATGGGGGAAGAGAATAAAAAAAAAGTGAAACTCATAGGTTGAGATAAAGACAGTTTAATAGGACAGAAAGGAAGAAAATATGATAATAAAGATGATGATAATGATAATAAAAATGACTATAATAATAAGAAAAGAATTAGAATATACAAAATAAGTGATGCACATTGCAATTGCTCACCACTCGCTGACCGATGCCCAGTTAGTTCCGGAGCAGCAATCCGCCCCACCCCCCGTAAACTCCCCCCAGTTTGTATACTGAGCATGATGTCATATGGTATGGAATATTCCTTTGGCCAGTTTGGGTCAGCTGTCCTGGCTGTGTCCCCTCCCAGCTTCTTGTACCCTTCCAGCCTTCTTGCTGGCTGGGCATGAGACGCTGAAAAATCCTTGACTTAGTATAAACACAACTTAGCAACTAAAAACATCACGGTGTTATCAACATTCTTCTCATACTAAACCCAAAACATAACACTATACCAGCTACCAGAAAGAAAATTAACTCTATCCCAGCCAAAACCAGGACAGTCTTCTGTTGTGCTTGGCATGAAGAGAACTGTAGTTAAAAACTCTTTCCTCAGCTCTGGAACTGCATGACTCTCCTCTGTCCTCTGCATTTCAGTAGATCAAACTGGTGAGCAAACAGGACTAAATACTGTTGGACAAACTGAAAGGTGAATGTTTACATAGTTTGTATGCTCACAGCTGAATTCTAAATGCTTATCAACAGTACAAGGCAATACTGTTTCCCTTATGCTTTTATTTAATCACATAAATCATGTTTTTTTAAATGTGGCTGGAAGAAGAATAATTGTGAAATCTTGATATTTCTATGAGCTCTCTGTAGATTAATCAGGAGTGGTCCTGCTAAGGACAAAAGCTCAAGCTACTGAATTGTCTCACAATGGGCAATACTACAGTAAGCACTATAAACATGGAGTAATTTTCAGGTATTTGTATAAAGTGCAGAGGGAGTACTTCTGCTAGAACATTCCCCCCTTTTTTATCAGCACAATTTAAGAGCTTTGTCAAAACATAAAGATGCCCTCCACTACAAGAGAACTTTCTACAACAAACCAGTGACTTAGAATGGCTCTGGATTATCAGACAATATCATCACACATAAATCCCATCCTTGCCCAACTCATCACCATGACTTTAAAAAGGAAACACAAGCTACCCAGCTTCATCCAGATGGGGGTCAATAGAAGATCAGCTTTCATTCTTACTGATCCTAGATTCAGCCTTTTAGGGGATCAACAAACAATTTACTTTCAAGAGTTTGCACTACAAGACAAGGGCAGTTGTCCCTGCCTGCAAAGTTCCCCTCATGTGGGTTTGTTTTTGTTTTTGTTTTTTTTTCTCCTTTAAAATTGTTCAAGTAAGTGTTTAATGGGCCTACAAAGGAGTCTTCCTCAACACGGAGTAGTTTGCATGAATGTGTCCTAAGACTTTGGTTCAGGTACTTAGGTTGTTAATGTTTCTTCTCCTGTGTCTAGTGTAAGATCTGAAGATCTCCCTTGCTGAATAAGAGACAAAATAAAACATGTAATTCTAAGTCTTCAGTGGCTCAATCCATTTAAGTAAGTCAGGTTTGGCTGGCCTTTTTTTTTTTTAAACAACAGGAATTGCACCCACGGACTAAAAAAGTCTTAAGGCAACAGTGAATTGCAAGCACAACTGCTTTGCATTAGAATAAGTTGCATTTTCTCCAATAGTACCTCCAATGTTTGTAGCTGGTGGGGACTGTCCCAACACTGAAGGCTGCTGTGCAGGCACAGTGTACTCCCAGTTCTACTCTTTGCTGCACCTTCCAGTTTTACTTCCTCCTCTGGTGTGCGTGGTGCTGGGCTCGGTGCCGACATGTGTGCCATCCACATTTAGCGTAGTACTCAGAAGGAGGCAGGGAGTTATTAAGGTCTGGTGCTCATCATCCCCACTGTCCCAAGCACAGGAATCACACTAGTTTTTTTGACTAAATGAAAAATACACACTGTGAACAAGAGGCCCCGTTTAAAGAGCAAAAAGAGAGAGAAAGAAGCCTATGAACATTTAAAACCAAAACAAACTTTGTAGAAAGCTTCAAAGTCATCACTGCATTCCAGAAACATTTCCAAACACCACCTGAAACTCCTTCAAAGTTCTCTAGAAGTAATCAAAATGCAAAAAATGAAATAAAATTAATTTTTATTCCCTAGGACTTATGATAGGCTGAAATTTGGAAATCTTTCTTACTCTGTGTATCTCAGAACACTCGACAGGATGAGCCAGATACTAGCACTAAAGTAACCACAAGCAAACAGAGCAGCTATTAGGAATGCAGTAACAGCTCACATACAGCCGTGGATATTGGAACCAGTTTTACTGAGAAGAGGAATGTTGGCTCTAATTCTGCAGTTATCCCTTACTCTTTTTCAAAGAGTGCCACAGGGATTTTTAACTTCCATCTGGACAGTTTTCCTTTAACTGTTTTTGAATACCATGTGTGAGAACACAACAGAATTGTAGACATTAGAGATGGAAAAGACTTATTAGATCATGTAGCCATCCTCCTGCCAGTTAAAAGATTTTTCCCTACAGAATAGTTCCTAGCACTTTGCCCAGTACAGTTTAAAGCATGTCAGGATACTTGGCTTCAACCATCTCCTTTGGAAAATGATTCCATAGTGTATGAAGAATGTCGTTAGGAAGTTTTTCCTGGTAGACACAGCATGCATTTTTCTTTCCTTAATAATTTCCAGCCTATTATTCCTCGTTATATCCCATTGGGCCAGCCTGAATAACTCATCTTTACACCTTTGAATAAATGGAGACAGATATGTTTCCTACACATCGGTCACAAGTTGGCCAGACTACACACAATTTTATAGCCAAAATATACACTATACTTTATTAAAATCAGTCATTCCACCCTTTTAGTCATTGTAGGATAATTGTCTCCACCCCAGTGAACATTTTTAGATGACACTCTCAACAAATCTCTTTATTCTTCCTTGCCTTCTGCTACCTTTTGCATTCTCCATAAAATAAAATAAAAAGCATAATAGACTTACAGAAGAAAAATACCCTCGCAAAGTCAGCACATCAGCAAATGTGCTATCTAACTCTTCTGCAACAGCAGATGCTGCCAACATCATGATTTCTGCACAGGGTTTATATTTCCTCCCTCCCCAGTGTCAAAATATGCATTCTGCCAATGTGTAACATTTTCAAGATCTTCATTCCTTTCCATCTTCTCTCCAACAAAAGATGTCTATTAAACTAGCTTTATTTTGACAAACATAAGTATTGTTAAATAGTTTAAAACATAAGTTATTAGGAATCACAAGCTTTTTAAGCATCTCAGATTTAGACGTATTTCTTTGTTCTCATTTCAGCTTCCTTAAATCAGTTCACTTGACTTCCCTTTTTTGTTATCAGTTACTTCCTGCATTACTTTTACCTCATTTAAATTTCAGAATAACTCAGTAACATTTTTCATACTAGCTTTAACATTAAGGTTGTACATCATAATTTCCACTACCATTCCTAGATCACAAACTTTGCAAAAAATGAATATGATCAGATGCATTCAACAAAAATGTACACAGAGAAACTAAGAAACATGTCAGAAAAGAAAAGACTAAGCAAGACATGGAGTGACTGAGGAAGAGCAGAAGAAGCAGGGAGATGAAAATGCTATGCTTGGTACGATGAGCACAGAGGACATTTTGGCCATTCCGAGTACACATATTCAGGCTTTAAAAATAAAGTGTAAAAGCATATATCCGGAAATAACAATGGAGCAAATATTGCTATGCCTTTAGATCTTTTCCTCACTGATAAGAACACCTGCCATTGAGGGGCACAGGTCAGAACTGTTAGTTCTAAATTCATGAACCTGCTTCACCTTGACAGTGTTTCAAGGATCCTAACAGATATTCCAATCACTGCATTAGTAGGCCAAAAAGCCAAACCAAAAAAAAAAACCACCCTCCATACCGCTGAATACAGGATATTCCTTATTTCATGCCTTCTGTTTATTAAAAAAGGAAATAATCTCTCAAATTAGAGACGTTGAATCAAGCAACCAACTCTTCTACTTCCATAAAGTCGTAAGATTGCATTTCCCTAAAAATGCACAAAGCTGAAGAAACAAAGCAGACACAACCTAGGAAAGCCTGTTAAAAAGTAGCTCTATGAAGGCTCTCCAACGAAAGAGATGTCTATTAAACCAGGTTTATTCTGGCAAACATATCAGTGATGCTATCTTATTACAGTAGAACTTACAAGCGAAGAGATGCTTTTTTATTATTTAGTCTAGTCTTACAACATCTTTCAAATCATCTTTGCAAGCATTAGTGTGCACAGACATAGTCTTAACTCTTCTGCAAGGCCCTCTCCTCTGCTTCCCTCGGAAAAGACACTGCACTAAACCTTCAATGTTCAAGTAAGAGAAACACGTTCACCAATTATTGCATTTGGCCTATTTAATCTCTGCTATCAGTCTGATGATGCCACTGAAATACATTCACTTCTCCAGTTTTGAGAAAGTATCCTCTTTATTTATTTTTTTTAAAGCTGGAATCATGAAATATATTGCTCTTTGAAAGGAAATCAAAGAAAATATCTCCACGGTATTTCTAAACATGCTTTTTCTTTGCTCCATGTTAAGTACAGATCTGGCCATACAGGGAGTAAGTCTGCAATTCACCCTTCAAGGACTCACATTTTAGTTTACATTAGCAGAGAGCTGAAGGCTCAATTTGTCAGTGTTACTACTAATATTCTTTCCATTACTTAATGGTTAGCTGGAGCTTATGGAAGTAGTACTATAAGATGAAACAGTTTGAAATGACAGCTAGAATAGAAACTCCAACCTTTTCTAAGCAGCTCTAACCCACGGTTCCTACAAAAAAGAGTTTTATTCACAAGCCCTGGTCTGCCCTCACGGGGGACTTGAACCACCCCAACATCTGTTGGAGGGACAACATGGCAGGGCATAAGCAATCCAAGAGGTTCCCGGAATGCGTTGATGACAACTTCCTTCTCCAAGTGACAGAGAGGAGCCAACGAGGAGAGGTGCTATGCTGTACCTTATTCTCACCAACAAGGAGGGGCTGGTGGGGAACATGAAGCTCAAGGGCAGCCTTGGCTGCAGTGACCAGGAAATGGTGGAGTTCGAGATCCTTAGGGCAGCGAGGAGGGCACACAGCAAGCTCGCTACCCTGGACTTCAGGAGAGCAGACTTTGGCCTCTTGAGGGATCTGCTTGGTTGAGTACCATGGGATACAGCCCTGGAGGGGAGAGGGGCACAAGAAAGCTGGTTAATATTCAAGGATCACCTCCTCCAAGCTCAGGAGCGATGCATCCCAACAAAGAAGAAGTCAGGCAAAAACGTCAGGAGGCCTGTGTGGATGAACAAGGAGCTCCTGGACAAACTCAAACAGAAGAAGGAAGCCTACAGAGGGTGGAAGCAAGGACAGGTAGCCTGGGAGGAATACAGATAAATTGTCTGAGCAGCCAGGGATCAGGTTAGGAAAGCGAAAGCCCCAATAGAATTAAATCTGGCCAGGGACTTCAAGGGCAACAAGAAAAGCTTCTATAGGTACATCGGTGATAAAAGGAAGACAAGTGAAAATGCAGGCCCTCTCCAGAAGGGAACAGGAGGCCTGGTTACCCAGGACATGGAGAAGGCTGAGGTACTCAATGACTTTTTTGGCTCAGTCTCCACCAGCAAGTGCTCCAGTCACACCACTGAAGTCACAGAAGACATAGGCAGGGAATAGGAGAATGAAGAACCACCCACTGTAGGAGAAAATCAGGTTTGAGACCATCTGAGGAATCTGAAGGTGCACAAGTCCATGAGACTTGATGAGATGCATCCACGGGTCCTAAGGGAACTAGCGGATGAAGTGGCTATGCCACTACCCATCATATTTAAGAAGTCATGGCAGTCTGGGGAAGTTCGCCACTGACTGGAGGACGGGAAGCATAATCCCCATTTTTAAAAAGGGAAAAAAGGAAGACCTGGGGAACTACAGGCCAGTCAGTCTCACCTCTGTGCCCGGCAAGATCATGGAGTTTCCAGGATCCTCCTGGACTGTGCTAAGGCACATGGAAAATAAGGCCAACATTGCTTCACTAAGGGCAAATCGTGCCTGACAAATTTGGTGGCCTTCTACAGCAAGGTTACACAGTGTTGGTGGATAAGGGAAGAGCAATGAACATCACCTACTCGGAGTTGTGCAGAGTGTTTGACACTGTCCCGCACAACATCCTTGTCTTTAAATTGGAGAAACATGGATTTGATGGATGGACCACTCACTGGATAAGGAATTGGTTGGATGGTTGCACTCAGACAGTTGCAGTCAGTGGCTCGATGTCCAAGTGGAGAGCAGTGACAAGTGGCATTCCTCAGGGGTCGGTACTGGGACCAACACTGTTTAACATCTTTGTTGGCCACACAGAGAGTGGGATTGAATGCACGCTCAGCAGGTTTGAGCAACCTGGTCTCATGGAAGGTGTCCCTGTCCATGGCAGGGGGGTTGGAACTAGATGATCTTTAAAGATGCTTCCAACCCAAACCATTCTATGAGTCTATGGTTTTAGCGTGACTACAGTTCTCTACATGACAGCTCTTATTAACAATTAGCAGTCTGACTTTTTTATTGACGACTATCTTGGCTAAAGCAGACAGTAAGAGGAAAGATCTACCTCAGTTTCATTATTGGATCTAAAGAACCATACTTACAAAAGAACTGAAAACAGTTTATCCATACCTCCAAAAAGAGAAAAGCAAATCAAGCTGCCACACCTTTTTGTGAAGTTCCAGTGGAATGCAGTACAATGCATTCTGAGCAGAAGTGGAGCTGATACATTTCAAGAGTCAGTGGAAGGGAAAACAAGTTGAAAAGGTAGTATGTGAACACTAACAATGCTTACAATGAAGAAAGCATCACATTAGAAATAAAAAAACATTTCACCCACTGTACTTTAGACGACGCATATTTTAAAAAGAAGAAATTAAAAAGAGAAATGTTACAGCATCAGTGAAACCACTAGTAAAGCTTGTCTGGATTGCAAAGTATCATACTTTCAGTTTAATCAGTGGGAGGACAAACTCATCACTATTCTTAAAGGCTAAATTTAGATCCCTTACTCAGCCAGTAGTGTCTTCAGTGCCAACAGAAGTCAGTTTTAAATATGCTTCTGTGATAATGTGTGCTTTAAAAGCCTTTTATACATACAAAGATGCAGAATCCAATTTTCACAAAAAGATAAATTTACTCCTCTAGATTAAAAAAAAGTATATTAAATAAACACAGATTTTGAAGATGTTTCCTCATTTGTCATATGCTTACAAATCAGGGCAGCACTGGGAACTGTGACACAACTTTCTCATGTGGACCTGCAAGAGATCCTAATCCCAAGGTAAAGCGATTGCTATCTCTAGACAGCATTAGCAGCATAATCTGCATGCAACTACTGGGATGAGAAGCATTTTCCAAAGTCAGTTAATACAAAATAACACTATAGTAACTTGGTGCATCAGCTTCACTTAATGGGTCCTGACTGTAAGCTGCAAGTGAATGCTGTAGCCCAATCACACGAAGATGGCAATACTACATTGGCACACAGGCCCACCTGAGAAAGATCAAGGGAAAGAACCTTCCAGGGGTAAGGCTGCAAACAAGGCACTAAAATCTGGCACTAATGCTAGGCCTTAAGATACTTCATTTGCAGCATCAGGACAGGATTAAAATCACCACTATTTCTCCATAAGGTTTATAAACCAAGCAATTTTCAGTATTATTTAGTTTGTGAAATAACTTGTTCACAGTTCAGATGAACATTAACATCCATCAGGCAACACCCAAATACCTAGAAACGTAAGTGGAATTGTCTGCCAACAACAGCTAGTAAACAGACAGATCTAAAGATGACAGTTCAGGCATGCTGCTTTCTCTTCCTCCTCACTGCATCCCACAAATGCCCTCCCTCACACTCCTGCCAAGTCTATTGCATTGCACAGCAACAGAATAATGCCTGCCAGTTTCTGGACAGCTGAGCATACTTTTCCGTTTAGTGTTTTGTCTGAAGGCCAACAATGCAGTCAGGACTCACAAAAATACCCCAAAGACTTGATGTGTTAGGTCTTGAAAGATGGAAAGAACAAAGCATAATATTAAAACTTTTTCCAGCATACTTAACTTCTCCACATATCTAGCAACTGCCCACTTTAAACATCATTTGTACAGAGTGCTCCTTGGCATTCACAAATATATTATGTACTAGAAAGCTAAGTCTCAATTCTTTCCCTCTCCTTCAGAATATCACTCAATCTGCAACTGACACTAAACACCAAATAATTGTACCAGATAAACCACTAACACCAAAAAAGCCATTTGCAGTTGACTAGTTAACTGTATGTTATCATATTAACCCAGTCTCAGCGTTACCATTTTCTCAAGGAACAAAACCCTCAAAACAGCTAGGGTTGCTTTGGAATCAAACATTTCTTTCTTTCTTTGTAGTTATAGCATAGTCAGCCTTAAAGCAAAAACTTACGGGTAAAAACCAGTTACAGACATTTCTAAAAGGTGAATTAATTCCCTCAGGTAAACAACATATTTGGGGGAAAGGGATTGAAGGAAACCACATAGAAGATGTCAGAATTGTCCAACTGGTAAGTACAAGGGCATGCTGTGTTTAGAAAAGGATCAGATAGATATATAAGCCACCCACAACATACTTTTTTCTGTGGTTTTTATTCCCAGGCTGACAAGTTATCTAACTTCATAAAACAAGCACAAGTATTTTGGCTGGGAAGCAAGAATCTTGTCTTCCCCATTATATTCTCCAATATTGCCTACCTGGGTCTTCCTACTTTCTGTTCACATTAGAATTCGGATGAAAATTTTGCCTTCTAGTGTGTAGCCAAATCCTGCCCTAGTTTTCAGTTGAAAATTAAAAAGATGGTTAGTTTTTGCTCCTCACTCACACTCATCTTCATGATCTGAAATTCAGGCTATGCTCTTTCTAGCTTGTGCATCATACCTTTTACAAATTCTGTAAGGCCAAATACTCTCCTACCCTTTGCATTTTTATTCTCTTTCAACTATCTGAATTACCTTATTAAAGACAAGAAAATAAATAATTCTTACAATGTCACTTACATTAATTTTTAGAGTAGATGGTAAAAAAACCAAGTTTTTCCCATGCAAAATAGGTTTTCCTCACCTTCTAATTCTAAGGGGTTTAGAGAATAATCCACGGATAGTAACAATCAGCTATGGTTTTGTTTTCAAAACACTAATTTTATGCTTCTGCTCTTCTCTGTCTACAAAATGAAAGACTTCCTTGCTCTATGTTATTTCCTTGCTCTATGCTATTTTTTAAAAGAGATTAAATACTCAGAGATCAATAGTTGGCAACTTCAAGAACAATCAAGTATCACCCACATTCTTCAACTGTTATAAAACCAGAGGAAAGCTCTATTTCTTTCTTGACAATTAAATCCTTTATTCCTCCTGTCATTCTCTCCTTTTTAATCAAAGAAAAAGCAGCAGAACTGCTTAATGGTACACAGTCTTTCCCTAACAGAAAGAAACATTTGGAGACTGAGGAGGTGTGAGTATCTGCATAAAAATACAACTTTATGAAAGAAGTGAAATGAAAAGGACCACTGTACCGTATCACAAGAAAGGTCATTTTCTCCAGGTCTAACACAAAAGCATATTCCTAAACCCTAAAAATATTCCTAAAATAACATACATTTCTTTAATATAATGGAACAAAAAAAAAGAATACTGTACATATAGCAAAGAAAAGCAACTTGTACCAACAAGGATACAAATTGGTGGCTGAGATTGCAAACAAAGAGACAACATGTCCAATATGAGGTAAACTGTTAATGAAGACTTACCTCCAGAAACTGGGGCATCCATGAAAACAGCTCCCATTTTTTCAACTGCTTTGGCTAATTCTTTCGAAACTGCAGGGTCTATAGTACTGGAATCTATTAGCAATGAGCCTTTCTTCACTTTCCTAAAATAAAGATTAATTATTATTATTACTTGTTGCACAAGACATCTGCAACTATTACCATGGCACAGGCTTTCCTCAGCATGATAAATGTACAGACACTTTTTGGTACACTAATAAACACAAAGTTTTAAACTCTATTGAGCAAGATCCGCTCAGTATGTATACTTTTGAGTATGTATACCACACAGTTTTGAATTACTCAAAACACAATAAAATCTGAACACAAAAAAGGATGTTCTTCCTAGGCACTATTATTAAAAAAATGACACAAAAAGGGCGCACTAGTAAAACCCACCATCATGCAAGCTTGAGCAGTATATCATATACAGATCATCTAAGATGCATTCTAAGCAACAGATCTAAATCTTGACACAGCCTAAAATTTCATATATAACAACACAATTTTCTTTCCATATATATAGTATCTTAAGTTCTTATCAGAATAGTCTGATTGCATTCTTTTAATCATTGCTACAATTTCTTCTACATAAAGATCATAACTAACACCACAAAAGCCCACTGCAGATTTAAAGGGAAGCATGGAGAAAAATATTAAGTTCTCCCACTGGCAGTTAGTAAATTTAGGCAGAAGAATTGTATCCCAAACTGTAGAACACAAAGAGCTGTATATGTTTTTAAAAAAATGCAAGTAAAGTAAAATTTTTTAACGACCTCAACAATAAAAAATGTATTATATTTTTATCCCTCTTTCCATTCAATTGCACCATGATTTCATGTCTACTGGATGAGCAAACACCATGAAATCAAACAACAGTAATTTTTCAGTCATAAAAAAGTGAGTAATTTAAAGCTACACATGACAGATAAAAGAGCTTCGCTGCACCTAGCGTGCTGTTGGCCGTACAGTGAATTCCACTAAATGGAAATACCCAGATTGCCAGAAATAGTCTCTCAATATATACATACAGTTGTGGACACCACTGTAGCTCCAGACTCAAACAGTGCCACATATACAGAACTCGTCCTTTTTCACAGACAGGATGAGCTGCTGCAGTTAGTTTGAACGCATGCAAATGAAAACCAGCATGGCAGATACAGCACTACATGATCTCCCCTTAGGCCGAGAACAAGGAGCAGTGGCACAAGCTCTTTGGTAACACAGCGGGATGACTAAGTTAACCCTTAAACACTCCAGAGCATCAATGTTTTCTTCAGTAAAGCTTAAAAATCTTCAGAAAACGATCAAGTCACCAGTCATCAAGGACCAGGTCACTCAGAGTGACAATTAACTACTACTGTCAAATTACACTTCCTTCTCTTGAATACAGAGGCTGAGAAGCTGCCAGCAGCACAGGACTTTTCCACATCCTCTGTTCACCACAGTATTTTCCACGTCTAGGTACTCAGAAGATTAACTGGCTGTATTATACCAGTAAGTACTGCCAATCGGTCTTCAAGGCACTGCCATCCTGGATACAGTTCTCCCGAAGCTGTTTGCCCAGCTTTGTGGGGCTGATCCAATTGCCCTTCTTCCCTAAAGATCTAAGCTACAGATACTTAGATCTGCTCAGTCCTGCTTTGTGAGGAATTAAACTACAGACACTAAGGGAAGGAAGCAACTATTCTTTCTTATATTGCAAGAAGAACAGAAATCCCTCTCCTCTACTTTATTTTCTTATCGCTGCACCTTAATATTGCCTACAATCAATACCTAAAAAAGGTATCATCGGTTTTAGACAACCTACTATACTTTTGTCTTCTGTATGTTTCTTCCTTCACGTTATTGACCTGGATAGCAGTCAGACCCTACATGATCCTCAGAGGCATTGAGTAGCCTTAGTCTGCCTGCCAGAAGCAGTGCATGCGTGGTCAGAAGAGCCTTTTAAATACTATTTATTTTTTAATTTGGCAAGTCCAAAAATTCTGAGTATTAGAATTCTGCAAACTATGGATTTTAGGCTCAGTGGAAATCCCTCCGCAGAAGTTAAAAAACACTGTTTTGCATTAAACAAACTCTTTAGCTATTTTCTTGTGTAATAGACAATAAGACTAGAAATCAATAAAGCTTTGTCAGCTATTCTATGTTAATGCACTTTAATACCATGAGACACAATGGCATCTCTTCAGAACATTTCATTTATAGGATTTCAAGTTAAAGAAAAAAGTATTTGAGCAAGTAATTGTTGCCAGCAAATATTCTAGTTACACTTGTCTGTAGTACATTACATTATGGTAAAAGAAACATGCAACTGAGAAGGTGGATAATAGTAAGTTAAGTTGCGTCAAATTCACGTAAATTATTATTCTACTGAAAATAAAATTAAGACTTTAGCCAAAAGCCATTGAAAAGCAAGCACAGTTTAAGAGAACTCACGTAATTAGAAATATCATCAGTGACAAAACAGAGAACATCCAAGCGCCCTGAAAACACACAGCAAGAGTTCAGCAACAGTAATCATTTGACAAACAGTGTAATACGGCCTTGAGTAGGAGTGGGAATTCTCCAAACTACAAAAAATTCTTACTTTAGAATTCCATTTGCTCCTGTGTAAACTTCTTTTGCATTGGGACTAGAAGGCAGCATGGTAATAATTCTGTCTGCTCTTTCTGCTACATCTGCTGGGGAATCTGTTACCTTTTTAAAAAAAAATAAAATAAAAATCATGTAAGCTTACAATTCCTGAAAAAGAGATGTCAGACATGTTTGCTGAGTTTGTTTTTAGTATTTGCAGGTCATAAGTCACAACTAAGCTAGGTAAAAAATTCAGAACACGGGAAAAACTGCCCTCCTAATGGAAATGTTAATTAACTGGATCCAGTAACAGAAAAATTAAAAAAAAATGAAAAGAATGTCCTATCATGGAACATCCGTCAATGGGGATGCTTGCATCCCATCAATGCATTCACGGATCTTCAATTCACTATAAACCATGCATCTATACAAAATATTGCTCTACAACATTTCTAAGGAGGAACAACATGAAGGATCACAAAAATCTCATTTTTTCCTTGTCTTTTATATAGCATTGGAAGAAAGGAAGACTGAGTAAAAAAGAAAAAATTACTTAATGCACCTCTGAGCCTCACCTTAAAATAATCAGATAAACTAACTGATGTTTCTCACAATGTTACGGTTGACATTTTTAAAAAGGAAAACTACCAGCTCAAGCATCCTTCACCAAAAAGATCTGAACAAGTTTCAAAATATATTTTTAGGTATTCATTGTTAAATAAACATACCTAACTTTAAAGGTATATTATCTTCCCCAGCTCATTTTCAGATGCAGGCAGTATGGTGTTTAAGACACAAACACAACAAGTGAAATACAGCTAAAGTAGTGAGTTTTATCCAGAAGGCATTTGCCACTAAGATTTTTGTCCAATACTAGTTTCAAATAATTAATTTATTTTACAAATGCATTGTTAATACATTCACAGCTCAGGGAAAACAGCAACAAAAAAATACAGCTTATTCTTTTATCTTTAGCCCATGAGGATCAAATCTGATTTCACTCATTCAGGTAGTTTTACTGAAAGGAATTAAGTTCCAAGCAGGAAGCAAGATGAGCAGAAAGTAGATTTTGTTTGTGGATAGGCTTGTAGTATTTATTTTCCAGTTACTGTTGCTGAATGATGAAAAGCAACCTTAGTATTGCAATGATCTGTTCTGCTAGATATATTTTATGTCTTCGGTCTTTAAACTTTAAGAAATATCTTAAGCAAAATTTTATATGCACTTCTTAATGTGAATAAATTAGAATTTCGATATCACATGGCTTTAGGGTTAAAGAAATTGCAGTTTAACAGCTACCTGAAAATTTGATTCCTTTCCATAATGTAGACAAATCAACATATCAATGACCTTGTTTCACCATTCATTATCTATTTATAACTACAGCTATTTGTTATCATTTTTGTTAGTTTTGATACTAAAGGCCTTACGTAAATATATTCTCTTTTTATATACAATGCGTTTATAAGGTCCCAGCATTAAAGAAAGTGTGTTATATACACATTTGTAAGAAATGCTGAATAACACCTTGAAGGACTTCTGGGGTACAGTATAAGAAACTTCTTGATTTCTATTTGACATACAAAATCAGTAAAGTCGGGAAGACTATATATATTCACTGAACAAAGCACTCTCAAAAAAAAAAAAAGAAACTGACATAGATGGGACTTAAAAACATGCAGGTTTTGTTTTGAAAATATAAGTTAATACTACACAAAACATCTGGTATACCACACACTTATAAAAGGAAACATACCCTAGCCTAAAGAACAAAGGTTAGGAGGAATAAATGAGGCAATTATAAGCAGAAAAGCTTCTATATCTGATTAGTTAATTTTATGACTTGCTTCCCTGGAGACCGGAGAGCCTAGCTCTTTATATACGAGTATGACACCTTCGTCTTTAAGTTCTGAGTACCTCGGGTTCGGTTCAGTCCCAGTGTGTATTATTAGAGGAGGAGAGAGGAAGTGTGTAATTGCAACCTCAATTTATATACATAGTCTTATTTGAAACTATTATCTCCAGTATTCTTAGAGGTTTGCAAGTTATCAGTGGACGACTCTGTGGCCCATTTTCATCTTTCAACCAGAAGCTGAAAAACATACTATATTGGGCACACAAAAACTACATCAACCTCATGTTTCCACTTCGCTATGTAGATAGGATATTTCTGGGTTTTGGTTACAGGTTTAAACAATTCTTAAGCAACACAGATATATAGAAGAGATACTACAGTAGTCATCTATGCAGAAATTAATTTATTCCATCCATGCCTTTCAAAACACTAACATGCCTTTTACATGAAGAAAATTAGATTAAAAATGTACACAGACTAGGACAGTACTTCCACACCATACAAAGGATAATCATTTTGCTATCTTGAAGTAAGTAGCAAAAAAAGTGGGCATTAAAGTGGGAATTGTCATTCTTGGCTTTTTGGTACTGTTAACAAATATGATTAATAATCCCAGAGGAAACCTACATACCAAGTTCAACAAGCAGCATGCAAAACTTTTTTATTTGGGACTTCCTGTCTCAGAAATAAAGTTGAATTATTTGAAAGCTATTAAGAAACATTAAGCATTTGAAATCATTCAGAATATGTGTGTAACTTTAAAAAACATACCAAATAATATTTGCTGATTACTAACATAGACCATACTGGCTCAGAGTAGCAGCCCACAAAGTTCCATACGTGTTCTGATACTTGCCAGTTCAAGCAAACTTTAGCAGTATGCAACTGGATAGGGGAGACTTATCTTCATACTGGTCCTTGGTTTATGCCCTTCAATATGCCCACCTGCTTATATTTGTTACAAACTGCTTCGCTATTTTTTTCTTTATATTTACAATGTCAGTTAATAATTCTGCTTGCCTGAAATGCCACTCCTACTGAATACACCGAAGAAAGCTCTATTTTTATGCTGCTTTATGTACCAGATGACTTCAGTAACACTCTCAAACTTCCAAATCTGAGATAAGATTCAAAGACATGTAAACTGAAGCGAAGTAACTGTGTGACACATACGTGCTCACTCTGTAAGAAATGAAGTGATAACTATGAGGAAGGGGAAAGACAGTAGAGTGTGGAAGCGGCCTCCTTGCTCACAGCACTGTTCAGTCTTCTCCCTTGTTTGTAGCCTTGCAACTTTCTCCAAATTTCACTCCAAGTGGTTCCATATAGAATAAATCATAGAATGGTATGGGTTGGAAGGGATCTTAAAGATCATCTAGTTCCAAGCCCCCTGCCATGGGCAGGGACATCTTTTACTACATCAGGTTGCTCAAAGCCCCATCCAGCCTGGCCGTGAACACATTTTCCAGGATGGGGCATCCACAGCTTCTCTGCGCAACCTGTTCTAGTGTCTCACCACACAGAGCTGCTCCTGCTTAGCCAGTTTTCCCCTCATTGTTCACCATCAGCAGGCAGGTGGCTGCCTCCAGACATATGCTACCTCCCAGTTCTTTACTTCAGAGGCTAAAGAAAGTGAAGTCACAGAATATGCAGGCTTATGGTCAAACATCCCTCATCCTCCGTATACCTTGGTAGTAGCACTGACTTTAAACAATGGACATTTGACAACTGTCTCTTGGCAGGCATCTTTTCACCTCTGTAATGCTCCTGATGGTTTTACCCTACCAGCCAGACCAAAGAGAAAGCAGCCCTTGGAGCACAATGTTCCTTCTGCAGCAGTTTGAACAAGCCCCCCTGGACCCACAAGTTTCCAAATCCTGAAAAAAATGTTGGGGTAGGATTTACACCTATAGATCAGGAAGAGGAAGTTATGTTCACTTATTTTCTTTAAGTGTGTTTTATTTGTATTTAAGCCTACCCATGTATTCTCTTAGTGATTTACGATCTTAAAACATAATTTTGGCTTTATTTTTAAAAGCTTTACAGTTCACCTTTAATATCACATGTTAAGTCTTGCAGTGGATGCCAAGGATTCTATGACTATGGCAATAAGCTATCCAAATGGGCAGCCACAGCAAAAAGATCCCACTGCAGAACATGAATTGAAAATACAACCAATTGTTCAAAACAGACTTCCTTTCCACTTGCCCAGCCTCTTACTCAAGACAGGTCTGGTTCAGACCTGAGGGTCTCAGCGGCTTTAACAGAATAAAAACAGTAGCTAGGAAAAGAAGCTGAAAAGCTTACTTTCCCACTCAAGGCCAAGATTCTGTAGTTATTCAACGGGAGCTGCAATTAATTATCAACAGGTGCACTTTATCATTTTATCTTTCGGGATTCTTGAGGTTACTTCATTATTACAAGCAACTGCAATTAGCTCCAACAGTTTAGACTTCCAAGGCATACAGTTCCTCTGTCTAGATCTACCTACAGTTACATTGCCACTGCTGGAAAATTCCCTCCTATCCTTTACACTGTCACATCAGAGTATTATTTTTGCATTCATTTCTTCTTACTGGAGTACATTCTTTTGTTTCAGTGTTTTATGCACCTATCCATCCACCCACAACTATCTAAACTGCTACAGCTTTGAAGTATGTCAAAAACGTTCAAATACATTTCAGACACTTAGAAATGACCCAACCATCTGAGAGACTGAATGGGTTTCTGGGTGTATTAATGGGTCAACAAAAGCAATAGCACTGACTGGAACAGGGCCAAGATTTTGCAGGGTATATGGCAGGAAGGTAAACCTCCTTAATGTGATCAATTTCCTTCCCTCTTTTTTCCTTTTCATTCCTTCCTCTTCTCTCACCATAACCTTCCTCACCTCCAAGAGAATAAGCACTTAAATAATTAGATTTTTACCCTGCCCCTGAGGACTGCACCTTGAAGCAGCAGGAAAGCTCATATGTCCCTATAACCCTTACAGCTATGCCAGCAGGAATTTTTAACTAGGGTCATTTAACCTGAAAAGGTCAAAGCAGGAACCAGATGAAAAGCAGCCCACTGGCCATCTAGACCTGGGGGAGGAGGAAGCAGGAGAAAGGAGGAGGTGAAAGAACAGGCCATCAACCTACTCTCATAAAAAGGGTGAAAAAATCCAGCTAGAGAAGTCCAACAAGGTAGCAATTCTGACTAACAGCATGAAAATTACTTAGGGCAGAATCATGTCTTTGCTCCAAGTGAAACCTCCCAGATTTGGATTGTATTCACTACGCTGTTTTAGTTCCAATTGTGATCTTAACCAAGAAAAAAAACAGATTAGTTAATTGCATTGCATGCAAGAACTAGTCAACACATACAGTTATTGTTGGAATAAAGAAAGTTTATTACTATACCTGAGCACCCAAGTCTTGAAATTCTTTGCAAGCTTCTGGGAACACATCATACGCAATAACTGGATATCCATGCTTTACCAGGTTTTTTGCCATTGGATTTCCCATGTTACCCAGCCCAATGAATCCAACTGGGGTTTTGGAAGCCATTGCCCTAGAACACACTGATTTAAAAACAATAAATATCAATATATTTGTATTTTAGAGTAACACGTAACAATGCTGTAACAGAAGCTAGCATGTAATCTGTTTTCATTGATTTAAACAACTTCACGCTTAAAAACGGTGGAAATGTGAATCTTATTCTACATAATTTAAACCATAAATTGTAGTTCACAGTAGGCCACATATACCACCCCAGAATGATTTTTTCAACATATCAAAGAAAAATATTTTAATTAGGAAAATGTGGGTGTTTCAAAAAGTATAGTAATAACCAAACTTCAGCAACATCCCTGAAAGCTAAGCTCTGAGAAAAGCTCAAACACAGACTTAAAATATGCAAGCTTCTCTGTATTTTGTTATGTGCCTAAATCCTAAACTGCATATACAAAATCAAATTTTATATGTATTTTACACACTCATTATTTACAGCTTAGGTTGCAGCCTTGGAACATAGCACCTGCTCTCTAGAAATGGACTGAGGCTGCCACTTTACTTCATGAAGCCCCTCACAGATAATAACTCAACTCTTCTGATCCTGCACTCAGATATAAGCCCCTAACCTAAAGGTGAAAGTCTCCATAATAAATCATTGCAAATCCTTTGCGCCATGTAATCACAGTTTAAAAGCAAATATTGAAAACTAGAAAAAACTATAGTAGAAATACAAAATTATGAAGTCTTTACAGAAATGAGCCCTGTATTCTATTTGCTGTACTACCAAGGCAGAACTATAAAGCATAACCTGCAATCTGTGGAAAACACTACAGTTTCAGTCAGTTACTTTTTACAAGTAGTTAGCAAGTATCAAATGCTGGACAGTAAGTAGCGTTGCAGGCATTCATCTACTGCAATCACTATCTCATCACTCTAAACACTCCTAATCCAAGAGCAGCACAATTTGGCAGTGCGGAGATTTCTTTGCCAATTACATAAAATACTTTCTCCTTTACGACAAAGGAAAAAGTTATGCAGAACAAACACTAAGGCATGTGGCAACTAAGCAGCCAGCAACAAGGCTAACTAACTACGGAACTACTTTAACTCTGAAGTGCACATACAGAAAACGTGCCTAAGATGGATTGAGACTAAGAGGTCTCAATGCTTAGCAAAGAATCCTCTCTAGGCCAATAACACTTGATTAATCATTTTAAAGTCTTTGTGACTTTAAGCTCCTTCTTAGCCAGCAATGGTCATGCTCTTTCATCTGCAGCACTATTTTGGAAGTGCCACATTTAATAAATCAGGTTCATTGAGAGAACTTTGGTCTGAGACAAGTTTCCACAGATGCCTGCAGCAATTACATAGCTAGAGAAGTAGCACAATTTAAAAGAAAACTGCACTGGAAAAATGCTTAGTGCAAACTGAGATAAGTCAGGAAAAGAGTACATTGCTTTTCTAAGAAGTGCTACATGTCAAATCTAGGGAACAAATGAACAAAGAGCCTAAAACACCATCGTCAGCCATAGTAATCACCTTGGAGTCTTTTCTTCTCATAGTTTCTATGAGTCAGTCTCCCCCAGTACACCACTTACACTAATCTAAAATTGCTCCTTTTGTTAGCCCGAAGCTTCCAGCTTCCTAAGCAGGTTCAAGTCCTGGTTTTCAGCATCTTTGTTTCTCCACCCCTTAATAGACCCAGTGGATCTTATCTACCTTGAGATCAGTAAAGCTTCCAAAATGGCCTCCCCTAGTACCCCAGTAGCCAAATGGGGAAACTATCCATTGGACTGGACTGCAAGACTGCCTGATGGAAGAAATATTGCCTGGACCATTGAGCTTAAACAACAGCAATCAGTGGTTCAAAGACTAGCAACAGTCAGTTATGCGTGATGTTCCTCATATGTTCCTCATACTGGGGCTGCTGCTGTTTAAAAATTTCATCAGTGACTCTGATGATGGGACATAAGCACCCTCGGGCAAGATCATGTGTGACACCAAACTGGAGAGAATGGCTGAAAAACTGCAGAGCAGGGCTACCATTAAGAAAGACTGGAGAAACAGGCCTCAAGAAGTTCAACAAAGACAAATACAGTGTCCTGTACTTGGGGCAGGAGACATCATTGCAGGCTGAGGACTGGCTAGACAGCTTGCAGCTCTGCAGAACCTGTGGATTCCCACAGACAAGTTAAGCATGAGTCAGTAGTGCATCCTTGCAGCAAAAGGTTAATGACATACTGCACTGCATTAGCAAAAGCATACCCAACAAGTCAAAGAAACCAGTGATTCCACTCCACACAGCGCAATACGCAAGAGATGTGGTCAAACTGCAGACAGCCCAGCAGACATCGAGTAATATGACTGAAGAGCTGGAGAATATGGCATATGAGCAGAGGCTAAGGTAACTGTCTTTGCTTAGCTTGGACAAGCAAAGGCTAATTGCAGTCTTCTACTACCTACGGAGTGGGAGGGAAGAAGAGTTACACAGCAAATGAAGCCAGATTCTTCACAGAGGTGCACAACAATAGGACATGGGGCAATGGCCAAAAGCTGCAGGAAGGGAAATACCAGTTGGAAATAAGAAAAGCAAGAAGTGGTGGAACCTCCATCCTTGGAGCAACCTTGGAGCACCCTGACCAACCTAATCTAGCTTTAAAGTTAGCCTTGCTTCCAAACCTCAGTTTTCTGTTTCTGTGAATTCCAAGTAACCTCATCAGAAGCATAAAACTGGCTACCATGTCTAGGCTCTTTCTTGTAGAGTCTTCACTTTTATCCTGATCTCTTCTTTTCTCACTCCATCTCATGGATGTCTAACCATCACCTCAAACTAAACATCAAGAAATCTCTTAATCATCTTCAAAAAACTTCCTTGATACCTTTTTTCTCTATCAGTGTTGATAGCAGCAGTGATGCTTGTTACTTACACCTACAGCCTAGCAGACCCATCCATGATCTGCTTAAATCTCATTGATTCCTTCTTTTCATATCTGAGAGCTCAGCTACTTGAGAACTTGGCCCCCTGCCTCAACTTAACAGACATAATCTTGCCTCGATCTTCATGGAAATATTGGGAACCGAGAAGGACGTTTTGCCCGTGCTACTTTCTGTCACTCCTTCTCTGCATCCTGCCTTAATTTTCTCTACCATGTCACATAAGACTGCTTTGCTTTGACTACTTTTCGTGGCTTTCATTACATCTATTAAGACATCAACTGGTAATTGGACTGCAATGACAGGCCTATTGCCAACAAGCATTTCTATTACTCCTCTAAGGCAGCTTTTCAGAATGTAAATATCCATGAAACTAACTAATTCTTCTACTATAGAAGAATATAAGCCTTCCTTAAAAATCTTCATTTTGCAATACCCCCAGAAGGCATAGCAACAGTTAGGCTGGAATATGAGGCGGATCGGTATTACTAGTTTTGTGTCACTGTATTCTACTATTTCCCCTTTTCTATTATTTCACTCTTTAAAAGCGAACAACTCAATGCTCTGTGGCACAGGCAATAATGGCTTTAGGAAGAAGAAAAACTTTTATGTATTTTTTTCATGAAATTTCGAATTATATGAGAAAAATCTGTTGAAGGAATCTGTGTTAGCAAGTGGCGAATTTTCCTTTTGTATTATCCTTCCTAAAATTTCCCTTGGTCCTGGTATTTGCCTGGTGACATTGAAACTCATTAACTATGCAATGAATTGTCTCTGAGGATCATTTAGAAACACAGAATCAAACCGCCATTTTGAACTGAGGTATCAGAGCCTGGGCAAGAGTCAAACGAACTGTGGTCCTACACTGTCACTGGGGAACAATCATGCAAGCTTGAACCTTGGGGCCAGAGAGAGGTCCATCTCCTGTATCCTTCCTGACATCTAGTGAAAAAACAGTCAGGCAGCAACTGTAATAAATTGCAATAAACCAATTCTTTACAGTTTTAGATCTGGAGAAAAAGAATGGAACTAGTATCTTCAGCATAAGTTGCTCTGCATTTTTGGTGAGTCAAGTACCCTCTGCTGCTTCTCTTAGGTCATTTGGAGCTGTTAGGCTACAAGGTTTTTCAGCTATTTAGCAAATTGCAAAATAGATATGTGGCTTTATATGGTTTTTATGACAACAAATCCCTAACCCAATGAGTGAATAGAATGAAAAATGCATATGACCTTTTTCCCCCCTGCAAATATAACACTTTTCCACAGTTATAATGAATGTTATTTAAGGGTATGCTGTACTGTCATTTGAAGGTATGCTGTGCTTTTATCAGTAGCACTACAAGCCTTCTCAACATACATTTGAAAAGAATTGTGTTTCATGCTTTTCATCATAAACTTTATTTTCAGGAACATCTGACAATTCTTATGAGAAATGCCTTTCTAATCTTTAGTCACTCTGCTAATCATAAAGTATTTGCCTTTCTCTCACTTCAGAACTCTGTGTATAAAGGCAAGACAATAGAATGGGAAGTTTTTACTCAGTACATAAATTACCAGGTGCAACAACATGACCATGGAATATGCTGTGCTCTTCCCTGGAGCTGATCAGTGTATGATCCCAAGTGGCAGCGTTTACATTGTTTGTTCTTTACAATGCTGATCTTGTTATTTACTGGATCCAGAAAGAACAATATTATAGACAGTGCACTACATGGGCATTCCCCCCTCTCACATTCCTGCTGTGTGGGCCCATTGTGGAAGGAAGTTGTCACCATGCAGTGGGGTCTGTCTCTGTTGATTTCCTCTTGTCTTAGTTCATAGATCAGGGACCATTTTGTGTTCTGTGCTAACTAGAACATATTCAAATCCACAGGAATTGGGACCTGTTAGAGAAACAGTCCAATTCCTGACTCAGTTTCTGACCTCTTAGTCTGGTTTAACTTTTCACAGCCCAGTGTTAAATTAGCCACTTTAAAATGAAATAATTTGATTAACAGCTTTAAAAAACCTCCAGATCCCCAGGTACTCAAATACAGGAAAACTGCTTTTAAGGATGGATGAAATTAGCTCACAGACATACCTAAAAGAATTGATTTCAATTAAATTTGAATCAACTGCATTTAGAATCATGGCATATTTTTTAATGACTACTTAAGACAGTGGGGGTTTGCCAAACAGAGGATATTTAAGAAGACACAATTTTTCACATCTTCATATTAGATGAAACTCCACAGGTGCTATCACGGAAAGTGATGTCCAGCTTGAATATCTAGGCACTGTTTACCATTTGATATGTGGCACAGGCTCAGTTTTGAAACAACTGTATAATTCAAACATCTAAGGATTGATACTCTGCAAACTCACATACATGTACACTTAACTAATCCCATCAATTGTATAAGCATTTGCAGAAACTGTCCCTGTGGTATTGAGTCCATTTTATTTCAACCATAAAACCTACAGTCACCTGCTGCAATCACATGGTTGGAAAAATGCCCAGTCCACATTCAACTTCTAACAGAGGGCAGAACATGAGAAGTAGGAGCAATAGAAGCTACTTTTAAAAGTAGTCACTGATATCATGTGCAACTAATTCTCCTTCACTGGGAACAGAACCAGCAACATAGGTTAATCTATAGATCAAGTTAATTGTGAGCAAAACCAGCTACAGCTACACTGACTCCAAAGAATTTTGGCTTTTCCCAGGAGGTCCTTCATTATTCTCTTGAGAGAACATGTGCTCGCAAACCTCTGAGCCTATGAAGACTCCATTGATGAGAAGGATCAATTTATGATGCTCTTGCCACACTAGGGGCTTACAGACAAAAATGTTTTGCTTTGAAAAGTCAGCCTACAATAGAAACACTTGACCTAATCCACAATTTCATGAGAATTACCTTAAAAATAAATTAAAAAATCAGCAAGAGTTTATGAATCTCTGAATGTCTTTTCTTGAAAAAAACAGATCCATTAAGAGAGTAAATTCAGAAAGGCACAGATTGCAATCCTGGCCTTAGGATACCTGGCCTGTCAATGACCTAAAACTTATCTTTTCAAGCTTCTACGTAAAGACACTGAAAGCAATTTTCTTTTTAACCTGAACGATGACAGTTACAAGTTTCAATAATTTCAGATGTTTACATTTCATTTTACACTACCTCCCAAAGTAATGACTCTTACAGTTTCGAGAAAGAATTTCAGCTTCAACGGTGCCTTGAATTCACTGCAAATACTAGACTGCACAGACACTATAATATGCAGTGCAGAGGACATCTCTTTGTATTCAAACAAAAAGGAACTAATAGCTGTATAGGAACACAGACAGTAGGGCTGGAAAAAGTCAAATATGCTTGTACTCTGAGGGAAAGCACAGTCTAACTGGCCAAGAACAGGACTGAGAAACCAATAACTATCAAAATGTAATCTCAACTATCTTACTTACTCTTTGGCTTTATAAAATCTATTTTGAACCATGTTCACCAAACTGTCTAGTTCCTGGGATGGAATCCCTAGTTCCACAGTCAAATGAAACCGATAAATCTAGCACAAGGGAAAATAGCCCACATATTCCTGTCCCATATGAATTTCCTAATCAGAGTCGTAAGTTATTGTTGTGGGTTAACCCCAGCCAGCAACTCAACACCACGCAGCCGCTCACTCACTCCCCCCCCACCCAGTGGGATGGGGGAGAGAATTGGAAAAAAAAAATAAAGTAAAGCTCATGGGTTGAGATAAGAACAGTTTAATAGAACAGAAAGGAAGAAACTAACAATGATACTAATAACAAGAAAAAAATGAAAATAATAATAAAAGGATTGGAATACACAAGACAAGTGATGCACAAGGCAATTGCTCACCACTTGCTGACCGACGCCCCTGGATCAGTGAATCTTGAGCTCTTTTCCAACCCAGTAGGTTAGATTTAACAGGAGCATGGGAAGATGCCCAGAGGAAGCTCAACTACTGAAGCTGCTGGTTTTGCTCACAGCTTTATGAGAAAGCACAGTTACATATGAAGTAAGCTGACAAGGAGAGGGAAACATGATGACAATTCAATATGAGCCACTAAATGAAGGATTTTATCACTGATTTAGCGTCTTAAGTTCTGGTACGACTACAACAGAAGACACCAGCCCTTTTCTCCTTCCTACTTTGAAAGAAAGGATCAGAGAGAGCTTCTGTGTTTTGTGCAAACTTTTCTATGGAAACTCATAAAACCTCTACTGAACTAGATCCTGGAGGGAACTAGATGGAGAAACATTGAAGTTAGAGAGGCCAGCTGTACATCAGCAGAATCAGGTCTTTCTGCTCCTAGAAGCTTTGCCAATGGAATTTAAATTGCCCCAGGGTCATAGGCTTTCAGAGGTTATGCAATGATTTTGAGAACTGCACTCTGCCAAAATCATAATTTAAGAAGATTACAAGACTCTAAATTTGGCCAGCTTTACATTGAAAACATCCCACTTGCTCTTCCTTGCCTCTGTAAAGGTCTGCTGATGAAAAACAGACATGCTATCTTGTAACAGTCAGAGTCTTCTTACCTCATTTTTCTTATCTGTAGCTATACCTCATTAAACGTTTGCTAATACATTAAAGACAATAACATGCAGTAAGTATTTTTCATCTAAAAAGAATATCAAGTGTGCACTTGATCCCTTAATTAAGTAATGTGCTGGCCTTCTGAGCAGCAGCTCTTTCTGTCATAATCCTTGCTTAGTAATTAATGCTTCTCTGCACCAGAGCACAGAATCATTTGACAGTTCAAACACAGCTCCTGCATCAACAAAAGTACCATTTTACCATTAACTGAATAGGACCGTATTACTCGTCCAAAACTATTTGTAAGGACATTTTCATTCTCTAGCAGTGTACTGTCTTCTTTGATGAACAGCTCCCTCAGCTGATGAATCTTCATTCACCAGAAAAATCTTCCTTTCTTAGCCACAATACCTCACTAACCCCCTCTTCATCCCCCTTAGTAGTCCCCAGGAAGGATCTCTCCACATCCATCAAAACCATATTTTTAAGTAAGGTCATACACACTCTCCATGAAGCACTTTTGCCAGCGACTGCCAGCTGCAGATCTCAAGACTACGTGGTCTCTATCCAACTTGCTAATACACAAACATACATACCCAAGACGCTCCTCCAAAATCTGCCCTCAGCTATTTTCCTCCTAGATGATTTAACAGCCTCTGGTATAAACATACAGAAGAAACAATCCACCACGGTCTGCACCAGCTGCAAAGACCAACTGACCAAGTCACTAAGGAGCATTCAATAAGTGAACGAAGAGAGCTTGCTCATTAACCGAGCTGTGGCGTTGGACAGCTCTCAGAACTGGCAGAGTTCCTTCATTAGGACAGCATTTCACTCGGAGCGACAGCTGATGAAATCACTACTCAAAAGACAACTTTTAGACTATTCAAAACTAAAGAGAAGGATGGCAAACCTAATAGATGCATTAGAGATGGGGAAACCTCAACATATAACTAAGCAGTACAGCTTAGCAGTTAAGAAGGCTTAATGTTTAGACCTTCATCCCATAAACACTTCTCAGAGTCAACGGGACTTTCAGCGCAGTCACTACTGACCAAGTAAAACAGAGCTTAAATGCTATGGGTGAAATTCTTTTCCATGGAAGTTTCTTGGGAGAGTCACAATTTCCCATTAGACTTAGTCACAGTTTCTCACTCAGGTCTTCAGGCAAAGAAAAACTATATTTTTCAGCTTTAAGGGCCAGTGTAGTGTTTTGGGTTGCTTCTCTCACCTGTGCTCACCACCAAGAAACGAGACCCCTTCCATCTTCTCTACATTAAACATGACCATTGGAATATTGCCGAAGACAATGGATTTCAGAGCTCTTACAGAAATACCTGACAGCTACCATGCACAGAAAGTTCAAAATACATTGAAAGCTACTGCTTTCAATTGTGGTATCACAAAAGGTACTAAATACACAAACAGGTCTCCTATATTTAACTTTACTAGCATGTGACAAATATGCCTGCTGCACCTGAGCTACTACTTAGCACAACACCAGAGCTGCAGCTATATAAAAAAAAAAATCATGCATTTTTGGAAAAGAGAATGTCAAGCAAAAGTAACACTGAAAGCTAATTTCAAAATTAACTGTGAAACACTTTTCATTGATCAGTTTAAATGAGGTTTAAAGGGGAATTACAAATTTTTAAAAGTTACTTACTTACAATTAATTGAGTAATTCCTGAAACACTCTGTTAAGTGCCAAGATTTTAGGACCATATGCCATTTAAAATAATGTATTTCTTCCACTTTGCTACTTGAAAAACCTTCACCTATTTGTTGGGAGCCTAAACTATACAGGGACATATACCAGCAACAGAGTGCTATCGAAATGACATTGAAAGGAATACTGAAAGTATATTTTCAATTATTTACTTCAGCAGTTAAACTACTCGGAAGCAGTAGCATGATTTTCAGGACCCTGAAAAGGGAGAAGGTCTAGGACCAGTTCTGGAAATACATTCTTCCTTCACTTGCACCGACAGGACATTTGCTCCTTCCACTGCCCATGAATCAACCACATGTGCGAGTAAGTGCCTGCAGAGCTGGGACAGGAGAAAGTGCTGCTGGATTTACCTTCAGTGTAAGGAAAACAAACGGATACAATGATCGAGAGGGTTGAGCAGCCCCAACCTAGGTAACAGGTACAGCCAACATGTCACTGGTGCCACGGGAAGCACTTGTGGGCTCTGATAATTTCCAGGCATGCTATTTTAAGAGAATGAGTGAAAACATTTATTGAGCTAAGCCACTCCGAAGCTCCGGTACGGCCTCAGAGACGGCGGCAGCGGTAGCCACTTCGCGGCAGCGCGCCGTGCCAGCGGTGAACCCCTCCAGCGCTCCCCCGGGGTGGGGGGGGAGGGTGTCCCTCCCCGGGGACGCTGCACGGCGAGGCAGCTCCGGGGCCCGCCAAGCGCGGGGCCGGCCGCTGCGCCGGGCCCGTCGGGCGCGGAGGGCCG